>OX453272.1:30753431-30978431 GCA_949710005.1 Ricordea florida
CATGAGAGTTTCTGTCGAACAAAATACCTTTTACCAGTTTGTGCGCTAGAAAAAGTTTGGGAGTTGACAAAGAAGTTCTTACAAAGATCGCATCTGGTTTTATCACAAGTGAAACATCCCGCCTCTGGCATTTCAATTGATGGAGACAAGGTCTTTCTACCCTTAGAAGGTGCCAGAATTTCTTTGAGGTTCTTAGCCCTGCGAAAGGATGGAATGATAGAATTCCGTGGAAAAAACTCCTTAAGTTTTGGGGACGAGAGCAAAAGATGGAAATGTTTTTTAATTAACCTATTAATAGATGGTAAATTCGGGTTATAAGTGACAACAAAAGGAAAAATCTTTTTGGAATCCCTAATTTGGGTTTAAGTAAGTCATATCTGGGAATGCTTGCTGCTCTAAAAAATTCATGCGAGACCAGTTCTGCTGGATATCCCTGGTCAACTAGGTAGCCTTTGGACTCTTCCAGTCTTTTATTAAGGAAATTGTCCTTGGAACAATTTCTACGTAGTCTACGTAGAAATTGTTCTAATACACGGCTTAGGCTTCTTTATTTGTTAAATATACACACACACCAGCTTTATTATCAAATATAAGTTAAACTTAATTTACAACATCTATTAATACACGAAAGGTAACATTTACTTAGAATAACTGAATATCAAATATAAGTTAAACTTAATTTACAACATCTATTAATACAAGAAAGGTAACATTTACTTAAAATAACTGAAACGCTAATCAAGCTAATAAAACTAAGTAATGTTTAGGGCTGGTTCACACTTTGACATAAGCATAAGCATAAGCACAAAGAATGGAACTTTTTCCATTTTCTTATGCTTCTGCTTATGCTTATGTAATCCCGGTTCACACATATTTTTCTTATGCTTATGTTTATGCTTATGCTTATGCTTATGTCAAAGTGTGAACCAGCCCTTAAGAGTAGGAGGTAGGTTGGCACTAAAGCTAGAGCAAAACAGTTAATAAGTCACTAAAAGAAAAAAAAAAGAAAAAAAAATAAATAAATAGATAAATAAGAGGATAAATCAATAAATTAATAATATACAGTCAAACCTCTCTAATACGGACACCGAAGGGACAGAGCGAAGTGTCCGTATTAGAGAGGTCACTATGATTATGTCACTTGTAAGGCCCCAATGACAGGTTAGAGTGTTCAGTAAAATCAATCCAAGAACTCAGTGTTTTGTTAATTTTCTGAATCTAAATTGATTAATGTTATTACTCGGGCTTGCTTACAAAGCAAAGCCCGAGTCTAAAAATGCTAGCGGTTTGGTCGCCAAATGGGGGGTGATGGTCCCAGGCGTTCCTCGTGGAGAGCGTGGAAACTAGGGATGACTAATCGTGCATGCGACTATGCGACGTGCTTGGTCTTCGGGAGTCGAGTTTGGTATGCAATGCAGCGTTTTCTGAGGAAGATTTTCGAAAGAATCATGAATTTTACGCTCATATCTCATACAGATCCACACACCATTCGTGGTAGGCCCACACCAAAAGAAGTTGAGCGTTTTCGGAATGGGTCGATCCACGAATTCTATAGCCTGAAAGCTAGCCAAATTAGCAAAGTTCATACAAGATCTTACGAGATAACAAATGAGCCATATATGAATTCAACCTATGAAAACACTGACAAAACTATGACTGCTGACTTAAAAACAAACAATGACTCTAAAATGAACACCTCAGATGTTGGGAAAATCAATAATCTTCATGACAAGAACTTGAAAGATCAGGCTAACAGCAACGACAAGCAAATCGCCATATTGGATAAAGACGAGAGTCAACAAAGGAGCTTGAATCGTAAATATCGAAGCTTAACTTGTATGTTCAATATCCTGATTCTTTTGCTAACTTTTATTTTGTTCAACAGTTGTAGAGTACGATTTGATATTGCTTACTTAATCACTACTATTATTGTACAAGCGATCGCGAATATTGGTTTACACTACGTGTGCCGTTGCATGTGCTTAGCAGACGACATGATTACAAATATTCTTGCTGACTGTGATATATTAGAAAACGTTATGAATTTTACAAATGTACGTGAACAAAATGATGTTATAGTTTCAATAAAAGTACAGGAATTCAGATCTCGTTATGCAAAGTATGTATATTATAATTGTACTCGTGTTGTATGTGAATGCCATGGCTATAAACGTGATCGTGCACCAAGCCGAGCACCGGTGAATATGTTAAAACGTCTCTCTCATAAAAGCAGAAAGCTACGGAGATATGTACGGAGTCGTTTAATTAAAAATATACCAAAGTCATCGAAAGTTTATAGTCTTATTAAAAATATTGGAAAACCAAAGAAAAGTAGACACAAAACAGCTGTCAGGTTTGTACAAAAAATGAGAAGGAAGACAGTTTTTAGAAAAAGAAAAGTCGACCTCAAAACGAGATATCGTTCCAGTTCAAGTGCGGATAAACATGGAAAGAAATATCTAAAATACCGAAGGTTCTTTTCCTGTAATTTCCCGTATAGTGAGTACAAGACTGTAACTCATAAGGACAATTGTACAACACACAAGCTTTTTAATGACATAGAGAAAAACCCTGGTCCTGTTACGCACTATGTTGAACCTAATAACACAATAAAAGCACCATATAGTCAAGGAGATGTTGTTGTATTTGGACAAAATGCAGGACAACAGTGTGTTGCAATGAGCTTATGTGCTTTAATATACCACAGCGTGAAAGGAATAAACAACTCTGATGACTTAATACATGTATATTGGGGATCAACTCTATAGCAGTTTATCACAACTGGCAAGACAATCATTTTTACTGCTAACAGAATTACCAACAATGCTTACAGTATTAGAGGAAAACTACCAGCTAGAATACACTGAAAGCTACACAGGTAATGTACATGGTGAACCTAGCATTGAGGGATATCAATACTGTACGAGCCTGCAGAGAGCTTTTGATTCATTGATATCACAACAATATAGGTCATTTATTTTAACAGTTGGCTGTATTGCTATCGGTATTACATATTGTGCTGATGATGGCCATTTTAAAGTGTTTGACTCTCATGCTCGAGATATTTATGGTAAAAGTCATCCTCAAGGATCATGTGTATTATTGGATATATCATCTATACACAACTTAGTGCAATATTTTCAAAGCTTGTATGGAGGAACTGATGTGTATAAATTAAAAGGTCTAAAAATTAGAAAATACCAATATGACATGGCAATTGACACCAATGTAAAAGATGCCTTAAATACATCAGATCAACATATCTGTTTCAAAAAACACTGTTTTGCAATAGCTCTTTATTCTCTATGTTACTCAATTATTTCACCTTGCAGTTACTGGAACTCAAACACTTTAGGTGCAATCATTCAAAATGGATCTCAGCTTAACAAGACAATGGGTAGTGAACATCATTTAACATCTCTCAAAATACCTGAAACTGTTACTATTTTCGGCACTAATATAAATGTGACCCTTAAAGAAGTATATCAGGGACAACTGTCTGATTTAACTGAAAGCAGGATATCTTTGGAGACCTTGATTTTAAGGAACCAAAATGGGAAAACAGGATTTTTAATGTGGATTTCAAGTCACTGTATAGCTTGTATTTATCAACAAAATACTAAAGTAAAGCAATTGTTTTCTCTTGTCACTTACGAAGACAGAGATGCACCTGTAATGAAACATATAAAACACATCAGTGGTGTGAATAAACTCGTGGAGGCAATTAAAAATAGTATTCAAAATGAACAGCAACAGGAGTCTATATATTATGATATACAATTTATTTGCTGTTTTTGTGATATCACTGAAAATGAAAGGAAAAGTATCACGAGAAAGCACAGAAAAAAACATATGTATGACAGCATGGAACCTGTTGAGAAAAAAAGGTTTGTAGAAGAAATTTTTAAGAAAAAAAAGGATTCAAAAATGAATGTTACCAAAAATGAAGAATCTTTTATTAAACAGTTTAAGATGAAAATAAGAGAAGGCCCTTATTTCATATGTACTGTCTGTAATTGAATGCTTTATAAAAAGTCTGTGATAAGATGCATACACAACAAGTACCCTTGCCAAAAATATTTCAATACCCAACAATCATTTGATGGTAAAGAATATATATGTAGCACTTGTCATTCAAAAGTCATAAAAGGACAATTGCCATGTCAGGCTGTAGTGAACAATATGTATGTTGATGAAATACCCATGCACCTAGCTTCATTAGAAAAATTAGAACAAAATATTAATAGCTCAGCGAATAGTATTTGAAAAGATTATCATCATGCCTAAAGGACAACAGAGAAAAATTAAAGGTGCAATATGTAATGTACCTGTAGAAAATGATCAAACATGTAATATACTCCCTCGTCCACCTGAGAGATCTGGTATAATAATGCTAAAGCTTAAAAGAAAGTTGCAATTTAGAGGACATGTATACTTTCAAGCAGTTCGACCACAGTTAATGCAACAAGTTCTTAACTGGCTCAAAGTACATAATCCATTGTACAAAGATATAGTAATTAATATTAACAATATTGATAGCACCCTCCTTGATTTACAAGATGATACAGACTGTGACTATGCAGAGCATCAAGCTACATCAGAGAAAGTAACAGAAGTTAGTGATCCTGCATTAGAATGTGATGCAACACAAGATGATAAATCAAATAGTGACGATGAAGAAAATGATGACCCCTTAAATGAATACAGATCCCCAGTACATCAGACATGCTTACAGTCAACTATACCAAATTATCCTGTTACTGAAGATGACAGTGAGCAATCAACAGGAAATGAAGTTTATAGCATAGCTCCTGGAGAAAACAAACATCCTGTGTCATTTATGCTTGATAAACAATGTGAAGAGCTAGCATTTCCAGTATTGTTTCCTAAAGGCAGATATGGTTATGCAGCAGAGCGACAAGTTACAATTTCACCAGTGAAATATTTTAATGCTAGACTTTTGCATTATAGTGGAAGGTTTGCAACAAACCCAGAATACTTGTTTTTTGCACAATTCATAATTGAACAGAAGAAAGTATCAAACAGTATAAATATTGCCCTAAAGAAGGTCCATGGTCAATCTGTCACTGCTTCTCAATTAAAAGCTAATCCTCAGAGTTTAGTTAACCTCATTTGCCAAGATCAGGCATATTTATTTCTGAGGCAAATTCCAGGAACACCACCATACTGGCAAAAATTCATGTATGAAGTGATTGCAATGGTCAAACAACTTGGCATTCCAACATGGTTTATGACATTATCTTGTGCAGATCTAAGATGGCCAGAACTATTTCAAATGTTAGCAAAAATACAAGGCAACAATCTGACTAATGATGAAGTTGATGCACTGTCTTATAATGAAAGATGTCAAATGCTTAACCTCAATCCTGTTGTAGTTGCAAAACACTTTCAGTATAGAGTTGAAACATTTTTTACTGAAGTGTTACTGACAAATGCTAAACCAGTTGGTAAAATAGTGTATTATGCTCTTCGTATTGAATTTCAGATGCGAGGGAGCCCCCACCTACATGCCCTTATATGCTGTGATGACTGCCCTAAGCTAACCCATGACAATAAGGAAGAATACATAGACTATGTAGATAAACATGTACAGGCTTACCTGCCAAGTAAAGAAGAAGATGCTGAATTACATGACTTAGTCAAAATGTATCAGAAGCATAGCCATTCTAAAACATGTAGAAAATACAAAAACATTCAATGTCGATTTAACTTTGGTCAATTTTTTACAAATTCTACTATAGTAGCAGAACCTCTTCCCGAAGATTTGGATGAAAACAATAAAAGATTATTTTGGAAAAAAGAAAGGAAGTCCTTTCCTTAGTAAAACAGAAAATAGATGATGTATTAAATCCAAGTAAGTCTAGCTATGATGCTTCTCTAACTGAACAAGATATTTTCAACTCTGTTAACATAACAGAAGAACAGTATTACTCAGCACTAGCTGTTTCCCCAGACTCTAACTTAATAATGAATTACATTTAAGAAGACCTATTGACAGCTGTTTTATAAACAACTACTTCATAGCTGGTATAAAGGGATTTGAAGCCAATGTAGACTTACAGCCTGTGTTTGACCATTACAAGTGCATAACGTATATCTGTTCATATTTCACAAAGGATGAAACTGAATGTTCCCAAGCAATAATGAATGCAGCCAAAGAAGCTAAAACAACGAACATGAACATAAGGGATGGCTTGAGAAAAATAGGTGCTGCATTTCTTTCAACAAGAGAGGTTAGCTCACAAGAATGTGTATACAGATGCATGCCTGAACTATGGTTAAGATAGATTTTCCCTGCAACAGTATTTGTTAGCACTGACTTAGCAGATAAACGAGTACGGGTTACAAAAACAAAACAAGAACTTGATGATCTAGATGATGAGAGTACAGATATATTCAAATTATTTACGATTTAAACAATTTTGTAACGCACAATTACTAATGATTCCATAACTTCTATTGAGTAAGATCATATTTTAGTAGTGACTATCAACTTGCTTGTATCGCAGCTTATAAACCAACAGATAAACAGCTTGGGCTGCCTGTGGTGCCAACTTCGAGCATTCTGCGGCGTTTTGCGCGCGGCGTGGCGTTCCGTATCTTGAATAAGTACGTCGGTTCACTCCAATTTTGCACTTTCAAAAACCAAGTTTAGCAGTAAACTAAAAGCACAGAAGCTTCACAATACACGAACCAAGCAAGCCCGAGTTAACGCTACGTGGAGCGTCTAGTTGTACTTCTCAGTTACATGCTGTACATATGAATTTTGGAACAAAATGAAATACTGCGCCTAAGAACGTAACACACCGTATTTGTATAGGTAATAGCATGACTTTTAGTGGTATTTGGCAATAATACCGCGTGTAATATTTCAAAATTGTCCAAAATACCACGAGCCGCTTTGCGGCTCGTGGTATTTTGGACAATTTTGAAATATTACGAGCCGGTATGATTGCCAAAAACCACGTATAGGTCATGCTATTATTTGTTTATAATAAAAGCCGAGAAATTTTCGCTTCGTATCTGACAATGTCGTCGTTGAGTTGAGGCTGTTGCTTTCTATCCACGACTTCCAAACATTCATCCACGTCTTAATAGTTTTGACTGTATTTTATTTACTTCTTTTCGGCGAGCTTTTTGTATTTCCTCACCGGAAATTTCCGAGAATCTCCGCCATTTTCAGTTGAAAACAAAAGCAAGAAGGTAATGTGTTCAGTGTTGTCATGGTAACCTTGTTATACCATCGAATTTTGCTAAACCACTATTACGCGGAAATAGTGATACTATCATCCAATCAAATCTCCGAAATTTCTCGGCTTATATTATAACATAGTTTATATATGTAGATGGTTATAAAACTCGACAAGTTTCTTTGTTTCATGTTTTTGTTCGCCTTTTGGCCTTGACCCTGCACAAAAACACACTTTTTTCGGTAGGATAACCAATCGAAGGTTTCGACTAATATATTCACAAGTAACATGCGAAACAAAAACAAAAGATTGTGCAGGGTCACGGTCGATTCAACATCTATAGCGAGTGCATCGTTCTTGCTTTTGAAATCTCCAGGGTTTCATAACCAGTCCCTCGATTAACTATGATTATAATAAAAGTAATCGCCCGCGGTTACAGTTGTATTGAACAGCACTGCACACAGAACACCTATTGAATTGGCTATTGCCACAGTATTTTCGACAAACTGTATTTGCAATTATAATTTCCATTGTAATTTATTGTCACTGAAAAGCCCCGTAAGGGGAGTGTCAAATTCATTAAAGTTTCAAGTTTAAACATAAGTTTTGTAAACAAAGATCTTGACATGTTCTGGTATTGGTATCGCTGACTGATAAAGTGTCGTTGTTGTGTAACTTCCAGTAGGAAATGGTATATACTGCAAATTATCGACACCTTGTCCCGGAGTGTCGGTAATAAAGAGGTTGAGTTTGTTTGAATTTGCTCCCAAGGGCCAAGATTTTGTGTCTGTTGTCCGTATTAGAGAGGTCCCTATTAAGGAGGTTTTTTTTTTTGGAGAAAATGTATGAGAATTTTGTCGGTACAAAGGAAACTGCCCGTAATAGAGAGGTGTCCGTATTAGAAAGGTGTCCGTACCAAGAGGTTCGACTGTATACCAGTTGAAAACTTATGAACAGTAAGATTGTAAGATGTTAAATTTGACTTTGGTTTTAAACGTTTTAAGGATAGTTGCACGCTGCACGTTTACCATTTCTTTATTTCAATCCTTTGCCTTTGGAAGTCATGTATATCAGTCCGAATTCGATAAAAAAGGTGCCTGTTACCAAGCTTTAACTGAGCAAGACAAAGACAACAAAACTCAAAGGCAATCGGTCCCGAGCTGTCCAGGGATATAGAGGAAGTCGGCACCTCTTTCGATAAATACATTTACCAAACCAGCAATTGTTAGTTTCCAGCGTGTGACTCAATCGCACGTTTTGTCCCCCTAAATAAATTATGCAAGAAAAAGGCTACAGGTCTCGATTCTGTGTCAGCAAGACTTCTAAAAGAATGTCCGGATTTAATCTCCTGGTCACTCGCTCTGATATTCAATCAATCGATCGATACTGGTATTTTTCCTGATGAATGGAAAAATGCAAGAATCACGCCTCTTTTTAAGAAAGCAGGAAGTAGGAGTGATCCTTCTAATTATCGACCGATCTCGATTATCCCGGCTGTGGCCAAGGTTTTCGAGCGAATTATTTATGATCAGATGTATCATTACCTAAATGAAAATAATCTTCTCAGTAGACACCAATCCGGTTTTCGCTCGCTTCATTCTACAGTTACTGCATTGATTGAAGCGACTGATAATTGGTCTTTAAACATCGATCGTGGCTTTATTAATGCCGTTGTATTTTTAGGTCTTAAGAAGGCTTTCGATACTGTGGATCACTCTATTCTTCTCTCAAAATTACAAGCTTATGGTATTCAGGGTTCCACAAACCAATGGTTCTGCTCTTATTTAAAAAAACCGAACCCAAACGTGTCTTGTAAACGGGAATAAATCGTCCAAAATGTTCCTTCGCTGTGGTGTTCCACAGGGAACGATTCTTGGGCCCCTTTTATTTCTATTGTATATAAATGATTTGCCTAATTGCCTCCAGCATTCCCAACCAAGGATGTACGCCGATGACACTAGTATTACTTTTGCTGGTAGTGACGTTGATGAAATAAATAGTTGTATAATCTTGGTTTGGAGAGAATTCGTGTGTGGCTTGCAGCCAACAAACTAACTTTCTATATGACAAAGACAGAATTCCTTCTGATTGGTTCCAAGCAAAGGCTTTCAAATTTTACTGTGAATCCTACTGCTAATATCAACCAGTTTCCGATAAAACGAGTCTCGACTGTTAAATCCTTAGGCGTACACATTGATGAAAATCTTACTTGGGAGTGTCATATCAATGAGCTTTCCAAAAAGATTGCTTCTGGCATTAGCGCCATTAAACGTATTAGGTATTCGGTCCCATATAAGACTTTACTTTCCGTTTACAATTCATTAGTCCAACCTCATTTCGATTACTGCAGTTCGGTTTGGGGATCCTGTTCTAAAACTCTTTCTCAAAAGTTACAAAAATTACAAAATCGGGCAGCATGCGTCATAACTTTTTCAAATTACGATCGTAATACTGATGAATTGTTGAGGATGGTCAACTGGGTTAAACTGGACCGTCAATGCCTTGTTAATAAATCAGTAATGATGTACAAGATTGTAAATAATATGGTTCCGGAATACCTTTGTTCACGCTTTGTCTTCCGTTCCGATACTTTGACTTATAAGCTAAGAGATAGTGATGGTACGCTTGCTATCCAACAGCCCCACACTAATTACTATAAAAGAAGTCTTTCCTACAGCGGAGTTGTTCTATGAAATAGTTTGCCCTTGAATATTGGACAATCGCTCTCCCTTAATCAATTTAAATCTAAGTTGAAGAACTATGATTTTGACAGTGGTCTTTTATTTTGTTTTTATACACGGCTTCCTTGTAAAGCAAGTTTTCATCATTTCTCTTATTTTAGTAGTTATTTACAATATTAAATTAGTTAGGCAGTTAGATTTATTTAAATTTAATATTGTATAGTCCTGAAGGAAATACCGTGTCTAAATAAAGATTTTACCTTTAATCCATGCCCCCCACCTTGGACACACGTTCCCCCGTTTTGGCATTAAATTCATTTGGCTTTCCGCTTAGAACAAGGCATGTCTTTCTATCAAATGCAACACTTGACTAAGCCCTCAGTGCTCTTACACAACCAGTAGAGAGCCATGGGGTCTTTGAGCTATTGTAGCATTAAGACATAAGACAAAAACCTTTTCCACACCCCACTTCCTTAAGCTAAAGCATACCCCACTAAATCGCCCATCACCAGTTAGGGCTGGTGTTGGGACATAACACAAGGCTGGCGTTAACGTGAAGCTCCTTCACGTTTAGCAAAAAATCCAGCCGACCTGTTTTTCGACTTCAAACATATATATGACCGTGAAAACAAAAACAGTTCTTTCCAGAACTAACTGCACCCGAACGATGGAACACGACAAACATATACATGTCTCAGTACTGGAATTCTCGGCAACAGAGCTTTATAACTCGACAGTTGTACGTTCCATAGCCAGTCGACTCTATCACGTGACGAGGACCAGCAGTAGCGGTCGAAACGTCGCGATCCACACCAAAGTGACCACGTGCTAAAACAAATAAAAAAGTTCATGTGACAAGTTCCACTGCTTTTCGGAGGATTTTGCAAATATGACTGCGTCATAAGACTAATGACAGTGGTATTATTTGCGATTGGTTTAAATGTTTTCTTATGAAATACATAGTAGCGGATGTAATACTCTTTCGGTTTTTTTTTTCTTTTACCTTTCTTATCGATTCTTTTGAATATTCAGAAAGTTGATTCTAATGAACCGTATATTAGGCCTCGCGGTATTTCGTCGATGAATCCTTCTATAGTATTCACTTTCTAGGTATGCTTTTTTCCACGTCTTTAAGATTCGATCTGTGTTGAAGTGCTTGCAATTATGCAGATTTGTAGCTAATTGAATGTTTTAATGTATGCACTTCCGAAATTGCGAGGGAAGGTTTACTTAAACGGAATCATTTCTTTTTCGTTTTATCCAGACGGAAAAAGTTATAATTTTAAGAAAGCTTTTGCTTTGGTTCCGATGATCTCATTGCTATTAAATGAACTACTTAACTATTTGGATGTAGAAGAACAGCCGGCCAAGGAATAAACAGAACTGTAGATACAAGAAGTCAGATCAAAAATGCCATTAAAATTGTTAGAATCTCAAATTTTTCTTGATGTTATCTCATAACTGCCATGTTATTAGCATGTATCAAAACTTTAAAGTAGTTTTTTTTTTCTCGAGTTTTATTTTCATTTGTGTAAATTTCCTTACTGTATAGCGGAAACGTTTAACCAGATTTCGAATGGCTCTTTTTTCCTTTCACTTCACGTTTGACGATGTAAGGATTTCAAGAAAGAGGCTTCTCGCCGTTTACTTAAAATGTCAAGTACGGTTGGACAATTCAAAAGTAACAATTCCATGGTACATCACAAACAATACAGAGAATGGCCTAGAGTAGAGACTGTGAACAAGTATGTCCAAAATTCATAAGTTTCTTGTACCGTTAGAACTGAGATTTATTTAGTTAAATGATTCATCCTTTTTTTACTCAAAATATAAATACAATCGACCCTAGTATGACTCTTCTGCTGCTTCGCGACATATAGGTGAGAAAGGGGTTTACTGTTCAACCCAAATATCTGGACGATTCACGTTCTTGCAATTTCTAAATCTTTGCTTTTCTCTGTTGTCTGCGTCCCTTTTTAATCTGAGTGCGATTTCTTTGAGGCGATTTCATCGTGGAAAGTGTAAGCTGCAGTTAATGTATTTGTTTGCGAATTTGGCCACATATTCGTATAGTTAACTTGGAGCGGCGAATCTGGAAGAGTAATGAGGTGACAAGTAAAAGAGTAAAGTTCATGGCTACAAAAATGACAGCATGCACGAACTTTAACAGAAACTGCCAACCAGCTGGAAAGCAAATTAAATTTACAAAGCACTTGTTTTGTCGAAATGTTTTACCTTTCAATTTGCCAGAGCAGTTGAAATTGTTATTGAAGTTGTTCTCTATCACTTCCCCTTCCCTCTCCAAAACAAACCAAAAACAAAACAAAAAAAAAAACGTATTTCGTGGAATGTTTCCATTTAATTGTATTTCATTCTGAATTTCCGTGCAGTGCCCGTGGGTTCGTGGCGTTAGTGTTTCCTTTTAGTTTAATTGCTTTTTAATTTCCTGGCTTCGACGTTTCCCGCTATAAAGTAATCAAAGATAGCTTCTATCTCTCTGCCGCGCTTCCGGTGAGTTACAAATACAAACTTCGACTAATTTGGCAGACGTGCAGCGATGCACAGTGGAGTGCAAGTGACAGTGATACATCTAATCTTAATAGATACTGTCTTAAAAGTTCCAGAATATTTTAGGGCTGGCTAGTGGTCACTAGAAAATGTTTAGGCTGTGTAGCGTCTCGAGTAAGAAATTGAATTGTAAAAGTGATTGACCGTCTGCTTGGAGAGCTACTTCGATTGTTTTCCTTTGACTAAGACGGACTGGACTGTTAACATCAACTTGTCAAAGGTCTGTGATATGCTCTATTTTTTGTTAGTGTAATTTTTTTTCTGATGTCTTGGGCTGTATTACTTTGATAAATATTTTTTAATAGGGTGCTCAATAATAAGGATCGTCGTGACGTTTTCTCTCGACTTATCAAAATCAGTTGAAAAAAAAACTGGCCGCCTGAGTTATAAGAAACGCTAAGTCCAGAGCTCTTTCGGTTCCATTCAAATTAGCATGGCTGTCTTTTTACAATGAAATCTCTGTAAATATGTGCTCCTTACTTCTTAATAGGATTCAGAGCCAGGGACCCGAATACCTCATGGACAGTTTAAAGCTTAAGAGGCTGTCTCTGTAAGAACCACCCACTCAATTTCGTGCCAAAAATAATTTTGCCTTAAACTCTGGCAACTGAAAGACTTTATCAAGGTTAGAATAAAAACAGGATTGGTTTGATTCAAAATTATTTTCTGGTCGCGTTAGGAGCCAAAAAATATTTCGTCCGGTCAGCGCCCGTTGCAACGTCTCCAAATGCATAAAATTGGCATTTTTCGTGGCGCTGAAAAATACTTGATTCGCAACATCTAGTATTGAATCATGTGTCAATTTACTCATAAATCTCTCTAGTTTTTCAGGAGATCAACAATTTTTTTCTTTATTTAAGTGGCAAGACGAAATTAAGCAAATTGCTGGACACTATTAATCGCCATCGAACGATAGCTGGAAATAGCCTTCATCTAGAAGCTAATTTCTAAACTTTGGGACCTAGTTGAGAGCTCTAGTCTATACAGCCGAAAAGGGTGGTCCTTTGTCGACAAAAATATGCAAAAACGTCTGTACGTTTTTGGTATTTCAAAAGTTATGGCCGTTTGTATCAGCACATGTACGTGCATTTGCAACTTTCACGCATGCACCGAAATTGACCTATCTCGAGCAGATCTTATCATAAATACAGGTTACCTGCTACGCAGCTCGGGTGTTTCTCTAACTTCGGCTGTTTTCCAAGCCTTCACATTCCTGAATTCATCAAAAGTTCCAGTAAATAGGCAGGTATTGCCTTCGATCGAAACTTGAGCGCGAGTTTTATCGCGTTCCGGCTTGAGAGCGAACAAAGCTCGCCAACTCCAGGCCAATTTGTGCTAAATATCCTATCCAAGCATCTTATCAGAGCATGGTTTCTTCCAAGACTGGCATGAGGGAGAAAATCAAGAACTGAAAGGTTGAAGAAATCTCGCAGTTAGATGCCTGAAAGATGGCGTTCTGATGTTATGCTGCTTCCACGGAGTTCCGGTTAATAACGTCAGGTGTAATTCCGCTAGCCAGTTTCCAATTGCTAAACGGCTCAGTAATCTCGAAAATCAAAATATGGAACACAAGTGCTTATTAGAGACCAAAGGGGAATCATTTTGTTCCAAGTCGGCAAGTGCACTCAGCTTGATAAAGCTTTCTGACTGTCGAAGTAATATCGGTGACCAGTTGCAAACGTGGCACCTCAGCCAGCTAAAAGGTTCCATACAAGAATTTGAGATAATTCTCAACAGGTTGGGTTTGCCTCATGACCTTTCCCCTGAACAACTCGAAGGACTATGGATCTGCGAGAAACACAGAAATCACTTTGGTAAAAACTGGCGCCCGCGACGCACATGCCGGTATCCGCTGCATTCTGGTCGGCAGAAGCAACTGAAGACAAGAAACGCAGTCAGCCCTGACATGTCAAGGGAAATAACTGGTATTTATGGGAAGCATGTTCCAGCGGGATCCCGTAAGTCTGAAGAATTGTTGATATGGCATAAATCTACTCAAAGTGTCAGGGCTAACAAGACCTAATTTTTACTTTTTGTTTATTCCTAAGCCAACAGAACCAAACTTCGAAGTAACATTTGCGGCATTGTTACGACGCTGTTTTCGCTTTGTTCCTAGCAGAATATTTATGACTAAGATTAGAATTTCTGTTTCAGAAAGAAACAATAATTTCTCCTTTTCCAATTCAAAGATAACGAAAAAACGAGAAGAAGGTACTCAAATCGAGTCCGATTAAATAAGCCGTGCGTTTAAGTTTCGGTCTCTGTCGACAATATTGTTGGTTGACGTGCCTTAATTAAATTAAATTGAAGTGTTAGATAAGAACGGAAGAATTATTAAAATCGCAGTAAATATATATGTATGGTGCGCTCCTAACTAGAAGTGTTGAATGAAAATGGTTAAAAAACGATTTTTTTATACGAAGAAAACATGAAAATGAAGGTAGAAGCTAAAATTCCATGTTTGAGAAAAGCGACTAGTCAATTTTCGCGTATGTAAATTTGTTATGTTTACGCGCTAAAACTAAAGAGACATGAAAATGCTTTTAGGTCTGAAAATAATTACTCAAAAGTACACTACATTTGGTTTCCGATGGAAGAAAAGAACTTTCCCTTTTTTTATTTTTTAAGTTTTTATTTAAATTTTTTTACAGCTCTTTGAGTATTTTCAACCGTCTCAAGCTGAAACAAACACCGTAATCATGCCGGTGATTGAAACAGGCAAAAATCTTCAAGTGTATTATTTATTAAGAGTTGTCCATATTGCGGTAGGGATTAGCTGCTTGCAAAGAAAAAGAAAGGTAAAAAGTGAAGACAAAATTACTCACATTCTTAGTGTACACTCTCTAGATTTTGCACTGACTGGGCCTGTTCGACACCACAACGTACCCGTTTTGTGCTACTCAGTTTCAATTTGCATTCGTTTCCAAGCTAAGAATGTTATTTCCTATTGACTATGCTTTTCAGTGATTTGTGTATCTTGCTCTAAGCTTCACCAAATCAAATTGGAGGAAAACAAGGCGTGGTTGCAACAGGTCCAGAGCAATACCCAACAGGAAGATGAGCCTTCCAGGTGATCATGGGTTATTTTGTATTTGCTCTTATTAATTGCAAATATGTCGGAAGTCTATTAACCCCTCTCTACCTAGAAAAAGAAAAGAAAACAAAAACAAAATACTCATGTGAATGTTCGTTAATGATGATACGAGAATAATGATGTTTAAAAATAATATAATATATTCTCTATTTTGCACAATGACTGTATATGCAACGGGACACTAATTGGGCGTTTACCAATAGCGAAACTAGTGTTCAGCTGGTCAGCACTTTCAATAAAGTTTTGTTTTGACTCAAAAAGAATGAAGGACCGGACATACGCAGCGAAATGGCACACAATGTAACACGAAACATCTTTTTTCTCTAGAGATGGCTACAAGCTGCAATTTCTGCACAATCAGCGCTGACTCACCGAGCCAGTTAGAAGCCACATTTGTATAACATGACCAAAATGGTGACATCAACATTAGAATAAGCCGCAACTGTTCAGCAGCCTGCGTAGTAGGCGTTTCCAAAAAAGCACGTGAAGAGAACGAAACTGCGAGCGAGTGCGGTCGATCTCTCCGCCCGGAAAAGGAAAGGAAACGGCTGCTACACAGGCTACTGTTTAGCGCTAAGCGCATTTGTTCTAGGAACACAAAAGACGGAAAAGCAAATCCTCGTGTGTTAGTTGGTTATTGGATGCTCGGAGTGCAGAAAATGACGGACAGTTATACCACGTCATTGTGCGCAATGTCGCCTATAGTAGGCCAACGTTGAAATTACTGCGCGCAACATTGCTGAAGTAAAACGAGATGGTACTACGCCCCATGTCACACCCAGTAGGCATACTTGTACTGTATCTAAATTACTTTTACTTTGATTAAACTAGTCAAGATTAACGTACGACAGGGTTATATTTTTCCTTTCGTTACTCCTAGACTCGCCAAACGTATTGCAGCCTTAAAACTCGCAACTGTCACGTCAACCCCTAACGTAACACCAGCTCATCCGAAATCTGCCGCTTACACTGCTGATTGGGCTTTAGGGCGCGAGTCTGAACAGGACAGTCAGAGCTCCGAAGAAGAAGACGAAGCTAGAAGTGGAGCTAAGGTGGCAATTGCAGCATTTAGTGATGCAATGGAAAGTCTTCACCAAGTGGCAACTAATGCTGGTAGGGTCAGTCCCTTAATGTTTCAGCTCAAAACGTCATGGGACGAGGCGAGTGAACAAGAGAAGGAGGTCTGTATTGACAAGGCTACGGAAGCCTGCAATCTGGTATGTGACGTCATAGCTCCGAAGGCCGGACCAGAACTGTTTTAGTCCTGTGTCACACCAGAAAAAGACGCACACTTCAGTGACCTTGTACCGCTAATGGAGGCCTACAGTAACGCTAGCACTAAGAACGTAAAGACCCAGATTCTGAGCCTGTATGCATATCGATATCCAGTGAAGACCCTTCAGAGGATCCATGAGCCATACGCTAAGTTAACCGATTGGCAAATCAGATGTGCTAGAGCTCATGCGCGAGATTGTGGTCCAGGCTCCTTAGTAGAAACGTCGCCTTCTCATCGAGTTTGCCTGCCCCCGGTGAAACTTGACCATTTCTTAGACTTTGTGAATCGCCCATACTTCTATCAAGATGTGGCGTTCGGTACGAGGAAACTAAGGCTTAACAGCGGCGAAACGATCACGATGCCCAACGTTATTCGGAAGGTGACAAAGGCAACAATGGTCAAGCAGTACCTCCAGTTTTGTGAAGAAGGGCAGTTCGAACCACTAAGCCGTGCAACTCTATTTCGAGTTCTTGAGGTAAGGGAAGCCTCTCAGCAGAAGTCACTTAGTGGCTTGGACAATATAGCAGCCGATGGTTCAGCGGGATTCGATCGACTGGACCGAATAGTAGATGAGCTTAATCAAATAGGCCTGAAGAAGGACGTAGCCGATGAATTGAGAAGGTCGCTTCGCGACGGTAAGAGGTACTTCAAAACAGAATACCAAAGTCACTGCCAAGATGTTGAAAGTCAGTGCCCCGACCACTGCCGTAAGCTGGGTCTCAGCGATCCGAAGGATCCAGATTTCCAGGAACATTGTACACACCAACATACGCTTCGCTGCCCTCAATGTGACGACATCACTTTGTGTTTGCAGAAGATGCAACAAATTGTCAAGGATGGCAAAAATCTGAGTTTTTACAGCCAGGAGCAACAAGATGACTTTTTGTACGACATTGACAAATCTTCGGAAGCCATTGTCCAATGGAAAGCTCACATAATGAGATCCGTGAATCAGGAACACGCGAAGCAAGATATCCTTGCAATGCTTGACCAGAACTCTTGTCTTCTAGTCATGGATTGGGCCATGAAGTTTCTGCAGCTTCGCTATAGAGAGAAACAAAGTGACTGGTACGGAAAAAGAGGTCTCAGTTGGCATATCAGTGGCGTAATTTCTAGCAGCCACTCTGGCACAACTGAAGTTATCTCTTACGCGCACTTGTTTGACCAGTGTACTCAGGACTGTTACGCAGTCACGTCAATCCTTGAAGACCTTTTCAAGCTGCTGAAAGTTAAGAATTCTGAGCTGCAGAGAGTCTATCTAAGGTCGGATGAAGCTGGTTGTTATCACAATAGCTCCCTGATACTCGCTGTGAGAGATGTTGCAAGCAGAGTTGGCGTTACAGTCCAAAATTATCATTATTCAGAGCCGCAATCTGGCAAGGATATTTGTGATCGTATACTATGTCCAATGAAGTCCTCGATTCGCACCTACTGCAACGAAGGCCACGATATTCTAACTGCTGTGGACATGAGAAACGCCTTAACAGGACACCCAGTGAAGGGAACAACCGCTGCAGTCAGCGTAGTCAAAGAATCAGAGAAGTCACTTTCAGTCAATAAAATAGAGCAGTTCAGTAGTCTCCACAACTTCCAGTATGAAGATTCTGGCCTGAGGGTTTGGAAATGTTATGATATTGGTAGAGGGAAGTTCCTTCCATATGACGATTTCTATATCAAGCACCAGGGTCCAACATTGCTCCAGACCGCCGAATCAAATGGGTTCTATGATCCCCCCGAGAAGCGAGAAGTTAAGCGCCGTTTAGAAGTTAGCAAGAAAATTGTGAGTCCGGTGCGACTCTTCGAATGTTCCGTTCTTGGATGTGTTGAGGCTTTCGAAACGTTTGGGCAACTAGAGTTGCACCTTGACGTCGGCAAGCATACTGTCAGCAGAGTAAGCCAGTATGATGTGATCAGAAGAGAGTGGGCCCTCAAATTCTCATCGGTCGACACCGCTGATATCAAAAGTTGTTCTTCAGATTCCAAGGGTTCAAGAACACTTCCAGAGGACATTGCTGATGCTCCGCCTCTACAAACAGGATGGGCCCTGAGTAAGCCAAGAAGCAACGTAAGATTTTCACAGAAGGTTAAAAAATGCCTGACGGCACGGTTTTCACTTGGGGAAAGGAGTGGGCGCAAAGCCGATCCTGCCCAAGTTGCAGTAGACATGCGAAATGCCAAAAATGAATCTAATAAACGTCTGTTCACTAGAGCAGAGTGGATGACGAAAACCCAAGTCCAGAGCTTTTTCTCACGACTAGCAGCAACGCGGCGCAAAGATCAGGGTATGGTCGGGATATCACCGGACCAAGAGGAAGATGCCGAATGCCTGCAGGAGGACGCTAACCGACAAGATCTAATAGAAAAAATAAACACGCAACTCAACGTCTCGCACCCCATCTGCTACGACACGTTTGACCTGTGCGAACGTTACCACAGCAATACGCTCCAAGAATTCAGTGTATCAGTGCTCAAGATCATCTGCGGCCACTTTGAGATCCCTGTTAAGTCGAGAGACAAAAAGAAAGCTCTCATAGACAAACTGTCGGAAATGATTAGTGAATGTGAATGTGTTTCACATTAGAACCATGCTAACTACGATCTGCAGTCACTTTCAGATTCTTGTAAAATGAAGAGACCGAAAAAGTCTCTCATGTCTCTCACAGGTAAACTGTATGGCTAAACTCTCGGATATGATTAATGAATGTGAATGTGTTTCACGTTAAGCGGTCCAATGAAAAAGCTGTTGGGTTTCCTTAGCTTCAGTTCCCTCCTCGTAAAGCTATCTAGATATAGCTCTAGGATAAAATATTGCGTTTATCGTATTTCAGTAGTAATTTATAAAATACCAATGTTTGTAACATTACATTAGTGTACAATAGAAAGTCGACCGGTTTAAAAGTGACTTGTAGCAATTGCAAGGTATTGGCCAACGTTTTACTACTTCATAATAGACCACAAAGGAGCTACGTAGCTCTTAATGTCAGCAGTAAACCTTATTTTTTTATAACGTTCCCCTTTACTTCTATCTTTATGGTTGCTTACGATAACTGGTACGTATGTGCTGTTTGTAACCATTCCTAAAGCGATTGGAAACAGGGCTGATAATACCACCTAACGCCAATTGCTGGCCAAGTAACGCGTTTTCGAGCTATAAGATGTCAGGTATTACAGAGCCAATACTAGGGGGTAAGTTAGGGACCGCACCTTTAGAGATGTAATGAGCTTATCAAACTACAACTCACAGAATCGATGTTTTGAGTCAAAAGTTGGCCTTTCAAATCTTGTATTGGGCGCAAGTGAATTAAAGAGACGCGTTTTCTTTTTGCGACATTAAAAAACATCAGGGCATGCATGCAATCAGCGGTCTCCTCTTTTGTGTGGACATCTGCAAAGGAGCATCACAACTAAACGCCATCTTTCGGCAATCTAAATGGCGAGATTTTTTAAAAATTTAAGCCCTGCAGTCTTGATTATCTCTTCAATACTAGATTTAGATAGTCAATTGTCTGATTCACGAAGAAACCATGCTCTGATAAGATGCTTGGATAGGATATTTAGCACAAATTGGCCTGGAGTTGGCGAGCTTTGTTCGCCCTCAAGCCGGAACTCGATAAAACTCGCGCTCAAGTTTCGATCGAAGGCAATACCTGCCTATTTACTGGAACTTTTGATGAATTCAGGAATGTGAAGGCTTGGAAAACAGCCGAAGTTAGAGAAACACCCGAGCTGCGTAGCAGGTAACCCGCAGGCGTGAAACTTGCAAATGCACGTACATGTGCTGATACAAACGACCATAACTTTTGAAATACCAAAATCGTACAGACGTTTTTGCATATTATTGTCGACAAAGGACCACCCTTTTCGGCTGTATAGACTAGAGCTCTCAACTAGGTCCCAAAGTTTAGAAATTAGCTTCTAGATGAAGGCTATTTCCAGCTATCGTTGGATGGCGATTAATAGTGTCCAGCAATTTGCTTAATTTCGTCTTGCCACTTAAATAAAGAAAAAAATTGTTGATCTCCTGAAAAACTAGAGAGATTTATGAGTAAATTGACATATGATTCAATACTAGATGTTGCGAATCAAGTATTTTTCAGCGCCACGAAAAATGCCAATTTTATGCATTTGGAGACGTTGCAACGGGCACTGACCGGACGAAATATTTTTTGGCTCCTAACGCGACCAGAAAATAATTTTGAATCAAACCAATCCTGTTTTTATTCTAACCTTGATAAAGTTTTTCAATTGCCAGAGTTTAAGGCAAAATTATTTTTGGCACGAAATTGAGTGGGTGGTTCTTACAGAGACAGCCTCTTAACAACTCTGTACAAAAAGAAATACTAGATTTAGTAACTTGAACTTTCAACACCTAACTTTAATAGGAAAACAGGAAGCAGAACATTTTTAGTTAATGCAATTCTCAACTGGAGTAAGTTACCGTCCTCTGTTAAAAAACAAGTATCTCTGAATCTTTTAAGGCAGCCTTAAGACGTAATTTTCTAAAGGATGAACTATTTTTATATCATTTTAACCCTTTTTTTAGGAAATATTTGCATTTAGTGTGTTAATATCGGAGGGCCATAAGTTTATTATTGTTTTACACTATTTAGTGCCACCCTCTTGAAATAAAGTTATTACTACTACTACCACTGCCACTACCACCACCACTTCCACCGCTACTACCGCTACCACTACCACTACAACCACCACTACCATCGCTACTACCGCTGCCACTGCCACTACCACTACCACTACCACTGCCACTTCCACATCCACTGCCTTTGCCACTACCACTGCCACTACCACTACCACTGCCACTACCACGACTACTACCACTACCACCACTACCACTACCACTACTAGTACTAGTGTGCCTAGTTGTCGTGCCGTGGCCTAGTAGTACTTGTACTAGTAGACCTAGTGCTGGAACGTTGCTCACTGGAATGCCAAAAAGTTGCTACAAAATTGCCAAAAATCAAAAACGTTATTACCTAAATTTCGAAAGTTGCCAACTAAAGTTCTTGATATTTTTATATAAACGTTAACTAAGAGCTTTATTTTTCGTTCTTCACAATAATTACTAACATCGGTCAAGAAAAATAGCCGGGAACTTAACTTTATAGAGTTGCTCGCAAATATGGGCGAAATTTAAGTATACTCCTTAGTCTAACAACAAAGCACATGGTTCATTTGACGTCTTGCCGAATGATATGAGGGAACTTGAACGAAACTATCTCTACTGATTGCATTCTAGAACCATATAAGATCAAACTGTTATACCCTCTTTGCATTATTATATCGAAGTATGAGAGAGGCTTCAAGGAAATCTTGGAGGGCGGACTCCTGCTGTGAGCCAAACGCATTGGTCAGAAGACTAAAGGCCTTTCTGCAGAGGCCGAGCTTGGCTGAATCAACAGGAGGTTTTTTAACGAGCGAAGACCAGTGCGGGAGGGTGCCTTTGTGACTTGCCCACCAAGTCAACTTGCCATCCTTGCATGTTACAATGACCCCATCATCTATGAAATCGTTGACTTTTTCGTGCTTGTTATGTGCTATAAACCTATATTTTGCTCAAAAGTTGCTCAGAATGGCAAAACTTGCTCGATGTTGCTGGAACCACGAAAAGCTTTTGCCAACGCCTTAAGTTGCTCAAAAGTTGCCGAGCACAATCTTGAAAGGCCAATAGGTCAAATGCATAAATGGTGCCAAAAATGTATGCTTTTGTTTATATGCTAATTAAACTCACTAACCTCGCTCTCAAGCAACATTTCTTTTGAATTTTGTCCATGCAATGAGGCTGAGTTTAATAAGCACATAAACAAAAGAATGACTTTTTGGTCGTTATTTATGCATCGGTCTATTGCGCATCACAATGAGGTATGCGGACCTCTCGGAAAACAACCTCCCGTGTCCAAAAAAAAACTTTTCAGAAGTTTTCATCCCAAGAGCTGAACTGAAAGTGTCCTTCTCTTTCCCTTATGTTCCTTTGGTATTCTCAAATAATGTATAAATAAAATCAATATAAAGGGGGCTCTAATTGGCTCGCGTCAGCACGGCTGTGACGTCATTCCGACTTCTTGCCTACAGCTCGTAGAAAAAGAAATGGAAAATGACTACTTTGTGTCCTAATTTCATGAACTGGTGCTAACCCTCGAATGAATTGTGATAATTGGCTTACAAAATTGGTTACATCGATTATGACTGGGAATTTTCCAGTAAAATGAAAAAAGAATGAGTAGCCAAAGCTGTGAGGTTCATAGCTATGATTTCAAAGAAGAAGGAAGTGTTGGTAATTACTTGGCCTTCCATAGAGGGAACCGCCCAGTAGAAATCTGGGCTAAGAAGCTCAGTCAAACATCACTGTCGTCGTCCTAATGCATTTCGCTAAGTTGGAAGTCCACTGGGACAAAATGTAGTGGGACGATCAGACTGACATAGTTTGATTCTACGCTGGTTTGAAATAATAAATGTAACTTAAAAAGTTACAGTTCATTGACCCGACGTTTCGACACTCCTGTCTAGCGTCTTCTTCAGTGGTGATTGTGCAAGGCTGTGAAACTCCTTTAATAATTCACAGACTCAATGTTTTGACACTCCTGTCTAGTGTCTTCTTCAGTGGTGATTGGGCAAGGCTGTGAAGCTCCTTTAATAATTCACAGACTCAACATTTTGACACTACTGTCTAGTGTCTTCCTCAGGGGTGATTGGACAAGGCTGTGAATCTCCTTTTATACCCGCGATAAATGGTGTTGCGTATTTACAAGTTATAAATAAGCGTTGGATAATAGAGGGTCTGAATGGCGGTACCTCAATAACACTTAACACTTTATTTTTTTGGCTTTGTAACATGAAACAGTTAAATTTTAGCCATTTTAGCAATAACATTAAAAAATTTTATAAAACAGTAATTTTTTTTTCCAGAAAGAAGCAAAAATTAATATTAATATTATCAAGGAGTTTTTGGCCATTTTACGATGATTCCGGATTATTCCAGAAGATTTCCGAAGGCCGCCGTACATTTCCGAAGACTGTCGAACATTTTCGAAGATTGACGAAGCGTTGCGATCATTGCCGAAGATGTGCGAAGAATCATCCAAACACTTAACAATATTTTCTTCGGAAACAGTAAACACTAAAAATTATGCGGAAATAACACCAAACATTAAACCCCATTCAGACCCTCATAATAACCCGCCGTCGTTGGGGTTCAAATGAACGTTGGCGCTATTGATATGCCAAGCTTCTAAGCGACATCTGTGGTGTAAGCGGTGGTTTGTGGTGATAATTCGAGAATTATCTCACCCAAAGGCATGGTTAGGCACGCGTGTTCCGCTAGGGCAGAGTTTTTTTTCTTTTTTTGAAAAAAAAAAAGGTTTCTCTTTGGTGTTGTTTTAAGCGGATGCCAAATTGACGTTTAGTCTGCCCGATGTATTCCTGATTACAGTCGTTGCAAGGGATGGAATAAATAGCGTCGCTCTTTTGTTCCTTCGGTACAAGATCTTTGGGCTTGGTATAGTTAGTACTACTCTACTAACTATGGGCTTGGTAAAGATACGATTTAACGGTAAGAAGGGTTTTTGGGCAACGTTGACGTTGTGAGCACTCAAAATCCTCTCCATAGGTTCCATGACTCCGTGGATGTACGGAACCACCGCAAAGCGTGAGCTTTTGGCTTCAGGGTCCTTGCGGGGTAGAGTACATGGCTTAAGGCAGTGCAAGAGAAAATTTTTTATGTAGTTTTCCTTAAAAACGTGTCTCCGTTCAGAAACCTAAGAATCATGAGAAGAAGGTAGACACTCGGCTCTTCTAAGGGACGGACCATTAGAAAAGTGATTGGGGGGGGGGGGTGGGGAATTTTCAGCTTGCACGAATTTTTCTTTTCGCTCACTGCTTGTGCAGGAATTTTTTTTCAGGTGAACCCCTCTGCACGACTGCACGAATTTTTTTTACTACGTGTGAAAAAGTCACAATTGGACCTTCCTTCTTCATGAATTTTTTTTTTTACCTTCTTCTTTGCATGAACTTTTGTGTGGCATTTTCCCTTGCATGAATTTTTTTTTTTCCCACCCCCCCCCCCTCCCTCCATCACTTTTCTAATGGTCTGTCCCTAAACGACGTTGATGTTACGGATCTTTTATGGCAGATAGGGTGGTGAGAGTCAAAAGCTTGATATGTATCTGTGTGTGTTGGTTGACGATAAACAGTGTGTTGGGACGATGTTCACAAAGAGAACTCGGGGTTGACTGGAGAGTTACATACACCTTATTCCAAAATGGCCGCCATTTAAATATTCTTTTGTTTTTATTCAAATTATTCCTTGATGCCTCGTTCTTAAGTTAAAACTCACAAGAGTATTTTTACCTTGAACGAGGCATCAAGGTCTAATTTAAATAAAAAAAAGAATATATAAAAGGCGGCCATTTTTGGAATAAGGCATATATGCAACATTGATAAAAGTGGGAATGTAAGGCATGGTAGATGGTGTTAAAAAAGAATTACCAAAGAAAATTTCCTTAACACAAAAGAGAAAATTAAGCTTAGTGATGTTTTGTGGTTCCTGACTGCTTGAGCAGCAAAGATTTGGTACGAGATTTGGAGTGCGGCAATATTTACCGTGTTGTGCATGCGCAACCATTTTTTCCTGATCGATATGTTATTAATCATAAACCCAATTCGACAACCGGAATTACGCGAAAATAAATCTCGTTGATTACTTTTGTTGCTACCCAACTGTTTCCTGTTATTACTTTCCGATTGAAGATAAAGCTAAAAGCGATGGGTGTGATGGACGGGTTAGCATTGTTCCCAAATCATTGCTGCACGAAAGGATTCATTAGAGCGTCCTGTTTACTCACCAACGTTGCGCGCGGAAGACGGTAATTTAACCTCCCAAACAATCTGAATTATCTTCAAAGCTACTGAATATTTTTACGCAGATAAAAATCTACTCAGTCATCCTTCTAAAAAGCAGTAGTATATTTCTTTCTTTCGTTGTACGGATTAAATTAACGATATTTTTTATATACTGTCTGTTCGCGCTCCATCTTGGTCAAACAATTTGTTGGCGTTAAACTTTGTAAAATATGATTGGACATCAAATCTTAGTACGAAGTGAGACGGTAAACGTCTTCTAACAGCGAAAGAGTTTTGTGATGCTACCCAACCTTCAAAATATCGAATAATCTTTGCTTATCTTGTTTTACTTACTTTTGCGGGAACTTAATATCGCGAAACTGGAACAGGCATATTTCGCGGGACTTAAATTTCGCGATTTGTCCAAAACATGCATTACCAGGGAACAAAATTTTGCGAAAATTGTCCGTATACCGATCTCCATTAACAAATCGTCTCAGAATTAGCACGACTGATTTAGTTTTTCATAGCGATAGTTTCCTTTACGCTGGACAAAACCATATAAGAAAAAGAAAGCTGTACACAGTGTGACATGTTCCTTTGAAAGAGTTATACAAGAGTTTAACATGACACCGTCAAATTGCGGTTACAGCTGAAGGACATTGCTTATTTTTTCAATGGCTCCTCGCAGGAGCCCAGATTGATTAAACAACTGTGTAGTATGGTTGTAAATTTCGCATGATTACTTTTCTCGAAAGCTTTTCCTTCGCTTGGAAATCGCGAAGTTTAAGGTCCGCGGAAATACGTAACAATGAGGAACGTAATGGTTAATATTTTGTCTTACCCGGTCACCATAAGTTTATCAAACCTGGAAATTACTGAAATGTCAAGCTCAATGTTATTGCCTGTGTTGTAGCTTTCAAAATCAACAAAATTATTGCGTGAAGAATAGCTAACAAGGCCATAGGTTTTGTAATCGTATAAAACCGCTTATCAAACAAGGATTTACTCCTGTAGCTTGAAATCTCTAGGGATAGCCATACGCGTCGGCCATTCGGCAGGTCAGAGTTGGTATTTCTTTAGCCTGTCAGTGACCAAGCGCTTGTGCTAAAGACTGAGGTTTCTCTTATCGTGAACCAAGCTACGTCTACCACTGTCCATGAGGAAGTGATCCCTAAGGGGGATGGGGTGAAATGGCGAGATTTTAATCTCTTCCTCGTACTTTGGTAATCTCTCTACACACAATGAAATCCAAGGGAAATAATCCCTACCAATATCGCCCCCTCAAAACAAAAGCAAAGAGGAAATATTACCATGGATTTGGAGTTAAAACCAAAATATTTTAAATCGATTCTTTTAGTTCACAATGCGATCACGAATTGTTTATTTAATTCGCCTATTCTTGCAACATTACAAATCAGCTTATGCCTTGGTGTATAACATAAGTGCATGAAAAGCGAGTCATGCTTCTTTCTTTTAGTTCTACCTGAGATCCAGAATCAAACAGGAAGCCACTTGAGAAGTTGCGGAGGAGTGTGAAATTCGATGAAAATTCATAGACAATCCAAGAATTTCTTAAAAATCCTTAGCTTTACCTCCCTCGCTGAATGTTAAAGCTGCTATTCTTTTAAGAATTATTCAGCCAAGCAGGTGCCTATAACAGCTCTTGATACTTCTTTAAATTATTGCAAAGGGTTGGTCTAGTTGAACTGACTTAGTTTCAAGCAGATGTTTTGAAAACCAACCCACCTCTGTGAAGGCCGCTAACCTCCTTGCAGCGTGCGATGAAGTGCGCGATCGCTGAAAGGCGTTATGGGATTGAAAACTGATTGCACTGAGAAATGGCGCCTGTTCAAAGAGAATACGGGGAAATGAAATATAGAGTTCTTTTGTGCGCCCAGCTTCCCCGACAGCTATATTACTTTTGCAGGTATGTGCGAACCTTGGTGAAAACACCATCATTTAGTGCGAAAAGAATTACTTGGTCTGTCAAAACGCCCGATCAAGGAGAAATAAGAGAGATACGCTCTTTTCTCTCTCAAGTTTGAATTATACTGTACGTTCCGGGAGCAAAGGGTTTTTGTAACTATCAGACAGGCTTGTTGTTTTCAGCCCCCGACGTCGCTAAAAACAAACTTTTTGTTCACCAGCGGTGATGTGGAAACATAATGTTGCCTCTAGAGTAGGCGTATTTTCTTCGATCCATAGATGAGTCTTAATATTATGCCTATTAGACTCACGAACGGATCATTGTGTTTCCCTAATAAAACGTGACGCGATCGTAGGGGCAGAAATGGTTTAAGCTGTTGCAATTGCTTTTCCATCAGAAACCGTTGACGCCAACCGCCCACGAGTCGGTCATTAAACTCTGTAGCAGTACTCCGCGCCTGTCACCAAGCGACAATTCAGTTTTGATGTTTGTGACGTAAGTCTTGTTCGAGGGCTGGAGCGAAAGATTTAGATGGGAGGGCTGAATTCATCTGTTCTTATTGCATGCTCAATCATCAAGCTGATTTGGCCATTCATTACGATCAGGCACGAAGAGCGGAAAGCGATTAATGTTTACTTCAAAGGTCTTCTTTACGAAAGGCATGTATTATTTTGTATTACTCAGTGTGTATATTCCTTGAGGTTTCTTTCCTGTGGTCCGCGCCTTGTGTAAACTATGTTAGAGCTTTTGCATTCCTTGTCCAACGACTTCATCAATTTTCCATGTCTTTTGCCCTTTTTTGCCGTTTTGATTAAGTTTCAAGGAAGCCTATTTTTGAATGTTCTTATTCCTAATCTGGTAGACAAAGCCATTGTAGAGTAACATTTAGTTATACAAAACCATCTATGCATTTGCCGGGGAAATAGAAGGAAACTCTATACCAACGCCTTAAAAAAAGAAAAACGAAAATTTTATTGTCAAGACCATATGCCTGTAAGGTATTACTTGTTGAGGAAATTCTTCCATAAGACATTGACATACTGACACCCTGAACAAAATTATATATTAAATATGTCACTGCTGGCTCCAGTGCAATTCCGTGTTCTCCCAGAACAACATTGATTTAGTACGGAAATGGTCTTTCCTACTTACACAAAATAAAACTATACGGGAAATGATTTGCTGTGGGGACGTATTTGTATAAAGATGGATGGTGAATGTTTAGTAGCATTGATGTTGGGTGAAATTAAAAAGGTGTAAATATTATATAATTAGGTGCGCAATAAAAATACGCGCCATAAATCAGAGGTCGATGCCGAAGGGCATATATATTGTTCGGCAGCTCTGTGATTGCCTGGGTGCTGTTTCAATTAACAATTTGAGCTTTTAAAACATAAATTTTGCGGTTAGTTTATCTTTTTCCTTTGCTCACTGATCTTTCTATCTTTTCTATGTACTATGCGGGCTGTTAGACGTATTTTCCATGACATTTACGAACAACCCAACCGCGCGATTTGATAGGATAATTAGGAAGCCTAAGCAAACACGACGACTGAGACGCCGAGAACGACATCGAAGAAGCTCCTTTTTAATTCTACGGTTGGCTGTAATGCTTTTCACTGCATTATGTTTCTAATTGCACTTTAAAACTGTAGGGTTATTTATTCATCACCGTTATGCGTTTTATACACCCAAATTTCGCGTCTTTAAGGAAACTTCAAAAATGTTGCTCTACGTCGTTGTCTTTGTAAAGGAGGTGTGATTCATTAGTGCTATTGTTGGGGGGGGGGGGTACGCGGGTTGGTCAAGTTTTCATGTCTTTTTTCTTAGAGAAGCTACCTGTTAACAAGAAAACGCTGCACCTATAAAACGCTTGTTGATTGCGAATGACGCCAATGTGGATATAAAGAAGTATCAAAGTATAATTATATTTGCGTTTTGTTGCGGTGAGCGCGGATATTCTACAGAAAAACGAGAGGCTGTGGCGAGCAAAGAATAATGAGGCAGAGAAGATCAGATAAAATGCCAAGCGCCCTCTAATAATTAATTAGACTTTTGAATTCCGTATTTTCAGAGAAAAATGAGACGCTCATTAACGCATTCCTATTGTACTGACCGAATATTAGAAAGACATTTGCTAACAAGACTGCGGCATAGTACTGTCCAACGGATACAAGAAATGCCGAATTTGCTTTTTGTACTTCGTTCCTTTTAAAAGACTGAAGCCTTTGGAATAGATTTTGATGGCAGGAGACGTGCAAACAAAGAGTAATAGGTAAGATAAACATTGTAGTTTCCATAGAATATGGAGTTGCGTCAATGAGAAACGAGATGTTTGCTCTACAAAATAATTTCGCTCCATACGCGAAGACTCCAAATCAATCAGTACTGATTTATCCAAACAATACATATTACTTTATAAGTTTACTTGCCCGTTGTGATGTCCCTACACGCATTCAGGCAAGAGTCCAATAAACGCCCGCGAGATTATTACTCTTCTACCAAAAGATGTGTTAAACGCTTCAAAATGAATTGATAAATTTGATGGATACAGTTTTTCGACATGAGACACGGAGAAAAGTGCACTTAGTAAGGTAGGTTGTAGCACCGTATCACAAAAGCCAAGCTGATGACGACTTTTCGAGCGTTAAATCCCTCGTCAGAACGAATGGAATTGGTATGATAAAACTTTTTATTTTTTTTTCTCGGCTAGCATAATAGCATTAGAGGTGGTTCGGGTAATTTTTAATGGTAATCCTCATCTAAAGGTTAAAGGTTGAAGGTTGGTTTCGTTTCGTTTCGCAACATTGGCTGTCAGTTTACGTTAGATGGTCTTAAAAGCTTGGTCAAACTTACTCAATTCACATGATGTGACGAGATTTTCACAAAGTTAAAGCCAAAACTCTAGGCATTGAGAACTGGATATATAATTGAGCATAACGTAGAAATAACCGCTCAAAAAAAAAAAGCGAAGGAAAGTTTCAACAACACGGCAGATACAAAACAAGAAATGGATGGACAAACTTGAAGATTAAAACGGATTGTAATCGAGGCTTTTGAATACTTTCTTGCTTGACAGTTTTTCAAAGAGTCATCTACGTTACGTTGCTGGTAACTTTATACATAATTGTTGGGGAGACATAGTTTAAAGCAAATTTACATGGGATGACTTTTGCTTTCAACCATAGCATGCAACTGTTATTGCTCGCGCTTCTTTCAACAGGCCTTCCATTTTCAGACGAATTTTACAGTGCTTCGTTGTTTGATGGATTTTGCAGATCTGTCGTGCAGTTTCCTGAGGTTTAATTTACGGCTGTAATTGCGATAAGGAATGGACTACATGTTTACGTGAATGTCTCAGGCCCTGGAGTTATTAAAATCAGAGAATCTGCTGGCTGGATTTCTGTATCACTCATACCTCATTATGCATACTGTTGATGTATGGTCTCGGACAATGCACGACCAAATATTTTTTTTTTGTTTTTGTTTTCGAAGAACAAAACAGTGCGGTTATAGTATGAATGATAAAATATGGTGTGATATGCAAATCTAGCCTTTCAGCCTCGAAAGAACAAGTTAATTATGTATACAGTCTTGTGTCTAGAAAACGCCACAGAGGACAATAGACTGCCTCAGGGGGTAGGTCTATTGTTCATTGGAGGTCCATTGTTCATTCAAGTCTTTTAAAACAGGCTAATTTCGAGCGTTTTTAGAATCACTCGTTTATATTTAGTACGGAATGCAAAACTTAAGCCTTTGGGAGAAAGCACAGTTTAAATTTAGGAATTGAATTATAGGTGAAAGAACTTTAAAAATTAGAACTCTTAATAGGAGCTTATAGAGAGCGCGGGTAGATGGTTGAGGGAAAATATTTCCTAGCCACAAAAAAAAAAAGAAGTATCTTATTGTTATTTATTTTCGCGGGAATTTAATTTCGCGAAAATGGAAAGGGTATATTTCGCGGGACTCAAATTTCGCCATATGCCCGAAATTTCGCCAAAAATTTTTGTCAAAATACTGGTCTCCTTTGACAAATAGTCTCAGAATTGGGACTACTGACTTTGGTTTTCTATAGCAGTAGTTACCATTTCACTGAACAAAACCATACAACAAGAAAAACTGTGCAGTATGACGTGTTCCTTTGCAACAAGTCAGAGCTATACAAGAGTACTATGTGACACCATCAAACTTCACTCAAAGCTGACGGACATTGCCCATTTTCTTCAATTGGTTCTCACAGGGGCCCATTTGAAAAGAATTGTATTGCAGGGTTTAACTGAGATTTCGCGTGGTTAATTTTCGCAAGAACTTTATTTCTCGGGACTTGTATTTCGCGAGGTTTTGAAAATCGCGAAATTTAACTCCCGCGAAAATAAGTAACATTTAGGGACACAAGAATCTAAGAAACAAAGCAATAACAAAGTAAGTTTTCCGGCCACTCTAAGACCAAAGGGCTGCCAAAGCTAGTAGCCTGCTTCGATGGTGGCTTTGTTGGAGCTCTGTGCACGGAATACGATACGGAATTATTTACGTTCTTCTCCTGCATAGCATGTTCCCATGTTCAACTGACGTTTGCAGGAATCGCGTGATAACCTAACCGCCAGGTACGCCGATCTACAACAAACTTAAAAATATCCAGCTGACCAAGCTATACCTCAAAATCTAACCCTTTTTACTTGAATTTGCTTTTCAATCACGTACTTCTGACTATCTCCAAGTCCCTGTATCTCAAACTATTTATGGTATAGCTAAGGCTTCGACTGTATTACTTAAGCCAACTGAATATGGTTTTTGTTATATTAGAGTGTGCGACCGTTGTATAATGTGTGCAGCTGTTATGCACTTAACAAATAACTTTACCATTTTTACGTTGTCTGTGATCTTTTTGATCACAGATAACGGAGGGGGGCGTAAGGGGGCTCCCAAAACCGCAAAACCGCACAAAAATACGCCAAAAAACCGCAAACCGCATCGGATTTTTTCCCGAAAACCGAAACCGCACGTACAGGGAGGCTACAATATTAAAGCTTACGTCAGCAAGACTTGTGATACATCCTGATAACATTGTACGTTAATATTAAACATACCATCATAGCATCATCGAAGCATGATTGGCCAAAACGACCAAAACGGTTAATCACATTAAGTATTAACTCGAAAAGGCTGTTATTGCAAACCGCAGAGTTAAAATTTTAAAGCTGATTTTGTAAGCTGATATAATGAGCCCTGATGCGTTGTAAAACAAAACACTTGGCTCGCGCTTGCAAGACAGACAGATGCCGATCGTTCTAAAGAGTGTTATCACTGCAGACATTTTTTTTCACCGAAAACCGCGACTTAAATGTTGTAATAACCGCAAACCGCTTAGTGTCTTGAAACCGCAATACCGCGAGTTAAAATGAAAATTACCGCAAAACCGCGCCAAAAATAACGCAAAACCGCATCACCGCAAACCCTTACGCCCCCCTCATAACGACAAAAAAAAAATTGCAGACTGCAAGAGGGAAAGCGAATCAAGCAAGTTCTTTCACTGCACATTTGGCTTATGCAACGCTAACAAATTATTTCTCTCAGATGATTACAGCTGAAGCTGGCAAAACTAGAGCTCTGTTTTCCGTACCCTTTAAACTCTGCTTTAATGATTGCTTATCCTTTTGATGATTTAAAAAAAAAAGTTTTGCAACTCGAATCCTCTGAAAAGTATTTGACATGATTGAAAATGCTACCAGCGAACTTGATGGCCTCGGCAATGCAGTGCCTCAAATTTTATAGATAACTCATCGGTAGCGCTGAGCACGGAATACGATGCTTGTTCGGAATTATTTACGTTCTTCTCCTCATAGCATGTTCCCATGTTCAACTGACGTTTGCAGAAATCGCGTGATAACAAAACCGCTAGGCACGCCGATCTACAACAAACTTAAAAATATCCAGCTGACCAAGCTATACCTCAAAATCTAACCCTTTTTACTTGAATTTACTTTTCAATCACGTACTTCTGACTATCTCCAAGTCCCTGTATCTCAAACTATTTATGGTATAGCTAGGGCTTCGACTGTATTACTTAAGCCAATATGGTTTTTGTTACATTAGAGTGTGTAGCCGATCAGAAACGAGAACAGTGTCTAGTTATCTTAAAAAGTCAAATAGATTGACGTAGAAATTGATACAAGATTTTTATACCGATTTCATGATTATGGACCGCACTTATCATAGCGGCACTGTCAATTTAACAAATTGATGTCCGTTTTTTATGCGTCTGTCCTCTTATTGATGATAAATTGCGTCATAACATTGTCAAAGTGTTGTAGATCCACGAGCCGATAGGCGAGTGGATCTACAACAAACTTTTGATGATAAAAATTAGCCAATCAGCGCGAGAATTCGCTCAGTTATTGTAAAAAGCTGTTTTTAAAATGGTAAGCACCATTAGTTAAGCAGGCGACCAACGATTTTTTGGACGTTGACAAACATGAAAACGCCATTCAATTGCATGGTTCTTTTTTTTGCAAAAGGCAGACGATTTGAAGTTTAATCCCAGTCAGTTTTGTCTTCTAAGCAACAAAGTCAGAAAATACGGCAACTCACCTACGTGATCAAAATACGTGTCCTAGCACGTGTAAAACTGATAGAGGATAACGACATTATATAGTGTTTCGACCGCGAAGTTGTCTTCGCTCCTACGTTCCCACGTCATTCATGATTGACGATAAGCCGATAAACTGAAGAAATAACGGTTGCAAGTACTTGCCACCAAAGTGACACGGAATTACGATCTCGCACTTTTTCAGGGAGAACAGGTATCCCAATATAATTGTCTTCGTGCAAACCAGTTAGTATACTACTTTCAATGTTCCAAAAATATTTATTGTAAAGTTTACCGTCCTGTTACAAGTGCTGGCGTTTTCCCTATGCGTTATCTATCTATCAGTGGTAGTTTCTAAGTACATGCAATGACGGACTTAGTTCCGTACCGTGCCGCACCGCTCCGTGCGAAGTCTTTCGACTTTTTGACACCCACATACTAAAAACTTAATCTATCTGCGATTGCAAGGAGATTGCATAGTCATACAAAAGCAAATATCACTATTTATTCCTGTTCGACGTATTTATTTTCACAGAAATTATGTGACTGACAGTGTAGCGTGTATCTAAAAGAGATACCAATGCTCTCTGAACCGAGTTGTTTGAGAATTTTATGCTTCGCCAACTACAGTTTGGGCAACGCTCCCGCTTAAAAATTCAAACCTTTTAATTTCTCGTGTTTTCTGTTTCTCCAGAAAACCTCAGATATCTCGTTCCCAATTTTTTTTGTTTGTTTGTTGTTCTTCAGCGTAGAGCCGAAATGCCTTGAATAGGTTTCTCTCCACTTTCGACTGTCGCGCAACTGTTTTCGCCCCCTACCCCCTGCTTTACTGTTTTCGCCCCCTCCCCTCCCCCCCTGCTTTACTGTTTTCGCCCCCTCCCCTCCCCCCTGCTTTATCTGGGGACGCTTCACTATCCTTGGAAACGTTTCTAAAGTAACTAGGCAACAAGTTAGTTTCTCGCCAAGCGTTGCCTTCATTTATCTTGGCTCATGCATAATATACGTTTTGAGATTTTCAGGTGTAATCAGTGCGTCCTTTAAAGTACGTATTAATGTTTCGGTTTGAAAGATCTGTTTTCAAATGGCCTGACGCAACAGGAAAAGCGTCTTTCTTATATCGAGAGTGGTAAAGACAAAATAGCCAATTAAATCTGGGATTGGTTGAAATTGGTCCTGAGTATAAGTGCAGGAGTTCTTTTTCGATGCCCGTGTTCTTGTTTCATTTGTATGTTTTGTTTTTGAATTTGTGGCTTTCCTAATTTCCGGCTAAAGCTGAAGAAATAACTTGCTGCTCAGCTCAATATTTATATTTTAAAGCACAGGAACAATTCCTGCATATACGATCGTGTGGTACGATACGGCCTTTTTGACAAATCTAATCAGCAACACTAAGAACAGAAAGACCGCTACCACGCTAACTAGTGAATATGTCTGAATTGAAATTTATTCATGTACGTACGATAATAGTGATGAATCGGAGACAAAGAGGGGACTAAAGTTTTTTCTTTTTATTTTTGCGTTTTTAGGTACTGTTTGCAATACCTTGAACTGGTATATAAAATGTTTATTTGAATTAGAAGCGAAAGCTTTTTAGATTTCATTCTATAGCGAAATTTTTGCACAATTATTTAAGAAACGTAGAAACTAATGCGACACTAACTCTAGTACGCGGGGTCGAAAATTCGTTTTTCAGGCTTCGCAGCGTGCGGGTGATAATCTTAAATCCATTGCAACACCCAAAATGCTTTATTTTTCAGCCAGCGAATTATGAAAAGAAGACTTCCAAAAAATATTAAAATTGACATTTGGGAAGCTCTTTATCTTGCATGACAGATGGAAGGTTGCTTGATGCAATCTCAATAAAATGATTTATTTATGTCCTCTTTCATACCCTGGCCGAGATATCAATACGTCAGCTGGAAGAGGCACTGAGATGCGCTAGAATTAAGAAGAAAACTTTAGGGGTTAGGCAACGAATTAGTTCAGCACACAGCTCTTCTATGCTTTTAGTATATATAATTGAAAACCAGCATCTAGATGGTAAGGTCGAGAACTCAACTGCACGGCATGAAGGTACACTTAATTGTTTTGTTGTGTTTTGTTTACACCTTAAAACGGTTGTGACTGCGTTTGACTGGTTGAGTCTCTAAGTGCGTACCTTTTCAGTTTTTCCAAACCGAAAGCACATCGAACATTTCGCATGGTGAGAGCTTTTACATCCAAGACTAAAAGTTCTCTTTTCAACACATGGCAGCAATAATATTAAAAACCTGTTCTCCGGCAAAACGTTGCTCGCCTCTTCGCGTCATAACGAATTTTGCCCGCATGGTAGGTATTGAAATAGTTAAGATAAAAGACAATTGAAGTCAAATAGACTCTAAAATTCTCGAATGATACCCAAAACGTGATTAGTTTAAGAAGTTTTTTTTACATGAAGATTTATCTGAAATTTGAGGCCATATGAAGACAATTTTAAAATTCTATACAATCCGCTGACTTGGACACATCGTCAATGGCCTTATATTTTGGCCAAAGGATATTCCTAGGGGCGGTTTTACACAGTCAGTTTTGAAGTACTATCAGTTTGTAGCATCCCTACTGCTGCTAAAGCGAAAAATGACAATAGCTGGTACAAAGGATGATAAAATATACTTCGGCATTTTTCGCGCGTCGATATTTGCATCCTGAACCTAAAAACAGAGCTTATATCACTCACAAATAAGCAACTCATTTTTATAAATGATATGGGTTGTTTTGTCACGCAAACAAGATTACAGTTCTTTCAACACTCATGCAAAATAAAAGAAATAATAAAATGAAGAATTCAAATCTTCACTGAGTTGCTAGAGGAACACGGAATAGGATATAGGTTTATGAAATTGTGAACTAAGCGAACCTTGAACGACTGGTTTTCTCAGCTTTGCGCTCTTCATAGTCGATGCACTTTTGTACACCTGCATTTGAACAAGTCAGAACTTCAATGCGTTTGGATCGAAGGCAAATTGAGAATATTTGTGATTTCGTTTAGCGCGGTTTTATCCATTTAGAACGTCCAACCAGCCAGATAACAACGACACGATGTAAACGACGTTTTCGATCGGAAGGGCTATATGAATACTGCCATCACAGTTATCTAATCCCTGAAGGGCTCAGTGTGGCATAAACGTGGGGATTTACCTGTGAAAGAGACCCGAGGGTCATAAATGCGTTTACGTAACTCTAACTGATTTTGTTTTAGAAGGTAAACAGGTAAGCTAGCGTTTTTTAAAAGTTAGGTATAACCTGACAATAGACAGTTTACCTGTGGAAAAAAACTCGTATACGTGGAATAAATTTGTGGTCAGGTGATGTGCAGCATTCATTCTTGCCCTATTTCAGACTCAAAGTCCAGTTTGAGATTTCCGAAACCCCATTTCAGATCTAAACCCGAAAATTTCGACACGATTTTTTTAAGACCTACTGGGTCGCTACCTAAGAATTGCTTGATATTTAGTTCCATTTTTGACACGTCCGGAGGAAACTAATAAAGTCCAGCTGTATTCACAAAAAGTCATTGCGTTTCTAAAACAAACCCAATTCGAGAACCTGGCTCAAAAACCCCTTCATAGCCCTGGGGGAATTGAAAGTAATTCTGCATGCCAGGATTCACTGTTTAAGAAAAGATTATACCCTTCTGCTTTAATTTCTGGAATTTTCTGGTAGGTCGCAATTGAGTTGCTTGAACAAATGTTCCTTTTTGAGAAAACGATCAGTTAGACTCCAAGAGACCCATGTACCCTGTAAGTAGCTGATACATCGTTAGTCACTGGCCATGAGCGTTAGAAACGTAACTTTAACAGGTTAAACTCATCATGAAGGGGACAGCTTCCCATTTAAGTAAAATTATTTAACCGCTCAACTGTACTAAACAAGGGACCGTTCATTTTTACAAGGGAGGGGGGGCTGGTGGGATTTTTTTTGGGGGAGGGGCATGCTAAAAAAACAGCTTTCGAGGGGGGCCATCCCAAAAAAAAAATTAACAGAGAACAGGGGGTCACCTGAAATATTCTCGCAATTCTTTGAAATGGCGTAATGTTTTAACAGGCGCCCATCAATGAAATCGCTGCTTTAAGGGGGGGGGCATGTGAAAAAAATTGGCAAGCTTAGGGGGGTGGTCACGCAATCCTTAAATGGTTCTTCCCGAATCACACCAGCTCCCCTCCCTCGTAAAGATTGAACGGTCCCCAATGAGGATAACTTATTTCCTGCGGATTAGACGGCACGACGTATCTCCACTTCGGCTCGTCCAAATCTCCATTCCTTTAATTTGTTCGCCTGCTAAACATGTTCTTTCCCGAACTGCATAAGATTCCTCAAACTTTGTACTGAGCCTAAGGCGCTAAGGAGGTTGGCGAGAAAAGTGCTGTGGTTTTTTTTTTCCTAAAGGCTTATAAACAATTATTGTAGCAGTTGAGTCCATTTAGAAAATATATCGTCCAGGCAGGACTGTTAGCAAACAAAACTCGCCCGTACGAAACGAGCTAAATTGCACGTTTTGTAGCTAGGAATAGGCGGCTTGTTTAAGTCTAAACGTGTCAAGAGGAGAAAGATTTAAGAAAGGACATGCTGCTAATTGGTTACAAGATATAAGGCAGGAGGGCGTGTCAAAGTCAAGCTGCGCTGACTTAGAACATGGGAAACATGTTATCAATCACCCGAATCTTGATAACCCAGTTTTACCATGTCTCTATAGGTTAACTTAAATATCGTATACTAGGGAGAAAGTGGTATATGTACACAGAAAGAAATACTGACTGACGAGAATTATAAATTAACACACTACAAAAACGCTCATAAATGGCCAAATTCAAGCACCTGAAACAGGGAAACTCAAAACTTCTTTGAAGGGATAGAATATCATTACAAACGAACTCAAGAAAGGAAGACAACTTTTTGACAAAGAGAAAAAGAAAAATGATTTTTATCGCTTTTTAGCTAGAGCGCCGTTCAAGATGTCGAAGGCAGAAATGAACTTTAGAAGATTTCGATTCTTGTCGAAAAGAACATGGGTGAAGCAGGTTCTCCCATGGCGTGCATAATGTTGAAGTATCATTGACACAGATGCGATATTTTATCTGAGAATTGTGCATGTATTATCTCCCAAACTCCACACTTCACAGCTGCTTCTCAGTCGAGGAAAAAGGTAATTGATTACAAACACTTGGCCAAAACGTTTTCACATTGTTTAACGGAAATTTATCATCCTTGCATAATTGCCATGTGACGTATGTTATCTGACGGAGGTATTTTACGAAATGACAATTGAAAGGAAGTCAACAACCCCTTGTTTTCTGCTCAGTAACTGTACGTTTTCTGCCACATAAGTGGTGCCTCCCTCAAATATCCCAAACAGATGCACTTTTAACTCTAAGAACTGAATTTCACCAGTTGACAATTGTATAATGGTTTTTTCAGTCCCTCTGTCGCCGGTATTATTTCATCTCCATTTTGTGTAAATTAGGCAGGTATTAAATATAACTACCTATTTCTTCGCAAATGCCCACACTTTGGTCGGTGAATTTGCAACTTTAAGAAAATTTTCGATACGAATCTTGTTAGACCGATATAGCTTTTTGAAACAAACTTGTTTAACTGCTGTGCTGTTGGAGATTTTCCTGGGGATTTTCAGGAGATCAGTTGTGTGGCCGTTTTTCAAGCACTTTCTAAAACGATCACGAAAACAATTTCTTGAAAACATCTCAGTTATATCTCTGGATACATTGGAGTGTCGTTCGTTTAAAAAAAACATATTTATCATTTTTTCAAATTTTTTAAGGTTCTTCTGAGAAAAGTAACTTCAATTGTTACTCTAAGCCATCACTTTGGCGCACTTTTCGTGGCGGGAGATTTAGGAAGGGTGAGTGGAAAATGGCATAATTCAACACATTAAGTACCTCATAATTTCTCACTGGCAGTAATGACCGCTCCAACCACGACAATAACAAACATTTAAAAGTACGACGTCAACACATAATTTTATTGATAAGATCGAACATTAGGAGGGTGGACATCTTGTCCAATCATGGTACCTTTTAGCAGTTCCCATCATAACTCTTCCTGTCTACACACTGTCTTCAAAGTTTTGCCGTTGCTTTTAATCAAAGTTAGTGTAAATATTTAAATAGAAAACTCCAGACAACCCCTACTGTGAGTTCCCGTAGTCATCTCTAAAAGGAAAACATTAGCTCAATTGGAAAAAGAGCTGGATTGTCATTGTTTCAGTGACAGTGTTGCAAAGAGAAAAAAGTGGTGAGACCCCAGCGGTAAGTACTGGCCAACTTTCTTGAGTCAAGCCATCACTTCCCTTGGCCTAGGTAGAGAACGAGTTATAGTTCGCAGTCGTCGATACTTTCCGGCAAAGCTCAGTAGGCGATTGCTACACTCGTAGGATTTTAAAATATATTCCAAAATTGGAGTCGGTTACTCGGCACTTTTCACTTCAGGGCCAGGCGTAACCAGTGAGAGGTAAACCGAGGCACTTGCTCAGTCTTCTTGATGGGGAATTTTTGCCAAATCATTTGTGATCTTAGTTTTTTTGTTTGAATTTAGTCATCATGAGCAGAGTAAATACCCAGAAACAGAATTTATCATAGACATCTTCTTCAGTTATATTTTTTTTTCTTGCTACGGAGCCTGATCTTCTCATTTTTTCTTGCAGGTACAACTTTGCGAAGTCAAGATATTGAAGATCTAACTGTCTAGGAAGAGACATCACAGTTAGGAATATCAGTTTAAGATGGTAACGGCAGAAGTGATCCTCATCACACTGATGATCGTGTTAATTATTATTGGAAATAGTACTATTTGCTGCGTCATATATCGAGTGCGACAGTTACATTGTCCTTCGTGTTTCCTTCTTGTGAACTTAGCTGTGAATGACATTCTCGTTGGAGTAGTTCTTCTCCCCTTTACCATCACGTCACTTGTACGTCAAGCGCGGACTGTAGGACGAACTGAGTGCGATGTGATAGGATTTTTTCAGCACGCTTCCAGCACAGTATCTGTACTCACTCTTCTGTCTGTCAGTGTCGACAGATACCTCGCCATACTGTCACCGCTGAAGTACAAAGCTTGGGTGACAGGTGGAAAAACTGCACTATGTATTACTTCCATCTGGCTATACGCTTTTATTTCTGGTTGCTTCCCGTTTTTTGGTTGGAGTAGTTATCAGTTTATCCCTGGTCTGTGGCTCTGCGAGTCGGATTGCCACCTGTCAGGAGCCGTTCACCAGTACACGTTCGCCAGTTTCACTTATTTCAAGTTCGCCACCATGTACTTCATACCACTTTTATCGATAATATATATCTACGCTAGTATACTACGCGTATCTTTGCGTCATTCCCGACAAATAAGACTTGAGGTGGAAGCATTACGTCAGAGGGAAATGTCCACCGTCCTTGAGCCGAGCTTGGGAGCGCAGGTGTCAGCGGTGGTTATTTCAGGACAATATTGTCTACGTAAGCCACATTCTGCTCTTCGCACAGAGATCAAAGCGGCATTAACTCTGGCGGCCATAGTGGGTGTCCTGTTTGTAGTATGGACACCGTACAAGCTTGTGAGTCTATGGTCATTTCATTCTGGTAAACAGCCATCGGTAACATTGATGTCCATAGTATCCAGGCTCTATTATCTCAACGCAGCCATAAATCCATATTTATACGGATATTTAAATCGAGTTATCAAGCGAGAGTTTAAAAAGATGATCAGGAAAACGAAAAGCTACTGTACGCGGTTGAGGGCAAAACAAGTGCATCCAAGTGTGATCCCGCAGACAGCTGTAGCTCTTGAGTTAGCCATGCAGTGTTCAAAGTGAATAGCACAGTCCATTGAAGTATACAATGTACGTCGGAGGCTACAAATGTTGTTAAATCCTTCAAGGGGGGGTGGTAGGGGTTGCGGGGGAGAAGAGGGGAGGGAAGGGGGATCGCTTTCGTCACCGAGAATGAGAAGGACGGTGTTGCTTAGGCGTGATCATGAGATCGCTGCTTTTTGCGCCAACAATCCCTCTGGTTCTAGCAAAGACCTCTCGTAATTTTCTCACAACCCCGTCTGAATCTTTTCGAGATCAAAGAAGCTAATCGTAAACTTGAATGTGAAATAGTTACTCTACAATCCCTTGTTCCTTCAACATATTAAAAAAAAATCTTGTCTGGCGGAGTTAGATTGGCAGAAGCACCTTTGTTACCAAACGACGGTGTCAGTTTTTGAACATGAAAGCGTATCCAGATGTTTCGGGATCTTTCGGGAAACGCTCGTTTAATTGGTAAGCGTTTCTCGAAAGATCCCGGACAAAACTTTTCGGGCGCGAAAAGTCAATCTTGAAATTATGAAGCACACACTATAAAAACCTATTCCTTAAATATGGAGAAAGATATTCCTTTCTGGTAAGGATTGATTGGCAGAAATGTTACCAAACTGCAGTGGCAGTTATTGCACACGAACGCGTCCCCGGAAACGTTTGCCAGGGCCGACTAAATAGGTCCCCGTTTTTCATAAGGAGAGTCTTAACAACTGACACTAGTAAGTGTCATGAAGTCATAAACATTGCGAAAATATGTGGCTCTGATGTTTGATAACAAACTTCATTGTATAAAATAGTGATATACCGAGTGGTAGCAAATCGATTAAATGATATATGATACAATATTACAAATTACAGATTAGATGCCTCTCGGGTTTACTCGAAATTTTATATAATAAATAGAAAATGTCATGGTCGCTTGGAAATATATAGTTTCTATTCTCATTCATTATATGGATAATAGTGTTTTACCGGAAACTAAAACATTCGTATTTTCCATATTTTCACTCAGTGAAGATATGAAAAAGTTATGTACCAAATGTCCCGGATGTACGCGCGCGTCCTAACAAAATTTTCCCGCTAGTTTCTTGTCCATATAATAAAAACATCACACGGTGGCTTGAAGATGTGAATTTTATTTTCTCGTGTTAAAAACAACATTTTACGAGCGAACGCAGCGAGCGAGTAAAATATTGTTTTCACTACTCGAAAATAAATTCATATCTTCGCGCCACCGTGTAATATACTCTATATTATATAGACACGAGTGTTTTAGTGGAAAATATACCACTCGTAAAATTCATAAAAACTACATCCGGGACCCGAGTGGTTTATTTTCCATAATCTCACAAGTGAGTTTATCGATGACGTAATTTCGGTAATTTCCCTCCGAAATTTGTATCGATGTCTTTTTGTCTATATAATAAAAAGAACATTACACGGCGGCTTAAAGATATGAATTTTATTTTCTCGTGGCAAAAACAATATTGTTTTGCCACTCGAAAATAAAATTCATATCTTCGCGCCACCGTGTAATATCCTCTATATATATACACTGCGCTAGAAATATATTTAATAAATGAAAGATCCTCGCAGTTATGTAAGCAACACAGTCAGTTGCCAAAATAAGACCTGAAAAATATTCAGGCTTGAGCGGGATTCGAACCCCATGACCTTGTGATACCAATTAGAGCGTTGCACTGGTATCGTAAGGTCATGGGTTCGAACCCCGTTCAAGCCTGATTTTTTCAGATCTAATCTTGTTAACTGACTGTGTTGCCTACATAATTGCGAGGATCTTTCATTCATTACATATGTTAAAATATTTTTCAACACAGGAAGGGAAATTTCGGATCTCCTCTTGACCACGTAATATCTCTCGACTAAGAAGGAGTTCTATTCCCGTCCACCTCTTTGTTTTCGATGACGTACCATAAGAATGTATCTGTGCTCAGTGGAGTTCATGACGCATAAATAAACTGGCAATATGTTGTTCATATTATGAGTTTGCGCAGTAGTCATTCTTTTATTACCTCCGCCAAGGAGGTTATGTTTTCACGCCTGTCTGTTTGTTTGTCTGTCTGTTAATCGTTTTACGCAAAAACTAATCAACGGATTTGCACCAAATTTGGTGGAAAGGTCGCAAATATACCAAGGATCAATCGATTAAAACTTGGGATTTATCCGGATTAAACTCCGGATGTCAGATCCAGATGAGTGTAATATCAGGTGTACATATGTGGCGGGGCGGAGGTATGCGCTCTATCGAGTGCCCTTCTAGTTACAGGAGTGTGATTCTCTCGTATCTTTATTAATTTTAATTTAATTTGAATGGCAGCGGCGCAGTCTATCTAGAAGAACACTGGTTAGACCTTCTCAAACTCATCAATAATGCACAAGAGAAAGACGCAGGAAATCAAGCTTGACGACGTGAAAAACTCAACACTTTATTAGAGGTTAGCCGGCTTTGATCAGTAATTAGACAAATGACTGTTTTCCCTGAGCAGGGTTGGCGCAGTAGTGAGAGTGCTCGCATTCCACCAATTATTATTATTACTATACGTAAATGGTAATAATGCTGCCGAAGGGGAGGAGATATGAAGTATGTTAACCGTAACCTTATGAACTGTACTGCGTCGTCTGCTTGGAACGGTGAATCGTTATTTGAATCGTTATGAAGGGAAATCAATTTTAGTTTTTATACCGGTAGGGTGCTTCGTGGGAATTTGATAGATTGTGCGTGCAAAATATAAGAACTGTTCTCTTCACCGGAATTTTTCCCTGCCTCTCTCAGCGTTCATAAATATTTGATATTACTTCTCCCCACAAAAAAAAAATAATAACTGAATAATAATAATGGCAATTACAAAAAGCTCATCAAGTTGACCTTGATGCTGTTCGGTACATAAAGAAGGGGGACATTTTAGTAACCCCTGTACTATCTCAACGGATTAGTACGGATTGAGAAACCTATAACGACTGTTTCTAGCAGCACGCCATCTTTATTCATCCAGGATCCCCCATTTTACCCACAATGCATACCGATACAACTCAGTGGTATTTACTAATACGAAGACAACCCCCTTCCAATTTCACTGCAAATGTTTTTGCATGGTCCCCCTTAAAAGCCAACTGTTTTGTGGTTCCTGTCAAATACTACCAGTGCCCGTTTTCCTCTCTTTAATAAATCTTTTAAACGGACATTTTTAACAAAGTTATTTTGTGTGTCGCACCTTCACTGCAAAGGTTTATTTGCATGAACCCCCCTTCGATCGAAAGCAAATTTATTGGCATGCCCTCCTTTCTAATACATCAGTTCACCGCTGTCCCCCTGAGGAAATCATGAACGGTCCCTAAGTATTAACATTGTGCAATGGACACTTTTGAGAAAACCATTTGATAAAACTATAAAATAAACATTTTGTTAACAACTATAAACTTTGTAACATCAGCATTTCGCTGTTGAAAAATCAGATGTCTCTTGAACAGTGGCTATAAATGTTGTAAATCAAGTATAAACTATCATTAAGAATTTGACACTACAATGACATTATGTACCCTGCCAAGAGTGTGACCCTGCCAAACAGTTAATTATCTATCACAAACTTTTTATGTTCTAACAGCAACATTTTGCTGCTGAAAAAATAATTATATGCTATAAAAATCAGATGGCTCTTCAACAGCAACTATAAAATATGCTGTAATCCAATTAGTACTCAAATAAAGGTCATTATTATTATTATTAGTAGTATTAGTATTATTAGTAATATTTATATAAAACGATAAAGGAATACATCCGGCAGACAAAACGTCAATTTGGTACCCGCTTAAAAGAAGATCGAAAAACAGTGTTTATTTCAAAATAAAGAAAACCCTGCCTTAGCGGAACACGCGTGAAAACCAACCATGCCATTGGGTGGAATAATTCTAGCATTATCAGCACTAACGAGGCCCCATTAGGGGTTTAAGGGATACGGGATATTTGCGAAAAACATTATAGGGATACGGGGATATTTCGGGGAAAAATTATAGGGATACGGGATATTTAGAAAAGAGATAGTGGGATATGGAACATCAAAGTTTTCTTTTTTGCAGAATAAAACAGGTCAATTGTAAAAAAAAGTACTAAAAAAGTACTTGAAAATGCGACTTAATGTATTTCCCCATAAAACATTGACAATGTTACCACTCCCAACACCCCCCCCCCCCACCACGACATATTTTTACCCACAAAAGCCCTCCCCCTCCCCCACCTGGCTTTCATCAATTTCCGGGATATTTGGGACAAAAATTTATGGGATACGGGATATTCAGCCCCCCCCCCCCCTAATGGGGCCTCACTAACCACCGCTTTCATCGAAGACGTTGCTTAGAAGCTTGGCATATTGATAGCATTCAAGCTCCACTGAACAACGACGACGGCGGGTTATCACCCGACGCTTGGTTTAGCAAGACCATTCATCGCGGGTAGAAAAGGGGCTTCACGGCCATGCCCAATCACCCCTGAAAAAGACACTAGACAGGAGTGTTGAAACGTCGGGTCGATGAATTGTAACTTTTTAAGTTGCACTCATTATTTCAAACTCGCATGGCATCAAACTATGTCTGATTGTCCACCTGTTTGCAATGTGCACTTTTCCTTTAACTTACGCTGCTTTCACACCGGAGCTTAAACATCTTTAACTCATTTCCAACATCCCTTTAAACTATAGGGCCGTTTAGCACCAAATTTGGCACACAGGAAGTAAATGAATTTACCCAATCACTTGGCCAATTTCAGTGACGAATACATGAAAATTGTTTTAATTCTGAGTCGAAAGCGTGAGCAGGGGCGGAGGAGGTCTTTTTTTCTATCGTTTTACATCATTTTCTGGTTGACTGCTCCATATGGACATAGCCCCAAAAATTTGGAAAAACAAACTCGTTAATTTCTTTGTTTATAAAAATGGCTTATACAAATCAAATTATATTAAATTCTGTAGTTGCAAAAAAATGATGCCAGATAAGAAAGGAAAAATTTTTGCTTTTAATTTTTTTAGCAGTTGGCTGTTATTTTGGTTTATTGGAATTCAAATGAAAAATTTTTTGCACATAATATGCCAATTAGGAAAAATGTTCATGTTATTATTAAATTATTGTGGATTACTAGAATGTGAAATATACATGTTTGGAAAGCCCATTTTGTACCCTTTAAAACGAGGTATATCACTGATTGATCACTGTAAATATCTGTGGAGATATCTTTTTCTCACTATGTGTAAAGATTAGACTTAAATCGTTTGGGAGGCTGTTGGGAAAGTTTCAAAACCTAGTTTAACTAAACAAGTTTAGTTGGTGTGAACGCAGCAGTAGATAAATAAAATAATAATGATTCATAAGAGAGGGGATGGGGTACCCCGGCTTTAACAATGACCAAACTTCATGGTTTCTTCCACCAGGATAGCAGTTTCAAATTGCTCAGTACAGGGACGGCGGAGCGTATTTTGAAGTGGGGGGCTGAAAACGAGCACCGGAGGCGCGAGTTGGTAGGGGGGTCTGGGGGCATCCTCCCCCAGAAAAGTTTGAAATCTAGAGTCTCGCAAATCGTATTTACGACATTCTCCGCGACATACTTCTTGAGATAATTAGCCTAGATATAGCGTAAAATGAAAGGTACTTTTAATGCTTACAGCAATATTTTGGAGGTTATTTCTCAGCCTTCCGGTCTCCAACGCTAACCTGCGGTTTATGGACACAAGCTTCCCGTCTGTGGGAAGGAAGCACACGCTGAGAAAATGTTAAAAATACGTAAACGCGAAAAGTTTCCGACGAGGCTTGTATAAAGTTGTAGCTTAAACAAAATAAAATGTCATCCTCCTCAAAAGTGGGGGGGGGGGGGGGGGGCTAAAGCCCCCCCAGGCCCCCCGGCTCCGCCGTCCCTGTCAGTATAGGAAAACGGTATCACCGTGTGCAGTACTTTCCGAGGAAAGGTCAAACTGCATTGTTTGATCCACGGATGAAAACGGCCAGCTTATAGACACTATATGGACAGGGGCACCCAACGAGAATATAGTTCAAAACCACTTAAACATAGCATTGTTAAAGTGTTTTAGTATTTAAAAGGTAGATATAAGCATATTTTTATCCCCTAAAATATTTTAATCTGTTCGGATTTCCTAGCTGAAAGTCTTGTGATTCGAAAATTATAGCGATCAAAACTTACCTTTTCGAAAATTTCAGCCAGGAGAAAGGCTCCCGAAAATTCTAGGTGACCTTTTTACGTTTAAAATCCGTTAAAAATGGGCAATAATACCATTTTTTAGATGTTCGAAAATCCTAGGAGAGGCAAACAAGCAAGAAATTTTTTTAACAAATGTTCCGAAAATTCTAGATCTCAATCGTCTTCCGAACAGATATTTTCCGAAAATTGACGTTGGCTGCCCCTGTATGGACATGTATGGTACAAACGCTGCAGTACTGTTCACCGGCTTTTCAAGGAATGGTTATGGTGTGATCAACAGACAGAAAATCTAGAACCACGCTGTCTAGTAAAAAAAAAAACAGTACAGTACTTTCTGCCGCTTTTCTTCAGAATGGTTACTTCCGCGACCAATTCCAAGAAAACGGAGACGACTGTGCCCCAGGTCAGCAGTTACACACTAAACTGTTGTCGGAACAGACGCGTGAGGAGTGACTTGCAATATAAAGGAACATTTATAAAGGAGCCAAACCGCTAATGTAGATGTTTGGGACGCTACTTTGGCCGTTCATTCTGTATCTGGTTGCCAGCTCTTCCATTCTGGATCACATCTTTTTCTGGCTTTATCGTTTGATGCCTGGAGGGAGGAAATTTGCCACCCTTAAGGCGAGTTGCCCAGCTAGCATTAGAAGTCTTCATAACTCCACGCGAGGTTGCAGGTTTGTATTTAACTACAGCTCGTCTTTGTTTGTATCTGAGCATTGCCTAAGAACCAGATGTCGTATTTAATAACCAACTGAGTCGCTCGCTAGCTACCCAAATTGCTGTAAACAATATTACTTTGGGCCGTCATTCTCGATGAGACTAGCAAATTATTTTCGTGACCATCTTCACATTTTAACACATATAGATGTAATTTTGTAATAGGGTACGTTTATGTCTAATTTGCACTGATAATTTCTGTCTGCTAGGAACGGATCGCTCCCACTTAGTGGTGGAATACACTCTATTTCTTCGTTACTAACCATTCCCCCTCTGTACCATCACCCGTATCCGCGATTGCCTGTGTTTACTACCATGGGGTTCGAAGCTTTATTTCTGGTTTACCTTGTAACCGCCTTTCTTCTCCAATATGTCAACATTTACAAGATGGTGAGTAAAAACTAGTGGATCTTTAGGTAACTTATTGCCTTGGCATAGATCAACTTTTTGGGTTCGATTTCCGCAATATTCTACGAATATTTAGTCTACAACTAATAATTGTTGATAGCCGTCCATGCATGTACAAAATTAATCAGTAACTTACAATGGTCCTCTTTGTACAATCATATGCTTGCTTCAAAAAAGCATAAACAGTTCGGCTAATTAAATGTCAGTTGTTTCTTGTCAGATGCAGCTCATTTAGCGTATAAAAATACCTGCCGTGAAAGATCAATATTTGACGAGTTGCACTTTGATCTATAAATACAGTACCGTTGTCGATTAAAATAGCGTGAAGAAGTCCAAAATGTCATTTTCATTTAGCGAGTAGCAGAAATCACAGCAGTTAATTGTAAATGATGTACCATAATTAAGCTGTATTTCTCATGTAAAATCAGAAGCATAATCTGCTCCGCTATTCAGTGCTTTCAGATCTATAAGGCTGTTTGAGCCGTAAAATTACAAACTGCAGCTGTATTTGTTCCTATTTCTGAAAACCAGGTGTTATCCTGGGAAGAAGACTGGTGTAGTGAGGAGCTGGTGGGTGTGGGTGAAGGGATGCGTCTACGCTAAATTTCTAGTGGTTGATTTTCACATTATTCATGGCTATGGTATATGCAAAGTTTCAAACAAGTCCATTGAAATTTGTCCAAAGTGGGATTTTGATTGCTTTGTATAAGATGTATAGTCAGTTGTTTTGTATACATAATCAAATTATTTTGAGTGCAATTTGGAATAAATAAATACAAGTAAATTTTTCAAGGTATCTGAAACCTGTATGACAATTGTAATTTGTTGCGTTTGAAAACTTTTATTTCAAATTTCTGCTTTCAAATTCAATGTTTTACACTCAATTTCAAATTTCTGCCCTGTTTGGGATTAATTGATGTGTTATCAGTCAATCAACATGTTGAAATCTTTGCATGCTTATTATTGAGAAAACTGCAGCAAACTCAGAACTCAATGGAGGCCAAGAAAGTCTCTCATCTAGAGTAATGTGTTTTTTTATGAAATTGACATGATAAAACCAGTGAAACTTTATGTACAATGGTTCTAATTAAGTCTCAATTGTGTGTTTGTGCTGAAAAATATCAAGGAACACACACCTTAATATTGAAGTCTAAATGACTCTAAACTCAATATGATATTAAGATGACATTGCATTTCTATAATTGTAAACTGAAGTGCATAATTATTTCGTCTTGAACGAGAATTTAGTTTTTATTGCCATACGAACATTTTTTTAAACCTGATACAATCAATACCCAGTATTTGGGATGACATTATTGCAAAAAATGCTGCCTCATATTCCGTCAAAAGGCTATCAGGTTTGTGATACCTTAAAATGTAGATTGGTTAGCATGTGAACATAAGTGTTGCTTGCAGATTGAGAACTCTGCCATGTACAAACACGGATCACATCTATGATCAGCAATGTTTATTTAATGGCTTAATGCTACAAGACTACAATTGGCCACCTAGAAATCTTTTTTATTTCACTGTGCAAATATATGTTTTGATTTTTTTTACAAATTTGATAAACCCAAGTGTGCTGTTTTCAAGGCATTTGCACCTTGATAATAATAATAATTATTAATTATAGTAATAATGATAATATTATAATGTTATAATGTTAAGGAAGGTGAGGTGAAGGATCAGGAATCAAGTGCCTATTTCTCTCAGTGGTATTAAAAGGTGTAGCATCCCTTATCTGTGAGCAATACCTTTGACTACCATATATTTGCCCACTGATTTTCTCTGCAGAATATTCACATGGTTGATGTGAATTTGATTTGGTTTATTGCTGTTTTCCTGAGCCGACGAGTTTGCTGGCAAGTGCTTGGACAGGTACAGTACTAGTGACAGAGCTAAGACAATTCTTCTTTCATTCCCAAAAAAACATGGGGCCTGTTTCTCAAAGTCACGTGAACATAACAGGCCTGATGCTACATTAAAGTTCGGGTCTGTATAATGTTGTTATAGTTCTTATTCATAAACCAGTGTAATGTGCAAGTTTACCTAAAATGGTAATGCTTAACCTTGAAAACCAACAAAAGTGTTATTGATAATATAAATTCTTCTTTTGTCACACGACGTAGTCACTGGATGTTGATCGCAACGTTTTGACTGCTTACTGCTAGTCTTCTTCAGGCGATAGGGTCAACTGATTCTGGCTCACCATTATATTGCTATGTGGTCTGCTCTGATTGGTGTGTTTTGATCCTGCTATTGTTTCTGTTTGCTGTGTGTTCCTCAGGGTTCCACTGGCTCGCCACATGTTTGTTATGGTGTTTCTTGATTGTCGGCATCCATGCTTCTGGAATATCAATTCTGTTATCCCTATTGATGTTATTAGGGTGCAGGCTTTTGTGATTTGCCTCTTCCACCTTCCTCATGTACCAGTGGTTGTCACAAATGGTAAACTTTACTTCTTTACAAAGTGGCTTGTGTCCAGTTTGATTGGCATGTTTTGAAACAGCGGAGTTCTGAGTTTGAGCAAGGTGAATGTCTCTGTCGACTACATTGTTGTATGATAAAAGAAGAATTTACACTATCATCACAATTTTTATGATGAACAACAACCCATTCCTTAACAAAATTGCTATTCTTGTTATAAATATTGCGATCATAAAATAGCTTACCTGATCTGTGAAGTTAACAGGCCTTTCAACAAGTGGACCCCATGTAGCTAACTTGCTTCCTCAGTGCTAATTTAGGGCTTGACAGTAACTAAATATTTTTCCTTAACCCAAGGTCAGGGCAAATCCGGCAAATCCAACAATTAAGCTGTAGCTAACTCTTATTGCTAAGTGCTGATCAATCCAGTGTTTTACAGCATAACTAAATCTGAATGCTTAGCACTGAATTTTTCACCTCAGTGGGAATCAAACCCATTGCATTTGAAACATATGCCTTTGCTTTCCTGACTGAGCTACAAGGCAAAATGGGAGATTATGCATGAGTGAAGAGAAATATGGGTGAATCGAATGCGGCTCCTCATAGCACTATACATGTAACTAAAACCATGGCACAGAAAATTATAATTCCCAATTTGCAGAACCACTATCTTCTAGGGCTCATATTTTCACTGTATAGTAAACAATGTGGAACTACTTATATATTCTAGCATTATCTACCAGTTAGTGTACTGGATTCTTCGTCTAATTCAACCTGAAGAAAACCTTCTTTCAGATCAACTTTGCTGAAGACTTCAGCTTTTGAGAGTTCTGGCAGGATCTCTTCAATTACTGGGAGAGGGCAGTGGCTTCTTCTTAAGGCTTGATTTAAATAGTGACGATCAATGCATAAACGAGTATTTCCGTCTGGCTTCTGCCCGGCAATCATGCTTGAGACCTGGTGTGTAGGTTCTTGAACAGGGCTTACTGCTTTCCTTTGTGTAAGTTAATCCAGTTCATTCTTCAATTTGTCTTTAAGTGCAAAAGGTACTCGTCTTGGAGGCATAATACTGAGAGCAACGTTTGGGTCTGTTTCAAGATGAACTTTCCCTTGCATGTATCCTAACTCTTCTCCAAAGACATCTGAGTATTCACATTTAGTACAAATACTCAGGTGATTATACAAAATCGCGCGCTCTGATTGGTTCGCCATCTCGGATTATCAGCCGATAATCACCTCGACGAACAAAATGGCTGACAGTCGTTCGCGCGCTTTTGATGAAATAAAATTTTTTCGTGTTTTACAATGCTTTTTCTTTTCTTTTTTTTTTGAAATAATCACCTGTGTATTTTTACTAAAACAATTATTCGCCTCAGGCTCAGTGATTATCGGTGATTATTCAACGATAATCACTTAGCCTTCGGCGAATAATTGTTAAATAGCACCGTTTGTGAGCTTGAGTTTGTTGACATCAAGAGATGATACATCTTCTCCTAGCGATAAAATGTTCTGAGTCTGTAGGCCCAATAACTTCATCTGCTGAGCGGTCTCCAGACCAAGTAATGGTGTGAAATCGCCATCAACAATAGTGAAGTCAATCCAGTAACGTTCCATATTTTTTGGGTTTACCTAACAAGGTCACTTTTGCTTTACCGATGGCTGACGTGGTTGACTTTGAGTATGTTTTCAGGGTGTGACTTGATTTCTCAACAATAGTTCCTTTGGGGAGGTACTTACAATGGGCAAGACATTGCATGATGCACCAGAATCAACCAGTATTTTGACTTTTTGCTCACCAATCTTCATAGTGGCTATGATGTTCCTTGACTGTCCTGGTGTGATGACGTTAATCTCTTCTTCAGTGCCTGATACAGGGAGGATTTCCTCTTCACTTTCATTCAACTCAAACTGATTTACCTTATGTTTTGCTGCGGCACATGTCTATGCACTTTTCAAGCGTTAACTCTGGTTTCTTTCTTAAACTGCTGTATTGAACTCCACAGACGATTCTGTCTCATCATTTCTTATTTGAGCGTTTAAAAGTTGCACGTATCGTTGAGAGATCTCGAATTTGAGGCGTGCGTATCCATGGATTCACCGGCGTCTTGATTGCGATTATTAAGTCGACATCTTTCGTAAATGATGTTAGTTTTTCCGAGGCAATACGATTCCTATAACTCGAGAATTTTTGCTAGATTCTTCTTCTCCTCGTCGTTCTGAAAAGGAAGGCCGGTATGAATAGCGAGCGTTTTTGGACCAATACATGTGATCAATGCGGCCACTAGATACTCGTCGGTCTGCTCATTGAGACGCGTAACTAATTCATAAGCGCCACAAACCTGCGTCCACTGCTTCCAGTTTGTTACAATATGCCAACAATAGTCCGCTTATTTTATGATTCACGTCACGCCGATTGTAATTTGATTATAGCCTGATCTCTCTCTTCTCGTGCCGTTCACTAGACGTGTAAGATCACGATAACCATTAAAGCTTTGGACTGACTTCCTACGGGCTCTTGTGTGTCTCCTGACAGTAGGCAACAGCACATGATACATGGTGGCAGTGAGTTGTAAGAATACTTCTGAAAATGTCCGATCAAAAACCAACAGCTCCAACATCCAGTGTAATGGGGACAGCGCCAAACACGCCCTTCGCTCCGTACTTCCCAGCACATGGCGTCAAACCCCCTGGCAACCTCAACACTTCAGGGAATCTAGCCGACGCTTGGAAATCATACAAGCAGGTATGGGAGAATTACCCTCTCATGTCTGGGCTAAACTCACAAGCAGAAGAATACAAGGTCGCATTATTTCTGCACTGTATCGGGACGGAAGGATTGAAAATTTTCAATGGATTTCAGTTCGGAAACGAAGCTGACAGTAAGATTTTAATAAGGGTTTTTGGCAAATTTGATGAGTTTACGCTGGGCCAGACAAATGAGACGTACGAACGATATGTCTTCAATAGTCGCAACCAAGAAGTACACGAATCCATTGATGCTTATGTCACTGTTCTTCGTAATCCGGCCAAATCATGCAAGTTCTGTGATTGCATGCGTGACTCGCTCATTCGAGATCGCATTGTTCTTGGTGTAAACAACAATGCCATAAGAAAGAAGCTCTTACAAGTTCGAGGCCTTACGCTCAATCAGTGTATAGATACTTGTAGAAGCAATGAAGCCACAACCTCTCAATTGAAAGCTATTTCTGGTTCGGATAGCATTCACAAACGTGGCGAAGGGAAGGAACGGAGCCGAAAGCCCTCACGAAACGGAAAAAATGATCGAAATGTGCCAAAGCAAAATTGTATATTAGTAAATCTCAAAAGAAATGTTTCTTTTGCGGAGGCACGCACGTGCCCCAAAACGATAAAATATCCAGCGTGGGGTCAGATATGTTCTAAATGCGATCTCGAGAAGTTCACGGGATCTCTGACCAGATGAACCCTCATCTGAAGAAAGCGACGTCGAACTTCTAGCTAGAGTCGCTGTAGATTCCAAGGAATCTGACGTCCACGCGGTAGGATTCGCCTCAGAAATTTATGCCGAGATGCTAATTGATAGCAATAAGGTAAACTTTCAGATTGATTGTGGTCCATCAATCAACATCATCCCTGCGAAACGCGCGCTAGGTCACGAGATCATGTCGACCACGAAAACGTTGCGAATGTGGAATGGGTCATAAGTTAAGCCTGTCGGAAGGGCAAGAATTGTTATGCGCAATCCAAAAACAAGAAAGAAGAGCGATTTAACACCCCTGATCGGAGCACCGGCGGCGCAACAAATGGGACTGATCACATTGAATGATGAAAACTTCATTATGGCCTCGCCTCCACCCCGTACAAATGAACCACAAATCAAGCAGATGACTGCGGACGAGATAATAAAGAAATAATCAGACGTGTTTGATCGTCCGTTGGAAATCTTGCCCGGAGAAGTCCATTTAGAGGTTGATAGCAACATTTCGCCAATCGTCACGCCAACCAGAAGAATTCCCACAGCCCTAAAACACGACTTGAGGGAAGAACTGAATAGACACGAAGAACATGGTATCATCGCACCCATAGAGGAGCCAACGCCTTGGGTGAGCAGCTTGACAATTGCTACTAAGAAATCAGGTGCGTTGAGAGTATGCATCGATCCGCGAACACTGAATAAGGCTTTAAAAGGAGAAACATACCAGATACCTGTATTGGATGAGATTCTCCCTGAAATATCTCAAGCGAAAGTATTCTCCACTGTTGACCTGCGCTCAGGTTATTGGCACTGCGTTCTAGACCACGGGTCGAGCCTGTTAACGACTTTCTCGACACCGTTTGGAAGGTACCGTTGGTGCCGATTGCCGTTTGGTTCATCAGTCTCATGAGAAATTTTCCAAAAGAGAGTTCATCAAGCGCTAGAAGGCCTGTGTGGAGCACTAGACATCGCAGATGACATATTAGCGTATGGCAATGGAAACAGTGAACAAGAAGCCACCTTCGACCACAACAGAAACCTTGAAGCCTTTCTACAAAGATAATGTGAGCGTGACATTGTCCTGAACAGAGGCAAGCTAAAGCTAAAACGAAAAGTGCCATTCATGGGACACATGCTCACTTCACATTGTGTAAAAATGGATCCGAAAAGGCGAAAGCTATACAAGACATGCCCAAGCCTGAAGACGTAGAAGGATAAAAAGAATTAACGGATTCGTTCATTACTTTGCAAAGTTCCTGCCTGGCTTAGCCGACATAATGGAACTCCAGAGGCGACTGACAAGGAAAAATACTGAATGGCAGTGGACCGAAGAACAAGAAGAATCATTCCAAAAGATTAAGAAGCGTATGACAGAGGCTCCTATTCTCAGCTACTATGACCCCAAAGAAGAGCTTGTGGTACAGTGCGACGCGAGTCAATAGGGTCTTGGAGCTTCCCTGCTGCAAAAGGGAAAACCAATCGCATACGCCAGCCGTGCCCTAACTGATAGTGAGACAAGGTATGCCCAAATAGAAAAAGAAATGTTGGCGATAGTTTTCTCTCTCGAGAAGTTCCATAAATACACCTTCGGGCGACCAGTTCTAGTGAGAAGCGATCACAAGCCTATTGAGTCTATCCTTCAGAAACCTCTATAATCAGCATCACGCCGCCTGCAAGGAATGATGATGAGACTTCAAAAGTACAACATCGATGTACACTTTGAGTTTGGGACAAAAGTGTGCATCGCAGACCTTCTCTCAAGAGCCTACCTTCCTGAAGTAGGAGATGAAGATGGAAAAGAGTTTGAATTAGTGAACATGGTAAAGCTCCTGCTTAACAGCGACCAGAAGCTAATAGAGATACAGAGAGACCGAGGCCGACCGCACCCTGCAGGTTGTGAAATCCTTGATTCTCAAAGGATGGCCAAATGACAAGAGTGACCTCCCGTCACAAGCCGCTCCCTACTACAGCGTGCGAGATGAACTGGCATTTCAAGATGGAGTAATGCTTAGAGCAGAAAGAGTAATAATTCCCGCTAGTCTGCGCAAGCAAATATAGAACAAAGTTCATTCCTCGCACATGGGAATAGAATCGTGCGTACGGCGATAAGATAAGGCAACAAGTAGAAGCATGTGAAATTTGCCGGACGTTCGAGACCAGTCAACAGAACGAAACCCTCATGCCGTACGAGGTACCGTCTCGTCCCTGGGAAAAGGTCGGAACAGACCTTTTCGAGTTCGACAGCAAGTGTTACCCGATGACGGTTGAATACTACAGCAATTTCTGGAAAGTGGACAAGCTGCCTGACACTAAGGCGAGGACCGTCATCTTAAAGCTCAAGAACCACTTTGCCAGATACGGATGCCCGGACAAAGTTGTGTCGGATAACGGCCCACAATTCTCCTGCATTGAATTCGCAACGTTTGCTCAGATGCTCAGAAGTCGGAATTCGAACATTGCACCATCAGCCCCGGAAACAGCAAAGGAAACGGAAAAGTGGAATCTGCCGTGAAGACAGCAAAATGACTCCTCCGTAAAGCACGTGAAGCTGACCCATACCTGGCGATTCTAGACGACAGGAACACGCCCACGCAAGGAGTAGGATCGAGCCCTGCTCAGCGCCTGATGACTGGGAGAACAGACTCTACTCCCAGAGAGGAATCAGCTCCTCCAACCGCAAGTCAAAAAGCCATCTGACGACCGAGCGAAACTTATAGAACATCAGCATGAGCAGAAGTCGTACTACGACCAGACGGCCAAAGATCTTCAGTAAACCCCTCGACAAGGGTGACACGGTGCGCATGAAACCTCTACGTCCTGGTGAGAAAGAGTGGCACAAAGCGTTGGTAGTTGACAAACATGGCCAACGATCGTACTCTGTGGAGACATCAGACGATGGAACGTATCGCCGTAACCACGTGCACTTGAGAAAGACGCAAGAGCCACCACCGGTAGTTCAGCTGGACAACAGATTACACACTTCGAGCGAGCCCATGTCACGCAAGTCAGCTGAAAATCCTGAAACGCCTCTTGCACGTGTTCCCCCGCCAAAACTGTGGAACAAGACAAGCGGATCTAGTTCGTCGGAACACAAGCCGCTGGAGGTAAACGAGAAACTCCCATCAGCGACTGTGAGGCCTGTAGTAGCTCGAAGGCCACCAGACTACGTTTGCTATATAACAATGCATTCTGTCAAGCTCACAGCCACATATCCAAGCTAGCCAGTTTTATCTGTTTCTTTCGGTTTTAACTTCTCTTTGTATTTGTTTTTCCAAAAAGAAAGGATGTTACCATATGCCAACAGTAGTCCTCTTATCTTATGATTCACGTGACGCCGATTGTAATTTGATCATAGCTTGACCTTTGTGTGGTCTCTCTCTTCTCGTGTCGTTCACTAGACGCGTAAGATAGATCACGATAACCATTAAAGCTTTGGGCTGACTTCCTACGAGCCCTTGCGTATCTCCTGCCAGTAGGCAACGGCACATGATACACAGTTGTTTGCCAGATTTCCTGTTAATTCAATCTTTAGCGGGACTGGGACATTACTTGTAAATATTGGCACTTGAGCAGCTTGTACGAGTTGTCTTGCCTCAACTTGTGGATTGGCTGGCATGCTTCTTTCGCTGTTGGTGTTCAAAAGAAGCCTTAAACCAAAGGTGAGAATTTGATCCCACTTCTGACACCATTTAACGTAATTCGGTTTCATCTACCGGAAATATCAATCCAGTCATTCGCAAAGTAAAGGCTTTAAAGGCTGGTCTCATATGAACGCAGATAATCGCAAACGATCACGGATCGCAGACGATCGCAAATTTAAGAGAGCTATTTCCATATAATCGCAAACGATCGCAGAACAGACTGTAGACATGCCCTTCGGTCAGCGGAAATGTCAAATGTAAACGTGCACTGGTCGGAAACTGGCAACAAACAACAAGGCGGTAGTCGAGGAGGAAATTTTGCTGCAAGCAAATTTATTTCTTCTTTTAGTCCTGAAGCGACGTCATCGTCAGCTTCAAAACCGTCGATAAATTAAATTTCTCCACCGATTTTTTCACAGTTGGTAGCCTTTTTGTTTTTGTATTTGAAGTCCTCACTGTTACGGTGGTAAACTCACTCATATCGTGCAACTTCCTCCATAAATGTCTCGTTACTAACGTTACTTTGTTCAATGCCAGCCATGTTTTCAACAAATGAGCGTTGCTACAAACGGAAATTCGGGCTTTCCTGCTAAGAAGCATTGAATCATGGGTCGGAATTAAACATATCATGGAATAGGTTTCGATCACAGAAGGCAAAATTTTTAGTTTCCGTATGATCGCACGAATCACTGAAGAGGCAAAACTGCCCTGCAGATCAAATCTACTCGAGCCGTGTGCATTTCAGCTCGCGTCCGAATGGATAACTTAGATCACGTGACATCGTTACAACAACTAAGCAGACCTTTAATAAGCAACCGCTGCCATCAATAAGCCATGTTTGTGGTACCTTGTTTGGCATCCATGTTGCAGATATATATATATTTCCTTCTGTTTGCCTTTGTCACCTTTCTTTTCTTAGAATCGGTTCCCTATACTCTTTAAATTCTAGGGCAGAGTTGATGAGATAGAAATCGCATTGTGTTTGTTTTTACCACATTTATCAACTTTGACTGTGAGAAATGAATTCACAGAGCTTCTTTTTAACACATGCACAAGATATATTGAGTCATCAGAAAACAGTTAATTGTTGGAAGAAATCAAGGAACCTCTTTGAGCAAGAGATGGTCATTGCATGATGATATAAAACCGGTCAGCTAGCACTTTCCAGATTTATTCAAAATAACCAAAGCCTGTCAGGTAACAAAAAACGTTTGGAAAATAAACAGTCATTCCATAAAAAGCAGGGGCAGCTTTAGTGAGAACTATGGCTGAGCCTCAAGAGGGTCTTTGTGTCCCATCCACACTGGTCCCATTGGGTTAACTTTTTTTTCATTTTCCTCTGTCATGTATTTTTGATATATTTTTTTAATGTTTTCGTTGGCAATAATTAATAAATATGTATAAAACGGAAATGATGGCCAGTTACCATCCAATCTTAGTATCAATACTTAGGTGATTATGCAAAATCGCGCGCTCTGATTGGTTCACTATCTCGTATTATCAGCCTGTAGTCACCTTGACGAAGAAAATGGCTGCCAGTCGTTTGCGCGCTTTTGATGAAATAACAATTGTACAATGCTTTTTTTTCTTTTTTTTTTTTGAAGTTATCACCTGTGTGTTTATACTAAAACAATTATTCGCCTCAGGCTCAGTGATTATCGGTAGATATTCACTTCGCCTTCGGTGAATAATTGTTAATTAACATTACTTTTCCATTGTTTTTCTGATAGACACTGGCTTCTGAAGTGCTTTATACAGTCAAGTACTTTGCCTGTATTGTGACTAAGGGAGCGGCTTTGCTGCTACTGGTAACAGGCTTCAGCTGGCTCTCATGGAAACTTTTTCAACAAAACAGTGTTCATAACTGTCTATTTCTTTGTTATCCGTAAGTACTACAACAATGACTCTTTGATTGTTATTGTTGGACAATGAGTATGATATAATGAATTCTTCAGGTCAATGAAGTTGTTATTGACTGAGTTAGATTGATGTCTTCCAATGTCTACATGATGCTTTGTGGCATATCAAAACCAAAGCAAAGATTAATATTTTCTTTAATTACACCTTTTTTATTCAAAGTATTTCCAGAGCACACATTGTTACATTTTCCTTGTCACCTTAGGAAATTATTGTGATAAAAGTGTCAATGTAGGAAAGTGAAGAAACGCAGAAAGCTAACCTTTTTTACACACCATACATGTAATAACTATAAAATTCTAATCTTAGACAGTTACGCCCGCTGTAGAATGTGGTTTGAACCCTGTTAGTGGTATGTTTTTTGTGGCTTTGTTTTTATCAGGCAGTGTTTCTTGCTTAGCATTCTTTGAGGTGGGTTGTTTAGGAATCATTCTTAGCCCATTCTTAGTGTAACGTATGAAAGTACAGGCAAAAAAACATACACCTGTTATGAATAAGACATGTACTGCTTTGCACTTGCAGGCAGATTGCTTGATGGCTGCGTCTCACACCAATTCATGTGTGTTCTTCATGAGTTAGCTATGCAGCTAGTGAGTTGGTTGGCATTGAGGCATTGAGTTTCTTTGTCAGGTGATCAGTGTTGTATTCATCCAATGAGTCAGTAAGGTGATCGGTTAAACACGTGCCCAACTACATATAGTCAGTCTCTTAGTTTGCCAACCAATCAGAGAATCAATTAGTTTTCAGTCAGACACATACCCAACACGTCAGTCACTTAGTGTGCCAACCAATCAGAGAATCAGTTAGTTTTCAGTCAGACACATACCCAACACGTCAGTCACTTAGTTGGCCAACCAATCAGAGAATCAGTTAGTTTTCAGTCAGACACATACCCAACACTTCAGTCACTTAGTTGGCCAACCAATCAGAGAATCAGTTTTCAGTCAGACCCATACCCAACACGTCAGTCATTTAGTTGGCCAACCAATTAGAGAATCAATCTGTCAGTCATTTGGAACATCCGATTGTCAGCTAGTTGGTTAGTCAGTCAATAGATCAGTTGGGGCAGCCTATCAGTACGTCAGACGGTCAGTCATTTGGAATGTTAGCCGATCAGTCCGTCCAGCTGTTCATTAATAAGTCCACCAATCAATTTGGCAATCAAGCTCCCGAATGTTTGAAGGTGTTGTTCCCGTCTCAATGGGGCTAAAGGTGTGATTCACAGTTGATCTCAAGGTGCCACAGGTAGCCCACTTGTCCCTACACTATTTCTCTTCAGCCTTGTTATGTACCTGTTTACATTTGGCTTCACACTGGATCCACAAGGAAGTAAAGTAATGCTCAAGTTGAGTCCACACCAGGAACTGGGACCCCTGTCACAATTACAGCTGTTACAGACAAACATAATGGGTAAAGGTGTCGTGTCCAATGGAAGCGCGAAGCCAGAAATCCCTACTCCACAACAGTGTTCATTTCCACCTGATGCAGTCCGATACGAAACGGAATGTCTGAGAACAGACTTTAATCTCCGAATAAAACAAGTACTCTTTCAGTCGCTCATATGTGCTTATTATGTTGGTTTTATTCCCATGAAATTCTCAGAGGTAGGAGTTGCCGCTGTAAGTGTTTATTTTTGTTCTCATATATCAGGAAATTATTATACACTATCGTTCTAAGCACCAAAGCTTTTATTGGTACTGAGATTTACGCACGAAAATCGGTATGATTTTTCCCCGCTGCTGATTGGACGAACGATGCTGTTTCATTTGGTGAACTTTTATCGTTCGCGTTCCGCCTTAATAATACACATGCAAAAATTTCAATCTCCTGATTGGCTGAGAGCACGTCAATTAATCCCGTGAAATCAAATTTTAGCATGTATGTTATTAACAAGTAATCAAATGCTTTTGAGTGCAATTTTGTATAAATAAGCACTCGTAAAGTTTTCAAAGACAGCAAATTACACGCGCCCTACGGACTCGTGCAACTTTTTTGTAGTCCTTGGAAAATGTACTCGTACTTATTCATTCCAAATTTAACTCTAGATCATTTGATTACCTATACGAATGGCGTCGGCGAAAACAAACCTTTTATTCAAGAAAAAAATTGCGGGTAAATCCCTGTACCAATAAAGTAAACAGAATATACCATGGAAAATGCTTTGTACGATCTTTATTCACAAGTTGAGTTTTCTGGTACCTAACAACTCGTGAATGAAAATCGTGCGCACGCATTTTTCATTCAGTGATCTCTATTTATCACCAACTATGGTAACCACCTTCCCACCATAACAACTACTACCCCTTCTTCAAACACTGCAAATACATATATCTCTATTACTACCACCTTTTCTATCCAACTTCTTTCTACCCTGTCACAACCACGTAGTGTCACCACCGTTACAGCCACTGCCATCACAGTTAATGCTAGCTGCGTATACTACCGCTGACCCTCATCATTGTATAGTAAAGTTCAACGCCAAAGGCAACCACGGCAATGATTGACACAAATTTTGAACTTTCATTTGAACTTTTGCCTTTTTGTAATCGCCTTTAGAGAAGGCGGCCAAATTCTCAGAAATATGGCAGTGAATTAGTTTTACATCTACAATCGAAATGTTGGATCGACAGGCGCTTTTTGTCGTTGAGAACAAACGACGATCACCACATATAATTTCTCCACCTACCCCTCCCTCCTTTTCAGTGTTGGGTAACCTAGGAAACACGATGTTATTTTTTTATCACCAAGGTATTACGTTTGATAATATAATACCAACATTGCTTGAGGGGGGTAGGGGAAGGTAAGATCTCGTACAATCCCCAACATCAGTAAGGAAACAAGGAACTCGGACAATCGGTCCAAGGCATTTTGGTAAAGGTTGTAGTCAACACATGACACGGTTCACGTAAAAAAAAACAACGTCGTCTGTGGTTTCGTCGTTGCTGCTTCTGTCGTGAGTGTTTGTTACTCTTGATTTTTTTTTTCCACAGCAACACTACGTGTATTACGATATGTGGTGGGCGTGTCAGCACACGTTATTTGTGTGGTTAAGCTCTCTTCTCATGCTAATGATGTTTATGTTACCTCTGAACTACTGTGACGCTCTGCACAAGTGTGCGATGCATCTCGGAGGCTGGGAAAGATATCCCTGTGGTCATCGAGACACTCCTCATGTGTAAGTGCTGTTTGTACCGCTTGTGCTTGTAAGAGTTTCACACTACCTTATGTTGAGCTGTGGAGACAGTAGTGTAGTGGTTAGCGTGTCGGACGTCCGAGCAGTAGGTCCGAAGTTCGAGCCCTGATGGTAGCACTGTGCAGGGCTAAAAATTACCTCCAGTGCTTGGTGGCCAGTCGGGCCAGTTTCCTTGAATTCGTAGTGGCCCATCCCATCACGTGGAAATCACAAAATCAAAATGGCGTATATATGTTGTGAATGTGGATCGTTCGTGAAATCACTGGTAAAATGGCTCGGAATCTTTTGGTAGCCCTGGTCAGTTTTAACTCACCACTGGCGACCGTGCGACCGCCAATTTTTAGCCCTGGCTGTGTTGTTTCCTTAGACAAGAAATTTACTCTACTCAGTCTCTCTTCATCCCGGTGTGTAAATGGGTACCGGCGATGTAATGTTGGGGGGTAACCCTGTGTTAGACTAACATCCCATCCAAGGGGAAGTAATAATACTCCCTGATACTTCAAACCACAAAAACCAGGACAAGCTCCGCCCGTGTGGGCCTTAAGGCTCGTGTGCTCCTTTACCTTTTTACCTAACATTGAGTTACTTTTTGTATTAATACTTCGTGATTCAACTCCGCAGATGGTCAGCGTTAACAGTGTGGCCTCAGGGGGTCCTGGTTAGACATGGTAAAGTTCTTTATAGGGCACTTGGAGTTCATAATGTAGCGGTACCGGGAGACTCTCATCATGGCAGGTTTTTTGTAAGTCACTGTTTAGGAAACTTTGCACCCATTATATAAATCACGCTCGTATGGCAATACTGAACTGGTTTACAGTGTCAGTCTGGTTTTCTCACTGTATGGCTCTCTGACTGTCTAATGTTCTGCATGTCGCTCTCTGATTGTCTGGTTGCCTCTTCATTATCCTACTCGATAATTGAGTGATGGATTAATTACCAACTTATATTCATCAGTTTTACTCTTGTTATTGTTATTATTTACGTAGTTCATGTTCGAGTCCCCTCTGCGGCTTATCAACTGGATGGCCACGGTCCTTCTTCTTCTCGTTCTTTACCAGCTGTTTATGATCACGCGATGTCACTCTTGGCACCAGCTCTTCTCAGTCGCTGGGCTGCTGTCCTTCAATTACTTGATACTGTATCGGCTCTTCAGGGATCGATGGGCGCTCCAGGCTGTGGTACGGGACAGAGGAGGGACATAGAGATCCTGTAATATTCCACTTATAGATTTGCTAGTTGTGGAAGAATGCGACTACTTTCAACGGTTTGGGCGTTTACTCGACGAAGCACACGGCTCAAACCCGTGTCGATGAGTCATAGAATGCAAAGCAGAATTTTGCTTCTTGAGCAATTCAGCTCAGCGTTCTTACTGATAAGACCTTCCCCCTGCGGACAATTTCAATAGAGTATGCGAAACAAGGCATTTTAAATAAGCATCACTGTTCCGTTACGTTTGTGGTTCACGTTACAACTGACTTGCCCAGTTTCCAAAAGGGTGTGAGAGGGGCCTCTTTCCCTATACAGGAATCTAGTAAATAATTGGTTGGTGTGGTATGATATTTTATTGGTTGTTCTCTTTAAGTTACGATGAATTGGTCACAGGACTTTGCGTCGTTCGATTCTGTTTTTGCTGAGCAAATCAGACTTCTGCTGAATGAGTCGTCACTTTGTCCTTTACCATTATTTATCAAAGTAAGTAGTTGCAGAAGGCGGATTCTGGGACAAATTCATTTTTTGGGTGTGGTCGATTTTTGGTGTTACGATTTTTTTGCGAAATCGATGTTTTGGGTGTGGTCGATTTTTGGTGTTACGATTTTTTTGCGAAATCGATGTTTTGGGTGTGGTCGATTTTGTCGGGGGACTGGTTCGGCTCGGTCAGAATTTTTTGGGCGTGGTCCAAAAATTTTATGCATATTTAATTAGTTCGATTTTTTCTGGTCGAGTGATTTTTGGGTCGGGTGTGGTCATGGTCGAGTGATTTTTAGGTCGATGATTTTTTCGTTTGGGCGTGGTCATGGTGGGTCAAAAATGTATCTTTGTGGGGTCGGGGGTGTGTCGTGGTTGGGAGGGGTTGGTCGAGATTAGATCATATTTGTTACTTGAACCGAGTAACAAATACACAAGACTTAGATTCTACAAGTATAATAGATGATTTCCTAAGAACATCTATTTAGATTTTCAATAGAGGATTTGCTTCAAATTTAAATTCTGAACATCCATGACCGCATCAGAAACCAAAAACATATAACATGTAATAATTCCACTTCCTCCTTTTTCACGATCTATTTCAAGTGTTACACCATTATAACTATCATTTGTAGAATAACCATTCCCACGAATTTTATTATCGGGATAGGACCTCAAATCGATCCACAAAGCGAATTTGTCCATGTAGAAATCTTCCTCTTTGATAGAATCATTCAATCCAAAGCGTTTAATAGCCGATCTCTATAAATCGGTTGGATTCATCCCCTTGGAATAGAATTGGTTTGGTATCCCATCCAAGTTAATTTTGATGGATGTGATTCCTGGATTCACAAAAGTCTCAGAATCTCTATTTCCTGGTGTATAGGTATTTGTGAATAGGCAAAGGATACCCGTCATGGATCTTCTGGGCACATTCACATGTTTAAAAATTTTATCATCATTAGGTCTTGAAATTTTAAACGTTTTGTGTAAGAGAATGTCTTCGTAAGTGAATGTTTTCCCCGCTTTGTAGGAAGCTAGCGCCTGAGTCGTCAAATAATCACTTGAGATGCTTGAATACTCAAACTCAATGTTAGTCATTTTATAATTTGGAGGTTCTTCAGCCTTCGAGTAAACGACAATATCATCAACTGAGGCTAGTGTAATTTCAAATTCTAGTGAGTCATTCTTAAACGCTCTACTACAAAACACACCATGATCCTTGAGAATGGGATGATCTAGAGGTATTGCATACCTAGTGTTATGAATCGCAGCAAGATTAACCTCCTTTGCATTTGAAGTGTCTTTATCACCCGCATTTGTTCTAAGTTTACGCATATTTTCAGAAGAGATGCCTTGCCTCAACCTATCTCTACGCTCCTTCTTTGGTAAATGCAAATCATGATACGTCTGGAATACATCAAATCTCTCAATATCTTGTATAGTTTCTCCACCGAATTTAACTATAAGTCTGGAGATGAGATTTTTCCCCACATTATTGACTAGAGTATTGTCCTTATGTCCTGAGACATTCAGATTGAAGGTGAGATATACACTGCCTGGAACGAACACAAGATCCTTTGTTAATTTCGGAATTTCAATGTATAGTGTTTCACCAGGATTAGCAGATGAAGGATTGAATGTTATTCGATTCAATGATGTTTGCGCGTTCAAACCATTTAATTCTATAGGCAAACGATTTGGTTCAAGAATTTCTGGTATAGTAGTCATTTATGTATATATCAGACTAATCTTTAAAATGTTTAGAACATTACTTATTCGGCCACTCTTATTGGACCTAGATGTATTAGGAAATCATCTATTTGAATGCTTAACAAAAAATTAGAATAGTCCACTGATATATCAACAAAAATCGAGACTTTCTAGTATGCAGTCTACGTGAATACTTATAGAATCTAAGAATATTATCTAGAATTGTAGAGTTTCATCTAAGTCTTGGGTATTTGTTACTCAGTTCAAGTAACAAATATGCTCTAATCTCGACCTCTTCCACTCTTATTTGACTTTCCGCTGGTATTAGTTGAGTTGCTAGGAAAGCTAAACCTCCGACACTCCTTCCCTCCCAACCACGACACACCCCCGACCCCACAAAGATACATTTTTGACCCACCATGACCACGCCCAAACGAAAAAATCATCGACCTAAAAATCACTCGACCATGACCACACCCGACCCAAAAATCACTCGACCAGAAAAAGTCGAACTAATTAAATATGCATAAAAATTTTGGACCACGCCCAAAAAATTCTGACCGAGCCGAACCAGTCCCCCGACAAAATCGACCACACCCAAAACATCGATTTCGCAAAAAAATCGTAACACCAAAAATCGACCACACCCAAAAAATGAATTTGTCCCAGAATCCGCCTTCTGCAACTACTAAGTAACCATCCTATGTTGGTCCGGCTTTGTTTGGAATTCTCCCACCACAAAAATCGACTAAGAACAAAGCGCCATTGCCTTTCATCAGTCAGGTTGGCAGTGGTTGCGGCGTAAAAGGATTGGATCAGCTCCTCTAAGTGTAGCTGTCGTGCTGTCAGAGAATCGCCTAACACTTTCTTAAAAGATTTCCAATTCAGATGGCTGACTGAGAATCATACTTGGTTACAAATAGATTGTCCTCTCAAAAACAGTTTCAATACTGTATCGAGTTTTTCTTGACCAGGTCCTCAAGATTTGTTAGATGTTCGGTGACGTCATTGCGTGGTAGAGTTAGTCAGTATAACATGTATAAATGCATTTGCAGTGGCGATAGACTGCTTTTAAACAAAATAAGCTGGACTAAATCAATATTTTCTTTGCCGTGTGCTTATCTGTGTGGTTCGTCTACCGTTGTAGGTAATCGCATTCTCATAGCATTTAAAACTGAGGATATGCCCCTGTAGAGCAAGCAAGTTGTAATTTATGAAGCAATAATAAATTTATGCATATAGTCGCGAATTTGATGGAAGTATTTGTTTTCCTTTTTTTCTCGCTGTGAAGATACCCGCCGATTCACAGCTTGGACGACCATCTCGCACCAGCCTGATACCTGGAACTAGGTTCTTTTGACTGCGCGTGACGCGGCATTAGGGAGCTTAAGCACGCGCGTTTTTGAGACGCGGACGGCAACCGGAAGTGAGCTGTTTTCCCTTTTAACTTGTCTTCACACAACCACATTTACATTGATTAGTATCTTATCTCCACTAGGGATGATCACTATAAAAATCTGGGAGACACCATTGTCTTGGCACGCGTAATGTTGTCTTCCGGTTGCCGTCCGCATCTCAAAAACGCGTGTGATCGAAACTAAGTCGTGTTTTTATCGTGTCTTTATCACTATACAGAACTAAATCCAAGTTTCAGACGACATTACCGCTTTGTAATGGCCACGTCGTGAGCAGATATATTTATGAATTGGGTTCCATCGTTTCGCGACTCCACCAATGCGGAAATACGTTTTCTCGCATACTGCACTCATTATAAAGCGGTAATGTCGTCTCAAAATCAAATTTAGTTTATACGAGAGAAAACGATATAAGAGAACGCATCTTCCATACTGGGTTCTCTTACTATGATAGGGGAACAGAATCTATTATTAGATCCGGAAACCATTTTAACTAACCAATGTCTAATGTCCTTCTTATCACGTGGTTGTAATTTCAATGCGCCATGTGGAAACCACGCCGCCATGGAACAAGATATAAATAGATTCCGGGCTAAAAATAGATTCTGTCCCCTTATCATATCAGACGGGGTTATGTTCTCTTTCCTCATTTTCTCTTGGTTGATACTATGATCTCATGGACAACGGATGGTATTATGCCCGTGCTTTCCCTGTTGTACACTTGTGGGTGTTTGGGGAGCTACACGTTTGGCTGCCCTTTAGCCGTGTTATGAGCAGTTCTAAGGGTCTTTCCAACCTTTCATTTAACGCTGCGTAGAGTTCAGTTGCACCATCCTCAAAACCAAGAAACGGTCACAAATGAAGATCGCATACTTGACGTGATGATGATGATGATGGTAACAATAATATTGATAATAACGATAACAATAATAGCCAGTCGTCAGGGACTGTTCATTATTTGTGGCTAGTGGGGGTCCGTGTTTAGAGTGGAGGGTGGGGGGGGGGGTAAATTTTCAAAATAAAGGGAAATTGGGGTGGGGTGTTTTTTAAATACAGTAGAATTGAAAGGGGTAAACTTTTAGAAAACGTCGTTTCAACCCTTTTGTTGCCGTTTTGCAGATATATTAAATTGAGCTTTGTTTTGGGTGATGGGCTCCTTGCCAGTGGCATAAACTGGGGGTAACTTTTGGATACACGCACTTTCGGGAGGAGTACATTTTTAATCTGCCTTAGTTTTTTTAAAAAATCACCGACCCCGCGCCCCCCTCCCAGCCATAAATAACAAACAGTCCCTTAGTCAAGGACGCAATGAGCTCAGTATGCGGAGGATTTGGGGATCTACCTATATCTTAGTTACAACCAAACCGAATGCCGTGATAGAGAAGGAAGCCAGATGCTCAGGGTGAAAATTAAGAACCGTTTGGAAGTAGTAGCTATCGAAGAAGAGGCAGAACAAGATACAAGGCCAAAATTGGCCTCTTTTCTTATTTTGTAGGGATATTTATGAGATAAAGGTAGGATGTTGAAGATCAGAACCTAGGCGCGTTTCTTGAAAGGCCGGATGTATTTATAGGGCTTATCTCCGGTGAAATATAATTTATTCACGCAACTGATGTAAAGCAAAGGACACAAAGCATTCTTAACAATGTACCTAACCCTAACTAACATAGAAAATAAGTTATATTACACCGGACATGACCCATTTATAGGCCAGGAGCTTCGTTTTTAGGAGTAAACCGCGTGCTTTTGTAGTTTTTACCGTACAAACCAGCTGACCTGGAGTTGTATTGCCTGAACTTGAAAACCAACAGCACACCTTCGTCGGTAATTTCATGGTCATCCTCATGCCAGTATGCCACATAGTCTCCCGCGTCCATCACAATGGTGCGGAAAGACTATATGGCATACTGGCTTGAAGTATAAACCCTTCCATTATGCCACATAGTCTCCCGCACCATTGTGATGGGCGCTGGAGACTATAAGGCATACTGGCATGAAATATATCACTTGCATTCCGTTATATATATGGGTTATTGACCAAGCGTGAGGTCAAGATGGCTGGATATTGGCTAAGTTCTTTTTTTTGCGTTTTTATGGACCGAGACGAAGTCGAGGTCCATAAACACGCAAAAAAAAGAACGAGGCCAATATCCAGCCATCTTGACCGAACAAGCTTGGTCAATAAAGGATTTATTATATGGGATAAAACACCGAAAAATGATCCGTGTACGTGTTTATTTTCAAGGACTGAAAAGGAAGCCCGTTACATGCAAAAATCAAGTTTTCTCGTTTTCCAGCTCCATCGATACACAAACCACTGGAAATCTTTAACTGTCACGGAAAAGATTTTTCAGGGAAAAACTAAGAAAGAAAAGTTTGGTAAACCGGCTTTCGCCTCGGATGAATTTTCCTTGCGGGACAAAGCCCTTATCCCGAGCGGGCAAGATAGCTCCTTATTGCCCGCTCGGGTAGCCAATCACAGCGCGAGATTCGGTTCATCTTGCCCGCTCACGGAGCTGGTCATATAATAAGTATTCATACTTGTGGCAAATTAGAGGAACTATTCGTCATGTAATACGAAATGAAGACTCGAGCATCAGACCGATAGGAATCTGGAACGAACTCGAATCCAAGATGGTGAAGTACACATATCCATATGGACCAAATCCCGAGGAAGAAAGCTTAAAATGGAGGGTAAATCTCTGGAAAATTAGCCAGTTATCGTATCCATTGGAAAGCGTGGATTATGGGCTTGTATTTTTATTTACAGTTAAGGTAGCGTTTGAGAGCTAAAACATGTAAATTTTGTTTGTCTTTTCCAGGCAAAACTGGCGAGTCAACCACCCAGGCCCCCAGAAGAATGCGGCCACCTCATCGTAAGCAACCTCTTTGTAACTTATAACAAATTTATATTGTCTCTTGCGCTAATATTGATCCGTAAAAACCTGTTGCTCTTACAATGCACAACTTTCTAATCAGCTATTTACCTAGGGGGCGTTTTTTTGGTATGATCCGGATTTGGATTTGTGATCCGAGATCATAGCGCATAGGGACTGATGAATCCTCAGAGATCTCGGATCACAAATCCAAATCCGGATCATGCCAAAAAAAAGCACCCTTAGTTTTCAAACCGGGGTGTATAATTAACAAAATTGGTACTTTCTATTCGGCAGCGGTCGTAGATGAAACTCTTACCTTGCGAAAAAAAACATATTTATAGTGATCAGTAAAAAATATCAGAAGTCGATCATAATAATCCAAAGCCATGATATATTTTATATAACACTGAAATAAATGGCTCTTATTTGAAGTATAAAGTATACAAGGTAAGAGTTGTATATTTACTTGTTGTTCTGGAAATGTGCAATGTTAGTGGCAAAATATATAAAAGCAAATTGCACCAATAAGGATGCAAATCTTATGTGGAATGGGCAGAAAATTAGTTGCATGTGACATGCATACAACTCAACATTCAAATGACATGAATGTATTTAAGTGTTGTACAACCAGAATAAACAGTATTAGTGTAAACTAATATTGGGTTATCAACAAGGCAATGAAACACTGCTAAAATATTAACATTAGCAGTTTGACATTATTCCATTTAAAATAAAATTTAAAGTTTAATAGGGTCTTAATTGTGTGTTCACTTTCTGTTATTAAGAAGCATAAAACAAGGGAAATATCACATTGTAACCTGAAGTATTTATGGCCACTTACTGTTTTGCATAAAACCACTGTTTACAAACTTGGTTTTCTTAAGGCAGCAACAAGTAGAGCTGTCTGCTTATGAGACAGTAAGTTAGAAAGGATTCCACAGAAATTTTGTGTAGTGACACTAGGGCCAGAGATATGTATACTGGCTTTAAGAAGCTGATTGTATTTTTTGCAGCAGTCAGTCTGTAGATTGCTTTTAACATGTATTCTCACATTTATATGGACAATGCCAGATCACAGCAGAAACAAACAAATTTAACGTTCAAGCCAATATTTTGGGAGATGTAACTTCCTACAGTCATATGTAGGTTCATATGATTAAGTGCAGAGTAAATTTGCAAGACCCTAACTTGACATAATATTTAACAATTATTCGCCGAAGGCAAAGTGATTTTAGATGAATATTCACCGATAATCACTGAGCCTGAGGCGAATAATTGTTTTAGTATAAATACATGCGTTATTATCTCAAAAAAGAGAGAGCATTGTATGACGCAAAAAGAATTTATTTCATCGAAAGTGTGCGAACGACTGGAAGCCGTTTTGTTTGTTGAGGTGATTATCAGCTTATAATCTGAGATTGCGAACCAACCAGAGCATGTGATTTTGTATAATTACCTGAGCATTTAAACTAAAAACATCATACTGTTAACTTTCAGTACTGACTACTGTCAACTTATCACTCCAGAGAATTGTTTCACAAACTTACAAGAAACGCTGCTGGACCATTGCCTACAATTACTTGCACTGTACAAACAACTTATCAACACCATTTAGAGAACAGCCTTAATTAATGAATGGATCAAAACTGACAAAAACTGACCAATAACAACTAAGACAGTCTTAACAGCCAATAACACCATGTCCTAACTGACAAAAAGCCAATAACATCACAGCGTAAACAACCTATCACAGCGCTGAACAGAGACATTCCACTACACGAAAACACGTAAATCACTTGACTCTGATGATTATCTCTGCTCAGGTTCTTGAAACATCAGTCAGCGCCATCTAGAACAGTTCTTTTTAGAACTACTAACACTTGGATGATCAAACTCCACTCTTGAGGCTCCTTGGTTTAAACCATTTACATTTTTTTCTACTTTCATGTTAGCAACTTTGAGCTCTAGGAGACATGAAAGTTTGAAAAATCTTTTTTTATGATATGCACTATACCCAGAACAACATTCTCTTTCTTTAACAGAAAGATCCAGCAATCGAGAGATTTGGCTGGATCAGAGAGAACCCAGATATCTACTTCAAGTTAAAGCCACGCTCTGTTCGCTATGCTGTCATTTCATTGCTATTGATCCCAGGAGCAATTTTGTTGTATGCAAAGAAGTGTGAGGTAGGGAAAGAGATTGTTCTCTGTTTTGCATCACGAAGTAAGGAACTTGTGAAATATTTGTAATGGTAATCTTTAATGTGATTTCAAGTTCAATTTGTGATTTGTTTGCACAGATGATTTTTCCAAAAAAGTCAAATTGCATGATCCACTTTAGCAAGTGCAATTTGAGCTTTTTAAAAAACTCTTCAGTGCAAACAAATCACAAATTGATCGAGAAAACCATATGTCTACTTTTTAATAATTAGTAAAGGTAATCATACGGTTTCGAGTTCAATTTGGAATTAATTTGCACGAGTGAGTTTTTCAAAAAGTTGAAATTGCACGAGCCGCTTCGGCGAGTGCAATTTCAGCTTTTTGAGAAACTCACAAGTACAAATTAATTCCAAATTGAACGAGAAAATCCGTATGATTACTTATTAATAATATAAACATGAAAAAATTCGCCTGGAAGAAGTACCGGAAGATCTCATTGCGGACGGACAGGAAGTAAGCATTTGACGCGGATTTGACACTTTATTTACTGATTAGCGGATGAAGATCAGCTGATAACGCTACGAACTCATAGCGGTTCGTTTAAAAATTAAGAATATCATAATCCAGAAAATCGATGTGTAATTTGCACTGGTGTTACACTTTTTGCACTGGTATTACACTTTTTGCACTGGTGTTACACTTGAACTGCACTGCTCTCAGCCAATCAGAATCGAGTAATTTTTTCATGTATATTATTAAGAGTGTAATAGCATTGCAAATTGCAAATCAACACTTTTTCATGTATAATAATATACATGAAAAAATTACTCGATTCTGATTGGCTGAGAGCAGTGCAGTTCAAGTGTAACACCAGTGCAAAAAGTGTAATACCAGTGCAAAAAGTGTAACACCAGTGCAAATTACACATCGATTTTCTGGATTATGATATTCTTAATTTTTAAACGAACCGCTATGAGTTCGTAGCGTTATCAGCTGATCTTCATCCGCTAATCAGTAAATAAAGTGTCAAATCCGCGTCAAATGCTTACTTCCTGTCCGTCCGCAATGAGATCTTCCGGTACTTCTTCCAGGCGAATTTTTTCATGTTTATATTATTAATAAGTAATCATACGGATTTTCTCGTTCAATTTGGAATTAATTTGTACTTGTGAGTTTCTCAAAAAGCTGAAATTGCACTCGCCGAAGCGGCTCGTGCAATTTCAACTTTTTGAAAAACTCACTCGTGCAAATTAATTCCAAATTGAACTCGAAACCGTATGATTACCTTTACTAATAATATACATGAAAAAATTACTCGATTCTGATTGGCTGAGAGCAGTGCAGTTCAAGTGTAACACCAGTGCAAAAAGTGTAATTCCAGTGCAAAAAGTGTAACACCAGTGCAAATTACACATCGATTTTCTGGATTATGATATTCTTCATTTTTAAACGAACCGCTTTGAGTTCGTAGCGTTATCAGCTGATCTTCATTAGCCAATCAGTAAATAAAGTGTCAAATCCGCGTCAAATGCTTACTTCCTGTCCGCAATGAGATCTTCCGGCACTTCTTCCAGGCGAATTTTTTCATGTTTATATTATTAATAAGTAATCATACGGCTTTTCTCGTTCAATTTGGAATTAATTTGTACTTGTGAGTTTTTCAAAAAGGTGAAATTGCACTCGCCGAAGCGGCTCGTGCAATTTCAGCTTTTTGAAAAACTCACTCGTGCAAATTAATTCCAAATTGAACTCGAAACCGTATGATTACCTTTACTAATAATATACATGAAAAAATTACTCGATTCTGATTGGTTGAGAGCAGTGCAGTTCAACTGTAACACCAGTGCAAAAAGTGTAACACCAGTGCAAATTACACATTGATATTCGTGATTATGATATTCGTTAGTTTTAAATGAACTGCTTTGAGTTCCTAGCATTATCAGCTGATCTTCATCAGCCAATCAGTAAATAAAGTGTCAAATCTGCATCAAATGCTCACTTTATGTCCGCAAATGCAATGATATCTTCCGGCACTTCCTCCAGGCGAATTGTTTCATGTTTATATTATTAATCGGCGAGTGCAATTTCAGCTTTTTGAAAAACTCACAAGTGCAAATTAATTCCAAATTGAACGAAAAAAACTGTATGATTACCTTTACTTTCACTGGTATTACGCCTTTTGCACTGGTGTTACACTTGAACTACACTGCTCTTTGCCGATCACAATCATGTATTTTTTTATGTATATAATTAAGCCAAAAAGTGCATTATTTTATTTAAAGAAAAAACCCTAAACCTGAAGCCCATTACCAGGAGCATTCCTCTTGCCTCCCAAAACTCCCATTTTGCAGAAAAAAAAAGTAAACAGGCAAGTGTTACACCCACTGATCAAGTTGTACCACAAAAAAATCATTTCTAAGCATAGTATCATTTTTTTGATGGTTAGTTTTAGTGAATTCAAGGTTTTTAAGACCCCTTGTTTGGATCACTGAAGTTGCTGTGTCTTTTCCTTTGTAGCAATGGAGAGACATTGAAGAGGGCAAACCACCCAGGCCACTTTTCTGAGGATAGGATCGTTTTAAATCTTGTATTTCCCCCGAGTTTGCCTTTCAGTGAGTGTAAATCTCCCTTCTTTTGAATCAACCCAGGCGTTGCCTGAGTGTTAACTCACTGCCAGTGTAGAAATTCATCATGTTGATAAGGGTATGTGATGTAAGGTTTGAAATAATTGTGACTGTTATCGTATCTTCATTGTAACGTATGTCCATTGGATTTGCGTTGATCGTGGAAAGACTTCTGTCAATAAACAGGTTTTGTCTTACTGTTGTTCGACTGTGTTTCTGTAAGATGCTAATGAGTTTTGTAAAAGCGCTATAGGGTACTAAAGTGTGACGTCACAAATATTTGAATTTTTGAAATTATGGGATACTGTATATCAGTTAGAGCATTATGAAAAATGCCTACAGGCCAAATATCAGCCTCTCATTGCAATTTTGGAGTGAGATATTGCGACGTTTACGCCCCAGTGATTCCATAAAAATCTTCTTAATTCTGTCTCTGGTCCAAACGTTTAGAACAGACAAAATTACAAGGATTTGTAGGGGTTCTGTAAAGCGTAGCGTTAGTCATAGCGTTAGTCATATCTGATCTCCAAATTGCTATAAGATGCTGCTTTTGACAAGTAGGAATTTTTCATCATGCTCCTTTGAAATATCCAAACAAATCCCATAATTTTAGAAATTTAGTTTTTGTGATGTCATCACTATAGTCTTCGATAAAAAGCTATATCGATGTAGCCTGTTCCAGGCCCTCAGATGGTAAGGGCGACCGTCAGGCCTAGCGGGAGAAAATGAGAGGATCTGGGACTGCTGCTCGCCCTTCCCCAGCTGAGGGGCTGGAATAGGCAGTACGCCGCAGGAGCCCACAGTAATGGCTCCTGGAACAGGCTAATATCGATTCTAAACTGAAACTAATAAAAGTTGAGATGGTGGCCGATATTTACCCATGCACCAAACGGCGGGGAAATATCTGTCCCTTTCCACCGATACTCAGGGATATTTCAGTGCATTGAGTGCCTATGCAGCGATAAAGCACATGGTGTGGAAATAAGGTACAGGTAACGCTTTCCTTGCTGCACGTGCTTCCCGCCAGTATCCTTCGCAGCTCATGTCAGGCTCGTCACGTCTCGTAGAAGCGGTCTCTCTCAATTTTGATCTCGCTCTGGATCACAGAAGCGGACTAGACTAAAATTTCCCTCAAGTTATTTTGGATACTTATATGAGGATAAAAGATGAATATTCTGTGATAAATTTAAATTTTTAGACAAACTTGTTGGCATTTTGCAACCCTTATCAGGTTGATCGCCTATCGGAGGAGTTGCCAGATTTACATCGGTTTTGATATGTTCCTTAATAGATTTACTGATAAAACATTTGCTCATTTAGGACCTTAGTTTTTTGCTCATGTCAGAGCCCATCGGGTTACTGATCTTGGCTCAAGTTCCAAGAAATAAAAATGGGAAATAGTTTAAAATAAACAGTATTACGTGAAAGAAATGGTCATAAGCTCTATATTGGCAAAAACTGGTATCGCATATTGGTTCGGGTTTTTCTCCTGTTCTTCCTCAAAGCTAACGGCAACGGACGTAAATGAGGGCGCAGAATCATGTGGAAACGAGGGAGGGTACGTGGTTAGCGGTGGGCTGAAGGAGGGACAAAAATGACAAGTGTTTATTTCATCTGCGGAGATACGGTTGTGTAGTGGTTGGCGCGCGTGTCGGTGTTTAAATGAATACCGGCGATATCATGTTGCGGGTAACCCTGCGTTTCACTAGCATTCCATCCAGGGGGGAGTAACAATAATCCCAGGTGCTTCATGCTACTGCAACCGGGATAAGCTCCGCTGGTGTGGGTTTTAAGACTAGTGTGCACGTTTAACTTTCCTTTTACCTTTCTATTTCATCTGCGTTGATAAATAAAAGAACTCGTGAACAGTTAAGATTTAATTATATGGTGGACTGACTACCTCACACATGAGTATTTTTCAAAAGCTTTAATTTCAAGGTATAGAAAGAAATTGCCGCTTATTTGTTTATAAGTTATAGGTAGAATAGAAAAATACTCGCTGTTAAAAGCTTAAGTCAGTGGCTGGTACTTGACTCCTCAGGACCTTTAGCGTAGCCAGGAGAGGTCAAATTCTTGAACCAGTCACTTAAAGTCCTTGCAGAGATTTTGTCAGAATTAAAAATTTAAATTTGATTGTAAACTACAAGGCTTTCGGGTGGACTCGTAAGGTTAGCATCTTCCTAAAATTCATTAAATCTCTGATGTATATGGCCACCCTCGTGCATGACGTTGCTGACCATCGTACTCCTCTCAAAATTACTGACCTTTTCATCCGTTGAGACCTTATACATTGGCTATACTAGATTTTCTGCTGTAGGCAATTTTCACATCCATAGATATAGAGCTAATCAACAGTTATCCTTTTCAAGAACTGGGTCAAGAATCTGGAACAAAATTCCTCCTAAACTACGCAAGTTGAGTATAAAACACGTATTAAGCAAAAATTGGCGCAAGTTTCTCTTAAGCTTTTACAGATTGAGGAGGTGTATGTTGACGTTAAGACGTTTCTTCTTTACTCACCTAATGCTTATTTATATGTTTAATATCATTGTCACGGCTGTAACTATTTATGTTAATGATTTTAAATTAATTAATTAATTAATTATTTTAATCAATCAATTCCATGTAAGTCTAGAAGTATTGTATTGAAAAACACCGGTAAATTAATAGTCTTTATTGCTTCTATTTTTTCATTTATTTTTAATATAGGAAAAACCATTACGATTTCTTCAAACACTAGCTTCGCGAGGTTTTGCTTGAGTCATATTTCCAGTTTTGAATCTAAATTTAACGTGAATTATTACCCACTTCGAATAGCTGCGCTAACTGTGGGTATAATGTATAAACAGATACATTTGTGTAAATCAGGATTCTGTAGATAAGACAATTATCTTAGGTCAATCTGTTTATACGAAATTTTAATCATTTGCTTATATCTCTAATCTTAATTAAACAATTAAACAGTAAAATGTACAAGGCTAACTTCGCTAATTTAAAACCGTCGTCTTCAAGAATTTTCCGGCCGCCTTGTTATTCCGGAAATCAAAAAGCACGTACGCGTTTGCGTACCTATCTTTCTGAACGTTCGGGAGAATGGGCCGAATAATTTCCCAGCTGTCCTTGCGTCTGACTTTGTTGCCATGATAAGAAAGCTTTATGGCGGCTTGGTGGAAATTGTTACTGTGCTGTTACTTCCTGTGAAAACACGAAGCGGCCGGGATCGTTGCATTTTCTTGGACAAAGTGTTTCATCCAAATCTTCAGCAGTTTCCCTGGGAATTTTGTGAGCATGTAGTATGTTAAAAGGCGCTTATTCGTATCCTTTATTTACATCAAAGTTGGTGTATGGCGTTACTATATCTACGTATAATTTTGTATCAGCAATCAGTTTAATTGTACGCGTTCATATTTTCTTTACTCGTGGTAAATTTGTTCAAAGTGGGAAAGTGCGTCGAAGGTTGTCCCAATATGCGATTTGATCATTTGTCCTCTTGCCATTTTGTACAATGTCAACAAGCTAAGGCGAAGTGCATTACTTGTGTCCGTCTAAAAATTCGACTTCTAATGCACATTTAAGACTCAACTGAATCGTATTTTATCAAAGCGTTACATTAAATTTTTTTAATGAGCCCAATGGTTACGTTAATTACATTGCAATGATGTAAAGCTCGCTAGTACAAGAACTTACTTTTAGCCTCCATTTTAGTTGTAATTCTTGTAACGGTAGTTAAGGTATACTTTGCGTTTTGAGCTTGACATGATTTCTGATAAGATGGTCATTAGGCCTCATTTATGGGTTTGTGACGCCGATATGATTTATAAGTTCATGAGATTGGAGGACTGCCATGTAAGTTAGTTTTTAAAAAATGGATTTAGATTGCTTCTGGTTTCTTAAATTGAGTCAACAGTTTTTTTTCACTTGGCCCTCATCTGCTATGCAACATATGGATGTTTTGCCAGTCAAGAGAATTTGTACATAGATAACTGTGAATCTTGATAGGACTGACAAAGTGTCAGATTTGATAGCAGTAGACAGAAATTGCCTCTTATGCTAGCTATTCCAGCCACAATTTTGAAATCAAAATTTGTTGTGAGGGGTTTTGAAGGGCAAAAGAGAAGGGCTGGGTGTGAAACTTTGTTCCATGACTCTTGGGGGGGGATTTTTTTCCAGTTGTTGTGAAATTTCTGACTTTTACATCCAGTCTTGTTAAATATTAACAAGCCTGTATGTAAAAATCATGAATTTTGTTAACATTTCCCTTCATGTTGTTTTGCCAATTTAATAAACTGCTTCTTTTTCAAGAAAAACTGCATGCTGGAAGGCCAATCAGCTTTCAAGTGTCTTGCTCTGCTAATGTTGTGAGAAGAAGAACTCAAGAAGTTTCTTTTAATCTGCTTTGATCAAAAGATTGCAGTGATCATTATCTGTGTTCATTGCAAAATTGATCAACATCAAACTTCTTCTCACCTTATATACACAGTTTGAATTAAGTAGATAGGTAATGAGAATTGAGAGAATACTTAGTTCAATGTCACTGAATCAATCTAACAAGGATGTGTCAAGATGTACTTATTTTGTACTGAAGGGATTTGCTACTTTTGGTAACATTTGACAGTTAAAGTCTAAGGGATTTTCGTGGAAATATTGTAACTGGTCACTGCACCCTGTGATTTTGTACAAATGGTTATTGCTAAATACATTGCTTAGATCTCATCATTAATTATAATTTAAGGTAAATATGCCTCTGTTGCTTTGGTAAAGTAAGTCAACCCTGATCTTGTTAAATTTGATATATTGTGATTCAATAGTTGCATGGATTTTATCCTTGGTTTAAATTGTTTTTCTTTTGTTTTAAACTCACTATCATACATTGCCATACCCAAAAACAAAGAAAAATAAAATTTAAACCTGGGATAAAACTGAACCACAACTTGTACATCATGGCAGCAATCATTTATTGCTGGAGCAGGGAGTTTTAGTTGGAATTTGGTGATCTCTTAGGTTTTGGTAGTAAATTGAAATGGTAGCAATGTAACTGTCATGCAACTGTACTCTACTTGTTCTTGAAAAGTTAATTATTGATATTTAGCTTAGATGCCATCATTAATTATTGATCTAAGCTAAATTTGTCTCTATTGTATTCACTAACTTGGTCAACCCTTATACTGACAGTGCTCATTTATAGCTGAAGAAAGGAGCTCATTTCAAATTTGTGGATAACTCAGATTTTGATAGAAAAAGTGTAATAACACTCTCAGACAACTGTAATCTACTTGTTCTGAAAAAATTTAATTATTCATATATAGCTTAGATTTCATCATTAATTATTATCTAAACTAACTTTGTCTCAGTCACTTGTTTGTATAAGCTTGATCAACTTGAGTGTCATTCCATTGTTTATGTGTACTTCATTAGTAACACTTCTGGTGATTAAAATTACCGGTAATTTGATTTTATACTGATGTAGGGAGATTTATTTGTGATCTGTGGATCTTTGCGATGCTTTATTACTGGTCAGTATTTATACACAGTAATACACTTAGTACAATGCTAACATACCAGACTTTAACTTTCTTAATTAACTTATGCTGGTCTGTAATAAATTATTTAAAGTATCACTCAACTTTCAGTGTTTAGAAAAATTTGACCAGACTATTTTACATATAAAGCAATAGCTAAAGTTCTCTAAAAAGTGATAATGATATCATAATTATATTTGATTTTTCTATTACATGTTGTAGACAACTACAGTGCATTATTCAATCCTTGTCTGTGTTGAGTATTTCTTAACTGTATATCATAATGTCTGTAATGTCTGGACCTACTCACAGGGGTATGTGGGCCTCGAAATCACTAACCTGAGTGATGTTTTATGACATTGTATTACTGTTTATAGTTTTGACCTGAAATTCATTCCCGATTTTAACATGGATTTTTAGTCTAGCACTTGAATTCTTCTTGGGTGAGACTACTAATCTCATTATCACTGTAACGAATCATGTTGTTGTTTACTACTGAATAAAATATGCAGAAGTTACATGACTTTTTTTTAGCTTATGAATACAGAATTTTCTGGACAACTGGATCAGTATCTGCATTTACAGGCTATGCCTTACTGCCATTCATATAATACAGGCCTCGGTTGTTCAAAGGGTGGATAACGCTATCCACCGGATAAATCACTATCCAGTGGATAGCGTAGTTTCTTTTGCCAGCACTTATCCACTGGATAGCGATTTATCCGCTGGATAGCGTTATCCATCCTTTGAACAACCGGGGCCAGTGCTATACAACACAGCAAAGTGTTAACATGATCAGTTGTTTGATATTTTACCTGGGAATAAAATGGAGAATATTTTCTTAGTTTGAAAATACAGATTCCTTTTCAAATACAAACTGGTCGCAGAACTTTGGATAGCTGTGACTGCAGGAAGAATTCTTGTGTTGGTGTGTTTGTGACAGCAACTAAAACAAGCCTTGTCACATCCTTGAAAGCAGTTGTACAGTTATTTTGTGTAATTCTGCACTTAGTCAGGGGAATGCATGGTTGACGGAACTGTTGAGTATGGATGTTAGCCTTTGTTTAAATTTTCAGTTAAATGTTAAGAGGTCATGAGAGTATATACCTCTTATTAATCGAGTTCGAGGTCCGTACTGTGAAATACGGATCCTCGTTTTTTCCCGTCGATTTATGGCCCATGCGCGAAGCGCGCGGGCCATAAATCGACGGGAAAAAACGAGGATCCGTATTTTACAGTACGGACCGAGAAAACGAGGTTAATAAGATATTTATTATATCTCTGGAGTCATTTTGGCGACCAAAACAAACTTTAGCGGGCCGTACAGTGAAGTACGGCCCACTAAATTGACCAATCACAGCGCGCGTACTAACTGAGAGATATAATAAATATTTAATACTGACTGGAAGTTCAACTGAACAAAGTGTATCGCTGTTTGCATGAAGCATGCGCCCGAAAAGTGAGTTAATAAGTCAGTCAATGGTAAGGAGCCATTTGTTATGAATAATTTGGCCTTATTAAGAAAATCTGATTCATATATCAGTTCAGCACTCTAACCATCTAGCCATATTAAACGTGTCATCGTGTGATACATGTAGATTAAAAATGTTCTGTCCCATGTATTGTAAAGTCCTGTAATTTGTTGTCAATGACTCCTTGACTCCTCTTAAGTGAAAAGTTCAAGTCCATTCAAAGAGAACGACTGGAGCATGTTAAAGAAGAAAGGAAGCAAGGTGCTAAGTTGAACACTGACCGAGCGAAGGAGTTGTCCAAAGAGACGAACCGCAGACAAAGGTAAAAGTACATGTAGCATACTGTAATGAGCAGTTATAAAGGCTCTGAGCAAAAACGAATCTTGGATGTAACCAATGTAGTTACCAAGGAAACTTACCAGATACATGCTAAGAGCCAGATGGCTTTTGAATAAGGCTTAAGTTAAAACTGCAAATGATTTGACCCAGGAGTCTCAGTCGTTGTTTGACGAGTTAAATCATCGTGGTGTGGGTAATTCGTAGAAGAAGTGTTTCTGACGTTGTCTGATGTTTCAACAACCTGAGCAGAAGTCAATATCAGAGTCATCATCGAATCTAGTCTTCTTTACCAGTTTTCCTTTTTGAATTAAAGAGGAAATTTTACAGCACTGATTGCTCACACTTTACACCCACATAGATTCTAGTCATTTGATTCCTCAATTGTGTGTCAGATTACTTGTCCCATTCCATGTTGACAGAGAACTGGTTTTGTCAGAACTAATCTTTTGTAACAGTCAAGCCTGCTCGGAAGGTAATAACAATAGCTTTCGTAATATTTATAAAAACAATCGATCAATTTATACTTATGTGTTGCAGAGCCCTTGAGGAGCGGAAGAAGGAACAACAGCAGATTGAGGAGAAAATAAGGGAAGAGGCCTTGGCCAAAAGAAGACAAGAGCAGCAAGAGGCAACAAAAAAGTTTCAGAAAGACACAGTTCACAAAACAAAGCCAGTGCAGGATCAGAATGGTGGCGTTGGTGTCCCTCAACACGACCAAGATAAAACTACATGTAAGATATGCATTCTACATTTTCCACAGTCTATATCTCTTAAAAACCATAGAATAACCCCTGAGGAAGACAATAGACGGGAGTGCCAAATTGTCGGGTCGTGAACTGTAATCTGTTAAATTACTTTCGTTAAGTAAACCAGCGTAGTAGTATCATACTTCGTCTGATTGTGCATCAGGTTGCAACCTGCTCATATTCTTCAACTGGAAACTCAAGTGACAGGCGATTACCTTTCAGTTTCATTGAAAAGTTAGCAGGGACATCAGCGTTTATCGCATGGATCCCCACAAATTCCATGTGCGAAGTATACAAATTATTTAACAGTTATTCGCTGAAGGCGAAGTGATTATCGGTGAATATTCACCGATAATCACTGATCCGGAGGCGAATAATTGTTTTAGTATAAATACACAGGTGATTATTTCAAAAAAAGAAAAGAAAAAACATTGTTCAACACGGAAAAACTGGATCAATATCAGTTTCTGGGCAACCGTGCACCTACCCCTCCCTAAGCCAACATTAACGCTAATTTTTTAACTCATTATAACTTGTTGGATTAGGAGAGGGGTAGGTGCACGGTTGCCCAGAAACTGATATTGATCCGAAAAACTTTATTTCATCAAAAGCGAGCGAAGGACTGGCAGCCATTTTGTACGTCGAGGTGATTATCGGCTGATAATCCGAGATAGCGAGCCAATCAGAGCGCGCGATTTTGTATAATCACCTGAGTATTTATACTAAATCTAAATTATATGGACATCTGATTCTTTCCTAAACTGTAGCCCATTTACTATCCAAACTAAGGGACACGTTTGGTTAAGAGTGGGTTCTGCTATGCTTCATGTTGATGAAATAGCTAATGGTTCCTTTCCAGATCCGAATCCGGTAGTCCAGGACGGCCGTTATGTAGTGAGAGGCCATGTTGTTGAAGTTAAAGATGGAAAGCAGCTGCCATACAGCACCGAAAGGCATATCAAGGGCTTTACAGGACAAACACACGAGTCTGATGTTTGGAGACTTGAACGTCAAGCTTACACCGGGGCAGATACCAGGAGTGGTATCCTGTATGCCATAAACAATGCCAGGAATGAAGGAACATTGTATCACAATCAGCCGGCCGGTGATGAACACGACGGAATGCGGTTTGAATCTGACAGAAGAGTAGTTGTTGGTAAAGCAAATGGTGGTGATATAATGGCTGAGCAACAGAAACTCAGAGCGGGTGCCATTACAAATAGCGGCCCGAAACTGGCTTTCATTCACGATGTTCCCCAGCGGGAGTATCCTGAGGGGGTACTACCATGTATCATGGGAAGGGAGTCCCCAGTGGGGAGCGTCGCAAGTCTAGACAGCCTTGATGAGGTTCCTCAGGGTTCGGGTTACACTGCAGACCAGGATAACAGCGCCGTTACAGGTATCATAGCTAAGGGAAGTAAAGGAACAAAGTCCGCTTCCAAGAGGAGGGTCACCTTCTCTGACAGCATCGAATTTGATGACGGAGTCACTGGTCAGCTTGTTACAGAGGAAAAACAAAGCACTAAAATCTATACTATGTTATATGCGAAAAATGCGAACAACTTCTACAATTCCTCATCGTCAATGTTCACAGCCCCTGCGCAATCTGGAGCCAGTCGTAAGGGCAGCAGATCCACGGACCCTGCATCGGTGTCAACCAAGAGCACCATGCAAAATCCTGAGGGTGCACAGAAGTCAGTAGCAGATGGTTCTGTGTCAAGTGTTACCCACAGCGATCATCCAAGAGCTGTAGCAGCTCCGTTAACAAGTGAGTTACCAACAAAGAACGGGAATGCATCATTTTCTTCTGCTCAGTGGCATGGAACGCCGGAGCGTGGCACTGAACAACAAACGGAAACTATAAACATTGCTGACCAGGAGCATGTGTTAAGCGACAGTCTAGAAGCTGTGGTGGACAGCTTGGATGAAGAGAACACCCGTTCAGAGGCTGATGTGGGCCAAAATGAGATCCAATCTGATGTGAGTAGTTCACCTTGGACCTCAACAATTAAGACATCAGTTTTAAAAGATTCACTGGAATTACAGAGTACCGTTCAGCGTGCATCACACGAGAACTACGAAGATGACCAAAATACCTTTGGCAGTCAACACCATAACGGATCTGTTTTCTCTAATATAACCTACGCACCAGATTCTTTACACCAATATCAGTTTTATCAACCGGTCTATACCATTGCTGTTCCAGTTGTGAGCAGTGCTCCCTATATTTACCAAAATACGTACTTGGATGTTCCTGAACAGGTTACCTACCATCAGAATTTCCCGTATCCTTTCTATACTAGTGCTGGTAGCAAACGCTTGGAATTAAGCGAGCCAGGCCAGAGACAGGAAAGAGAAAGCTCACTCATATCGGCGCCGTCGCAATTCAGTGCATCAAGTTACCAGCATGCTGGTTCACTGGCAGGAAATTTTGTTCCTCTAGCGGAAAATCAGCAATCTTCATCACAGGCAACGAATTCTCCTGCTACCGTAGCCTCTGTTAATAAAAGTCCAGCTGTCTCTAAGAATCGTTATCCCAGCGACACGAAGGATGCTTCATCCTGGTCTGGGAATGACACTAACCAAAGGAAAAGTGCTTTGAACACACCCCAGGAGAATTCACCGTCAGATTCATCGCCGTCATCATCGAGTGTCACGTCGACCCGATCCTTGATTCCAAGACCACCGGCCTCAAAGAAGTCTGCGAAAGGCCGGGTTCATCCCTTCAACCACCGTAGAAAGCAGGAGCCTGCTCGCGCTCGCAAAACAGCAACACCCAATGATCAGCACCTGTCAACCAACAGGACGAACAGAATTGACAAGGCTCACCAGGTACACCGACGTGGAGCTGCTGAACAAGACTCACACACCCGAAACTCCGCAAACTCCTACGGAAGAACTGATAAGTCGGGTAGTATGAAAGCCAGGAATCGCAATGAAGTCGCCAATGAGGGCGAGGACTTTATTGAAAGTATAGAACGTAATATGGCGAAGATAAATATGCGAACAAGGACCGCCGCTGCAGAGGAAGAACGTCAAAGAATTGTTAATTCGTTGAGCCTACAATTTGATGATGCAAAGACTTTAAGACAGCAGCCGTCTGAGGCTGAAGTGTTTTCTGCGGGGGACGCGTCCAAGCTAGATCATCCAATTCGGAAAGTTCACCGCCCGCGTGTCGGGTCTGCGGGATCAAGAGGGACGAAAGTGCCCGGAGTTGAGCACGTGACTAGAGATACCGGCGTCAACAGCGTTGATATGTTCGGTAAAAATGGTAGCCATGATAAGGCTACTGCGAGGAGAAATGGACACAATGCAAGTGATTCTAGGGGCACGCCCTTGAAGGAATTCCCTCCAAACGCACTTGTCGATTTTAGAGAAGAGTATTACGACGAAAGAGAACCTGATTTTCCGACCTCGACCGTTGCGTTCTCCTCTAGATCTGCCACAACAAGTCAACTATTGTCCGACGCGAATGACAGCAGAGAGAACAGCGATCTAAAGAGGTCCATCTCTCTTGACCGAACGCCCACAGACGAGGAAATCAATCATCTTTGGGCTCACGTGCGCTCATATCTTCACAGTAGCAGTACACAGTCTGCTGGTTCAGACTCTTGCGTCAATCGGATAGACGTAAGGCGATCAAGAACTTCTTCGGGATCCTTACACCCAGCAACAAATCAGCACGCTATCGCGTGGCAGCATCCGCACAGCGGCGAGGTCGTAAATGGACATCTTGCCGTTGCGAACCAAACAGCAGGAAGCACGCTTGGAGGGCTTCGTCGTTACGGTTCTCATGAGGTTCTCACACGACGCAGGTCATCGGACAGCATATCCTATAAGAGGCCCCCTCTGCTTCAGCAGCGGGCCACACGTAGTAGACACCCTCAGCATGATCGTGGTCAAAAAGGGAAGCCGCCTCTGCCGCGTCAACATCAGTGCACTCCTTCGCCAAGCCAAAGTGGTCCAAGTTCCTCATTGTCCAGCCGAGGTAAGTGAGAACGGCCCTGCAGCGAGGTGGCTCATTGAATCGCCTCAACCCACTTTTTTTTCTTTGTGAAAATGCGTTTATGAGTTTAAAAATCACAGAAAAATGCAACCATGACCGATGGCGCTATGCTTGTCAGCTCCCTGAAGTATTTTGTTGTGGTAATCTGGTAATGTAAAGATTGGAAATAATAACTGGAACATGCTCGAGTGCTTCTCGAATGTATTAAAGAGTTTGTTTCCAAACTGGTGTTGCGTCAATGGGAAGTTGGAAGTCAAAAAACTGGGTCTATCAAACAAGTTGTTAGATGAGTCATAAGACCGTGAGACGGGGTAGAAGTTTGCGTTTCGAGCCTAACTTTACAAAGCAACTGTAGGAGGATTTGAGGGACTATTGTTGTTGTGGACGGCACAGAAAGAGTGGACTCTTACTTCAGGATTATGTAACACCCCTGTTAAACCCTTCTTTCTCTATTGAAATTCCTCAACGTGCAGTTTTGTTGTTCGTCCTGTTACACAGCTGCTGGCGCTCAACCATTGTCCCCTGCTGAGATGCAAGCAGTGATGAAAGCTTCAGAGAACGAGATGCTGCAGAGACAGCAACAAGACAAGTTCAACGAGTTGTCAACTCATCAGCAGTACCAAGCTTTGATTAATGGCAGAAGAGGTCAGTTTTAGTGAACTCTTCATATCATGCTGTAATGCAGCTACCGCTGACCGGTTCGCTCAGTCGGTAGAGCACTGGACTATCGTGCGGGAGGTCGTGGGTTCGAACCACGACCGGATCATTACTCAGGGTCTTAAAATAACTGAGGAGAAAGTGCTGTCTTTGCAATGACATATATAAATGGTTAGACTTTCTAATCTTCTCGGATAATTACGAGTAACCGTAGGTCCCGTTTCACAACCCTTTTTCGTAATAACTTCGTGGGACTCTAAAGGACCCACACACTGTTCGCGAAGAGTACGAGACGTAGATCTCGGTGTTGCTGTTTGGCCCTTGTGAATGTAATTTCATCTGTCTTCCTTTCACATTCAAGCGTGTTGGGTGAGATCAAATATGGACTGATACCGAGTTCCAGAGGCGCCTTTACAGGCTGACGTCCGATCTCACCCCGAGAAAGAATTGTGAACCGCCAGGAACATGTGTATGATATGTACTGCAAAGAAACTAAAAAACAATTCAGTACTTTGCAGTAGCTTTCTAAGTGATTACACTGCATTGTTTGATCCTCAGATGAAAACGTTTTGGCCACATCAAATAGTGAAACAAACCGTTCCACAGTTAAGTACAGCTTTCATGTATTAAAACAAATAGCATACTTCATTCAGTAGCCATTAAATGGTTTCATAAACCTTCAATACTTGTTAGGTCCCAGTGCCCTCTCCTTGGAGGAACAAAGGTTACTGGAGTCGTTGGATCGCTTGAACGAAAGGTTAAAAGGTAATGTAGTTATACTGAATTCTGCTCACTGTGTTTATTATTTCCTTTAGAGGTTTGCAGTATCCCTTTTAGCGTTAGTACTTCATATGATTTGTCCTTCTCACTTTTCGCAAGACTTGTGTACCTTGTTGTTTATATTTGTTTGCGATGTATGCGGTGTTTGAAGTAAGTAGTAAAAGAGATTTTTGTATTGACATTAATTGATTATCGCAGTTATGTACACAATTTAAGCAGCTGTGAAATTAAAGCCTGAAAAAAACTCAGGCCTGAACGGGATTCGTACCCATGACCTCTGCAATACCGGAGCAGTGCTCTACCAACTGAGCTATCAAGCCAACTGGGAGCTGGTCATGTTATGAGTTCGTAATATACCCGTAGATGAAAAAGAATGATGCAAATGAATATATGAAAGACCATATATTTGAACTGCGGAGTAATATGTAATGATATTAATTGATCATCGTAGTTATGTACACAACTTAAGCAGCTGTGAAATTAAAGCCTGAAAAAAACTCAGGCCTGAACGGGATTCGAACCCATGACCTCTGCGATACCGGAGATAAAAGATGTTTTATAAGTCAAAGAATGTCGCATTGCTCTAACCAACTGAGATATCAAGCTAACTGACTACAGTAGCTCAAAGTTAGCTGACACCTCAGTCGGTTAGAGCATGACACCAGTATAGCAATGCCATTGATTCGAATCCCGTTCAAGCGGTTAGCTCAGTTGGTAGAGCGCCGGCCTGTCGAGCGGGAGGTCGTGAGTTCAAACCTCGGCCGGACCAACACTCAAGGTCTTAAAATAACTGAGGAGAATGTGCTGCCTTTGTTGTGACATCTGCAAATGCTGGGTTAGACATTCTAGTCTTCTCGGATAAGGACGAAAAACCGTAGGCCCCGTCTCACAGAACTGTTCTTGTGGGACGTTAAAAGGTCGCACAACACTGTTCGAAAAGAGTAGGGGACGTAGACCCCGGTGTATGGTTGACCTTAAATAGTTGGGTGGACTAGCACGTGTGGTTCTCCGGTTCCCTTCTAGTACTTCCCTGCTGCTTACTTGTATATGCTGTATGCAGTAAAAATGGATTAAATTATTAAATTAACATGAATTTTTTCAGGTCTTACCTTTGCTACTGCTTAAGTTGCTTACGTAACTGTGGCGATTTGTCACTTATTGAATCTTTCTTCCGCGGTTCACATATGTGAAATTTTCATATCTTTACATTAATGATTACTGAAAACGAATTTAAGCTGTGTGAGATTTATACATGGCGTTTTCATGTTAGCGTATTTACGCCGGTCTTCTGCATCGCTTGTCGCTGTTCTTAAGTATTCACATTTCAATTCTATCTTGTTGCTTATTTAGCTCAAGAAGAAATCACCAAAGCTATTGCACAGAAATCAAGGATGACAGAGGTTGGATACCAAACACAGGTGTGTGATTTGTGCCCAGTGATGTATCACTCTATTTGTATAGGTACTGTTCAGATGATTTCGAGTGCAATTTGGAATTAATGAGCGCAAGTAAATTTTTCAAAGACCAAAAAATTTGCACAAGCCAGTAGATTGAGTGCAATTTGTTGTCTTTGAAATATTTACAAGTGCTTATTAGTCGGGCAACCGACTATAGGTTTACCCTCTAGTTTCATCGCAAATCGCAGTCACGTGTAATGGGGAATACCGCAGACACGTAATACGGGCGCAACCTTTCCACGATGTTGAAGTCGATGGCGAATATGTCGAAAACAAAGTCATCTTTTCTACGCTCAAACATACAGACTCACACACCGTTTGCGGTAGACCCACTCTTAAAGATGGCGTGTGTAATGAGCGTATATTTCGAAACGGGTCTTTCCGCGAACTGAAAATAGCAAAAGAATCACTGATTTAGCGAATGTCTCACTAGAATCAAACCAGAAATCAAACGAGTTACCAGTGAACAGAAAATGTGGACCGATTGACAAAAGAGCATTTGGTGATAAAGACAAGGTGCCTCGCGATGAAACTCGAGGAAACGACAATAAAGATGCCATGTTGGAAACCAGGACCTTGGTACCCTTAGCATTTCTTTTTTGGACCACTCCGCACCATAAGTGGTCAACACTCATAACAGCACGTCTACCTGTTGCCCGACTTACGATCTTAGATCGTCTTGTTTGTATAAAATTGCGCGTAAAATCATTTGATTGCTTGTTAAAATATACATGCAAAAATTAAATTTCAAATTTCTGCGCTCAATTTCAGCTTTCTGCACTGTTTGGGATTAATTGCAATGCTTTTAGCCAATCAACGCGTTGAAATGTTTGCATGTACCGATATATTATTAGAATAGACAATGAACAATTCCCAGACCTAATGTGCACTATTTGCTTAATGGATTAGTTTGTTCTCCCCACCAGGGTGAAGAAAGTGGTAAGTGCATGCTCTCCGTCCTCCTCTACCCCTCCCTCCCTTCGCACTTTTTTTCTCCGCGCCCACGCTCAGTGACCCCTCGCTTGATTTAGAGCTCAATTTCTTATAGTTCCATTTTCTCACTTCAGGGTCGTGTTAGTTCTGGATCAAGACAGACACCAATGAACCGGAGTCCTTCAAACCGAAAGACTCTGCACACAAGATAGCACGTGAAAGAACCTAGCTCAACCCTAGCAAATGGCATTCAAAGCTATGGCCTTGTCCAAATACCCTTATTCTCGCACCTTGGGTTCATCAAGATCTATTTGGGTCTTAAATGACTTTATTATATCTCTCAGTTAGTACGCGCGCTGTGATTGGTCGATTTAGCGGGCCGTACTCCACTGTACGGCCCGCTAAATTCAAAGTTTGCTTTGACATGTAATAAATATCTTACAAACCTCGTTTTCTCGGTCCGTACTGTAAGTAACGGATCCTCGTTTTTTTTCCGCTTGGAGTTATGGCCCGCGCGCTTCGCGCTTGGGCCGTAAATCTGAGAGGAAAAACTCGGTCCGTAACTTACAGTACGGACCTCGAACTCGAATACACAAAGGTAAGAAACCATACAATACACATAGGTAAGAAACCATACAAATGCGCAGTGTGCACCTGTATTTTCTTCCAACTAGCAGTATTTAGTTTTTGTGGGAGGAACTAACACTTTTTGTTTGGCTGAAGCACCTTTTACATTCAGTACCTTGATACAGTATTCATTCGTCTTCATGGATAGTTCACAAGGTGTAAATTTATGGAATAAGTGTCTCTTGCTAATTCACTCCTTTTTGTTTACTCGTGCTGAAGATGCAGCCTCCATTCACTTGAGGTCTTTCTTTTATCAAAGCAAACAAACGTCTTTCTGGCTGGACTTACCAGCCTAAAACGCAAGCACAAGGACCACAATAAGAATTCTACCCTCTCAGCTACCGAACAGCAACGCAGCCACCAAGTTGAATAACGACTAGCATTCATCAAAGGCATCGAGTTCTTATAACGATAGCTTCATAAGCAAGTCAAGTGCACTTTCATGATCCATTCTAAGCATTCAAATCTAAGTATTCAGCACTATTGAGTAGTGTTAGTGTATGGCTTTGGCCAATCAGAGAAGCAAGAAAGTTAATGATCAAACTCTGCTGTGGGACCTGTGGGGTATTTTCTTGTTGTAATCACTGAATGACGTCGTAAACTGAAAGATTTTTAGACACCAAGCAATGTTCACACCACAAAAACAACAGTAACTCAACCCAGTAACTCTGCTGTCTTGAATGCCTGGAACAGGTTATCTGGGAGATCCGGTTAGATACCGTAGACCTGAACCAGGCACGCCTTATAAGATATCCCTGACTGGCCTTCTGGCTAGGTCCGAAAGTGGATACTTATTCCATAGCAGTTTGAAACACTCAGGGAACAAGCCGCAGATGAACCTTAAATACATCTGGTTTGGGTTTATGGTAATTATAGACTTCCTGTTATCTGCGCTGCATTTTGAAATCTTTTGATTATTTAACAATTATTCGCCGAAGGCGAAGTGATTCTCGGTGAATATTCACCGAGAATCACTGAGCCTGAGGTGAATAATTGTTTTAGTATAAATACACAGGTGATTATATCAAAAAAGAAAAGAAAAGCATTTTACAACACGAAAAAATTTTTATTTCATCAAAAGAGCGCGAACGACTGGCATCCATTTTGTTCGTCGAGGTGATTACCGGCTGATAATCCGAGATAGCGAACCAATCAGAGCGCGCGATTTTGTATAATCACCTGCGTATTTATACTAATGTAAATTATTGACGTTCAGGCGCCTTACTGATTTAAGGCTCTCGTGAGTTACAGCTATTGCGCTCTCCTGTTGTTGTATATAAACATGTTTGTATCGTGGAGAGCAACATTATGTAAATAGTAAACAAGAGGAGTATTAAATACAATCTTGAATTTACTAGCAGTATCTCATCAGTTAAAGTTTGTGTGTGTCTGTGGCGCGATCACTCTTGTTGCCCAGCATCGACACGAAACCCGATTATACGCGCGCACAGATAAGCCCCTGTCCCATAACAAGGTACCGTGCTTTGTACCTGTTACCTAGTACCACGCCCAACTATTGGTAGAAGCACTTACAGTATCCGATAGTCTATGAGCGTAGATTCTCCATACCCGCCCTATGCTACCCCTTTTTCTCACCAATTATAATTGTTGTAAAATTCATGGTGACTACACAGAGCACGCAGAAATGTTCCATAAGAGAAACGATGCTACAAATTAAGGATTAAAAATTCTGTACCTAAAAGACGTGCACCGAAGCTGACGAGTGGAAAGAGCTGCACTCTTAAAACAATTATATCTTTGTTTAATTATGCAAAACACTTTTCCAGTAATATAAGCGCCATGTTTTAAAACGAAGAATATTTCTTTAGGCAAAGGCAGTTCTAAATCCTAGCTATTGCTCTGCTGTGTTTGATGGTGGTTGTTTTCATGGCGCGTCAATTGATTTCTTTTGGGCCGGTTTCATTGTAATACTCCAACATAGACAGCCGGTTAAGCTTGCAATTGTCTTCATGGAATGTAGAAAAGATTCAATAGAGGCAGATAAATAATAAAACTGCAAAAATCACAAAGGAAAAGCGAAAACAAAAACAAACGCATTCGTGTGGCGAGAGATTTTTGTTGGCGGATCTTTTATGAGTGCGTTGTGCTGTCAGCTAAATCCCTCGGGAGACGATATAGGACTTAAAAGACGCGGAAACCATCAATATCAGATATTTATCTACTGCAACTGAGCACTTTCAATTCGTAACAACAACTTTTTGACAGTCACTAAAAAGCCGTGAATCGAAGAATTGGCCTTCAATTGACTCTACAACTATGCACATGGAAGAGGCAGCGAATTTCATTTCTTCCCTCCAGCAAACATTGGGTGAGGTGGACTCGGTAATGGCGAAGGTAAACGAAAGGAGTACTCGCACAGTACTTCATATCGAAGCAGCAGCCCAAAGACTGTTGCAGAGTATTACAGAGCACAGACACAAGTTAATCGCTAAAGTTGGCGAGATCACGGAAGCAAAGCTTAAAGCACTTCAAGCCGAAAAGGAAAATGTTCAACACCACTTCAAAGATGTGGAGAATGCGTTGCGCTACGCTACAAACAGCGCTTTTGTCGAGGACTCCAAAGAATGGGAAACCGCAATTGCACATCAGTTGGCAATACTCAGAGAGCAAACGTTTGATTTTCAAGAGTACAACGAAGACTTGAGGTTCCATTTTCTTTAACAACAAGAGCCAGGCATACGACAAAGATGAAGCTTATAGACAGCAAAGCAGTAATGAATCGGATCATGAAACTGTCGATGGTGAGGACGATGGAAAGGAAAACGATAATGTTTGTGCAAGAGAAAACGTCTCTGATAAGGAGCAAGTAAACGAGAGGTTCGCAAAAGCAAGTTTGAAGCCTTGAACAAGTTTGCCCTCTCCAATGTAATGATGTAATTGTTGAACCATGGGTAAGATTTCCGCACAGGTCCCTACTTCATTATGCATTCTGTAACCATACTATTTCGTTCTTCGAACACAAGAAATATTTGCACGTGCATTACACCAGACAAGAAAGCTTCAGCATGCATAATGAAGTAGGGACCTGTGCGGAAATCATTCCGAACCATGTACCATAGTTTATGGAGGAAAGGGGGAAATGGCCACAAAGATTGACATTCGTTATCAGTTATGTATCTAAGCAGCAAAGCCGTAAAATGCTGGTAAATCGGAAACCTGACAAGAAATAAGCACAATGATGATAAAAGTGTTAATAAACTGGAAAAATTATTTTGTATAAATTAATTTTCGTGTCTGTTGTACTGCTCTGCTATTGGGCGTTCAAGGCCCAATAAAGGATACCCCAATAGAGCAAGAGTAAATGTATAGTTTGCAGTAAAATTGTTCAGTCACTCATTCCGTCTTTTTTTTTTTTTTGTTTTGTTTTGGCCATTTCCATGAGAAATACCGACATAAAGTACTTGCAAATGCCAAGCAACACTACGCTTAACCTTCTGTTTAATTGTGGTAACTCCATCGTTCACAAGACAATCAATAAACTTCTCTCATCAAGTCAAATAGGTTTTGACTTAATTTGGGTTACAATGCAAGCGCTGATAAAACTGATTGCAAGCCTTGAGTTTTAGTTAACGCAAAATTCCAGGTAGTTAAGATTTTTCTAGTTGGTGTCTCGGAAAAAAATAACTTTTCTTTTGGCAAAGTTCCATGGACCTGAAACATGCGATCTAACGGTTATAAATCTAAAACAAACTGAAACTGTATAATCTTCGAGCGGTTCACTCCGTCATCATTCATTCCTTAATTTTATTACCGTTCCAGAACCTTTCGCCAAAAGAAACAAAGGCTCTGGGACGAGAATGATTGTGGTGGGGACTGCGGGACTATCAGCGGTACTACGGTTTTGAACAGCGAGCATGCGCATCTCTCCCGCATTCGACACTTGAATCTTCGCGGGAAAGAGTGCAAGTGGTGGAAAACTAAATTGAAGGTACGAAATGTGAACTAAATCTTGTAATGGTAAATTATTGTCGGCTTTTTATTAATTTGCCATAACTTAATCCCATAGCCAATTTTGCTTTCTGTTACAGTAAATATCTAAAGTGACTAGACGACCGTAAACAGTCGTCTGTTGCATAAAAGGAGTGGAAAGGAACGGCCGGACGGTTGAATATCTTATCTCCCTATGCCTTAGCCCTTCTTTCTCCCTACTCCCTACTTTTCTGGCCATTTCTCTCTCTCCCTCCCTGAACCGTTCCTCTTCCCTCCAGGTAAAGGAGCAATGAAATTAAAAGGACAAGTTCACTGATTATCGCTTTCTCAAAGACGATAGAAGTCTAGAAGGGAAAGTTGCAAACCCAACGCCGAAACTTCGCCGAAACAGTCGCCGAAACATGAACAACAAACTCAAAAGACACGCTTTCCGCTGGACTGTGAGCTTCAATTTGCGGTACAAACCATTCAAATGAAATTGACTCTTTCATCGAATCGGCAACAGAAGTTCCATTATGTTACTTTTTTTTGTTGCAAACCTTTTGTGGTTCGTAAGAATGTTTAGACCGGCTCGCTAAGCAATTTGATTTCATTTGTGCTTTACAGTGTCCTTAATTAGTACCTCCTGAAACCCGGCTGAAACCATTGGAACCACGAGCAAACCACGTGCACTGCCCATGCATCATCTTGTGAAAAGTGCAGTTTTTAGCTCGTGGATTCACGAGGTATTGGGATGGTGGGTCAGAAATGTCACGAATAACAAAAGAAAAACCTTGGATTTCCCATGTGATTAACGATCGTCTTGAAGTTTCGTTTTGTCGGTAGGCTAATATTTCACGCAATAACTACAATTTCTGGGAGTCGCTTTCCATTACAAAATAAAATATTCATCTTGAAACATCAATGCCTCACTAAATTAAACTACTTGCACATCTCTCTAAATAATTTAAAGAAATTGGGCACCAGAACAAAATATAGTCATTCGCTAGAAATGAAATGAAAGATAATCCAAACCGTGTTGCATTAAACGCCTGAAATACACTTGTGCACTTAAAAAAATATAATACACTCCTTAATATTGCCAACTCTTACGTTAACATTATATCCATGAGCTCACCACTGGGTACCTTTGATGGTTCCAATGGTTTCAGCCGGTACTGTAACATTAAACTCTCTAGTATTGCACAAATACAGTAAATTTCTAGATTGATATATACCAGCGATACTAATCTACGGCGGTACGACTACCAGAAAAAGTGCATCCAGCCGTTTTACACAATCAAAAGCCAACTTTATTTCGAAACACTCAAATACAAGCCATTAATTCTGAAAACACTCTGTTGTTTAAAATTCCTGACATCCTTTAAAGTATTCCCGAACTTATGTTATAATGTTATAATGAAGCAGACATGTAACCCCTTATCACCCTTTGGGGGGACTGAACAAGTAATTTTTGGGGGAGGGAATTGCTTAAAAAATAAACTTGGGTCAAAACAAAAATTGTGCACAAAGATAATGGCAATACATTTATATCTAAAGCATAAAATTAGGAAAAAACTTTGAGCATCTTAGTGTAATTTGAAAAAAATTCTTGCCCAGACCAAATAATTCAGGCCCTTAACAATTAAAAAATAGAATGATCGGCCCCTGAGGCATGTCTATCCTAGTTAATCTAAGAAAAATTGTTCTCATGGAAACTAGTGGTCAGTAATAATGACCAACACTAGGATCCATAGCAATGTCATCATACTATTAACTATGGCGTTCCATCGGGGCCAAAATTCAAGGTTCGCATTCGTAGGGCAAACTGTTCTTTCATGTGAGCCCGCAATCCATTGGATTGCGGTTGGATATCGTGAACTTGAATGTTGAATTGCGTCAAAACTACAATGTTGCAACGCTAAAGTACAATGTTCAATACTCAAAACACAAAAGTTGAATTGTCAAAAGTAGTGTAAAATATAAAAAGTTGAAACTCCAATTGTGAAAATATACAAGAATACCAAAACTACGATATCGAATGCGAACCTTGAATTTTGGCCCCGATGGAACGCCATAATTAACTGCTCTACATGTATATGTAGATTTAGAAAACTTGTTTTCTTAATTGTTAAACTAAGGGTTGATTCAGAATACATACTTATGAGTACAGGTAGACAAGTAGACATTAAAAACCCTGTTCCCTTAATTGCTAAACAGATGCCTATGAGTGCAGACAAAGCTGCATGATTTCCAAAACACCTGTGGTAAAAATTCTTGGTAACATTGATAATAATTGTTATTAAAAGGTTTTCAATAAATATGTTTCCCACCTATGAAGATTAATGTGAAGAGATACTTGATAAACTTACATGAAATGTTGTCTCATTTAAATAGGCACCTTAACTACCAGCTACTTTGGATGTAAATTGGATGCTGGTCACTACTGGAACTTAAGAAGTTAGAACTCTTTTCCAACTGTAAATACTTCATAAAAATTGAGTCATATGCTCTGTCTGTTCCTTAAATAAAAATAATGACCATATGTACTGTATGATACAGTTTCAAAAATCAACAATAATAATTACCCTAAAAGCTGGGATTAGCAGCTATCAATAAATTCCTAATTTTGATAGACACCGGTCCATTTCATCACTATACATGAATGACATAGGGTGCATTCCTTTGGTATGATCAGGATTTGGATTTGTGAGCCCAGAACAAGCGGATCATGGCGTATCAAAGGGACCAACAAAGCCTTGTCCGGAAATGTGCCGTGATCCATGTGATCTCGGATCACAAATCAAAATCTGGATCATACCAAAGGAAAACACCCATAAAGTATGTGGTTGTCACTTGAAGGGGTTCATAAAGCAAAGCCCTCAGTATCTTCCGATTCACTAATACTTTCTCCTTCAAACTGCAGTGTATTCAGGTTTTATGGTGAAAGGAGAATTTGATGTTACATGACAAGTCACTGAGGGCTTTTCTCTATGAATCACTTTATCTAACTTTATCTAATCTGTCACATTCACTACTTGTGTTGAATTGGATGGTTGTAATTCAATACTTGGTCTCCTTTGTCCACCTTGCAATCTAAAGAAAGAATTACACAGACATACAGTATATTAAATTATGTTCTGAAGTTGCATGTCAACCCCATTACTCCCAGAACTAATCAATATTCAAATTTTGTTACCACTGGTCATACACTAATAACAATAGTGCTTTCGAATAGCACAGATTTTTCATGTGGATATGTTCAAAGATGCACAACATTAGTTAACCAAGATGTGCTCCCTCAAATTTTCTTAGTAAAACAAAGCAATTAACATTCATTTATATAACTAAAATTAATATCAATAATAGATAATGTGGAGAAAAAAAACAAAACACAAAAACAACTTTAAGCTCTTCACATGTAAGTTATGATTACAATGAATTTGAGCAAATACAAGTAAGCTCAATACAGTGTAATACAATGTAGGGAGCTTTACATACTTAGCAGTCTTGTGTTAATGGACTTCTTGCAATGTTAGATTTATACTCCAAATACCTGTATTTTATGAATCGTCCCAGCTGCACAAGTTGACACACTTCATTTGAAAAATGACAAGCAAACAGAAGCATGTTCCTAGGTTGCACTTTCCATGCAAACCTCATAAACAACAATGAGTAGATAGAGAGAGCTGAAGAAAACAAAAACAAAACACAACTGATAGCTGCAGAAACGAAAAAAAACATAACTATATTTTAAAGTGAGTAGGTAAAACATGGTAACTAAGCTTGTTACTCAACAAACACACACACACACCAAAAACAAAGTTTATTTAATGAGTTGAGATGGTAAGTCTTACCACTGTAAAATTTTAAGGGTGCTGACAGTTCAAGGATTAGCCCTTCATCACAGCGAAGGGCTAATGCTTGAAAGGCCAGCAACCTTAGTTTAAATCTTACGGTGGTAAAACTTATTTCATCAACTTGCTTCATAAACCACTTTTTTGTGTGAGTGTGTTGTTATATGGTGCTTAGTAAACCTGTTGTCATCTTGCCACTTATGTATTCAGGATCCCTTTTCATGTCTGACATGGCTGCAAGAGGCAGGCCCCAGTTGGCAACTGAAACACAATCATATACGACAATAAGTATGTATTATCTTTCTGGATCAACGTAAGTTTCTAGGCAATGGTGTGCACCTACCCCTCATTGACTCAAGAGGAAAGCTTGCAGACCAAAGAATGTGAACCAACAGACCGAATTCCTCTGGTCACCACATTCAACCCCCACGTTTATTGCAGAAATTGCTAAACGAATTGGAACTTTCTCCAATCAAAAGAAAGACTATCGCTCATATTCAACAAACCACCTTTAGTTGCCTGGCGACGACCGAAAAGTCTATGAAGACAGACTTGTGCGTTCAAAATTTGTAAATGAAACACACAAAGGGGTGTAGAGCATGTGAAAGAATGAAGTGTAGTTCGTGTAATAAGATCAACCAAACCACATCTTTCACCAGTCACAACAACAAGAAGACTTTTACCATATTTCACGCAGTGGACTGCCATTTGTCATGGATCATTTACATAATTGAGTGCAACATTTGCAAACTTCAATGCATTGGCAAAAGTGAAACAGCATTTAACCTACAGTTAAACAATCACAGAAACCATATTGAAAAGGGAGTGAGTAGCTGCAAACTCACTGAACACTGTTTACATAACTCACGACATTGACAATAATGTTACCATTACTATCATTTAGAGACTGACAAAAAGAAAGAAGTCCTTCGAGAATAAGAGATTTTCTCGCAAAGAACATTAAACTCAATTCAGCCGAATGGACTTAACAAAAGAACTGGATAAAGTTTATACACAAGAGCCTTTATAAAGTTCTGGGTACATAAATTGTTTTAAGCATACGTTATAAAGATTGTAAAACTCTCAACAACCTATTAGAAATACTAATTGCTTACAAAACATTCTATACAACATCTAATTAAGCAACACACATTGTACTACGTCACACAATTAATCAATGAAGACTCTGTAACAACTGCATGTGAAGGCCCCTAAGGAAGGCAAATGCCAACACACGTCGGGTCTTGAATACAGCATTTAAAACAGAAGCCCATTCTCCATTGTGCGAGTTATATATATGGTCACCTCCTACCTGGTAAACAACATATATATATGGCCATAATCAAGACCAAGGGTACATTTTTTTCCATATGGACTGACCCAGCCCACTAAATAACTTATTTATTTATTTTTGGATGTCTTGAACTTTTTGAAGTCGGACAAGAGAGCTGTAATCCCTACAGCTAGGGGAAAACCCAATCTGTAAGCCGTATTATAAAAAGCTGGACCTGTCACAAGCACATAATTAACCAATGTGTGATTCCAGAAAATATCCATACCCCCCCCCCCCCCACGGATGGTTAATGGAAATTCCTAGGGGGTGGGGGGGCTAAAGGGTAGAAATTTCCGAGAGGTATGGGGGATGCCCACGAGAGGAATTTTCCACGGGGTTGTAAAAGATGCGTTCGATCGTACGAGGTACTTACGTGGATTATTTTGATTTGAAGCACAACAAAAATTAGAAAATTAAAGATGTTTGTCTCAAAACGTTTTTTTTTCTTTGCTGGGCGTTCGCTATCATCTCTCCGACAACGAACGGTCACTTCCTTTTGGCTCGCACTGTACTGTGTTTACACGTGAAAAATCAAAATGGCTGATCGTAGCATATTAATACCCAGACCCCTACGTTCTCTCTGCCTACCGGAAAAAAACATGATTCTACAACGGAAGTTCATTCATTCATTCTTTATTTGCCATAAAGTTGATCTATAAACTAGAACTTTAAACGCGCAAAATTATAGAGAAAGCAACGACTTTAAAAAATTTATGAAAGATTGAGTATATTTTATTGAGAAGCCCTTTTAGTACTTAAGGAAATTCCTGGGGGGTGGGGGGGTTATACATGACCCCTCTGGGACGGAAATTCCGAGGGGGTGGGGGGTCTAATCGGAAAAACCATCCGTGGGGGGTATGGATATTTTCTGGAATCACACAATCAAATTAAATCAAATTTATTTAGGATTCCAGCCTGCTCAGATGCTTGAGATAGAAAATAAAGCAACAATACCACACCTAACTCGAGCACTCAGTAGTACCCATGACATGAGTACTAGCCTATCAGTACAGGGACGGCAGAGCCGGGGGGCTGGGGGGGCTTTAGCCCCCCCCCACCTTTGAGGAGGATGACATTTTATTTTGTTTAAGCTACAACTTTATACAAGCCTGTCGGAAACTTTTCGCTTTTACGTATTTTTAACATTTTCTCAGCGTGTGCTTCCTTCCCACAGACGGGAAGCTTGTGTCCAAAAACCGCAGGTTAGCGTTGGAGACCGGAAGGCTGAGAAATAACCTCCAAAATATTGCTGTAAGCATTAAAAGTACCTTTCATTTTACGCTTTATCCAGACTAATTATTTCAAGAAGAATGTCGTGGAGAATGTTGTAAATACGATTTCCGAGACTCTAGATTTCAAAATTTTCTGGGGGAGGATGCCCCCCGACCCCCCTACCAACCCACGCCTCCGGCGAGTTGTTAGCCCCCCCCCACTTCAAAATACGCTCCACCATCCCTGCAGTAACGGCTGGTTAAGGAATATTGGCAAGGTCAATGGTAGGAATTCAATAAAAGCCTTTTTTCTGACTGCGCTACATTTTGGAATTTATTACAAAGGTCAAATCTTCAATTCCATCTACAAATCACAGTGTGATTATAGGAATTTGTTTATTTATGCATCTTGGTTGTGATTCAACACATGGGCACATATGAACTAACAAATGACCTATCCATAGTAAAATGCTCTATACATGTCCACAAGCTGGTATCCATCTGTGCATCATAAAGTTATTTGCAAGGTTCATGGGTTCGAATTCCACTGTGGCCTGAGGGCTTAATCACTGTTGTTACACTGCAGTCAAATCTTCAGTTCATTATCATTGATCTTGTCCATTAAAAATACTCAACCACAAAGTTTTGTGACTTTGAGAACAGTATCCTCGACGGCTTTTGGCTAAATTTCTGAATACTCATACTGATTAATAACAAAAGAGCCATTGTAATATGCCTCGTTCTTAGAAACCGACACATGTAAATGAAGTGGCGCGGTATTCTAAAGTTGCTCCCTTTTTTGGTGGGTCATTGCTGTGGATGCGAATTAATTATAAATTGCTGAAAGTTAGTCAGGCACGACACCAGGACACGAGATATAACGAAAACGAGTTTGAAAGGGGCATTTCTGTTTTTGTCCCTAACTCACCCGTTAAGCAGGAAGTGATTTTCTACTTTGGAGCAACAATTTATAATCAATTCGCATCCACAGCAACGACCAACCGAAAAAAGTATCTTACGAGAATTTAAACATTTGCATACGCTACACAGCTCTGTCTCAATATTCATCAAAGCGTCGTTGTAAAGAGAATCACATCTCTGCCCGCTTATTTAACATTACGAAATTACCGGTACCTGTACGGACTTTGTTACATCACATCTAAAGCACAACAACTGTTGGCTTAGAAAATGCGAAACATTTAAATAAAAGCCAGACATTACCTGGTCCCCAAAAATGCTGGAAAGTGTCCATGAAAATAAAGAAAGATGGAGTTAATTAGACCACAACTGATAGGAAATACCAGGAAAACACAGTGTCTTACTTTTCACGCCGATAAGATACGCTCGCAGTTTCTAAGACACTTACCGTACTGAAAAAGATCAAACAAGGAAATACATGTATTAGAACGATCGACCAGAAACAGAACATACAATGACGAATAAGATTCACGATATGTCAAACCAACATACCTGCATAAGTATTGCCTAAATTCTTTACTTTTTAAATGATCTATACCTCTCCTAAATAGTCGAGCCGCCATGTTCGCTACAAAGAAGTCTGACACACAAGTCATGCGTGCTCGGCGCGTGTTCAAATGGACCGGTCTACATTTCGTGGGAGGAGGGGGTGGGGTGGGAGGCACAGTATACTTCATTTTGCGGGGAGGGATACATTTTTTGGCGTCGCTCACGAACTCCTCGCAGCCGTTTTTTGGATGTCACGCAACGTTCACCCAACGTTTTTGGGTGAACGTTACGTGACATCCAAACAACGGCTGCGAGGGAGACTAGGTCATGTCTCGTTCTTGACTGTTCCTTGTTATCGGTTACTATCACTCTTTGATGTCGGATCAAACCTCTCTCCCGTCGAACAACCGACGGTCCAGCCAACAAAGTTGGACTGGCTCAGATGTTTTTAATTCACCTCTTCCAGTGTCCGATTTGTCCACGCAGAATGTCCGGAGCTCAAAACTCAGTGGGAAAGCTTGGGGTAGGGTGAAGAAGTTTCTACTTTGCAAGACAAGATTTCCTTCGTGCATATACTATATCGTGGGAAACGAGTTTTGTGAAAGATTCTCATATTATGGGATGAAAGCGATCTTAATCCTGTACCTGACCCGTGTTCTTTCACTCGAAAACAACACAGCCACCGCCGTGTTCCACAGTTTTTCTATGCTTTGCTATTTCACTCCTTTGTTTGGAGCGATGCTAGCTGACGGCTGGCTTGGGAAATATAGGTAAATACACTGTCCTTCTAAATTCTCGTATTACTCCGTACTGCACCATGCATGCTTCAGTCGTACTGCTTCGTTCTTCAAAGGCAATGGATATTTGCATGTGCATAAATCTAAACGATGTTGCTCCCGTGATGAGGGTCTCCCAGGGGTTTTGGGGAACAAGGGAACATTGGCAAAATATCGAAGGGAACAAGGGAACATTAGCCAATTTTTGGGAACAGGGGAACAATTTTTTTTTATTTTTTTGAAGAAAATTAAGGGGGGGAGTAGCTGGTAAGCAGATTTGATAAAAGGGGAACAATTTACAAAAATGTGTGGGGACATGGGAACATAAAGCAATTTTAGAAGGGAACAAGGACCCTCCCTGGGAGACCCTCCGTGATGGCATGCATTGCATGAAATTCGCGAAATTAACGTGTCGCGAAAATTTCATGTAATAAGGTATTTGGTGATACAGAAACCTAGTCTATGTTTTATGATAGTACAAAGCACCATTCAAGGTGAAAATAATATCACTGAATCAGACTTAACAACACTATGATCATCATTGCCATTATTTCCACCATCTTCGTTGTTATCATCATTGTTGTTATTATCATTATCGTCATCCTGGTTCCACCATCGTCACCATTGCCATCATTCATCAATCTTCACAGCTAGCAAAGTGGTGTCAATCATCCAATAATAATGACAAAAAAATATTTTTGTCAATCATCCAATAATTTCTCTTATAAGGTGATTGATGTGAATAATTTTGTCCAATAACAGTAATGAAATCGTTTAGCTTACTTAATCTCTCAACTGCCTGAACTCTTATATTTGAACAATCAATAACGATTGATGATTTCCATATCATGATAACCATCAGTTCTCCCCTGGCAATACCAACACCTTCACTACTTCTATAAACAACTAAAAGAATATTATATTTGACAGAAAATATTAATACAGTACTTTTGACCAATACACACTTTTGTAAGATACATGTGGCAAGAGCACAACTGTATGGATTGTAGGTAATATTAAAAGCTGTAAATCATAGCTCTCTCTAAGCAGGAATAAATGTATTCATCGGATATTTTACCCTTCCTATCCCAAATGTTTTCTGACACTTACGTTTTGGCAGGGTTTATTTGATTTTGCTATTTTCAGGACTCTTGTTTGTTGTATTTTTTATATATATTTTCTGCTCTCTGATTCTTTCTCCATTTTTACATTACAGAACAATCTTGTACATTTCATTGGTTTATTCCCTCGGTAATCTAATTGTTTCAATCACTGCCCTACGTCCACTTGGTGCTGGTGAGATCCCAGGGCCAGCCATTGGTTTGTTCCTCATTGCTGTGGGTACAGGCGGAATTAAACCTTGTGTATCTGCCTTTGGTGGTGATCAGTTCACTTCTGACCAGTTGTACTTGCTACAGAGCTTTTTCTCAGTGTTTTATTTTGCTATAAATGCTGGAAGTCTTCTGTCCATGCTAATCACCCCTGTCCTCAGAGGTATGAAACCACTATTTGTATCTAAGTAAGGCAACAGGTATTTTATGTAGGTTGCAGATTGCAACTGTAAATATGGGGCAAGAAAGTAATGAATGTGTCTTGCGATGACATTGTTTACTATCTAACCCTAATGGCTTATAGCCAAGTTATCAGTAAGAATTAACAAGGTACTGTGTGATGCATATTACCCTAAACCTAAACCAACCTCACCATTGTGGCTAGATGGGGAACAACAACATGTACCGGTAAATAAATATCAAAAACAGACTCCCAACCAAAAGTAAGTTCCATTGATAAACAACTCCAAATCTCAACTTCTCTCAGATAACTCTACATTGGAACACCTTCTTCTCCCTTACTCTTGATCACTCTTCTCTCTCAGATCTTCAGAACTGTAAAAATGGAATTAGTTTTTCCCTATTCACTTACCTTTATCACTTTATACACTGGTTTTGCTAAGTGTGACCAGAAACCCGTAAGACTTGAAACATGTAAGTGCCTAGACTATCTTTAACTACAGCTTGTCCACATTTGATCTACCAAGTACCATATTCAGAAAATGGAGAAAACCAAATAACCCATTCAAATTGTTTTCAGTGGCATGACATACTCACCTGAAAATACCTACCTCTGCTCAAAACAGGGGTGGTCACTTTGTTGGTGCATTTAAATGCATATCATTTATGATGTGCCTTGGAAGCAGGACACTGCCAACAAGCTCAAAGACTGCCCGTGCAAGCAGTTTCCAGATATGGTACCGGTACTAGGAAATACTGAATCTGGACAAGCTGTGAATGCATGTTACACATCTCAAGTCTGGTGGGTTTCTGATGTGAATCAATCTTGTTTTCAGGAGATGTTCAATGCTATGGTAATGACTGTTATCCACTAGCATTTGGCGTTCCTGCAGCATTAATGTTACTTGCCGTTGCACTCTTTTGGTTTGGCCGTCATAAGTACAAAAGAATTCCACCAACAGGCAACATTGTGTGGAAAGTGGTGAAAGCCATTAGCTATGCCTTGAAACAAAAATACACAGTGAAGGTTAGCACCATTGTTTTAATAATTAGTACTAATCTTCAACTAACCTCTTCTAGGAGGCTTCCAGATGTAGTGAACATTAATTGCATCACTGTTTCCCCTATCATTTCAACCACTTTGGTTGCTTTACAGTATATCAGTCATCATGTGTCTGTGTTTTAATACCTGCGTAAGTGTGATTTTTAAGAGTTCTTCAGATAAAATTGCTTAAAATGTGGAGCAAAACATAGCTGTTTTCAAGATAAGGTCAAACGTATATTAACTGACACTGTCACTACTTGTAAAAACAGCCACCCTAATTGCAGTCCATTATTTGTTGCAGTTTATTGAAGGTGTCCTAAAACAGTTGTTAGTAGTAGTGGACTCTTGAAACATTACAATAATTATTCTCTTAGTTATTTATCAAGTAACCCTGGAAATATTAATAAACAGCCATCCATTTAACATTTTGCTCGACTATTATTGACGAGCAAGAATGTGTTCCATGAGTCGGGACAAAGGCTGAAAATGTTGATCTCTATACGTAGATTTTGTTTCTTATTTATAATTAGCTAGAGAAACATTTACCAATAATCCATTTGTAGTTATAATTAACAACTATTCACCAAAGTTGAGATGAGTAGTGGTAGATACTTTCACCAACAGTACACTGAAGTGAATAATAGTTTTAGTATGTACCACACAAGCCAAATAACTAGCATTTATTCAAATAATGTCCTCTTCGGAAACCAAAATGGGAGACCGTTTTTGTTTCTCTTTGCCTGCTCGAAAGTATATAGTACTTAATGCTAATCACCTCCGAGTAAACCAATCAGAATGAGCAAAATGTAGTATTCACTTGTGTGGTATACACTAAACTATTATATGATGTCATTATAAAAAACCATGAATTGGTTTAGCTTAAACAGCCTATAATGCAAGAAATGAAATTATGAATTTCAATTTTCACTTATAAAATTTATGATCAGGTTTTTAGAAATTTATTATGGATAGATTTTTTTCCTAAACCTTTAAAAAAATTGTTTGCAAAATTCTTCCAGTGCCACTATAGATTTTGAAGATTTAAGGTTCCTTAGCAATGCCATGATGCTCACACTGCTATTGTCCTGGAGGGCATTACATAGAAAATAAGAAGACGTCTGAAGGCGTTTACGCGGGATGTGTTGGTTTAAAATTGCTGACGCAGTATGTTTTTTTGCTGATTGTGCGATCATGGATATCCATGGTGCAATCCAACCCGACTTGCACGTGATTCGGAGTTACAGACAATAAAAATCACAATTTTTTCGGGACGGGCTCGGGATACGGGAAAGTTAAAAACACAAGGCAATTTTTGACTCCCAAGACGACGGAAGGAATGCGCTACCGAATTTTATACGCTGGCTGACTACGTCATCCCGCGTAATTAACCTTGGCTTGTCACTAATTTTAGGGTGAGAAAAGAGACCATTGGATGGACTGGGCAGATGATAAGTATGATGCACACTTGATACAAGATATCAAATCTCTCTGTAAAGTGCTGTTCATGTTCCTTCCTCTACCAGTGTTTTGGACACTGTTTGACCAGCAAGGGTCACGATGGGTTCTGCAGGCTGGTGAAATGGATGGTGATGCTGGTACGTATGTGTGGAGAATTTAATATGGTGTCAACAGCCCAAGCTAGTTGATAATGACAACACAGTGATAGTGGATAAACCTTTTCCATGTAACTGATTTCTGTCAACTTCAAAGTTCCCAGAAAAGAAATTGAAGGTTTGGGAAAATTGGAAGTTTTTGTTATGTTACCTTTGAATAAAAAAGATGGTATATTTTAAGTCTGGAGAATTTGTGAAAGATGTATTTTTCAGCACTGTCACATGCAAACTCAGAAAAAGAAAATCCCAGCTGGTTCTCCCAATATGAGTTGAACCTATATAAACCTTCTGTTTACTAGTACATACTCTACCACTAAACGAGGCCATTAAACTAGGTTTATTAATATAGACTTCCAGTTAAAATCTTAACATCTTGGTTAAACTCTCTCTATAAGTTATAAGACCAGGTTCCTAGGAATCCAGGTAGCACTAATCCAGGGTTAAGCAGTTACCATTAGCTTGATTTAACTCACTATTGCATTCTGCATTAGCCTAAATCAGCACTATACATAATGGTAATTAAACTGAGTGGAGTGCAATTTGGTCCAAAATCATACGCGTTATTTCAAATATCGAACGAGCACGCAGCGCAAGTTCGATATTTGAAATCACAAGTATGATTTCAGACCAAAATTGCACGACACAAAGTTCAATTACCACTTTATTACATTCATTTTGAAATCACACAATTTTTTGTCAATACTACTTATTTATTTATCTATTTCAGAGCTTGGTTCTTGAAGAAGAGTGACTTTTAAAAATGATGCGATTTAGAGCAAAAAATGGTGCAATTCGTGAATAAATCACACTGCTATGGGCCAATCAAATTGCAGGGATCAACCGTGATTTCAAAATGGATGTAATAAAAGTAGTAATCGGTCACAGGTCTCAAGTGGACTGATAGCCACTGCCCCTATATTTCCTTTGTTTTACCTTAATCTTAAATGTTGTTGTACTTACTTTGTCTGACAGGTTTTCTTGGAACAATCAAGCCAGATCAAATGCAAGCTTTAAATGCTCTCTTCATCATCCTACTTATCCCATTATTTGAGGGTGTGGTCTACCCCATCCTGAAGCGACCTAAGCCATTGAAGAGAATGTCTGTGGGGATGCTACTTGCTGCAGTGGCTTTTGTTGTTGCAGGCTTTGTTCAGATGAAGATTCAGGTGCTTTTTGTTTATATATGCATTCTCAGGAAAGCAGAACCATTAATTGCTAGGTGTTTTTGTGTTAGTTCTTGGTTGATTTAACCTTCTTTAGTTAGGGGCACATTGAAAATCAACTAATTTTCAGTCACTATATTGTCATTTTTGGTGTAGAATTGACCAGCTTTGTGCATGTGACCTTAAATATGTCTAAAACAGATTGGTATTAAGATTCATTATGTTTTTGTTTTTCTTTTGCACTTTAATTTCTACTTGAATGCCATATATAAAAAGCTATACCCTAACAATCCAGTTACATCTTTTTGTAAAACTGTTTTCTACAATAAATTCTCTGTTCCACTACTTATGACCCTTAACTTAAGTTAATGTGTGATTATCAATACACTAATTCAGACCTATTTTACATAAATTTAACATCCTCTTCCAAACCTACACAAACCGTACACTGGAACTGTGTGATATTTGCATCCTTATTAGGCAAGTTCAGAAACACTGAGATTCCAAATGTATTGATGAAAAGTGACATGTGCAAAAATTGCTAGAAACCACCCAATTCAGGACTCGATTCAATGTAATGGACTAGACCACAGCCTTATTTTAGACCCAAATGGCTAAAACTGATGACCGCTGAGTCTAAAACTGTACTCTGTGAGGCCACACCTACAAAGCTTTGGTACCTTCTCCCCCAGGTATTTTAGAATTTACGCCTTTGCCTTTTCAATTGCACCGTAAGGGGATTTTGCTTTAATTTTTTGACTGTAAAAGATGAAAGCAGCCAAATGATACTTATAAGCACTGTGTGATTCTGATAAATTTCTTACAGAGTGCTGAAGTTATCAAGAATGCTCCATCTGAAGGAAAAGCCAACTTACAAGTGATCAACACATTAAACTGTGCTGTAAAGCTTTCTATTGGAGAAACGTCTGTCAGTGTCTCATCACATGAACATTCTGCTGAAAAGCAGCTCTCAGTGGCTAGCAACATGTCAATCATCGTCGAGCCCACTAACTGTCACAATTTGTCAACAGAGACTTTTGCAGTTTCATTGGAGGAAAAACATTGGTACAACTTTGTGATTAGCCTTGGCAGAAGTCGAGTTATTGGTCATGTTGTTAAGGAAAATGTGACGGTACCTCCACCGGGGAAAGCCAAGCTTTGTGGAATTGTAATGCCTTTATCAGTTGGGGAGAAAGTTTTCAACTTCTTCCTTGGTGATACGAAGGCTTTGAGTAGTGTATCAGTAAAAGGAGCATCAAAATGCGCCGTAGTTTCAGCAGATCATTATGACCTAACAGTAAAGGGAAGCAACTCCAGTAAAGTGTTTGTTACTAGTGACATCTTATTAAAGAATGGCGGGGTGTATACTGCTACAGTTCAGCAGAGCATGGATAAAAATGGTACAGTTGGAGTCGGAGTCTACCAAGACTTGGAACCTAATAGTGTGACGATATTCTGGCAAGTTCCGCAGTACTTTATTATCACAAGTGGAGAGATTCTATTCTCAATTACTGGTAAGTACAGCACAGAGCACGACTTAACTTAAGAAGAGGAGGTTCCCGTGCCACCCGTCAATGAGAAATTAGCTCATTAAAACTTGCCGTCGTGGAGACACGGTAGTGTCGTTGTTAGCGTGACAGGAGGTCCCGAGTTCGAGCCCTGGTGATCGATTGCAATTTGCGGTTTCGTTAGAGAAGAAATTTAGCTCCACATTGTCCCTCTCCCCCCACGGGTGGTACTCCCACATATGGGCCATATAGGTATGTGCGGCCCTAAAGGGTATGGTTTCTCAACAGTTTTGGTCATGAATAGGGTATCAATTTTAGCCATTTTGCCGCCATTTTTAATAAATAGGGTATCGATTTTTGCACTCGCGTCATAGTGTGGAATTCTGAGCTCGAAACTTTGCACATGCAGTCTTGCAACCCACCTAATAAAAGTAGATAAGCATCAACTTTAACATTAGTCTGAGCTAGGGAAACAATTATAAAGCAGGTTTGAAACAGGGTATTGATTTAAGGGTCAGGTCATAAATAGGGTAGGGAAAATCGCAGATTTTGGTCATAAATAGGGTAAGGGTTTTGGCAAGCTTCCTGGGTGTACCCCCCTCCCGGGTCTCCACCCAGGTGTATAGATGGGTATCAGCGATATGATGCTGCGGGTAACCCTGCATTGGACAAGGTACTCGCAGGTTCTTCATGCTACTGAAACTGGGATAAGCTCCTGCCGTGTGGCTTTAAGGCTCGACACCTCTATCTCCCTTTTAAAATTTGCCTTTTTCTTTTCTTACAGGTTTAGAATTCGCTTATTCTCAGGCACCGCCTAGTATGAAGTCCTGCCTTCAAGCTGCTTGGCTTTTGACTGTTGCTATTGGTAACTTGATCGTTGTCATAGAAGCAGAATCTCACCTGTTCTCTAATCAAGCCACAGAATTTTTCTTCTTTGCCGGAATGTTGTTTGTTGTGATGTTAATGTTTGTGGTGATGTCCTTGTTTTATCGCTACGTGAAGTCTCCTATACATGAGCCAACCATACCAATTCCTGTGGATTTGAGTGACGATCAGTTGGGTATATTGGGTATGGATGAGTTGGCTCTATCTTGACTCGCTAATGAAGGAAAGGCAAAACAGTGGTGAATAGCTAGTGATAAAGCGTTTTTTTTTTAATTGACAAGTTCTCCATGGTTCTCTGACTAAACATTGCCTATGCACAGATTTCTATATCATGGGCGTTTCTAGAAGCTCCCAATAACTTTGAGGATCAGGAGCACCATTTTTTTAAGTCGGAGTCTTTAGAATATATGTGTAGCCCAACGCGCAACTTAGAATTGGCTGGCTTAAAAACCATCCAATTTGTGGTTCCCGTTGTAAATATTGTTATCATAAAATAGCTTTCCGGGTACGGTAAGTTACCGCGCCTTTCGAGAAACGGGTACAGCGAAATAGATCAGACCTCCGTGATAATTGTAACCCTGACAACGTCATAGAACGATATAGCTAATAGCAAGAGAGGTTCTATTTCAGCGCATAGGCGATGGTATATGACAGTGCCTACTATTGGCCAATGATATTCATGATATAGTAGGTCTTTTCTCTCATAGAGGTCACAAATATCATGTTACAAACAGGCCCCAGGTTCGTAGCCAGCAATAGGCAAACTAGGGGCACTTTCTTTAGTCATTTTTGGACTATAATACAGAGTGTTTGTCAAATGGTGCGTGATCTCAGTTTTGTGTTTTAATGTAGTTATCATGAACATCTTAAACACTAAGCAAGAAAATTCAACCAGGGGCGTTGCCTCGGTCATAGTTTTCTATCAGAATTCAAAGGAGCCACATTTCGTAAGCACTAAGGTGGAAAAGGTGTGTGAGCTAGTCACGATTGGTTCTACTTTTACAAGTGTTCGTTTGAGGAAATGGTTTGAGGAAATGGTTTGAGGAAATTGTTTGGCTAATCACGTATAGTGACACTGAATACAAAACCAAAATAACTAGAGATTACTTTTTAGATATCTTTGTAAATAATAATAATAATAATAATTATAATAATAATAATAATAGTAATAATATTAATAATGATAATAATAAGAAATCGTATCGAATAAACATTTATCTCTGTGGAGAAAACAGTATACTGTAAGGTACATTCAATGTACTTAGCCATATTCTTAAATCTATCACAGTGTTAGCTACTTTGTTAAACATAACTCTGTTAAACTAATAAGGTTTTGATCTGTACCGTCAAGACTACAGCGTCTTATCTAGTTAGCTTGTTATAAATGTAGATGCATTGCTCGCCTAGGTCATCAAGTGAACTTTTATCTCTATATGAAAAACAGTGCAGTCAGTATTGAGAAAGTATTGGTCCATCACAAAGGGATGACAACTTGTTAGTATGTTTATAGTCTTTTTTTTATTTTTCATTGAAATTTATTTTCGTATTACCATTAGATAATAAAAGGAACTTCAAGGAAAATGATTATATAGAAGGAATCATATATTTTCTCTGCGGATTGAAACGCCCTTGACGATTTGATATGGAAATCCATAACTTTTATATGTGGTGGTTTATCATTATTTTGTGTGGCTTTTTCATTATGTGTTGTAGTTACTACATTATGCTGTGTGGTTTCTTCATTATGTGTTGGAGTCACTTTATCAGGTTTTGCGGTTTCTTCATTGTCTTGTAATGTAGTCCTGACGTGATGTGTTTTTATCATGATATGATCTAATAACTTCGTTATGTGGTGTGGTTTTATCTTAACTTGCGATACCAAGCTGTAGTATCCAGGCTTACTTGTTATGACGAACTGGTTCGATCCGTTTTTCGATGGGTCTTCCCCGGTGTTGAAAACAACAAAATGGCGGGAACAGACAATTCCGATTGGCTCATAAAAGGAAAAAACATCATGGAGAGTATTGTGAAGGACCTTAACTCTCGTCTCTCATATTCCGAAATTTGCTTCCGAAAAAAATGAGCCTGAATTTATGGCTTGCCATAATTTGACCGTCTCGGCATGTTTGCGATTTTAAGTAAATGTCATTTCACCTGGAAAGAGATAAAGCTCGAATGGTGTTCGAACCAATGACCTCGCTAATGCTGGTGCGATGCCTTAGCAGCTGAGCTAGCCAGCTGTCCACAGACAAAATTATGAGCTCGAGATTAAACGAATCGTGTCGGTGAAAAAGTTACCAAAATACTAAATCTTGTGAAACTTCGCTAAAGCGCGAATACGTCGCCATTTTGAAAACGATCTTCAACCAAGTGCTGCACTCTGATGGCTGATAGTGTGCTGTAGCTCAGCCAATCAGATTGCTGCATTTGCATAAGTATACTAGTAGATTTTTACTAAATGGATTTAGTGTCAGAGATCTCATGTATATATCCACCACGAGTCCCATTGTATGTTATTGTTTCCCTTTACAGGCAGAGATCCCATGTATATACCCACCACGAGTCCACTGTACATAATTGAATTCTACATTGACGTAATTGAATGGTGCATTGAATAATTTAACGTGTGTTACGTAGTTGGAGACTCTTGGTGGGTATATACATGGGATCTTTCCCGGTTTAGTATTGGCCTGCTTCCAGTGTGGAACTGTGGATGTGGATGCCTGTTCCAGTGCGTTGCGTGTATGTGTATTCGCAGGCTACTTTTGGCCAAGTTCATCCAGAAATTACCACTTGATGGTGGATTATTTCACGAGGTGAGTGGATGAAAATTTTAGGATCCCGGAAGCAGACATTTCTCGAGAGACGCCGAAATCTTGACCAATCGGCATCCCAGTTTCTCCCTCTTTTCCCCGTTTTCTCCCAGGATGCAAATGTCACTCTTTCCCAGTCCACTCTCGTTGTACAAATCAAAGATGGCGGACGCACTTGAAGACGAATGGTGGCTAGAAGAAAACGACGGTATAGATTGTGGTTGATACCTCTTTGAGTTGGTTTTATTCGGTTACCGAAAGGGACATATATTGAATTTCAATCTCTGATTTGTTCCTAAGAAAAGGAGCAGAAAGGTCAAAAGAGGAAAAGGAAGAGCAAAACCTCACAGGAAAGAACAAGTAATGTGAGTGCAATGTGCAATTTGGAATTTCGGTTATTTCAGTAAAAGGAACTTTTGATTTGAATAGCAATTACAAGATAACCAAGTGCTACTGCAAAGCAAAGAATCAGCATAACATTTAAGACTTACGGCCACCAGTCAAGCACGTTTATCTTGCACTAACATTTAGTTCCACTTCCCGAAATATACACTGAACAAGACGACTGGAGGCGTTTACGCGGGATGAGTCGGTCTAGAAAACGGGGCAAGATTTCCTTACAGGTCCCTACTTCATTATGCATGCAGCAGATGAATTGTTATTGCAGATTGACACAGTGTGGCTACAGCATGTATAATGAGTAGGGACCTGTGCGGAAATCATTCCGAAAACGGTACAAAAGAATTCTCCCCAAAGGAATTTTCTTACATGAAATAAACTGAGAAACTCGTCAGCCCCCCAAAAGGATACCAGTGAGGGTATGTAAGTTGAATACAACCAAAAACCTGGGATAATAAATCCAAGAATCCAATCTCCGGTCACTGTTTGAGAAGTGAACTAACTGGTTTGACTGGAGAACTTCTCTCAATAAATTATATATGATGATATATTTCAGAAGTGTTGTGCATCAGTGCATGATCAGCGCTTGTGTTTATCCACACTGATCGACTCCTGACCTTGAACGTGATTCCAGCATGTACTGGAGCCACTGAAATCACACATCACAGTAACTGTTATTTGTGACCAGGATGAAAGAAAAGGGAACTCTACCAAATTTTTAATGCACTTGCCTTCGGCATTCTGCATAATTATACTGTATGGACTGACTGAGGGACTGCAGTGTGGGCCTTTTGAGGGAACTCAGTAATCTAACCCTTCGGTGTTTATTCACACGGATCGACCTCTGATCTTGCACGTCATTCCATCATGGACTGGATCCAATGAAATTACAGATACCAAGAAAAAAAACGTGACCATTTTTGACTATGATAAAAAAGAAAAAGGAATCCTCCCGAAACCTGGATGCACTTTTTTTAAGATGCAAAATTTTTTGTTTCTTGATATGTTTTATAAATGTCCATGTGTAATTTAGCCAGAGACAATACCTAATCCACTTGTGTGCAGAGTTGATTGCAAGTTTTACTTGATAAGTATATCATGCCATGTGCATTTAGGTGTGATTAGGTATCACAGCAATCATTGTATCTAACTCTAAGGTAAATCCTGGACATGTCTCATTGTTTAAAATGGGTTTGATGTTTATTGTGGGATGTTATGTTTTTTCTGGTTGTCTGTAACTGTGCTCAAGGAACACTTCTTCCTAAATTAAAAAAAAAAAAACAGCTGACAGCACAATTTCAAAATGTTTTTAGTCCATTGTCAATTTAGCTTATATGTACATTACTGTAATGAGCAGTTTTTACACACAGAACCCACTGCATAATACATATGTCTAACTCACCTCACTCTGTGTTGAAAAATCAATGGTAACACAGTGTTATTGTTTGATGAATTTTTTGCCTTGCTTACAGGACAAGAAAGATGGGAAGAAAAAAAGAAAGAAACCAAAGGTGATCTAAAAAGGTTTTAATTTTATACCAGGTTCACATACATCCATTTGAATCTAGATTTTTTTTAAGCATGTGTGTATTGAAAATGACCATCTTTTGTTGTGGTATATCCTATTACAACTTGTTTTGCTATTGTTGTTGTGAAATGTTTGGTAAAGAGTAACTTACACTACATGTAGCATCCAACCAAGCTCAGTTTCACTGCATTTTTAGGTTGAAGATATAACCACAGAACTGGATGGTAAAGATGTCCAGAAGGAACTATGGAAAACTTTTTGTGATGGCTTTTCAGGATCTCTCTCTAACTTGGAACTTGAAGAACTAGAAATAGATGGTAATTAGAAGGCTTGTGTCTATTTGTTTGTTTGTACCAGCATTGTAATATACATAACTTAAACAAACTGCAAGTATTTCAACAATTAAGTTTTTCCTTTAAGTTTTGTAAACCTCTTTTTGTCAATTGTTTTTCAGAGCAGTTGATAGAAATGTTGCTGATAATTAACAGTATTTAATATATGTTTTAGATTCTTGTTGCTTGTTAGATGATTCATTGCATAATGGCAATCTCTACCAGTTTCAACCATACCTTCATGAAGGTTAGTGATTGAGGTATTACTACTCCACTTTTTGTAACTAACGTTATTAGTCACATGGTGGTGGCTTTCACATTTTCTAAGCAACATTTGACATTGTTTGGTTTGATTTTTTGTTTACTTTCCTTTGATAGTTATTCCAAATTGGACAAAACTTGTGCAAAAACTAGACAAGCAGAATGTCAAAGCTTCCCCTGTTTTAGTTGTCTTTTCGTCTGCTGCAACCAGAGCCGTGGAGTTAAATAGGTGTGTATTGAAGTGAAAATTCCTTCATGTTACCAACATTAAACATCTGCCTTGTTGGAAAAAAAAGTGGCATCATGTGCTCAAACTCTGTTAGCCAATCCAAAAGTGCAGAAGCAGGGCTCTGCAGGGTGCAAGACAACATCACCAACTACGTTGCCATCCACAACTTTTAAATGCCATTTCTAACATGATCATACAGTGTATATAGATTCCCTATTGGCTTGCTCTTGTGTGGAGACACAGCAGTGTAGTAGTTAGCATATCAGACTTCCTGATTAGGAGCCCAAGCCCTGGTGATGGCACTTTGTTGTTTTTTGGGAGAAGAAACTTAATCCACCTTGTCTCTCTCCACCCACAATGGTGTATAAATGGGTACTGGGGATATAATGGTTGGAGCAACTCTCTGTTGGACTAGCATCCTATCCAAGGAGGAGTAACAATAATCCCAGCTGTTTTATGCGAAAGAGTAAGGTGCAGCGATGTGGACTGTTAGAGCTTCTCTCGTCTTTACTCATCTGTCTTATTGGCTTGCTCCCAGCATGGTTTGCTGGATATTTGGACCAAGTGTAGAATTTATCTTTGTACATTTTCATTCCAATTTTGTGACAATTAAAATAATCTGTTTGGGCTGTGTGGAGTCTGACAGACACCTACTTTTGCATATGCTTAATTGAAACAAAATCATCCTCTCGTGAACATCTGTGCCCTGCAGGTCAGTAGCAGATTTTAAAGGAAAATGCAGGACAGCAAAACTGTTTGCCAAACATATGAAGGTACATGTAAATTGATTGATTCTTATGTACAAGGTTCCCAGTTGTCCCAGAACATCTTTAGCTTTTGGAAATGATGCTAGAATCGTGACAGTGCCCCTATCAAAAGGCGCATAAACTTATGAAATGTGGTTCATTGCAGGTGGAAGAACAGGAGACTTTACTTGAGTCACACGTCATTCATTTTGGTATTGGAACACCAAGTCGTATTCTGAAACTACTGCAACGTGGTAGGTAGAATGCTAGCAGTCAGTCAAAACCTCTAAGCGTTTCTTTTCCCCTTGGTAGTGAAAATGCATATTAGTGGCGAGTGGAATAAGAAAGAGAACGAGTGAGGTATTTGAAACCTTGTTATAGCCAAATCATGGGATATTTGAAGCTTCCTGGAATAAAAATGACGAATGTCTCTCTACAATTAGTCCCAGTGAACCGTTGAACGTCGCAATACGCAGCCCTAGTAACACAATATAATTATCCCAATAAAAGACGTAAAGTTTGTTGCATAAAAAGGTCACCAAGCCTCGCTTCTTTTCAGAGGTTAGGTCACTGAGCAGACAACTGTAAAATGGGTTATTGACAGCTGTTCAACTGGGAAAATTTCTCGAGGTAAATGCACTATCGATTCGAAGTGAAAAGGAAGTAAACAGAATTCACGCTGTCTTGGCTCCTTTCGAGGATCTTGAGCCATTGGACGGTACTATTGATATCCACTGTTGCATTCAACTTGCCATGGAAGCTGCTCCAACTGCTGTTCCATTTCGTTTTTTCTTTTTTTTTTCTTTAGATTCATTGAAAACAAATCATTTAAAGTATGCTATTCTTGACTGGACGTGGAGAGACCAAAAACTCCGAAGAATGGTGGATATACCAGAGGTGGATCTTAGCGATTATTTCGTCGTTCATTCTTTCCTTATTCAGGAATATAACTTTTGTTTTGCCCTTAATTCAAATTCACCCTGCCAAAGATAATTGCTCTCCTTGAGCAAACAACGGCAACCGTGAATACTATTTCAAAAATATTTTTAAGGGGAACGTAATGGTTTGCGGTAATGCGATTTTGCGTTATTTTTTGCTGCAGTTTTTACGGTTTACAGTTTTTATGATTATTTGAAAGTACGTTATTGTCGGTATTGCCTTTTTGCAAGGCCAAGCGGGTTTCCAGTTTTGTTTTTTTTTTGAAGTCTTAGTCGTAGGGATTGGTGAAAATATGCTGATGCCTTGTTCAGGCCCTTCCACCGTTTTCGCTTGGATCCTACTGTACCGTTTCCGGTCGTGTTTTACTTTTACCCTTGGGGTTTTGCGGTATTTGGATTCCCTTACGCACCCACCCCTCCCCCTCCTCCCACTTATCTCCCCCAGGTGAAGATTTGGCCGTAGCATTATGTATGCTGTTTTAAGCAAATGAGATCTAGCCTGTTCTTTCTTCCGGGAAATCGCGTCTCTTTTCTTAACCTTCCGGGAAGATCAAATCGTCACCTACCTAAACGTTTTATGCTATTGTTGGTGTAATGTCGGAAAGGTCATTCCGTGGAACGAAGTTTTCTTCTGTTCTTTTGTGGAGTTTGGCCATGATTGGCTTAAACTAACTTTCGGACTAAAACTCTTCCAACGAGGATGAGAGTAAGGCCCTTTTAAGCTCAAGCGGAGCGGAGCAAACGCTCCGCCATCCTTCAAACGGACGTCACGTTTTGAACACTGCTTGCGGTACTTTCAAGCTTACTTTCCTGCTTCCTAAGCGGTAATGCAAAACGTGACCTCCTTTTGACGGATGGCGAAACTTTCGCTACAGTTCAAACAGTCTGCGTTGGTGACACGCATGCACGCTGTTTGACTGCTGTATCGATAAGTTGCTGCTTTTCAATGCTCTCAGTACGCGTCAGCATTTCTCGTAGCGCAATTTTGAAACAGTGTTTTCCTCTCTTTCAGGTGCGTCGAGAACTTTTTAGCGTTCTTAAGGATTATGTGTTTCCCTTGGCAAAAGCCAAGAAACTCAAAATTGGACTGTTTTAGGTTATTTTTTAACTATTCGTCGCTTCTTCAGCCTACTTTAAATGATATTTTCTGTAACTGCGACTATTTTGTACCCTTCTCGAACTCGATGCTTAACTGTTCTCCTCAGAGAGACATGTACAACGAGCTTTAATTGCCTGATTAATTGCTTTGAACACGCTTTAGCGCTGGTACTACCCCTTTTTCTGTGGTAGATAAGGTAGTCAAATTAAAACCAGGCGCAAACTCAAGACGGTTGAGTACCGTATATGTCCTCTTTGCGTTTTCTACAGATCATCGCAGAGTCGAAGAAGATTTACCCGCTAGGACTTGAATAGCGCAGATAATCATATAATCATCATATTTAAATCTTTGAACTTTGCTCTGTAAAAAGAGGAAACTGTCAACGTGCACAGGACGTCTTCTTGTTGTTCTAATGAAAAACCTAATGGTCATTCTACCACTAGATTTGTTTCCAAAGACTGACTGACTAATTTAATTCTAATCTTATACTTAAGTAAAATTGTGCAGTTAAGGTGAAACCCTAAATTCAAAACATAAGAGCTCTAGTTAAATCATCTAAAGATGGGTGATGGTTAATAAACGGTTTGAGTGTCACCCATGCCATAGCTTCCACTTCTCGCGCCTTGTTTTTGTTTCTCTCTAAATTCTCCTTTTCCTCGTTACATACTATCCTTTCTCGTTCAAGTTCCATCTTCCTCTCGGATATTATAGTCTGGAGAGATTTAGACAATTCTCGGAGCTGTGAATTCGGTAGAGTTTGTAACTCGTGGTCTGTGAATTTTGAATCTGCGTGTCCTTGTAACAAATTTCCAATAATGTTTCTTAGAAAGTTGAATGGGCCGGCCGCCCGGGTTGTCTTTACGTTGTACCGTTTAAGCTTCACCTCTATGTTGATCCCGCCCAGTAGAAATTGGCGAATCCTCGCGTACACAGATAACTGTTGTCTTCGCTTCTTGCTTTCGCAATTCTTGCACGAAACACTCTGTGGTCGCTGAGGTGAACGGATTTCCAGAACACAGTGTGTCAGATCTTCACTGTGAAGCCCATCTGGTATAGTGCTGTGGTAGACAGCGATATGATTTGAAACGTTTACATCAACCGAGGTCATATTTCCTTACATTGTTTTAAAGGAGTCATAGAGAAGAAATCTTGTGTCATACGTCATGAATTGGAAACACTAAATAATTGGACAATCCCAGAATCTGTTGTGTATATGACGTCATTGTTTAAGCAATTACGCGCGCACATGCGTACTGCTGGAGTTTATCACTTGACCTATCAATGCCAAGGCTTGGATAAATTCTGCTCATAAAGTGGCTTATTCTGCCTGCCGGCAGTGCTCGCAAAAATCGCTTATTCTGCTCGAAATTCTGCCGCAAGAATTTATCCAACCCTATTAAGTAATGGCAATCATACGATTTTTCTCGTTCAATTTGGAATTAATTTACGCTTGAGTTTTTCAAAAAACTAAAATTGCACGATCGACTTCGTCATCATTTTACGTGATGTCATTGGTTTAGAAAATTTCCTATTATCTTTCAGCCAATCATAATCGAGAATTTGAATGTGTAATTTGCACTGGTGTTACACTTTTTGCACTGGTGTAACACTTGAACTGCATTGCTCTCAGCCAATCAGAATCGAGTAATTTTTTCATGTATATTATTATGTCAGGTCAGTGATTTTCTAAAACACAAGAAACCAGCAATTGAGCGCACGACCTCGTGAATACCGGTGCAGCGCTTTACTTACTGAGCTAAACCAGCAGTGCACGCTGGGAGCTGGGAGCTGTTGCTATTTTTCAACACGACCCGGGCTGTGGTAGCTCCTAGGCTGAGATTCTTGTCACTTTTTGACGTTAAACGGCACAAATAACACAACTCTCTCTGGTTTGCTGCGACGACTAACAGCATGCGACGAAAGAATTCACTGCAAAGGTACAAATATTCCTACGATTGCACCAAAATTAATAGTAACCAATCAGAATTCAAAATACTGACATCTAGGATGCTTAGCCTGGTCGAAACAGCAACGAAATCTCAAATACTACAAGAATTCAAACTGATATAAATATTCTCCGAAATCTCAATCCAAAACTAATTCTCAGGATTATTATGGGATGACGCACGAGGTTATCACGTACTACACGGCATCCCGATTCTGCGTAGATAGCAAGTTAGAGCATCTCATGCACCAGTAATCTGGAGGTTGTGGGTTCGAATCTTTCCCAGCTTGTTCTTTTCAGGGTAGATTGCAGTTGCTAAAAATAAGTTAAATACCATGAGGGCAGGAGTCCATTAGAGACGAGGGTCAAAGCTATAAAGGCGTTTCCAACCACAGTGCAAATAGTGATTTATTTCAGTCATACTCAAATTGATGAGGAACAAGTTAGTAACCATTGATTGTAGATCAAGGCACATCACGTAATAGAGGGAAAACAGCTTGATAGATAAGCTCGCCATCTGTAATTGTTAATAGTGAATGTACAGTCGAACCTCGTCATCTCGAACTCAAACTCATTTCCCTTCGATTGTTATTACAGTCATTTACCATCGGATATATGGAACCCCCGTTATACCATTAACTATTTTTCGTTTCCCTCGAGAGCTCGAGATAGCGGGACTCAACTGTGTATTTCTTTAATATCACTGAACTATGTTTTTAGGAAACAGACTATGGGGGACCGGGAGGATGGTGCCAGCAAGAAAAAAACAACATTTACTGTTTTGCCACAATACACCTATGCGTACGCGCAACGCAAAGGAGTAAATCGAGAATTATATAGTTTAGCGGTGAACTCTTGCACTCAACTTCGAGCCCAAGAGTTCATTCTCTTATTTCACAATTTATCAAAAAGGAACCAATTGAGAACAACAGAAGTGTTCATAATTCAACCAAATGTTAGCAAGCGCTTTTTTAGCAGAAGCGCCAGAACAGAAGCGGATTGACCCTTAGTTTTCTTTGTCGTCATCACATTTCCGGTTTAAAGGCATAATGGCATGGCATAATTGGCACTTCCAGCCAGAAACACACAAGCCACTTCAAATTTGCAGGAGTGATTTGAAAATTTCTCATTCCTTTATATGGAAAAGATAATCTTGTGTTGTGATGAGTCTTATTGCGACTCGATTGAATCTTGTAAGAGCGTGTCTGGCCACATCTCCAATTTTTTATTACTCCAAGAATTTAATAAATTTTTCCTTACATTAGGAATCCACTGTTCATTAGACAATAGGTGAGTAACTGAGAATAGTTCCAGTCAAAACTCTCCAAACTAACTGTAGAGTAAGTGTATGGTACTCACTAAAGAGAATTGCTGCTCTGTTCTTGGAGGTGAAAAGGTTAAGAGGTCAATACTGAAGCTACATTGACTTCAAGTGAATGTTTGATTTGATGCAATCACAACCAGTGTAGTTTCATCAGCACTCGCATACAATGCCAATATGACTTGTATCGTCGAAGCCAGATACCAGTTTTACACCAAGGTTCGATATTGCAGAATGCGCTAAAAATGATATGTATTTGGTCTCCGCAACAAAGGAGACAAGTGCTGACGGGCGTGATGGGCTCCTGGTGCTGAGAATATTTCCGAGTCAAAGATACAGCAAACTAACATTAAAGGAAGTATAGAGCCTTTTCAGTCACGTGATCGGCCGCCATGTTTTTAACGGAAACAAAAGAAGATGTTTTGCATAAGAATAGAATTTAATTCCCGGAAGATCAGTTTGGGACACCAACATGGCCGCCTTTTCTTTGTTTGGGGACACCAACATGGCTGCCGTGACGTCATGTGCAAACACTTTATATGGTACTCACTAAGAAGAATTAGGAGGGTCCTGAAGGGGTAAAATGGTAATCGTGATTGGCCAGGTTTTGCCCTGGGAAAGTGGAATTTAAGTCACTGGAACTGGGATTCGGTCACTGCGAATGGGAATATGTTTTCTGAATTCTGCCAGTGGGAATGGGATTTGAGCACTGGGAAATGGGATTTCGAAAAAAAAATGTAGGCTGGGAAATGGGACTGGTAGCCCCCCTTCAGGAGCCTCAGTTGGTACAGGCAGGAGCCCATCACATCGCTCCTGGTACAGCCTGGTAAAGAGATCAACTCTGGAGCCATATTGACTGCAAATGAATACCTTCGGGAAATTTGAGTCCCCCGAAAATTAACCGCTGCTATAGACCGAATGCATAAATGGCGGCCAAAAAATTATTCTTTTGTTTATGTGCTAATTAGACTCACTAGCACCGTTTGCATGGAAAAAATTCAAAAGAATTGTTGCTTGAGAGCGAGGTTAGTGACTTTAATTAGCATATAAACAAAAGAATACATTTTTGGCCACTATTTATACATTTGGTCTATATGATCCTTTCATCAACTTTAACGTCCGCTTACTACATAATTGTCTTCTCCGTAATCTCTGTTTAAGTTTCGGCGCACAAAATCTCTTCGTGAGAGTCAGTATCATCTTGCTAAAGTTCTTTTAAATATTTGATTTGGTGCAGTCACAACAAAACCAACTGAATTGCGTTTTGTTAACGCTCGCGTACATTGGCAATATGATTTATGTTGTCAAAGCTACCAATTTCCCACTTAGGCACAATATTGCAGAAAGAGCAAAAAGTGATATTTGACCTCCATTTTGGATGAGGGTCTCACTGTTAGAGCGAAAATGATTCCATAAAAGGGTTGAAACGAAGACAAAATGTAATTCTCCGTTCTATACGCGTAAACACCAGAAAAAAAAAAACAAACTTTGAGTGGATTTAGGTAACACTGACGCAGGCACTACCGCTTTCGCTTCGGTCATTCCAAATCTCGGTCACGCGCGAAAATGGTACTTGACCTCCATTTTGAATGAAGGTCACACTGTTAAAACGAAAAAGGTTTCTTTTAAAGACCAGAAATTAAGCAAGACAAATGTAATTCTCCGTTCTATAAGCGTGAAAGCCAGAAAAAAAAAACTCCTTGGAAGGATTTACGTAACGCTGACACTAGTTTCCGCTTTGCTGGGCCGGGTCAGTCCAAATAGCCCATTTCCGAGTTGCTACATGCCTCAGTTTCATAGCGAGTCCAGGTGCAAGACCATTCAAATGGAAATGTAGAGTATTCTTATGCAAATTAAACTCATTTCCATTTGAATGGTCTTGCACCTGGACTCGCTATGAAACTGAGGCATGTAGCAACTCGGAAATGGGCTATTTGGGTCACTCTGGGAGGGCGACGTGAGTTTTCGCATAAATCTTCTTTAAACTTTCGAGAAAAGGAATTATCGTTCCTCTCCTTTTAGTTCTTGAATATTCTTGGACATGCAAGGATTAAATATTGAGTTAAATAGCTTTTCTTAAGTGTCACGTATCTCGATTTTTTTAAGCAGACGTTTCTAGTCAGCCATCATTTCTACTCAACTGAAAAAAAGCAGGAACATCCAATGAGTATCTGACGTCAGTACAACGGCAGTGCAATATTTATAAATCATGACATTGACTTAACGACCCATTTCAGCGACTGCTTGGCCGTGCTGTTTGTCAGTTAATCGGTTGACTCTTTTCACGAAGACATGAAGCTAAGTGGAATTTTAGTTGTGTGTATTTTTATTCTCTATTTCAGTACAGGTATGTGTACAGAGTTGAATGCCATCAAGCTATATTTGTCTATGTGATTTCAAATTCATTGTATGCGAAATCACAGTGAAAACATCTAGTGTTTGAGAGCTGAATCGGGCCTAAGGCGCGATTCAGACGCCGTACTTTTTATGAGCCGAACCTAATTCATAGAACTATAAAGTACATGAAAAATTCGTCGTCTGAATCAATTAGGAACGGCTATTCATTTTAATTTGGAACAGCTCAGACGTTCTTTTCGCCTGGCTTTGCCGGGAATTTCGACTTTGGAACGGCCTTGATTCAAACGCCGAACTTTTCATGTGCCGAACTTAATGAATAAATTATTATTTAGTACAAAGCGCTGACAACATTGATTCGTTTTCCTACAACTGTATTACGAACGGCTGAGGAACGGCTAATTAAGCTTGACGTCTGAATCAAGAGGCATACTTTTGTTAATTTGGGACGGTCCGAATTCGAATTTAGTTCGGCTTATGTAAAGTACGGCGTCTGCATGACCAGAGCCTTACCTACGTCAGAGCGAATGACGAAGGGCTAACGCTCGAAATGTCAGCACCCCCTCTTACGGTGGTACAAATTACTTTATCAACTTGTTTGATTATCCCAATTTCTTGTGTTATTTAACTGCTCGGCGGCTCGCCAGTCAAATAATACTTGTCGTGACTGACGAGCCGACGTCAGCCACAGAAATATGTACTTTACTCGCACTTGTCGTGACTGACGAGCCGCCGAATCGCCGAGCCACAAAAATATATACCTTACTAGTTCTAAAAACGCATGTCGTGACTGACGAGCCGACAAGCCGAGCCGACATATACCTTGCTACCTGAAATAATACTCAAAAAAAAAAAAACTGCAAAAATAAGACCTCCAGTTTGAAAAACAGTTTTCTATACATTCTTAAGTGAATCCACGTGGTTCGTTTCGATAGCTAGCGCGTTGTTCAAATTTAGCTGAAATTGGATACTGACATGTAGCTATAAAATGCAGTTTTTTTAAGTGTTTTTCAGTATTCCCAGAATTTCCAAAATACAATCGGGTGCTCCTGTGGTGACTGATTGTTCCGGCTATCATCGATCGAATGCCGACAGCAAATTCATTTTTACATTTCATTGAGTAAATTTTCATTGTAAATTTGTATATTTATCTGTTTGCTGCTGAACGAAAGAAATGTTTCAATTAAACAAACACTATCTTTATTAGTTTTGCGTATCTATAGCCGGTGGAGTACATTTTTACAGATAGCGTTAGGTTTTATCTGCAGTGGAGTAAATGTTTACCGGGAAAATGTTTGCGTTAATTTTTTTTTTTCGGATCGCGAAAAAAAATTAGAATTAGAACCCGCAAAAATTTCGTGCCACACGGTAAGTTGAAAATTTCAGTCCTTAAGTAGATAACTTGTTGCTCGTCTGATTGGTTTCATCAGTAGTATTTTTTAATTTCTTCGACCTCACTTCTTATTTTCTCAGTTGAATGTTGATTGTAATGTTTGATCATTGTCCCCTCTTCAATGTTAGGTTTGAAGGCTGCAAAGAAGTACTGCTCTCACCTCGGAAAAGTTTGTCATCTCCCAAAGGATCCTGGACCCTGTCTTGGTGCCTTCAACAGGTTTTATTTTGACAAGGAGCTGGGACAGTGCAGGCAGTTCATTTACGGCGGATGTGAAGGGAATAGAAACAACTTTCGTACTTTCAAGGAATGCGAGCAAACATGCCCAAGTAAGGTTTAATGCTTTTATTGAAGCTGGCTTCGTTTTGCCTTTAAGGATTTCAAGTGTGAAGGGATGTAAGAAAAACCCAAAACTAACTTTTGGGTCGCAGTTGGAGAAGGATATTAGAAATTAAGCATAATTTATGCAGTCTAGGTACAGTGCAGGCAAACCCAACTAATTACACGAAGTCCTTTACTTGTGTTTAGTTCCTTGCCTCCGAGTGGGGGATAGTGCCGGAAATCAATTAATGCTCGCCATCTGTCTTGGCCACAGTAGCTACGTGTAGCCCCACCCTCCTCCCGCTTTTTTCCTTCGGGGGGAGGGTGCGGCTACACGTAGGCTAGGCCACAGCTGCTGCTGCGGCCCACGATGTAAGTCCCAGCTCAGCGCGTTCCTTCTCCACAATTCTCCGCCATGTTTCCCTTGGCCGTCCCCTACTTCTTTTTTCATTTGGTGCCCAGGATAATGCCACGTAGTCTCAATCTTTTTCAGCTGGACTTGGCTCATCATTTTTGAGGCCCCATTAGTGGGGAAGGGGGGGGGGGTCTGAGTATCCCGTATCCCATTAATTCTTGTAGTTTGTATCCCTATAATTCAAGTTAATACTGATGACGTCACTGCATGTGATAAGTCCGATTACCAAATTGATTCGCTCCTGTGACTGAAGGGCTACTTTACGTTGAAGATTTCACTACTAACTGATGATTTTCGCGTACATGACCGTACATGGAATTTATTTGTACTTGTTGTAGTATAGTCAACTGAAAAACTAAATTAAAGAAGGTTATTACACATGTCGATTTCGGTTGAAACGACAGGCAAATATAATACTTACAATTTGTGTTCCTTATACAGCTAGATAGCTTCGATTTGCGATCGGTGGTGACACTTTTGAAATGTACCTTGCGTAACGAATTTCTGGCTTTTTAAATGATTAGTCACCTGACCAATTTTTGCCGCGTTACGCTAAGATAATTAAATATTCACAAAACTCGACAAATTGCTTAAAAAATGCAAATTATGTTTTCAATTAGTCTTTCCCAACAACTATTGTTTTAAAGATTTTATGTAGTGGTCTCAGAGGTATTCCGCGCTACACATGCACATACTTGAAAAATGCAAATTACCAAATAATGTAAGACACATTTTCCGGTGCGGTTTCATACTTTAAAATAGAAATCGAATGCAAATAGGGTTTGAAGGATGATAACAATGTTTTTTGTTAGGAAAATTCGCATTTTCAAGTACTTTTTTTTACTTTTCGCGTCTTTCATATTGATCAATTAACCTGTTTCATTCTGTCAAAAAAGAAAACTTTGGTATACGATATCCCACTATCTCTTTTCTAAATATCCCGTATCCCTATAATTTTCCCCCGAAATATCCCGTATCCCAATAATTTTTTTCGCAAATATCCCGTATCCCTAAGACCCCTAATGGGGCCTCATTTTTAGGTGTTAACTTTGAACCGAATCGGTGCTCACATTGACTCGCAACATTGGGAAAAGGTTGTTTTATTTCTCAAAGACCCGAGGAACGAAAAACCATCATGCATTTCCCCACAAAAAAAATTTACTGGTCCCGTTCCAATAACATATCTTAAATTCATGACTGGGCCGTAACGGAATTGTCCAAGGCAGGTCTGTCCCTGGGGTAGGGGAGTGGTGCGAATTGAAAATAATTCCTCTTTGAATAAATAACTCCTCGAAAATGAGTTCTTCGTTTCAAGCTTTCCAGGTGATATTTAAAGTTGTCGAAACAACATTCATTCATCGTAGTTCCGGGGGTGGAGAATTGTCCTTTCTGCCTACCCGGGGGTGGGGAATACAAAAAATAAAAAAAAAACTTGCGAATTCCCGGGGAATGCCCGGGGAGGGGGGAATGGTAACAGAGAAAATTGAGCCATAAATTACCTCAGTCATTTTGAGACTACAATACAGAATTTTTTTAAAATAATGCGTGATCTCAGTTTTGTGTTTTTAATGTAGTCATCATAAACACCCTAAGAATTTAGTCATGGAAAGTCATGATTGAGTCTCAATCTTTCTCTAGCTTTGACTCTGGCAGGGCCATATTCTATTGCATATCAATACTTATACTATGGTTATCGAATTCGGACAGCAATTGATGTTTATAGGTGGTGCTGTAAGTCGTGATCACGAGCAAAAGAGAAGAACTTATCCGCTTCAAGAGCCATTACCTCAGTAATAGGCTCCTGTCCGCACTCAATATCAGTGCGCCTGTTGTCACGGTTCAATTTAATCCTAACACGGAAAGTACGTTAAGATTGTTTGGCTTTTGAACCCGGCTTTCTACTCTTCCACATTCTTAAACTAGCAAAGAAACTACAGCAAGATGCATGTATTTTTATCTGTTACCTATTTTCTAAGTGCCCTTTGAGGCCTCGCATGTATTTTTAGCATTAGGTTAAATCGGGTCACTTTGTGTGCGTGTGATGGTGTTGTTTTTCTTGCGAAACCGCAATCAAGCTTGTGGGATGTAATATAATCGTTCTCTGCATCAAAGGTTACATACGCTTTGCGAACTAGTGCCCTTATTTATATTGTTCTAAGTGTTTGGATTTTAATTTTCTATGGTAATTGTTCGGGTTGAGGACATCTCTAGATTGAGTGACAGGTGACAAAAATACTTTGGGGGCACTCTCTCATATGGACTTGGCGTGGCATTTTTTTATCCATTTTAGTCTGTAATTGGTACGGACTTTAGTCTTTCGGGTCTTAAATAGGGTATGGGTTTAGACATGAAAATTATCGTGGAGCAGATTCACGGATTGGATGTGTTCTCCAACAGTTTTATATGAGCAGAGTTTCTTTCCTTTAAACTACGAAAAATAGTCTGCTTGTTTTCGAAATTGTCCAAGTCAATCAGTAACAGCTGAGAATCATGTAATGACATTAATTGATCATCGCAGTTATATACACAACTTAAGTAGCTGTGAAATTAAAGCCTGAAAAAAACACAGGCCTGAACGGGATTCGAACCCATGACCTCTGCGATACCGGAGCAGTGCTCTGCCAACTGAGCTATCAAGCCAGCTGAGAATCATGTAGTTTAATGATGGAATATGGAACTTTGATTCAGCTCCAGAACGGTAGGCTTCAAACATCTCATAGTTTTGGATTGAAATAGGGTAGTAAGGTGTCTTTCAAGGTGCCGGACACTCCCACCCAAATATTTTACTCCGAGTATCCTCCTGGAGTGAAAAGAATGTTTACTTGACACAAGTAACTTGCTCATTGATACTCAGGCAACACGAGAAACACGAATAACAATAAATAGATACTGGTATTTCTAAAAGAGAAATGCAGGAAGGGACTCCCGCTGCAGAAGAATTTATACCACTAAAAAGTGGAAAGACATGTTATAAATTCCACAAAAATAAGAAAGCTCCAACCTTATCTTCAAGTTGGGGGAAATATTGAGAAATCAGTAGTTCACCCAAAACGAAAATATTGCTTTTGACTTGTTTTTGAAAAACGGTTTTGTTCACCCATTTATCCAATCGCATCTCGAAGCAATCCCGAAATTTCGTACGTCCGTTTCTGTGATTTAAAACCGTCTCCGGCTCTAACCGTTCTATTCCCTGTGCTGGGTGTAGAGTTCGCCATAGTACTACCTATCTGCTAACAAATCATATTTCTTTGTCTCTCTAGGTACGTTTCCTACTTGCCTCCTCCCCAAGGTCACTGGACCGTGCAAAGCATACTTTCGAAGATATTACTTCAATTCATGTACCGGCAAGTGTGAACCTTTTATCTACGGTGGTTGTCAAGGAAACAAAAACAACTTCGAATCCATTACCACGTGCTACAAGACGTGCCCATGTAAGTTGTACAAAGTTTCCTCGTTCAAAAGTCAATCTGTCATTTTTCCTAAGGAGGTATTTTCATTCCATTGTTATCCATTGCTCTTTTTAGCCATTCTGCCTTTAGGACAACGATACCGATCAGAAACAAAACTAAACTTTGCAACACGTCAACAAGGGATACATTTTCGATTTCAAATCCAACTTTAATGAGAAAAGAGCTTGTGACTTCACCCTCTCCCTTCCTTGGCAATGTGCAGTGCCCCTCAGCTGGAAGGGAGTGACGGAAATAGTTCAAAAGAATAGAGTACTTAAGTGTGACGTCACAAATATTTCAATTTTTGAAATTATGGGATTTTTGTGAAGGTGTTTGCAAAGAGCATGAAGAAAAATGCCTACAGGCCAAAAATCAGCCTCTCATTTCAATTTTGGGGTAAGATATTTCAACTTTTACTCTCCAATGATTCCATACAAATCCTCCTAATTTTGTCTCTGTTCCAAACGTTTAGAACAGACAAAATTACAAGGATTTGTCGGGGCTCAGTGAAACATTACATTCAGGCATATCTCATCTCCAAATTGCTATAAGATGCTGATGTTTGCCAAGTAGGAATTTTTCATCATGCTCGTTTGAAATATCAACAAATCCCATAATTTTAGAAATTTAGTTTTTGTGATGTCATCACTTTAGTATTCTATGATCACGTTATCAAAATTAAATGTCAGTCATTGTAGTGACTACGAATGAAGAGCAAATGAGCGCGTGTATAATTACTGTGAATGAAGTCAGTCAGAACTTCCATCGAGAGCGACAGGCTGTTTCAGAAATCGAGTGAGGAGAGCTCGCGAACATTATGAATCCGTGATCAACCATTGTGAGTGATTAAAGATTATGTTAATTGGACAATCACATGACTTTTGGAGGGCATATAGTTTATTTTGTGGCCCGAGTAGCATCATTTGCGCCCGAGCGCGAAGTGCAAACTAGGGCGCAAATGATGCTACGAGGGACACAAATAAACTATATGACCGACAAAAGTCATGCGATTATCATTATTATCAAGATACGCGGCCAAATCGTACAAATTCATTTAATAAGAAAAAAATGTTTAACAGAGATGTAGCATGAAACTATGGTATGGAAAGTTAAGCGGGCCGTTAATGCATTAACGGCCCGCTAGGAGTCATTTGCGGCCCGCAAAGCGCGTGTTTTCAAGAGGGCGGTTTTCAATTTGGCCGCGTATCTTGATAATAATGGTAATTAATGGCTTCATTCCTAACAGGGGGATGCCAAGCAAAGAACCGGAGTAAATATATCTCAGCAAAACATGGTCTCTTAAAAACCATTATTGGCAAGGATTGTATTTTCATTTGAGTGTTGTGGCTGGAATTTAAATTAGTGGCCGCTCATTGACCATTTCTGTCTTTAAGGACGTTAATAAAGTGATTAGCTCACATCAAAATAACATGTTGATTTTCGGCCAATCAAAATGCAACACCAGTACGAAACAACCAATCAGATTTTAAGGCTTATTTGACTAAGCAAGCAGATAGCACTGAGAGAAATAATGACAGGAAACTGTTTTCGGAGTTAATTTTTCAACAGTCAGCTGATTTCAGATCCAAGTAGACTTCGTTTATCTTTTTTTTCCGCAAAAATGGATATATTTTGTTCATGGTTTTCCAGGTAGCCAGTTTAACACGATACCACATGTCAATCTGAACCCAACCTGTTACTTGCCGAAGGAGAGGGGACCTTGCAAGGCACTTGTCTCTCGGTACTTCTACAACAAATGTACCAAAAAATGCGAGCATTTCATCTACGGTGGCTGCCTTGGTAACAAGAACAACTTCAAGTCGTACAAGGAATGTGATAACGTTTGTCACTGTAAGTAGGATTTGGTATTGCTTTCAAGAAAATTCATTTCGTATAGTAGATATGTAAAAGCTTGGACAACGTTCAGTGGTTCGCTTTGTCACTTACCAATCGGACCCAGGCCTGAGTGGTGAAGACACAGTAGTGTCGTGGTTAACGTGTCGGACTTCCGGGTACGAGGTCTTGAGAACGAGCCCTGGTGATGATACTTTGTTGTTCCCTTAAATACGAAACCAGACTGCACTCTGTCTCTCTCCACTCAGGTGTATAAACGGGTTTCGGCGATATAATACTAGGGGTAATTCTGCGTTAGACTAGCATCCCATCCACTGAGGAGTAAGTAGACTTCCAGGTGCTCCATGCTACTGAACCGGGATCAGCTCCTGTCGTTTTATTACTTTAAGGCTCGTGTGCGCCATTACCTTCGGTACCTTTTTACCTGGCCTGAGTGCGCTACATAGGCCAGAGTAAATTAAATAAACAAAGAAAGTAAATAGGTCATTTACCCGAAACGCGCGCATCTTGTAAACGTTTTCTTTTTATTTCCACTTTCTATGTTTCTTGTGATAAATAGTAAGTACTGATACAATTTTATTTTATGGAAAATAGTGTTTTACCGGAAACTAAAACAATCGTGTTTTTCATGTTTTCACTCAGTGAAGGTATGAAAGTTAGGTACCAAATGTCCCGGATGTACTCGCGCGTCCTAACAAAATTTTCCCGCTAGTTTCTATAAATCATAAAAAGAACATTACACGGTGGCTTGAAGATATGAATATTATGCTCTCATGTTAAAAGCATTGTTTTCACCACTCGAAAATAAAATTCATATCTTCACGCCACCGTGTAACATCCTCTATATTTACCACCAGGAGCCCATCGCATCCCCCCCCCCCCCGGTAAATAATTTTTTGTTAAGTTTGATCTTTGTAAGTTGTATTCTTTTGGAATCAAACTGTTAGCAACAAAATTTGACGCTGCGTTTATTTGGTACTTAACGAAATTTTGACCAGTCTAGCGAAAATTTTGATGCTTCAACTCCAAGGTTTCACTCCTTTATCGGTCTTTTTCTTGGGCTTCGCTGCTCGGTGAAACACGATTGGGAGAGAAAGAGAAAATCTCTAGGACCAGGGTAAACATTTTAACGGTAAAAAGAATTGGTACGTTAAGGACAGGTTTGTTTACACGGTCAATTTTTTTTCTTCTGGTTCTACGTAAAAAGCAGTGCAACTGAGTCCTTTTCAGTCGTGAACATTTTTGTCAGTGTACAAAAGATAATGCAAGGTTTCACTATAAAGACATTGAACTAATACTTTCATGCTGTGTCACTTACTTTTCAGTCTTACTTTTTTAGTCCCATAAGTTACTAATTACATGGTGATTCACTCCCGCTAATTATTAGAAATTATGGGATTTTTCTTCCCGTTTGGTATTTTCGAATACAGGCTAAAATCAGTTGGTAGTCAGAATCTAGAGGTAGCGCTTGGTAAAAATCCATTCAGTTGGCGTTGCATTATTCTCCTTCGCAACCGTTGTCATGCTGTCACAAAGTTGTGTGACGAGCCAGACAATAGCAGCGAAGCAGACTGGAGTTGCAAGTGACACTCACAATCACTCATTTATTTTATTTTCTGTATTCTTTGCAGATCCAAATGTCAGAGGTTGAAGGATCCGTTCCTACTGTTCCCTGTTGATCATTTAATTTTATACATTCCTAAAATATGCGTAAACGATATTTGTTTAAGACAATCCGCTCACACGAATGATAAACATTTGCTTACTAATTGGTCTCTATTACAATAAACGTAAATAAAGTGCGTTAAAATATTTAAAATGGAACTATTAAACTTCCTTTGTTTGAGTCTACTCCTTTTTCCCCTTTTTAGAGATAGATATAAATGATTTTAACAGAGCAGTTTGGGACACCACGTATCCTTCAGCAAAAATGAAATATAGGGTGCGATTTTTTGGTATGATCCGAGATCAAACAGCTCATGGCGCATCAAAGGAACCGATGAATCCTTGTTCAGTGTGGATTCATCCGTGTGATCTCGAATCACAAATCCAAATCCGGATCATACCAAAGGAACGCACCCATAATCTGCCCTTTCTTCAGCCACCATCATATTATTAACGAAACCTACAGTTATTACCTCCGTCGTTTTTGACCATATAAGCCTATTCGGTCTTTATGACATTCACTCATAAAACGTAGGAATTTCATCAAGTTAACGATACTAGATACATCTATCCCTAAATTCTCTTTGAAAACATATAGGAACATGTATATTACCCACTAGGGAGAACTTCCGCTCAGATACTGGGAGCGGAACGGTTTTTAGGCATAAAAAGGGTAGTTTCGGTAGTAGATCCGTCCCGACACTTAAAACAACAGGCGCTGGTTTTAAGGGAAACCTACACTCGATCTCACACTTGCTTCCTCACCGAAAAAGTCAACAGAATTCATCATAGAGTGCGAAAAACTAAATTTCTCAGGAGCCCCGTAATTTGTTCATTCAAAACCGCTAAGTTCTACCAAGGGCACATTACTTTTTTCCAGGGAGAGGAGGTGCGCTAGGTGGTGGTCCAGATTCGTAGGGTGGTGGTGCGGCATAGTTTGCATTCCAACCAGGTGGAGGGGTACCACCTTGACCAGGAGGAGCATAATACCCTGCAGCTTGTCCTGCCACGGGATACTGTGCCCCAAAGGTAGGGGGGTAATTGCTAGTTGGAGGTTGTGGATAACCTGCATGGGGTGGTGGAGCAGACATGGGGTAGACTCCATAAGGCGCCCCAGGGGGTGGGCCTTGGATGATTCTCCGTTGAAAGAAGAATAACACCTTGAACGTTAAGTTTCCGAGACCGACTTTGGTCACCTCGGGAGTCTCAACCATGCAGGCTAGTTCCCAACCTCTATTGCCCATTTCTGTTATGAGTGGGGTCCAGTCTCCTTTGGCTTTAGTCTCAAAGAATCCAAGCTGAAAAATTAATGTAAGAAACGTTTAGTTACAGCCATAAGTTATTGACTTTCAGGACATGTTACTTGACCATCACTAGTCAAAGCACTGGTCACGAAATTTGCAATGTTAGCAGGAATGTGACTGTGGACAGCCATTTGTTTCAACTACAGCTCAATGCCTTAACTGAAACACGCCCTTCTAGGTTCTTTGATTTGGTTGGGAAAAGTCAGTAATTATGTTGATGACTTTTTGAGTAAAATTCTAGAGATAAACTGTCAGACTAACCGTAAATATGTTTCCCTACTAATTTGGCAACTATAGACCCATGTGTCAAAAGGCTTGTTTGCAAAGAAGGGGAGGGGGGTCCGGACACTTTGTAACCCTTCCCTAGGCACGTTCCTGCGGGGCCGTATTGCAGCTCCAAACAAAGGAAAACGCTCCTGACGTTACCATGACAATCAAGTCCCTTAGGATGCGTTCCTTTGGTATGATCCGGATTAGGATTCAGGGCTCGAAATAGGAAAAAAAAATGACCTGCCACAGCTTTTGTTTTTTGACAGTTGAAACAAATTTTCACCTGCCATTTTATATTTTTGGACTGCCAAATATTAAATAAGGCCTGTCTCTTGGCCATTGGCAGGCTGCTATTTCGAGCCCTGGGATTTGAGATCACTCTGGACAATAATTCATCGGTACCTCTGATCTCGGATCACAAATCCTAATCGGGATCATACCAAAGGAACGCGCCCTTAGGCTACTAGTCGAATAATTAACAATTAGTATAAATATTCAGGTGATTATACAAAATCGCGCGCTCTGGTTGGTTCGCTATCTCGGATTATCAGCCGATAATCACCTCGACGAACAAAATGGCTGCCAGTCGTTCGCGCGCTTTTGATGAAATAAAACTTTTTCGTGTTGTAAGAGACTTCGTCTCGGTGAACATTCACCGAGAATCACTTCGCCTTCGGCGAATAATTGTTAATTGAGTCATTATCGGTGAATATCGCGCAAACGACTGGCAGCCATTTTGAGGTGATTATCGGCTGATAATCCGAGATAGCGAACCAATTAGAGCGCGAGATTTTGTATAATCACCTGAGAATCTATACTAATTAAAAATATTTCTCAACTGCACCTTCACGGTGTGTTCGTACTCAATAATTGTGCCCTCGTACACTGGAGTTGGGTCTTGTAATCTGGCACTCTCTTTCTCGAAAAACCACACCGAATTGTGGTCTCCAGACAAGGAAAAATCTGAAATATTAACAAACAAGTATTGCCTTGCTTTAATTATTTCATGTAAGCTTCCTATGACCAATGAAAGGGCAGGAGTCGTTGGATACTTGTCCAGTGTGGGGGTTTCCCCAACAAAATAATTAAAATACTGGCGAAACTACCGGCAGGCCACCTAAGGGGCGGACCATTTGACTTTTGAGGGGCGGCGGTAATTTTGAAGTGCAAGAATTCTTCCCACGATGAAACTGTGCTGAGCCTTTTTTCCCTTTTTTAGGCGTATATATTGCTTTTAGTCGTTCCGAGTCTGTTCACACTACTTTTAATCTATTCAGAAATCACCCAGCCACCTTCAAAAATCAAATGGTCCAATGGCCCCAAGGGGTTGGGGGAGAGAAAGTGTGAAGTATAAAATCCTAGTCCAAGGAAACAACACGTGATACAGAGAATTTGCGTTTCCCGTACATAGCTCCTGCAAAGAGTTAGTGTTTAACTCATTTCTGTTCACATAGTTCGACACAGTGACTGCAAAAATACACACAATGTCGAGCTAAGTTTCTTATTCATATTATTAAGCAGCGTTAAGGGGGAGAAAAACAGAGCGTAAACATGAAGAGCACCACGCTCGAATCACTAGAGCTGCCAACGCCCATGTATGGTGTTCAAGCTGCCGAATCAACCACCAAATCACCAGGGATGTCTTGGCTATCTTCGACTACGCCTTGCAAGGTACTATTCAGTATTTTCTTAAGACTGGTTCCAGTGGGAAAAATTAGTGCAGTGTATCGTAAAATAAAGAGTACATGCAACAGGACAGTGCTGGGTAAGATTTCTGCACAGGTCTCTACTCATTAATGCATACTGTAGTTGAATTGTCTTGGGAAGTGCGCGTGCAAACATTTCTGAGAACGAAACCGTACGGCTACAGTATGCATAATGAAGTAGGGACCTGTGAGGAAATCTTACCCAGTGCTGTTCACTGCCTTTGAAAAGAGTCGTCATTTTGTACTGTCAGACAAACAGTGCACAGTCCAGTATTGTTCTGTCAGTAGGTTTAACACAGTGTAGTGTTTTTCATGAGTAGCTTTCCAAAGAATGGCCACATGGCGTGGTCTCAACCACAGCTGAAGAGGTTAGAACCACGGAGTCTTGTAAAAATACAGCACAGTACTGTTCAATACAGTGTAGCTTTCCAAATGACAGGCACACTGTATGGTTTGATCTACAGATGAAAAAGTTACAACCACACTGTTTTGTAAAAGAAACATTACATAGTTCAGTAATGTTCAGCGGCTTTTCAAAGAATGGTCACACTGCATGGTTTGATCTGCAGATGAATTAAAGTTAAAACCAATCTCTGGACTGATAATAGATCATACCACACCAGACTCCTCTAAGTCACCTTTCACTATGCGGGGAAAAAAAAAACAATGAACACCAGTTATAAAAATTTACCTCCATGGCTTCTTTTCCCTTGATCCCAAAAGATATCAGTCAGCTTCCATCCCTGTACTAAATGTCTTGTAAAATGACCCATCCAATCACAAGTGACTTTCACAAATTTCCCTGGTCCAAGGTACATTATCTGGACTGGAACATTCACCAGCTGGTATGTGTACAGTGTTGGGTTAGGATGACGAGGTAAGTTAAAAAAGACATCACAGCCAAGAACTAAACCAATGAAATAGCATCTAGTAAATCAATTGACATTTTAAGTCCAAAATTCTTAATTATTATATCTGAAGAATTTAGCATTTAAAGAATTTATTGCCTTTATAATTTTAATGTTAGTATATAATAATAATAATAATAATAATAATAATAAAAATAATAATAATAATGTTTGTATGATTTAATATCCCTGTATTTATTCAACATAGTTCAAGCCTTGGTTGTTGTGACTTTCCTGAAATGACGTTTTTGTTGAGTTTAATCAGGGAGGCCCTGGGTCTCATTTTATCCCCAGGACTTTTCGGACGAGACCTCGTGGTCGCACTCGAACAGACGCGTATGTAGTTTAGCTGTTTACAGTCTCGTTACGTTTCATTTATACCTTTCTCTGGTTCGCCTTACAGGGATTTCAAACGTAAGTTTTACTTTCAGCCCGCTGTTTCTGCTGTATTTTCGTTTCTACGTGTTTTCTTTCTGTTAGCCATCATTATTTGTACTTATTTATTTGTCATAGTTTTCACCATTAAACACGGAAAGACTATTAGCTACGTGTGTTGGTTGAACGCTGCGCTAGAACGCGAAAGTTGTAAGGTTATATGAAATAAACTATCTATCTATCTATCTATAATATATAGATTTAGCCAAGCCTAAAAGCGGGGCTCCCGTTAGTACTTTCATTTCACTTTAAACTGTAAAAGCATTCTAAAATATTGCGAAGGAATTCACAAACGTTTTTAACTATAGTTAAGTGTCGAGGTCGGTTAACTTGCTATGATTTTTGTCTAAACTTTCGTCTGCCATAAGTACGGTCTTTCTACCTACAAAGTCATGGAGTATATTCTACAAAAAACACAAATTATCAATGTACTGTATTCTATTCCTGATGAAATTAACCATTCTATTTGCGTAAATGTATTTAAAAGATTTGTACACGCTACTGGGAAATGCAGGACACAACTCTTGTCATTTTCGTGTTAAAACGAACACCTCGGTAAAATAAATGTTTACTCCAAGCAGGGTGCAAAGAAAATTAATTTTACAGATTGCCCTTCGGGCAAGCTGTAACCAACATCTACCAGCCCGAAAAACATTTTTCACGAGAATGAAAAAATAATTATTAATTATTCTTTTCTTAATTACATTGTAAGTTTAAAAAATTACTGCCTTCATTTATTCACTACAATTAGCTGTTGTTACTTAACAAAAGAAATAAACAACCGTAAAAGTGTGAACTATAAGTAGACCTGGTCAAACGCAACACGTGAATGACTAACATACATTTGAGACATTTTACAATTTAGAGGAACATTTTTTACGAAAACAACGGCTTGAAACCAAAGTTCTCAATCGACACACTAAATGACAACGTCGACAACGCGAAAAGCTGCCAGTGAAAGCGCTACATTCTGCAATTAATTGCCGCCAAGAGAAAATTCCCGCGGGAGTATTTCTTAGCCGTCGACAGGGGAGATGTTTATATGATTAAAGGAGATAAAAATTTGAAATCTTTCATCAGTTTGCTTCTCATTCAAAAGTAGTGCATTCAGAAGATCATTTTTCTGAAGAAGGTTTGTTTAGAAGTCGGTTTTCCAAGTCAAGTGTCAAGTTTAAGGGAAAGTGGAAAGTGCGAGTGCTGAGGCACGCATCAGTGAGCAAATATTATGCAGACAAAACTTATGCAAATTTGTGGTCCATAGCACGGAGTCTTTCCACTTCTCGGCTTTCTTCGCTACAATTTTGTCTGTTTTCCACAGCACGGAGTCTTTCCACTTCTCGGCTTTCTTCGCTACAATTTTGTCTGTTTTCCACAGCACGGAGTCTTTCCGCTTCTCGGCTTTCTTCGCTAAAATTTTGTCTGTTTTCCACAGCACGAAGTCTTTCCGCTTCTCGGCATTCTTCGCTACAATTTTGTCTGTTTTCCACAGCACGGAATCTTTCCGCTTCTCGGCGTTCTTCGTTAACATTTTGTCTATTTTCTCGAGCGCGGACTCTTTCTGCTTGTCGGCGTTCTTCGCTATAATTTCGTCTCCTTTCTCTTTCCCGAGCGCGCCTTCTTTGGCGATCTACTTCGCCTATTCTTCCTCAGTTAATTCTTGCTCTCTTTCCCGTTGCTCTTCACCTGAACCCTGTGTTCTGCAAATTATATTTTCTCTGCTATTGCTTGTTGACATAGCAATAGAAATTGTTTCGTTTATCCTTTAGTAAAACTTTAACAGTGTAGAGTAGTAATATTGTGTCTCAAAAAGACAATGAACTGAAAATTTCTTTTTCAATCGTCAACGCAATTTCCCGCCAAAAATATGCGGGCTACCAGAACAGCTTCCAAATAAATCACGTCACCTCGATGAGTTGACACATGAGCCCACAATATGGTCATGTGATGCTGGTCAGTGACTATCCCGTTTTGACAGCTGTCAATTGACCATATTGTGAATGTCCAATATAAAAGATGTGGATTTGCCAAGACAAGCCTGAGATACCCCTCCCTTCCTTTTGATAGTCTCCCCTACCCTACCCGTACAATCTGTAGACGCGTACGTACGGACGTACGGACGTACGTACGCTCGGTCAGTCACGTGACAACCAAAAGAAAAGAGGTTGACCATATTCCATGAGTATGGGGCTCTGCTCCACGCGCGCTTCGCGCGCGGGAGCCCCGCTATAAAAATAAAAATAAAAACATTCTTAGTGGTGTCCAAACTTCCTATACAGAATCAATATGAGAATCAGAATACTATAGTTTTGTTACTCCATTGAAGCTTTTAAGTTTTGGCTGAAGATTGACTTCAGTCAAGCTCTCTAGAAATTTCAGTTGTAACCAATCTGTACTTAAATTATTATTATAATAATGTGACCAACTTACTTTCACTTTTGCCAAAACCTGTTGCTAAGATTCCCTGGCTTTGCTTCTGTCCTGACAGTTCTACGCACACTAATCGACCACCTTGCTTAGAGTATTGAGCAATCTGAAAGAATAAGGAGCTGTGTTATTATGTGGCTGGTTCTGCAAGAGGGCAAGACAAACCAAAATTCTGAGTTCTGATTGGCTACCAGCCCAGTTGGATAGTGACACAACAAATCAAATCAAAATGGTAGCATAATATATCCTTTGGTTCGTATAGTTTGATCCTCCGGGTGTCGGGTATATATGAGGGAATATATCCTTTATTGAACAAGCTTGTTTGGTCAGCATGGCTGGTCATAATGACCTTGTTCAATTGCAACTCATTTTAAAAAACCATGCAAAAACGAACTTGCCCGATAAACAGACATCTTCACCTCACACTTTGCATATACATAATGCAACAATAAATTACTTAAAATCTTGATTTATTATGTATATGTGGAAATCACTCAGATAATGTCATTAATAATATACATGAAAAAATTACTCGATTCTGATTGGCTGAGAGCAGTGCAGTTGAAGTGTAACACCAGTGCAAAAAGTGTAATACCAGTGCAAAAAGTGTAACACCAGTGCAAATTACACATCGATTTTCTGGATTATGATATTCTTTATTTTTAAACGAACCGCTTTGAGTTCGTAGCGTTATCAGTTGATCTTCATCAGCCAATCAGTAAATAAAGTGTCAAATCCGCGTCAAATGCTTACTTCCTGTCCGTCCGCAATGAGATCTTCCGGCACTTCCTCCAGGTGAATTTTTTCATGTTTATATTATTAATAAGTAATCATACGGCTTTTCTCGTTCAATTTGGAATTAATTTGTACTTGTGAGTTTTTCAAAAAGCTGAAATTGCACTCGCCGAAGCGGCTCGTGCAATTTCAGCTTTTTGAAAAACTCACTCGTGCAAATTAATTCCAAATTGAACTCGAAACCGTATGATTACCTTTACGAATAGAACTGATTGAAAGCCATAAAGTGACACCCTAGGCAAAACTTCACTGCAGCAAATTGATGATATGTCACTTCATGAGTTGTATTCAAACAGACACTGTTACAAATATTGCTGGACCAATTATACTGTCTGCTTAAATAATACTATATGCATTGATCTGTTAATGCACACTTACTTGTAACAAGTCATTAGCTAATCAGAAACACAAATCTCTTGGTGTCAAATAATCTCCCTGTTTATTTCTTATGTAACTAAAGTGGAATGGCTGCATAACTTATTTCATTATTAAGAACTATGCCATTAAGACAGATAAGGGCTAAGCTAGCAGAACAGGCCTAGGGAGCACCTCTGTCCATTCTAGAAGAAGAAGTCAGGTTTTCAGCCATATATTTTTACTATAAATGTTATGGATGTCCACCATATTTTTCTCAATCGCGTGTCAATCAAGTATCGATCAGTTATGTTAATGATGTAATGAGATCAGTGCACATGGAAGCTTAGCAGAGGATAGTCAACAACTATTTTGTGAGTACACCTGAAGCATTTTATAATTTTAGTTCATACCTCTTATTAATCGAGTTCGAGGTCCGTACTGTAAAATATGGACCGAGTTTTTTCCTGTCGATTTATGGCCCAAGCGCGAAGCGCGCAGGCCATAAATCGACGGGAAAAAACGAGGATCCGTATTTTACAGTACGGACCGAGAAAACGAGGTTAATAAGATATTTATTATATCTCTGGAGTCATTTTGGCGACCAAAACAAACTTTAGCGGGCCGTACAGTGAAGTACGGCCCGCTAAATTGACCAATCACAGCGCGCGTACTAACTGAGAGATATAATAAAGACTTTTTATGTACTTTTTATGTACTTTACAGTACATTTCATGATTGTTTCATTAAGAACTGCTGTTGAAGTTCAAAGAATTGATTGTAACTGTGAAAGTAGGCAAATTTTTGTCTGAAACTGTGAAGATTGCGTGACCTGAGAATTGACAAAGAATAATTCTCAACATTTAGAGCATTTAAGTGTGTTCAAATCAATGTTAAAATTCTTTGTGCTTATGTGGTGTCGCTAGACTATGATACTGAGGAACTGACAGCCAATATAAACAGAGACTACATGAATTGTATTAACTCCAGAATTCTAAAAATTAACATTGTGCATTTTTTCAAGCTGTTATCCAAGAACATCCCCTTTACTTGTTTCAAACTCTTTTATATTTATAAGTCAAAATTCCTTAGTGCGAGGATCAAAAAGTCTGCAAAAATGAGCTTGTGACCATATTCAGTTACTTTTTTCAAGACAAAGTATTAACTTGATTACTACCTAACCATAAGAGTTGCACTGGAGAATATTGAACCAATGTGGTGATGACCACTGATTCACAAGTAAACAAAACACCTAGTATATACTCACTACTGAGATAATGCCTGACTGGTTGGAGACCTCATTGGTACGTCCAGACAGCTGATTCAGTAGTCCAGCCCTTTCTGTTGTTTGGATACTTGACTTAGCTACCAACAGCTGCCAAGAATGATAAACTGGAGCACTGATGGCATAAGAATTATTTCATGAATAAAATTGCATAATGATATTACAGTACATTACAAAAATTAAAGTGTAACAACTATCCCTCTGATGAAAGTATATTTGTTTAACTGCCGCCCGGTTAGCTCAGTTGGTAGAGTGCCAGGCCTGTCAAGCGGGAGGTCGTGAGTTCAAAACCTCGGCCGGACCAAAACTTAAGGTCTTAAAATAACTGACGAGAATGTGCTGCCTTTGTAATGACATCTGCAAATGGTTAGACATTCTAGTTTTCGCAGATAAGGAAGAAAAACTGTAGGCCCCATCTCACAGCACTGTTCTTGTGGAGCGTTAAAGATTGCACAACACTGTTTGAAAAGAGTAGGAGACATAGACCCCGGTTTTGTGGTCGATCTTTGTTAAAAAGACAAGTTTAATTGTTATTAATTAATAAAACTGATGTAAAGTGCCTTTAAACATATCCATGCAAAAAAGTGCACAATACAAATTCATTATTATTATCATTATATCTTAAGAGTCTGTCCAAGATTTAATTTTTGTAAAAAGCAAATAAAAATTTAAATTACGGAGCTTAAATTTTTTATAATGGGTAAATATAATTATAAGTTTTGTTTAAGAGTGGAATAAAAATTATTTGCTTCTTCGGTTGAATTTTATGACATACGATTGAGCAACCTGACGAATTTAATATGTGCGACAGGTACATAGACCAAAGAACTTAACTTGGAAATAACCACTGCAAAACTAAAGTTTTCCTTATCAGTCATTGGAATTTAAAAACCTTGAATTAATCAGCTGGCTGTTTTAAAAAGAAAAATGGCAAGTAAATTGTAAATTGCAAGAGATAAAAAAACATGCAACCTTAAACAGAATGTCTAGAGGATGAGTGAGTGCCCTTATGGGTAAATAAGAATTAAGACAACTCAAACTGGAACAGACTTTGTTAGGATGTACTATTAAAATCAAAATATCCATAGGATCTTACCCAAATGGTCTTGAGAAGACTCCTTGGTAGGGAGTTTCAGATGCATTCCATCCCATCTTGCCGACTCCTGGTATAGCCTTGAAAGTATCAAGTACAAAGCCTTGAGTGTAGGGCTCACTGAGTTTACCATACTTGAAGGTGACATCAGATGACACAGTAGTTTGTCCTGTTACTAGGCCTAAGGAAGCTGAAAAAAAGAGAATTTTCACAACATAGGTGGTACTTGAGTGCAATTGTTCAATTGTAGGTAGTTTCGAAAATAGCTGTTGTCATGTTGACTCATGTTCTGACTTGTTGAGTGCAAGTCATCTTCAGAGTATAGTTTTACAACATAGTTACAACATTTGTAACCATCAGTTACTGATGGTTACAGCTTCATGACATAGTTACAGGGTTCTCATATTTATTAAGTTCCGAAGAAGGTGACCAACAGAAGGCTAAAGGAGTGGCATGCACGTTTCTATTTGTCAGCACTTTGTTACTTCTATATAATGTTCAACACATGAGAGTTTGTAATTCAAAAGTGATAGTAGCCAGCCTAGTGGCTGCAATTTAATGTCATCTACCATTTAATTTTCATCTTCCAGTAATTTCCATTTTTTGTATGATAATCAGGGTGTTCATTGGGCTTCAGAGATCATAAAATTCTCTGGCTACTATGGCAAATTCTCTGGTCAAATTTATATGGCTTAAGCTGGTTTTTAATTCAAACGTTGAGCTATTCTGTCATTGAAAATTATCTTTGGCGAAAATGAAGTCCTTTTTCCAAGAAGATACAAAAAGAATGTGTTGAACAAATAATTCCTCATGCTCATGTGTACGTCTTTGTTGGGTATGAGCTTGACTCTTTCAGAATATTGTCCTGTTACTTTATGCAATTCTCATGCTACTATTTTCCTTATTAAAAACCCTGGATAGTGTATGAGTTAAGAAAAATCAAGCCAAAGAAAAATAATGACATTGAGCCACAATAGATCTGTACACAGTGTTGCATCCAGGTTTTATTGGGTAGGGGTCCTCTGGACCCCTTGGGAAAATATTTGGCGGTCCAGACCAGAATTTTGGGGGTCCTATCATAAATATTTATTTCAATCACCCCTCAATTTGATGATGAAGACGACTGAAAAATGGCACTGTCGGTGTCCGCCATTTTGAAAACTGCAATTACCGGGCCGAGTAAATGTTTCTTTGTTCACCTCCGCATGACGCTACGGCTCTCTGAAACTAAAACGCTTTTGTTAAGAGTCAGAACTCAAAAAATGCGGAGAGAATGAACGCGAAAATCCGTCATTGGTAGCAATTGTGCATCAGAAGGCATGACGCTCCAGTGTTCATCTTCGGAAGTTTGTTGTTCCGCACGTGGCAAGCGGATTGTTTATCTTCGCGTTGATACAAGTGGAAGAAATGTGCATATATTTCAAGTATGATATTTGTGCGTCCACAGGGACCCCTTCTTAGTATTTTAGGGGGTCCAAAAGCAAAATATTGCGTCCCAGGATGCAATGACGCGCTCTGGATGCAACACTGTATACATTATGCAGTAACACAGTTAAAAGGGTTTTAACTTAGGAAGGTGTAAGTGTGAGACAATCCTGATGATTCTTATAATGACATTGTCTTCGTTGAAGGTTGAAATGAATTTCAGGTCAAAATGGTTACAAACTAGTCCTTTGTTTCAGATTAATTTCCATATTCCTCCAATAGTCTGAAACAAACGAAAAACAAATCAAAATAGTTTGGAAATTTTTTGACCTGAAATTCGTTTAAGCCTACAACATCTTCATCCCTAAAATCTCACCTGAATTCACACGGTTCTGACTAACAGGAAGTAATGTAAAATGACACACCTTACAAAAGTTTAGTATTTTAAACCCTGGTCCCTGGTTTTTAATTGATGACGTGCAAATCTAAAAGGAGGTATCACTTACTCTGGCCTATAGTGGTGACATCAATGTTGACAAAGTGTAAGGAGAATCTTATTCCTGGGTAAGGTTGATAATCAACTGGTAAAGGAGTGTGTTTGCCTTCCTGGGTTTGTTGTGACTGACCAGTGTCAGTTCCAGCAATAAAGTTTCCAACTTTTTTCCTGTAAGTGAAGCAACAAAGAGGCTATAACTGCTAACCATGGATAACAAAAGAGGAATGGAGGTGGTGGTACTAAATTACTTGCAAAAAGTTCAGACAGTTTAATTTCAGTTATTTGTAAATGAAACTGTGAAGGAAAATGAAATGTAAATTAAACTGATTAGGCCAGTTCCTTGACCAAAAAAATCATAGTTGCACATTATTACACATAAATTTTGTATAAACAACTTGCTGTTATGCGAACTGTGAGCCGAAATGAAGATTGACATAATCACATTGATATAATTGTCAAAATAGGTTGCAGGTTCATTTGGTGAATTGCTTTGACAAAGCTAAGAATCCAGCCTCGTTAATTCTATAAACATATCGAACAAATGTTATTATCTTCACAGACGCGCATATATTCAGCACGTTTTCCTCCGATGCATGTAACCAATAAAAATAAAAAAATAACGACATCTTGGCATTTTCCTTGTTGCCAACATCACCACAAGATTTTTTCAATCCTCATCGCTAAGCGTTAAAATAACATAACTGTTCATCGATTTTGAAAATCTTGGTTCTGGATGAAAGCTGAACCTTACAACTGTTGGGCAACAACTGTACTGTAAGATGAAAGCGAAACCGGAAACTTGCATTTGTGCGTTGATCTTGAAAAGTTGTTTTCAAGTTAAAGCACTCGCATGTACGAATCATCTTAACACAATACCAACGTAGTTTCCCTTTTTCTTACAAACTGAACTGTGTATTTATACCGCAATAAACTCTCCAAATATGTATGAATATTACGAACGGAGAATAAAACATTAGGCAACTGTTTTCGCGAACCATTTTTGGAAAACAATATCAAGAAGTTGGAACAAGCGAATGCAAAAAGTACCATAAGATTAGAGGCAGCTAGACTCCTAGTCGAGGTAAAAAAAATCTTGGTATCTAAACTAACATCTCGATGTTGCATGTTGTTTTGTACGTACCTCAAGGAATCCATTTCCCATGCACTTGTTTATAAACGGGAGATTCAGTCACGACATCTCAAATAACTTCCTCATATAAGCATGTCAAACTGTCACTCCTGCCAGTCTCCCTTCAAAGGTGTGTGAACGCTCGTCCCAGGGTTATCCGTAAAACGCACTGGAGGACGCAAAGTTCCAAAAGAGAAAGCAACGGAACGGGTCCATTATGTCTTTGTCTGTTCTTTTTTCCTTTCTTTTCATGTTCCGGCTAAATCTTCTCCGAGGCATTTACTTCCTCTTTCCAGAATCATTAGCAAACGTTTTCAAAACTGAAATGATGATAGTCAGGACTCCTGTGGTAGTATATATTCCCGGGGGTGGGGGGGTACTTTAGGAATTTCTGGGTGGGGATGTGCCGCTGGAACCCTGGAACCCTTAGCCTATACCAGAGCTGGTTCAGCTGAATTTTGCTACCCTATACTAGAATAAACCCCCCAAATCACTCCTATTCTAGAGTAGCTGTATTCCACTAGCACAGTCTAGCCAAAACAAAACCTTATACCACAATCGTTTCTCTCTCCAAAAATGATTCCTCGCGAAGCGAGGCCGAAGGCCGAGCGTAGCGAGGTTACTAATCGTGTCGCCTTCGGTCAGACCACGTGGCTCGCAAGCCCGAGTAAATCGAGCCGAGAGTTTTTATATATGTATATATATTTATATATATATCTAGGCGTTTTTCAAAGAAGGTACCTGCAAAATTCAAGGTAACTTTTTTGCCGAAAATCGGGCAATGCCCGGAATTGGGCTAAGCGGGCGTTTTTCGTTTCATGGGGGAGAACGGTTGTGTTGGTACCAACGAATTCATCATATCGCGTTCTACCTTACCATATTGTCCTTATCGGACTAGTGCTATTGTTTTGTCGGGGGTAGGGTTAGGGAATTTAGGTTTTAAGGCTAAAAATCTCTGTTGTTTTATTTAGCTTCACATCTCAGTTGTTTCAGTGTGTAATCAGAGCTTGTGTAAGGTACTTTATTTTGCATGTAAAGCCTAAAGAGAGTTAGTGATACTGCAGGGGGGGTGGGGTGGGGTGGGGTCGGCAGGGGATATGGCAGGAAAGCAGTAAGGGGGGAGGACAGGGATGTGGGGCAATAGGGGGGTCTAATGGGCTGTGGTTTATGTCTGATTAAGGTAATTGGTCTGAAATGCTAAGGCTTAAAACGCTTTGATTTTTTATGTCAGGTGAAATTTTTATAGGTACGTTTTCTCAGAAACGCTTATAAATATATATCTATATTTTAAAGGTGTCCGTTCGCAGGCCAGGTTACCTGGCAACATTACTTCATGTGAATTTCCGCCATTTCGAATTCCGTGAATGATGTTTTGAAAATAATGTGAATTTTGTGGAAACCGATTTCACTAATCCTGGAAGTACATCTCAGCAAGAAGATCTCCGAGATATACAAGAAAGAGCGGCGAGGGATCGTCGTCGAGTAAGTTTGAATGCCGCAAAAATCAGCGCACGGGAAGCGGCGACTCAAAGAATAGATCGTTTTCAAGTGACGTCACACTATTTCCGGTTGCCATATTTGTGTACAGCTTTGAATTGCATAACAAATGCAGATGTGAGTCACCTCTATAATTTTTGCCTTTAGAAATGAATAATTCAGTAGCTGAAGCAAATTTAGGCGGCAATCCCGATGTCAAAAGCCCTCCTCTTTCTGATTATGCCAAGAAGCTTGAACCACGAGTGAAGCAGCGTTATTTAGAAAAAATTTCGGCGATTGGAATCGATCCTGTTCTCATCGAGGGTAAGCGTTTCGAACCGGACTGCTTGCCTCCCGTAGAATCCACAGATCTTCTATTCTATCTAGTGTTAGAGAGGAGTTTCTACACACAACAACAGTTTAAAGCTTTTCGGGGTTTATTACTAGCGTGAAAGGCCACATAATCTCAAACAAGTTTGTTGTGTTAGCCAAAGTGAGACATTCACAGAGGATGAATGACTCTATTTCTATCTGGATCATCACAGAAGGAGAACGAACAGTCATGTCTGCTCATTGCCTAGGTTGTAAGGCTGGGCTAGCGGAATCTTGCTCACACATCGCAAGCGTTTTGTTTTACTTAGAAGCGTGGACAAGTTTTATGCTCGTGGCTTTGTCCCGCTTACGTAGACCACGTGGAGTACGCGATGGCCCGGGATATAAATTTTACATCGGCTAAAAAAATGAAAGCTGACCTAGATTCGAAAATATCTAATCTTCAACCGAGAGTTCCAAATTCTGATCCTCCTGTCGCTTATTCCACAATCCATGGTAGTACTGCAAAGACAATTCCAGTTCGCACAGAAGAAGAGATGAACGACTTTTACGCGCTCCTCTGATTGTGTGCCGGTGTCAACAACTACTTTTGCGTCAGTTTGTGTTCCTTTCTCTGTGGTTGTCGACGTCGCTAAACTTTCTCCTTCGCTGACCTCGAAGTTCACGTCTAAAATTTGCTGCCCTGGTTCGGTAAGTTTTGACCTCTTCGCTTCCCTCTCAGACTCAAGTTCCTTCTTCCTTTTAGCAAACGCCGGCTTCTTTACAAGTTCGCGTTCCCGCGCCCTCTCGCATCTTTTCGCCGCTTTTTCTCGGTCTTTAAGGCTGGTCTTCTTATTATGCCCTAAATTCAAAGTTTGGACCAAGTCAACGTTGAATTTATCCATGGTTTTGCGGCACTTCCAGAAACAAAGTGCTTCTCACACACCCGATCATTCTCCAAAATGGTATCAGTGAGGTCGTCCCTGCTAATCGCCGAAATCCAGCGCGATCTTCTTTCTTCTGATAATTCTCTGGCTTCTTTCCCTTGATTTCCAATTATGGAAGGTACTTTGGCAAAATGTAACCCTTTATCCCGTCCACTTCTATTCCTACAGCCCACACTAAAACACAAAACCATCTTCGTTTGATGGACGCAGTCGATTTGTTTGCAATGTCTGTACACAAACATGGCGGCATAGCAACAGTTGTCAGGGATTTGGTCACGTGAGTGAAAACGATCTATAGATTAACAAACTACGGCAGGGACGATAACAAGAGACATCGCAGCAGAGACAACAACTGCTCGCTCAAAAAAGGGAAAGGAAACAGCAAGGAAAAGGACCAGGAATGCAATCAAGTTAGATGGGAAATTGAATTTGTTATAGATAGTAACAAAGACTCGTTTTTGCTATACAGGACATGAGTATGGTGGCCCATAGCTATCACTCAAAATTTGCCAAAGATTTTGAAAAAAAATGAAATAAAAATAAACTTAAATTGAAAATCAAAAATAAAATTAAAATAAAATGAAATAAAAATAAACTTAAATTGAAAATCAAAAATAAAATAAAAATAAAATGAAATAAAAACAAACTGAAATGAAAGTGAAAAGTAACATTAAATTTTGAAGGAGCCTAGCGCTATCATAGTATACCAGGATGCTTTGCACGATGAGTTGATATACTAAGGAGGGCGCCTGGGGATGAGGCGGGCAAGAAAACAAAATGGCGAGCAGAGATGGTTCTTGGTGTGAAGACGTGCGCTTGCAGGAAGATTTGAGAAACTACGTGAGGCAGGGCATGAAACGAAAGAAGATGTTAGATTTTTTAAAAAGAGACTTCCCCACTTATGCTTGGAGTATACCCACATTGGATAGACGTCTTCGATAATTCAACATTTTCTGCACGGATGCAAATGTCACTCTTGACAAAGTTAAGGAGGCTGTTGGAAAGGAACTTGAAGGGCCTGGCAGACTTCTCGGTTACCGAGCACTACATCAGAAAATCCGGCAAGAACACCTGTTAAATGTGCCGCGAGATCTTGTATATGCGGTAATGCAGCAAATGGATCCTGAAGGACTTGAAAGTCGTGCAGTTGGCGTCAAAAACAAGAAGAAGAAGAAGCAGCCCTTCAGAACTAGAGGCCCAAACTGGGTACATTCTGTTGATGGGCATAATAAGCTGATGGGCTTTTAGAATGATACCTTCCCACTAGCGATATATGGCAGTATTGACACAGCAAGCAGGAAGTTACTTTGGCTTCGTGTCTGGACCAATAATAGAGAGCCAAGACTGATAGGCCGTTGGTATCTCGAGTATCTATATGAGAACAAAGTTATTCCCTCGTACTTGAGGATGGACCGAGGTACAGAGACTGGTGTAATGGCAACCATGCATGCATTCCTCAGACAACATCATGGCGATATAGATCCAACAGAAACAGTGATTTATGGGCCATCTACTGCTAACCAAGTAAGTGTTTTCGTCTGTGGCGGTGTACTGTACAATTTCCTACGTTCTGTCCTTAAAAATAAAACCTGGTGACATGCAGCCATATCTTAAACCGTCCTAGCAGGCTCAAAAACCTAAACACTCCCTACAATACAAACAAAGGTGAACAAACTGCCCATCCCCACACAGACTTCAGACAAAAATGCCCCTTGTGTGTGGGTGGGGGAAGGGAGGCAAGCAAGTTAGAGAATTGATTGACCTACCATCTTTAACACTTGACTTCCAGATTGAAAGATGGTGGAAGGAGTTACATGAAAGACTTGAAAAGTACTTTAAAGATAAACTTACCTGGCTTAAGAATGAGCACCACTACAATCCACATGATGCAAAAGATCGGTATGTGAAAATGGGATGTTTCTGTTGACATTTTTTTATGAAAAGGTGTCCTAAAACTGTTTTACCTTTTTGCTACTGACAACATCTGCCAAACTTTGTTGAGTTGAAAAGAGCTGAAAACTTACTGTTCAAAAGCACATTTAAATTTAAGAAGTCAAGACTTTCTTTCCAAAGCATTGCTTCAACAGCCATTTTCCCTAATCAAAATGCAGAGGAAAACACACTGGTGACAGAGAACATGCTTATGATCAGCTGTAAAAACAGTTAAATCTAATTTGAAATCTTTAGAACGTGAAATCTTTTGTTTTATGAAGTGGGGTTGTCCACTAAGCTGTTTGGTACTCATTTTCAGGAAAATTGTGCCTCTTAAGAGAAATCTATACTCTTTATTAATGGTTTTTGTATAATATGCTTGTCTGAAATACTTGTGATGGTACCAGAAAATAGACATAACTTTTAAAAGCAGATATAATCTGACGAAAGATATGCAAATGTTTTCCTCTATTAGGATGCTCTTGGCATTTGTTATGATTCCTCTATTGCAAAAGGAGCTGGACACATTTAAAGATACAGTTTGGAACACTCACAGGATTCGACAACAGAAAGATACGGTGTTGCCCCATGGTATTCCTGAGCACATTTACAATCTTCCGTCCGAATACGGCCAGGAAGAAAGTGGTAGGCTTCAAAAGTTCTTGTTTCCTGTATTTCTTCCTATACATCTTAAACATTGTTTATTACATTTGAAGGGTTTCTAAAGTGAAAGTGATCAGAGTAACCTATCAGATGGACTAGCCCCTTTGTTAGTTCAAGAGGAGAAGCCAGTACTACTCCATTAGTTCGATTTTTTTTCTTGATTTTATACAACTTATGGCTAAACATAAACTGAGCTGAAACTGAACTCCAGTCCCTTATTTAAATCAATGGATTCCACAGTTGGTCACTCTTGCTTTGAACCTTAAAATTACTTGTTGGTGAGTCTTTCTGGTTATGAATTCAGTATACATTATTATTACTATTAGCAACCATCCCAGTCAATGAATTGCAACAGTGCTTTATAACTGGGGACCATTTCAAATGTCTATTTATTTATAACAATTTTATTTAACTTGTCCTCCAATCCCAATTGATTGTAGAACAAAGTCCATATGAAACCAATTATCCTCAAGACTGTGCCTTCCTGCAACAAGTTTTTTTCCCATTCATTATCATTACTCATGTACATGGAGTTCACATTCTCATACTCACATAGAGAGGATTTGTGACAAGAGTAGTGAGTGACAAATTTATCTTTAGGTTGGCCTGTCACAGAGGAGCACCTTAGAGAGGTAGCAAATTATGCTGGGGTACTTGAAGTGGAAGATGATTTCCTTGATGCAAGATTCAGAGGAGAATGTGAACGCTTGATTCCCAACACTGAGAAAATAGAACCTGAAGACTGTGTAACAGCATTCCTGTTTCTTAAGACACATTTTAGCTTACAGGCATCTGTGTAAATTGCATAACTGGCACACAAAGTTGTTTACTTAACAGTTCACCTGTTTCTTAGTTAGAGATTTTCAACATTCCATTTAATACTGCTTTTGTTTATTTCTTTCTTGGTTTTAGTGGAATTTTCATCTGCAAAATAATCTTTTGGTAAAACTGATCACAAATCATAATGTCTATTATCCTTTACAAACTATCTGTTCCAGCAAAAGGCTCCTATTAACCTACAGAGGTCAACAGTGTGAAATGTATTATGTGAAATAAGTCCACTCAGAAGGCACAACAGTAACAACTAATTCATTTTTCTACTGAATGTAAACAACACTGGGAGCTATTTTTAACTTGAACAAAAGTACAACATGAGGCTCATCTTGATTGAGTGTTCCTGTCCTGCCTTCACACCTGACCAGTAGTGTAGTGGCAAAGAACTCTTTTTAAAATCAAACTCAGAAGCCTGTAAACACCTGTGAAATATCTCAGTAATGTTGATTGTGTAGTGACCAATCAAAAGCAAAGATCAGGAGACGGCAGCAGGCAACAAAACTACAATAATGTTACCATTGTTACTGGGGGTTACTTTTTCTCACTGATGCTTGGCTTTTTCCTTAGAACTTTAAAGACCATTTTCATATTCTTGGTAATGAACTGGAGCTAGGTAGGAATCAAGGCTGCTGCAGGTCAATTTCTTATGTAAATATTTTAAATGATATTTCCTAGCTTTAGACTCGCCTTCAAGCTAGCTCTAGTTCATTACCAAGAATACGAAAGTGGTCTATGTATTGTTACATTCAAGAAATATCTTGAGGGCTGACAGTTTTCTGAATTTCACAGTGACAACTACAGCTGGCACATGTTGTTCTAGCACACATGAACATAAACTAGAACAGAACATTCTATAACAGAGATCCTTCAACACTCGCAACTCTGTTTTCTTTTACTGAGGATTTAACTCCACAAATTTTGAACAATAGGAGGAGGGAGTCTGCCATATTTAAGCTGTTGATTTAAGGTGTTAAGGTGTTGGTATTTAAGCGGTTAAACAGTGTATCATTTCAAAAACTTTTCAACACACACCAGAACTAAACTGGTCAGAGCTCCCCCCTCCCTCCACGATTTAACCTCAACATGAACAACCACTTGAAACTAACTGAAGTGAACCTGTCACCCAATTCAATATCAATAACTGTGGTGCAGGGTCCCTTTATTACTAGAAAAGTATCTCTGTAAATATGACAGCAGAAGCCCATTATTCATGGGCAACAATGACCATTTCCCCATTCTGCCTTCTGACTCCTTCACAAGAGAAATGCTAATGTTATTTTCATTTTGAACTAGATACTTTACTAGTTTGTAAGTTCAGGCAACTTGAGTAGTTCACAATACCAGTTACATTTGTGGCATTCAATAAAATTATTTATAGCGCTGATTGACAAATTACCAGTACAGAAAAAAAATTCTTCATCTGATTTGAGTTCTTTGGAAGCTACTTCAGGGTCAAAAAGGTAAGTAATCACAACCTTGGATATCAACAACCATTACTTCTTTGTTTGACCGTTCAAAGGAATAATGAGCTAGGCATTCAGCTTTATTACAAACGGGATTATTAGTGTCACCACAAATGTGCCCATTATTATTGATATGCTTGACAAAGGAGCCTTCTACCAATTCCTCAACTGTAACATACTCATCAGAGTCAAGCTTACCCAAAAAGATTTTGTTGTATTTGAGCGTTTCTCCAAACAGTATATTATCATCACTAGCTTGCAATTCTTGACTTAATCGTGCAGCAAAGTTTCTGGCAAGATAGTGCATCTGTACCACTTTCTTGGTGTGTTGTTCTATTGATTGACCTGTGGACTCAATATCACTTATTGATTTTGGAAGATACTTTTTGATTACCCAGGTACCTTGAAATTCCTTGTCATTGCTTGTAGCTTTAAAAGCTTGCCTGAAACCACCTTTCCCAAAGGGTTCTTTGTCGATAGAGAAATCAACTGTGGATGGTGTCTTCGACCATGACATCTCCTTGAAATTAAACGCATAAATGTTAACTGAAGTTGTCGACTGCGTGATCACTTTACCAAGTTTAAGCATTTCAACCACTGAAAGACTCCTTGGAACAAACTTGCTCGGACTTGGCGCAGATTTCGTGGGCACTGAGTGGTTTTTTGTCTCCGCGTCAGAAAATTTCCGTTTCGCTGGCAGCGACTTTAAGCTAGGCCCACGTTCACGGGTGCCTAGTTCAGTACCTTCATCGAGTTCAACAATGGGAACTCGTTCTACAAAACGTACATGGATCACTCGAGAATCTGGAATCTGCTTCACCGTATTGCAGGACGGCCCTTGTTCTCCAGCCAGAATGTCACAGCTTATTGACTTGTCGACTGCGAAGTGTTTTTCGCACGCTCTCCGAATGTTTTCAATCGTAAACTCTTCGTACTCATAGGACACGAACTCCCTCGCACCAATTCTTGAATATTTTTGGGCTTTACCGGAGACCTCAGCGCTTAATCGCTGCACGACTAAAGTATCATTTTCTTCGTTAAAAGCACTAATGGTGTCCTTCTTCTTTCCCTTACCCTTGTCGATTCTTTTCGCTTTCATTTTCGCCTTGAAATTTCTCCACTCGGCAGCCATTTTGCTGATTGCTCTGCACGTGAGTTCTTATCGTGCAAAGCATCCTGGTATACTATGATAGCGCTAGGCTCATTCAAAATTTAATTTTACTTTTCACTTTCATTTCAGTTTGTTTTTATTTTATTTTTATTTTATTTTTGATTTTCAATTTAAGTTTATTTTTATTTCATTTTATTTTAATTTTATTTTTGATTTTCAATTTAAGTTTATTTTTATTTCATTTTTTTTTCAAAATCTTTGGCAAATTTTGAGTGATAGCTATGGGCCACCATACATGAGAGACTTAGAACGGAAACCGAGTACGACTTCAAAAATATTGAGATACACTGGAAAATATGATAATCACAAGGCAAACTGCAATGAAAACAGAATTTAAGGAAAATCATGGCAACAGCGTACAGACAGAATCAGAGGACGAACGAAGAAACAGATTACCATATTGCCGTGAAAAAAGTTTCAGGAAAGGGGAAACAGTAACCAACCGCAAAGAAATGAAAGATGACAGTCACGTAGTATTTATACTGCAATGAGAATGCAAGTAGGTATTTTTCGTAGTGAAACGATTGCCTTCCATTTTAAAGAAATTCCCAATACAGAGGTTGCGGTTGTCATAGCAATTATTTATAATTATGTGATCTGATATCATTGCAACAGTGAAAATATATTGTAGATTTGTTTGATGTAGCAGCTATGTTCAGCATTTTTAACAGAAAAGATAGCAAACAATAAGTGACTGGTTCTGCAATATTATCAGTGATCAACGCAATTATTTGATGTTATTACTGACTTCTGAGTAGTATTTCTCTTTGCTATATTTCTTTGCTACATATATGTATTAAGTAATTAAAAGGCTTCGTTGGGACAGACAAGTTCCATAGCCATTTCAAAATGCATGTTTACCTTTGAGTTCCATGTATCCCTTGGAATTACTCTCTTAGCCCCCACCATTTTCTCACAAATGAAAAGTTAAGGCCTACTTTGCAAAATGAAGCATAAAATCTTAACCTTTTTCCTTAATGCTGTTTAATTCATTTTTATGATGTCAAATACAAATATTTAATAACAACCACAATATACAGTTGACCTTTTACAATGGAAAAACGCTATAAGGGAGAAAATAAAGTTTGTAATGCCAAAATTTCTACAATCTTTCTTATATATTCATTGCAAGGTTGCTGTATGTAATAACAAATCATTGAAGTTTCCTAAATGCCCTATGCTTTCAATCATGATTTTCCAAACTAACTGCATTAACATGATTGCCACAGGTCAGGAAATGGTAAGGGTAAGAAAATTCTTTAAGGTCAGGGAAAAGTCAGGGAATTTCAAATAAAGTCAGGAAAAGTTTAAGTATTTGAGAGAAGTCAGGAAAATGTGAAATTTAAGAGTGCTGATTTGATTCTTGGCAATTCAGCGTTGGTTTGGTGTAACCAAGAATGTGACACGAAATGTGTTGGATTGATAGAATTACATGACTGATTAAAAGCTGATTTTGGATTTTCAAGAAAATCAATCCTTTTTCCATGACTTTGTTATCTTAAGAAACTATAAATTGATGTTCACTGTGTGTGACTTTCTGAAAGCATATTAAATAAATGGGTTAAGGGGTTGGCTGTGAGGAGAGGTTGGAGACCATTACCAGGACTAATTTGTGACTTTTCTAATTTAGTTGGTAAGGGAAATTTTACATTTTCCAGGAAAAAGTCAGGGAATTTCAAGATCCTTTGGCTGTGACAATCATGACTAGACTCTAAGCCTAAAAGAAGAAATGGTATTGTTCAGAGTTGAGTAATTTTTACCACCTCTGATACAAACCCTATTCAAAAGAAAGCTGTATTGCTTGAAGTAGCAGAGGAACCTTTTCCCAGATTAGGACATACACCCCCACCCCATAACAGTATATAAAAAAAAATGATAATAATAATATCAATACCAGTAATTAGAATAATAATAATAGTAATAATACAATAATAATAATAATCATAATAAACACAAGAAATGAGAAAAGTTATAATGATAGAATAATAAGTAAATACATAAATTGGGGTTTTATCCCTCAGGAAAAACAATTACAAGTTCTTTAAAAACTAGCTTCGCGAGGTTTTGCGGGAGTCGTATTTCTAGTTTTATTTATACTAGTTCTGTTTTTTTTTTTGATTCTCAACCAACTGGTCAGTTTCGTGAAAAATGATACCCTATGCTAGACCCAAACGCTCTGATTTATATACCCTATGCTAGAGTAAACTGCTTGAAAACCATACCCTTCACAGCGGCACATACCTATATAGCCCATATATGGCAGTACCCCCCCGGGTATATATTGAGCCTCTACTAGTAATTCAGCTGGGAGATGTATTTTTCAGCACTGCCACAGGCAAACTCTTAAAAATGAAATCCAAATTCTCTCGATAGGTGTCGAACCCACGACCTTCTGACGCTCTGCCACTGAGCTACAGGAGACTCGTGGGAGCAAGGACATTAAACTAAGTCCATGGATCAAACATCCTGCTCACTACTGGAAAAAAAAAACTGTAAATGGTGTTAATTCTGCATTCACTTTTCTTCACTGCAAAGACAGACTTACAGTACGAAACTACTCAAAAGTTTTATCAATAATGAATATTTATTGCTTTTTAAGTACAATGCATTGTAACATCAACAATGAATGGTTACCTCAAAAAAGTAACAGTGAACCGGATATTGTCCACGCCATATAATAACTTACTCTACTTAATTTCTCCTAAGCCTATTTACATTAGAGGGGGGTGGGGTGGCGGGCTACGGGAGGGCGGAAACCCTAGCAAGTGTTGTTGGGAATAACTTCGTGTACACTAACTTTGTCTCCACCCATGCGATCGTCTGTAAAAGTTGAAAATTTAATCTAGAGCTTTTTGTTTTCAAAATTTCCTATAAAATGCAAGGACCTCTATTCTCAACACACAACATTAGGCAACAATTGACTCGTGAAGAAGGCTCTCTTACAATTACTAACCCCAGGGGCGGATCCAGTGGGGGGGGTGGGCGGGTGGGGGTGTGCAGGAGCACATTGGGGGTGGATTGGGTGGCTGGCTACCCCTCATTAGAACATCTCAGATATAAATATATAAAAATAAATGAATAAATAATAAAAAAAACAATGAAATAATATAAAAAAGGATAAAAATAATATAAACTGGAAATACTTACGGTACCGAAAAATCTTGAGAAGTCAACCAGCCCCATGATGTACAAGGGAGACAAGGGACGGACCATTAGAAAAGTGATGGGGGGGGTGGGTGGGGAATTTTCAGCTTGCACGAATTTTTTTTTTTCGCTCACTGCTTGTGCAGGAATTTTTTTTCAGGTGAAACCCTCTGCACGAATTTTTTTTACAACGTGTGAAAAAGTGACAATTGGACCTTCCTTCTGCATGAATTTTTTTTTACCTTCTTCTTTGCATGAATTTTTTTCTTGGCATTTTCCCTTGCATTAATTTTTTTTTCCACCCCCCCCCCCCCCCAATCACTTTTCTAATGGTCCGTCTCCAAAACAGAGTTGAATATTTATGCATGCCTTGGAAATTTATTAATTTAAAACTATGTAAATTTGCAATTCCAAAACGGGCCTTAGAAGTGAAATTTACTCGTCTGACGTAAACGTGCATAAGGGACGAAGCATTACAAAAGTGATGGGGGGGGGGGGGGAGCTGGGGAAAAAACCCAAAACAAATTCATGCAAGGCAAAATGCCAAGAAAAAAAAAACATGCAAAGAAGAAGGTAAAAAAAAATTCATGCAGAAGGAAGGTCCAATTGTGACTTTTTACACGTAGTAAAAAAAAATTCGTGCAGAGGCGTTCACCTGAAAAAAAAATTCCTGCACAAGCAGTGAGCGAAAAAAAAAAAATTCGTGCAAGCTGAAAATTCCCCACCCCCCATAATGGTCCGTCCCTAAGGACTATTGCAACGTTTTGGAGTAGCCGTTGTAAAAATTTAAATTCAACGTTTCCTTTGGTGGCCGATTGATATCAGCCACCCCAAATTTAAAAATCCTGGATCCGCCCCTGAACCCCGTAATTCCTCGTTAACATCACTGTAAACCAGCCTACATGGATTGGTCTATTGTCATCTGAATAAAATATCACGCAAAGCTCCCCTTAACCCCTTCACTCCCAGAACAATTAATATGCAAGGAAGAGAGGAGAGGAGAATTACTACTTAGGTCATGGTTAAATGAAAGACGCACTTTCAGTAAACCTTAAGTGAATGTTTTCTTTGAAAACGCTGTCTTCTAAGATAACTTTTTAGTTCGTTGTGATGTGGCTTTTAGTGACGGTCACTGTAAACGTCCTTCGCTGATGCGACTCCATCTAATGCACTGTATCTTCTTTTATCTTCTTGTGCAAGTAGTTACAGAAGACGTTTTCGTACAAGTGTCACATTTTACAATGCAGCACCAAACGAACTGACACCTACATTTTTCTTTCTTGTAATGAACAGTTGTCTTATGTTGAAGATTGCAAGACGCGCAAAGCGATTTACACTCCTTGGTGGTCATATCTTCGCTGCTGCATTGTCGTCCGAGCATTCCTTTCGAACCAGCTGTCACGTTTGTAACGCAGTAATCGGGAGAGGCCTGGAGGTACACCAGCCTTTTGTCTTTGCGAGATACCGGTTTGTAACCCGCTTTTGCCTTTTCATGCAGCCTACCTTCCCTGAACAATACTTGCACAGCCTTAAGGTATTTTCTTTTCAACTCAGTTCCTACCACCTTGAACGGTGCCAGTTGCTTCCAACATGTCTGCAACTGACATGTTCCACTGAGGCCATGGCACTTGCACTCTCTCATAAGATTTTCTCTGACCACCTGTCATATACACACAGTGATGCGAATGAAATTATTTTGACAACTAAGGCTGTAATCCTTATACAACTACACCCGGCCTCTGTGATAAAGTTCTCTAAGCCTGGCAGCAAAAGATTGGCAGAAAATAAAAAGCGGTATTTGGATAGAATTTTTGTCTTTTGAAAGATCTCAAACACCAAAACGAAGATTTCTGTGGCTTTCCAAAATTGGTAACACGGTGATTTTCTCTTTCACGTTTCCAATGAATGGCATGAATTTCCGGATAAAGCTTGTTACTCACTCTATTTCATCCTAAGATATGTGTTTTTGATTTCCTTCCCTTAGGCCTAAATGATCCCTACCCAGCAAGTGCTTTTTATCTGTACATATTTGACAGAATTCTCAAAAATCACAATTTTTTCACGAAACGTGCGGAAAAACAGACCCCATTTTAGAATATGGTTCATGATGATGCAAAAAAATCCTACACTGTATTTGAAAAAGACGATGCTTTTATCGATAACCAGGCCCACACCAAAATGGTTAAAAATCGATTCACTTCAGGGCTGCACGGACCTCTTTAGCGTATTCAACGAATGGGGTTTGTGAGTGACTCGGTTTAAGTTTCATGTGCATCTCGAAAGGCTGTCGAGTTCATGTTAAGCAGGTTTCATTAATTCAAAACTAACAGATCAGTTTTCCTTGGTCAAATAATACGAACTCGCTACACTATGTGATTCAAAACCCCACGTCATCTATAGCAGTGCATAAACGAGTCACGAGTATGGTAAACGCACCTTTCTTCCAACTTCGTTGTTATGCAAATTGAATGCTGTCCTGTCGCCGTTCCCCCTCTCCAACTTGTCTATGAAACGTTTCGTCTCTCTGTAGCCATATTTGACATTGTCACTGCACCCGCCCCACTGCCAATCTCGTCTAGGTTGTCCGCTGACCTTTTCATCCACTTTGCTGCACTGACATCCCGGTATTCTGTCCATTCTGCATTGATTGGTTATTTCGTGGGTTATGGCAGCTGAGCTGATAGCGTGGACGAAAGCTGTCTCTCGTGTTGCTAAAACCAAATGACAACAATATTTTAAAAGCAAAAGATTCCATGTTCAAATTTTCAGAGGATCAAAAACATGTTGCGACATGTCAAGGCAGCGATCCTAGGGGAAAAATTGCAGTGCATACCTCTTAGTAACCTAGTTGCAGGCCCATACGGCAAATTACGGACCGAGTTTCCGAGCTTCGCGCTTCGGCCATAAATCCGAGCGGAAAAAACGAGAATCCGTAACTTACAGTACGCACCGAGAAAACGAGGTTTGTAAGATATTATATCTCTGGAGACATTTTGGCGACCAAAACAAAGATTTGAATTTAGCAGGCCGTGCATTGAAGTACGGCAGGCTAAACTGACCAATTACAGCGCGCGTACTAACTGAGATATAATAAACAATTGCATATAAAGTATAAATAGTTTCTCCGTTGGCAAACAATACGGCTTAAACTCACAGGCAAGAACATGTTTTGGATCTGGCTCAGACTCATTTCAGCCTGAGTCGCTAGAGGAGGGTCAACTGAATAAGCTCTGAGAGGGGCCAGGCCATTTCTACTATTATCATGTCACCTTGGAGGGCATTGAGCAAATAAAAACTGAAAAATGACAACAGTCTTAATAATAACGAGAGCGCATTCACAAGTTGAACGGCTTTTAGTTTTGCACTATCGATAGAAGCTGACTGGAAATTGTCTTCAAAAAACCTTAAGACATGAAAGGAAATTTCGGTAAAGCTTCTTTCTGAGGGTTGAAATGAATTGTTTGATTCTCACTTTTCATTGGTTTGTTTCGGCTGGCTTAAATACGTGTTAGCTCGTCAAATAATCCATTTTAGCTGGCAAAAAGGCACAGATGCAATACCCGACAGATGGATAATGATATAGGATATTTTTATCGATGGTAGAAAAGAGATTAGAAACCGAATCACTTTGACTTCATTGTAGGGTTAAATCTGCCTTTTCACTTCGGATTAGGCGGATGATGAATAAAGTTTTTGTTAGTGTTGTTGTTGTAGTTAACCTGCGAAGCATTCTTACCGGATTTCAGGGTTGTTTTAACAAATATGGGAAGTTTCTCTATCGCTTTCGTATTTTCCAGGGCACAATTCCAAATCTCGTTCTTAAACTGATGTTGACATTCCTGGATTCCCCGCTGGCCACCTTGACGGACAACAGTCAGTAACAACGGATACACCTATGAAATAATACACCAATTCAGGTAAGATTTGTGCTTTCAAGTATGCGATATTGACCAAGCGAGAGGTCAAGACGACTGGATCTTTGCCGAGTTCATCCTTTGACCGAGGGTAATATCTGGCCATTGATCCTGGACGAACAAGCTTGGACTATAAAGGATTTATTGGTAACTACTTGGTGTAGGTACTCACATAGTGAGGACTCTTAAGTACGGCTAGGGATGATTAAAGACACTGAAGTAGGGCTGGGGATGAGTACGGCTAGAGCACAGCTGAGGTTGCTAAAGTAAAGCTTGGTGACTATATATTTACAACGCAGAATATTAATGAGTGAACCTCTCGAACCACTATGTGAATGCCTACACCAAGTAGCTGATTCATTACACGGCCATTTTGTTCTGTTTTGTTTCGCGGGACATTATGAAGCGGGAAGTCCCGAGCGGGCAAGACTGGCTCAACTTACCCACTCCGGTGGCGAATCAGAACTCACGATTAGTCTCATCTTGCCCGCTCGTCGAACCAGTCATGTAATACGGCTACTTATTGGCCTTCTTAAACTAGACGTGTATTTCCCTTAGAATGAAATTCATCTATAATTTGTCAGTTTTTATTTTCTACAATTTGATTATATGAAATAATTAATTCACATATTTGCACTTCGTATGGAAACTTTACTCAAGATTTGACCCTTGTCAGTAATTTTTAGCGATTACTTTTTAGCCTGAAAAACGATCAGGCTGGAACGGGAATCGAACCCACCACCTCGCGGCTACCGATGAGATTCTCTTTTAGCTTGTTTTCTTCGCGCACGAATTGTGAACCTATGTCTAAGCAAATTAGGGCCGTTTCACTCGGAATCGTTTCGCCCAAACCCCAAGTCGTTCTGCTCGGACGTAAACTGAGTTTAAAGCAGCCACCATCATTTCACTGACAAGAATTTAAGAATTAAAAAGTCGAAACCATAGGTGGTGTGTCCACAGTAGAATTCCAAAAATTGACAACAAGATCTCAATTGTCGCCCGATAGAAATCATGAGTTATACCGAGACTAATTTTATGCATTTCTAACAAGGCCTACGTCTACAATACAATGAAGTTGAATTTTTTCAAATCAAATACGACGTTCCGTGTTTATGATAAAATCGGCAACAAGTTTCTTTATCGAAAGTTTGATAACCGATTGTTTTGCTTCCTTTACTTGTTTTCCGTTACCGGTTTTGCTGATCTTTAACTTGTTTGAACGACTTGCTAAATAACATAAACGGACATGGAAGGAAACCGGTCGCTTCGCCTACAAATTAACTCGCCCACAGGTTGATTCGCCTACACTGAAACGGTTAACTCGCCTACACTAAGCAACTCGATAAAGTAATGTACTTTCATTTTAGTCGTTCCGCGTTTGTTAGGCGAAGTTTGTAAGTAAAACAAATTTGGGTTGTATAAAGAATGGTTATGGCCATCAGTCGCGTGGCATTTTGGTCATGCGCTTCAGGAGACATTTTTGTAATGAAAATTTCGTACTTTATCCCTTCCAAAAAATACACTTAAAAACTACCGCTAACATCTTTTAGCTGCGTTATGTTCTTTCAGGTATGTAGGTAACCAATCGTAATTTGCCCGAATGCAAAGGTAACACAAATAGCGGGAATCGAAATAAATCTAATGATGTCATTCGTTTTTTACCTCGTTTTGGTGTATGTAGAGAAGTTGAAGTTGTAAATAACGAAGACGGTAAATGTCGAGCCTGAAAAATTTGCGGAAGAGTTCTTCCAATAGGGGTTCAAACTATTGAAGTTAAAATTGTAGCTAATAACTTTTACGCGTCTCGTGTTTTGTTTCGGACAATTTCACGGTTTTTGAGCACTTTATATGGTATAAGAAATTACTTGGTCGTTTTGCCCAAACATGTAAAATAGTGATGGTTTTCGCCATTACGCCACACACTTTGAGGATGAGGCAATCATACAGAAGAGTTTTAAGTCTGCGGCATACATACGAGACTATTACAAAAAGAAAAAAAAAACTTGTACCTGGTAACTAGGGGTTGAATCTTCGACTTCTTAAAAATCAGTTTTAGATGAATCTGTGTTAGCGAATCGACTTTGCTTAGATGGAAGAAACAAACTCATTCGAGATAACTACTACTTACGCTTCTCACCAGATGGCTCTCCAAGGCTTTGCGGTTTCTGTTGAGGAATGAGGAAATAAATGCGAATCATTTATCGCCGTGGCAAATTAAAAGTATAGGAGTAACAGAGAGCCAGTTTCGGGTTGCCGGTTTCGCTACAAAGCCGTTTTAACTGTAGAATATCCTGCCACATCGAGCCCTTCACTGAAAAAGGGTGACTACGCGGTATGCAGATGTAATATATATATATAAGGGAGGAAGTTGCCTTAGTCGTTGGCAACGCGGTGCGCGGTACACAGTGAGTAATATATACTGGCTTCGCGGTACGCGGTACGCAGTGAGAAATACATACTGGCTTCGCGGTACGCAGTGAGTAATATGTACAAGGGAGAAAGTTGTCCTAGTTGTTGGCAACGCGGTACGCGGTATACTGTGAGGCGGTACGCGGTACGCAATGAGTAATATATACTGGCTTCGCGGTACGTGGTACGCAGTGAGTAATATGTACAAGGGAGAAAGTTGTCCTAGTTGTTGGCAACGCGGTACGCGGTATACTGTGAGGCGGTACGCGGTACGCAATGAGTAATATATACTGGCTTCGCGGTACGCGGTACGCAGTGAGTAATACGTACAAGGGAGAAAGTTGTCCTAGTTGTTGGCTACGCATTATGCAGTGCAAAATAGATTCAAGAATTTCATGTGAAGTTTGATTTCTTTTTTAAAGAACGAGGTATATATTCTCTCTATTATACATTCTTTGTGTAGGTTTTCTCGCAAACGTGTAACATATCTCAATTGAATTCATGTATTCACTGAGTACCGCGTAGCTGGCTACGCGTGAGAATTTAATCGATGTGGCGGAGTATTCTGCAGTTAAGCCAGTACGACTGTAGACCGTAGAGACTATAGGCGGGAAGACTATCCTTCATGATTAAAAAGTACAAAAGGGTCCGTTTCTAAAGAAAGTTATGCTGTGTCGGTGGGAAATTGAAACTCACAGAAAATTGTTCACAATCAAACGCCGAGTTGACAAAGTACGTTTTACTACTGCTGATATTTCCAATATTAGAACTTCGTTCCGGTCTCATCGTTTGGCGTTTATGGTTAACTAACTAGCAGTTGCTTGTAACGTGCTGAACTGATCAGATAAAACCAAATAACCGGCCGTGAAACCGATCGAAATCCGCTCGATGGAAGCTTAATTCATATAGTGAGGACTTAGAATAAGTTGGGTAACCGAACGTTTCGCGCCCTGTCTAGTTCGCCCCGTTCATGTTCGCCCCCACGTATGTCGAGTTCGCCCCGTAAATGAAACTCGACAGGGGGCGAAATGTTCGTAATTCGTAAGTTGTACCATCGTAAAACTATGGAGAACGTGAAGTTTACATTGCTTAACGTTCGGACAGAGCGAATGACGAGAACTTGCCCTTGAAACGTCTGCTATGACTTCTTACACTAGTACAAGTTACTTTTTCAAGTTGTGGGGATAGTTTCAAAGACTACGCTCCGACGCGCGAAGGGCTAACGCTCGAAACGTCAGCAACTCCCTTTCACCTTATGGTGGTATAACTTACTTAATCCGTTTGATTTACCCAATTTCTTGTACTTTTTCAAGTTGTTTGGTAGATCGTTGTCTCTTTTCTTCCTACATAGCAAGACTTGTCTTTTCTTTTTTGTGGTTCGATATCCATCGAGTCTTCGCCGAAACTTGACAAGTTCATATATTTCAAGCAAAACGTAGAAATCAAACCCGCAGCAGAATTATGAAACTTAACCATTCAATGACTACGGTATACTTACTGTGCGTCACTGACTCCTGGTAGGTTGCAAACCATCAGTAACATCATAGCCTTATTAATAAACTCCATCGTCTAACCAGAGCTTTATGCCTCAACTAACTGAAAAACCGACAAGTGCCCCGCTCTCGGACTTCTTTGAATGATATAGTTTACTAATTCAACTGAGTAAACTCACGGATTAGACAGTGCAATAATAGAAACCGGTTTCAATGAATAGAACAGCAATACACGCGAAACAAGGTGGTAGTTTCTCCGGCTTTGATCTAATTAAGTGTGACTTTTCGGCGGCCTTTTCAAAAGAAAAAGCAATTATGTTGTTTGTAAGAGATACCTAAATTAAGCTACTTGATTAAACTATGCTCTTTTGTCTCTAAAGAAACTATGCGACTTTTTGCCTTTGCTTCAGTTCTTTCATGCTTATTTTTGGAAAGGTCAAGAGTTGTATTAATCTTGATTTCGTTGCGAGGACTATCTTTCGAAACGTCAGCAATCTGGCGGTGGTAAAACTGATTTTGTTAGCTCTTTTGATGAATCGTTTATGTGTCAAGTTTCCACTGATGTAGTCCTAGTTTCTTTAGAGTCTAACGCCTTTAAAACTGCGGCATAACTGGGCAGAATACTATTGAAAATGAATATCACAGCGTCTAAAATACAAACTGGATAAGTAGCGAATCATGCCAAAAAACATAGCTACACTAGGTGACTTAGGCGGAGAAATCGAATTCATTCGCGGTTAATATATTACTGAAATTTAACGTAGGAATAGCGGTTGACTTTTGTCTCATTTGTTCTAAATCAAAACTAATTTATGCGACGAATTCGAAATTGGTTAAACTTTGCCTGGATTTGTTGGGTTTCAGTGGCCCAGGGCCCTGTTTATCGAATGACCCGGCAGCTTACCTGGCCCGGAAGGGCATTTTTGTGTCGCAATATTTACAACGGTAATTGCAGTTTTGTTGGTTTTTCAAGTTTAACCCCGGGCATTCTGGGTTAACTTGTATTTCGGGCTGGCTTGTATGTCAAAAATTGCACAACTCCGCTTCAAAAATGGATCTCCCGGCCCGTATCCCGTTATCGGGACATTCGAGAAACGTGCTCCCAGCCTACCCTACTTCGACTCTAATTTTTGGCTCAGTTCATAAACAATCTTCTACCGGAGATGGCTTTTCTCTTGTGTATGTTTTCTAAACGATGCTAAAACCTCCCCCGGCTTAAGCGGTTCAAACCTCACTTTTACTTTCTTTAAGCCTCTACTACCTAACATGATCCATTATTTTATTTGTTTATTTATTTATTTTTTTAATTAAATATCTCGGTAACAATCATACGCAATTTCTTGAAGGCTTTAATAGTACCCCAAGTTCTAATTCTCCGAAACACAAAGAATGGGAAAAACCGCGCTATGCTCCGGATGTGCAGTTTTTATCAGTTACATGCTTTATGTCAATTAGATAAATATATTAAAAAAAACCATCTATACAAACCGCCGAATTTAACATGACTTGGTTTATTAATCGTTGAGACAATACGTGTCACTGACTCAGGGTGTTAAGACTTCTAAGCAACAGTTTTTCGGTGAACTTCAAATATCGCTATGTTTCTCCTTTATTCATAAGTTGATAATTAAAATGAATATTAATAAACTTCAGCATTGAGAACTTTACTTGAAGGGCAGCCGAGGATTCAGCGTTTGTGCGTTTTTTTTTTTTTTGGCCCAGGTCTTTCATTACAAAACAACGGGAAACAACAGCCTTACCTGAAACAGGGTTCGGAAAAGGGAGTAATGTATCGGTTGTAAGATCACTTTTATCTGCACTGGTGTGCCTTTTTCAGCCAGTGTTTGCTATTGCTCTCCACGATTACGAGTTCCGTTGAAGTCTATTTTTTGTCGCTTTGAAGATTTTAATCATGTTCATTTTTAGCGGCTTGTGTCCTTAGCGTTCATTTACATACGTGTACCTCGCCGCCGCCGCTTATTGTGTTTTGTGTCTTTTGTACTGTGTTCACGCCCTTCTTTCAGTTTATGAAACATACCAAATATATCTACTGGGAGAACTAGCACTGTAATTTTTCCGAGTTTGTCTGTGACTGTGCCGAAAAATGCACTTATGAATAACAAAAGAGTCCATTGTGATATGCCTTGTTCTTCAAAAGCCCCCGACACATGTAAGTGAAGCGGACAGGTATTCTGAAGTTCGGCTCCCTACTCTTTCCACGACTCCTCCGATTCTTCGATTATACGTCCCTTCCGATTCTACTACTCTTCCGATTCTATACGACTCTTCCGATACTACGCTACTTCCGATACTACGGTTAGTCTGAGTTCGTTCCGAATGAATCCTTACCAGTTGTGTCGCGGCTAAAAGAGATGACCTGAAAGGACCTCATTTTAAACATTCTTAAACACTGACGTCATCTCAAAGTTTCCGAAGAATGTTCTGCAAATATTCAATATGGCCGCCGAAAGTTAAAGCAGTCGATTTCCTCAGTTCGCATTCAATATATGTTCTTCTGCAAAGAGTTGTTATCCTTAAAGTAGGTTTGAAGTTTTCCATTAATGTTTATTTTCATATTTCTGTAACGTGTGAAATTTTTGTCGCGCATAACGTTTAGGTATACATCTTTTGGCGTCGCGTGGGGTCGCTGTGAGTCATGAGCTCATCCTCGGTGCAAAAACCTGTTACGTTCACAGGTGACGAAGAAGAAAGAAAACAAAGGAGATAACACAATAGAAACTTGGAAAATGATAAAAAAATGAAAATGGAAAAAAAACGACAACAAAGAAAAACTTCACAGGTTTCTACACCGTGGTAAACCCGAGTCATCACTTGGTCCTTTTGAGACATCCCGGTAAAGAATATGTATTGATTTCTGTGAAATCATTTAATATCACATCTTAAATGTTTATGATACAAGTGTTTACGTAATGATTAAGCTTTTTCCTTCGTACTTTTTCTACTGTAAACTTCACATAAGGGTGAGAGTCATACATGGAGCTCAAAACCATCCCTAAACCAGAACTTAACTAAAAACCCAGAGCTCACCTGCAAGCTGTGCCACGCTGATGAGGCCTAATAACTTGCACCAAGCAGTTACCGTTCTCGGAGTCAAAACCGCTGGGTCATAACATCGCGGTTCTTAACTTACAGGAATCACCGGAAGCGAAGTCCTGAAATTCCACTTTCGAATCTTGTCATACGTCATTTATTATCGTCCTCGCGATGCCCTAAGTGGACCAAAGGATCATATGAACCCTTCACGAAGAGGTTTATTCAATAGAAAGGGATCTGAAAGCTTACACGTACAAAAATACATGTCCACTGAACTAAGCAATATAATAAATAAGAAAAACATAAATGTGAAAGAGGAAATCGACTGCGTCAGGAGCCATTACCCCGGCAACTGACTTTCGGCCGCCATATTGAATATTTGCAGAACATTCTTCGGAAACTTCGTCTGCCGTCAGTGTTTTGAATATTTAATGAGGTCCTTTCAGGTCATCCTTTTAGCCGCGACTCCTCCTATTCCACGAATATTTGTAGTCTCGAAGTTCACAATGATTCTCCGATTTTGTCCATTATACCATTCTTCCGATTCTCCGAAGAATTAAGCAAGATTTTTGTTTAATTATTACTTAAAGTGACTTAAAAGTTCTGGAGCAATTGCAGAATTCCCGGCCACTAGTCCGACCCTGTAAAAATCAACTTTATTTTACACGTGTCATAACAACAAACACTTCACATTGAATACACTGTGCCTGTAAATTCACTCGCGCCGTTATAATTACATTCATTTCCTATTTTCACTTAAAGCATTCCTCTAGAACACATCATTGGGAAAAGATCTCATGTATATACCCACCGCGAGTCCCCAACTACGTAACACAGGTTAAATTATTCAATGCTCCATGCATTCAATTACGTCAACTTACCATTCAATTACGTACAGGGGACTCGTGGTGGGTATATATACATGAGATCTCTGCCTGCAAAGGGAAACAATTACATACAATGGGACTCGAGGTGGGTATATACATGATATCTCTGCCTATCATTGCGTGTTTCGACCCCAAACCACAAGAATAGTTTGAACTTGGACAGATGACATGTTTAATTCTGTCAAATAATATCGTCGAATTGAAGGAAACATGGAGTTGTTTCTTTTTCAGAGATCATAACGGTCCGCCGTTTGAGATCCGACAAACCATAGTTAGTCTCCTCTACTAACTATGGACAAACAATCACTAGTAGAATCGGAGAATAGTACCTCCTCATAGGACATACCTCCAACATCGTACGACGGGAGAAAGATTTGGTGGTAAATCGTAGAATAGTACCTCTTGTAATTGAGAAGACTGAGCATCGAAATAAATCACTTTAGCACTTTATTGGGAGCCTTCTAGACTTGCACAAAAGTCGACTTTTGGGCACTTTTACTAAGCGAGCGAGAAGTCCCCACGACCGCGGACCACATGAAAACAGATTTTGAGAAAGTCTAAAGGCCCCCAAACGCAACTCGATCGTAGAAAACTGTTCCGTAGAACTGAGCCCGTTGAAATGATTCGAAAGACAAGAAATTGGGATATGAATAAGTTAAAAAAGTAATTTATACCACCGTAAGGTAAAAAGGGGGGTGCGAAATGAGTTGAGTTGGTGTGAGTTGGTGTGTCCTTCTTGGTCACAAATTTGGCAAATCTACAGGGGGTGCAAGCTCCCTGAAAGGTTTCCATAGGAGTGCAACGGTTTTATTCTAAGTCGTTTGTTAAGACCATTTCCAAGCAAATTCTGTGAGTTAGAAGCGAAAAACCGAAATTAGGCCAACTCACCGAAATCACTTTAAAATTTTCTGAGAATCGAGTGGACAACGTAAGAAGCTCCCTTTAGAGCCCTCTCGTGACAGTGAGCGACCAACTGAGTTACGACCATTTTTCAAATTCCCGAGGTGGTTGCTTGTGAGAACTTCGACTTTACCTCACAAGAACAAGGTAAGTCGATTTTATTGAAAAAGATCGCATTCTCCTCCACTTGAAAGCAAAACCTTTAGATTTCCCAAACAAACCCATTTTTAAATTAAACAGGGAGCTTATGCCGAGTGTGGCACATTGTCCACTTTTGCCCCTTCATTAAGCCCCTCCTACCTTGGGCGTTAAGCACGCAAGAAAAATTCCGGTTCAAGATTTTGGAATTTTCGTTTGCCAAATGGAACGGTACTTTCAAATGTAGAAATCCGCTCCAGGTTCCCATGCGCTACCATGTCGTGTGTACAATTTTCAAACAAAGGGGAAGCGAAAACAAAACAGAAACTAGACGCAGATCTGCGTGATCTCGGGCTTCCTTTCTTTAGAAACGCTAGTCATCTTTGCAGCTTAGCGCATGAAAGCGTACTTTGTACTTCCTCAAAACTTGGTTCATTTTTATCAGCAGAAGTTTTTGTTTGCATGCGAGTTGCAAGGGTTGACCTTGAAGTGGAAGTATTGCGTGACATGATTGAGAACCCTTCCAGCTGGCTCGATATCAAGTTTATCTTATTTACAGTTTGGAGAGATCTTCGGTAACTGCAGAATACCCCACCACATTTTGACCATGTTACTGTAAGGGGCGGACCATTAGAAAAGTTATGGGGGGGGGGAACCAAAAAAAATTCATGCAAGGGAAAATGCCAAAAAAAAAATTTATGCAAAGAAAAAGGTAAAAAAAAAAATATTCATGCAGAAGGAAGGTCCAATTGTGACTTTTTCACACGTAGTGAAAAAAAATTCGTGCAGAGGAGTTCACCTGAAAAAAAAATTCCTGCACAAGCAGTGAGCGAAAAAAAAAATAGGTACGCAGTGCGTACATGGTCGGACATGTAAAGTCAGAGGTACTGATGTATGAGGAGTTTTGTAGTGTCGTCATGATTTTATTTGAAATATGAACAATGCATATACATGTACAAATACAAAACCAACTACTAAAACGTATTTTTTCAAAGACAGTGACGCTTTAAAGAAAAAGTGAAGACAGTTTTAAAAAAAGTAGAAGGAAACAGACCCTCAAAGTAGACAGCTCGCTCTGTCTGCTTCTATTGTTATCATTGACAGCTGGCCGGAACCGCAGACATGATAAAGGGAGTTTAACAGGAAGCCAGAAACATATACCTAATAATTTTTGTACAACTGTGTAGTGATTTTAAGACTGGTTCTCCAAAACAGCAGATTATTTCTTTGGATCTCTTGAGCATCTCTTTCAGAAGTGTAAATGGTTTATAAAAGTTTTCGCACTCATTTAAAATTGCTCTATTTGTTGTAGCAAAGTGTTTTCGCCAATCTTTAATTGGCCACTATTGCCACTATTCACCTCGATTTCAGAGTATGATATTGTTAAATATTCAAGCATCTAAACACTAGTAGCTGTACATCACTCTGCTGAGATACTTACAACAAATTCAGTTACCGTAAACAGATGGATCTAACTGATTTATTAAGAAAATTCCATTTCTTTTTCACCTGTTTTCAAGAATAATATTTGATGAGAAATCATCTTTGTTTTTATTTAGCAACAATGCAAACAAGCAAGCTTAAAAGATGACTGGAACTAAGTTTATCTTCCCTTTGTTTAACTTGATATAAACACTGATAAGCCATAAGGCGCTTCTTAATCTTTCACGTTGTATCAAGTAGATCTGAAAGAGGTTGTGGCAGTTACAGCGGAATGCTTTTGCCGTTGTAGTTTGCAAAGGTCTGAGCAGCTGACTGTACATGAAGGCCATAGATGGGGACGAGAGACACACAGCTGTTTCTGGTGTGCAGAGTTGACACTGTACCTTCAGCGGGAATTGTGTGCAGTCAGTTGCAACTACCTTAAAACAGTGCCAGAGGACTAACATCAAGGTGAGACAATTTTCCTCTAATTATTATTCCTGGAGATAGTACTAATACCTTTAGTGACTGATTGACTGATCGAGAACGTAACAAACAGCAATAAGTTCACTTTTTTTCAAGTCTTCTTAAGCCTTAAATAAGTGAATGAGATTAGACTTTGTTTACATTTGATTTACATTTTTCTTTGCCGTTTATTTTTTTAAATTACCACAAACACAATGTTGACAAGGGCAACCCATTATTGGATACAAAATTTAAAAAAGAGACATTGTATCAGTTCGAGTGTTTCTTTAGTTTGGCGTATTTGACAGGCATGAAGGTACTTTTTTCTCGAAATAATTCCAGTGGCAGTAAGAACGTTAACCCTAAGGATTTTCAGAGGTTTGTTTTAAAAAAAACCTGGGCAGGGATTTACTCATAAAGGCTTACAAACCAAATGAACCAGGCCTAAAATAACAAGATTATTGACATGTTTGTGACAAACACGTTTTTATTTGCATGTGTAGCGCGGAATACGTACCTCTGAGACCACTGCATAAAGTCTTTAAAACAATAGGTGGTAGGAAACGACTAATTGAAAACATAATTACAAACAGCAATTCATTGAAATTCAAAATTCAAACATGACCCAAACAAACTTCACCATATTTTCCAAACAATCTCTTAAACATACGTTTACGTCAGTTCAGCAACTGAAAGCAAGGATATGAAAGGAAGAAATAGAAAGTAACAGATCAATCTCAATAGAACCAACAGAAAGAGCCGTATCCAAGTAATTCAATCGAAATGTACTGTCAATGTAGGCCCCGTTCGTTTAATATTCAACAGGGCCGCGTTTCGATTCAGCGATAAGTGTCAATTATATCTGCAGTTTAACGGCTGCTTGTCTGATCAAAGCTTGATATTAAACTCACGTAGAAAGGCGTTGGTGGTTCTTGAAATTGAATATTGGGTTCCGTAAATGTTTATTGAGCGGCTCAGTGTTGTTCTCCTATTTTGAAATGCATATGTGGACAAGATCAACCAAAACAGCGTTGTCTTTTAAGCTAGATCCAGTGTACTTTGTCAGGAGCCCATTACCCCCCGACTTTGTGAGGAGTGAAATAGATAAGATTCGATTTAGCAAAAATATTCTATTAAATACTTTAAATAGAGGTAAGTACGTTGGCGGAGATAGGGCACTGGATAAAAGTTGCGAATCATTTAAAACCACCAGCTACTACCTGTTTTACTGTACCACCACAACGCTACATAGAAGAAAGCTCGCCGATAGTTCACAGATAGTCGACCGATAGTTCACCGATAGTCGACCGGTAGCTCGCCGATAGTTCACCAATAGTTTACCGACACATCACCGGCACTATCGGCCGATACATGGACGCTCAAAAGAAAGATATCGACCGAGTGCCGGTCGACTATCGATCGATATATCGACCGATAGTCGACCGATGCTCGACCGGCAGTCGGCCGATATTCGACCAACACTCGCCCGATATGTCGACCGAGTGTCGAGCGCTACTCGGTCGACATATCGACCGAGTGTCGACCGATAGTGCCGACCGATAGTGTCGACCGACACTACCTACAGTAAACATGATCCAGAAAATCTACGTTACACATGAACAGTTGGAAGTAAACTAGCCTGACAATGTTGAATCAATATATAACTTCTGTTCCCAAATCTTTATGGGGAGGTGGTCGTACCTTTTTGAGATCAGAATTTGTAGCTTGGTTTCTATTCGGCTGCAAAATGCAAAAATGACCACTGATGAAATTATCAGGCTTCCTCTTTTGGTGAAATTGTGATAGGAACTATTTGCTAGTGACTGAAAACTTGTAAGCTAGAGAAGAGGGCATTTGATAGATTTGTTTCAATCTTTTTAAGAATGGTCAAAGCGTCACGTTTTGTATTGTTTTTGAACTGGCGACTATTTGGGTGAACATTTTGTTGAGCTTAGTCCACCAATTAAGACTTTGGTACCTTTCAAGGTGCGTTTTCAGGGCCTAGGTGCGTCTCGTTTCTACGGTGGCCCACAACTGTCACGGCGAAAAGAAAAAGCTCACGGCGAAAAGAAAAAGCTCACGGCGAAAAGAAAAAGCTCACGGCGAAAAGAAAAAGCTCACGGCGAAAAGAAAAAGCTCACGGCGAAAAGAAATTGCTCACGGCGAAAAGAAAAAGCTCACGGCGAAAAGAAAAATTCCAACCGGTCAGCGGTTGTTGGTTAGCGGTCATGGAGCTTACGACACGGACCCGAGCTTTCGATGATCATTTCCAAGCTGTAGCAGTGTTTAAAAAAAGTTGTTACAGGCCTACACTGTATTGTTTTGTGATGTATTTTATTCAACCATCAGTTTCAAACCGTTGCACACTCTTGTTACGTTTTCTTGGATTATGTTGCGTGTATTACGTGTTCGAAATCTAGTGAAATATATCATCGATTAGTTTAGATACAATGAAATCAGTTACAATGTTTAGAAAAAGAGATATTTACCCGATGTTCGCAAGTGTAGTTTCTTTGCCTTTAGAGTTTGGATCTAACGAGTATGTCCTTGAGCGATTTTCCTCTTTTTCCACCGCTGGGTGGTATTGTGTGACAAAAGGAAGAATTCTATTGTGCGTTCTTTTATTTTGTTGAAGAGCCGACTTTCTCTCTTCGAATTTCACTTCTGAGAGGACTTAATTTACCAGAATATCTGGATACCCTCTAGCGTAAAGGCGTGATCTAAATGCTACAATATTCTCTTCAAAAGTATTTTTTGAAGAGTTAGTTTGAAGCAGACTGAGTGCTTCGCCTTTGATGAAGCCTTTACTGACCCCTGGGGGGTGGCAGGAAGCGAAATGTGTGTACTGAAATGTTTCTGTCGGCTTGTAGTGAGTTCGCACGTCAAGGATAGATCTTTGTCTAAATCTGTCGCTTTTGCAAACGCAAGTATCCAAGAAAATGGTTTCTTTGTCTGATATTTCAGCCGTGAATCTAATGGTTAGATGTTGTCTGTTAGCCTGTTCAATGAACCCATTTATATCCTCAATTCTTATGTTCCATAAAGAGAACACATCATCGATGTATCTTTTCCACACCGGTGGCTTTTCTGTGTTCTTATTCAGGATTTCTGTCTCAACCTCATTTTAGTTCCCATAGCGGTTCCGTGTATCTGGAGATAATTTTTTCCATTAAACTGGAAAGAATTCTCCTTTAGTATAAGTCTGAGCATCTCTTAGGAAATGGGTTGGAATAGGAGGCTTGTTGTTATGGAAACGCTCGTATGCGGTGCCCACGGTAGTAATGCCTTCCTCCTGCTGTACGTTTTTGTACAGGCTGGTCACATCCATAGACACAAGGATGGTGTTTTCTGGGACTTCCGTATTCTCTAGGAAGTTCATAAAGTCTGTCGTATCTTTTAGATACGAATTTTGTAGCTTAGCTATAGGCTGAAGCAGACTCAATGTATTTTTTGTTCGACTCGTATGTACTTCTATGGCGCTCCTTGCACATTATTTTTCTGCGTGTATCGTGTTTCTTATTTCTTATTTTCTGTTTTTCTGTATTCAAATATAAGACTCTTATATTTTTACTTGGTGCAAGTAGTTACTGTAGTTACCGTGACTGGTAACTACTTGGTGTAGGCTGTGGTTTGAGAGGTTCGATTCACCCCATTAATAGCGTGGTCTGCGTTATAAATATAGTCGCCAAGCTTTACTTTAGCAACCTCAGCTGTACTCCAGCCGTACTTCAGTGTCCTTAATCATCCTATCAGGCTTACTTTATTGTCTTTACTGTGTGAGTGCCTACACCAAGTAGTTACCGTCCTATTCTCTGTAACCGCTAACCACCAACCGCTGACCGGTTGGAATTTTTCTTTTCACCGTGAGCTTTTTCTTTTCGCCGTGAGCTTTTTCTTTTCGCCGTGAGCTTTTCCTTTTGGCCGTGAGCTTTTCTTTTTTTGCCGTGAGCTTTTTCTTTTCGCCGTGAGCTTTTTCTTTTCGCCGTGAGCTTTTTCTTTTCGCCGTGAGCTTTTTCTTTTCGCCGTGAGCTTTTTCTTTTCGCCGTGAGCTTTTTCTTTTCGCCGTGAGCTTTTTCTTTTCGCCGTGACAGTTGTGGGCCACCGTACGTTTCCATATTTCCGGGTTACCAAAGCCTCGTCACGCTTTCGCATTTCCTCGCGAATTCGTGACCTAGGCGGGGCCGGTCTACATAACCGCTTAGTACACTGCTTGTTGCTGTACTTAGCCACTGCGCCACTGATTTTGAACAAGCCCTGTCTCGTAGTTTGAAAGGTAAATAGATTAACAAATTGGTTTTATTACAAGGAGAACAATTTTTCTCTTTCCTTATGTCACGGTCATCACGGCAGTATTCAACCCAGGCTACTTTGTGACTGCGGGCCTGTCAAATTCTCCAGTCAGCAGGTTTCGCCTCTTGTCGAATTACAGAAACCGAAAACTTTGGCTGAGATGGGAATTTTGCAGCAAAATAACGTGTTTAAAGGCTGCCAAGTCAGTATTGACTTTGCTGCATCTTCCTTGCCATTCAAACAAAAGCAAGAAATCCGGAAAGAGGTAACGGATAATGGCGGAATTCTGTCGTACATATTGACAAAACAGGTAAGATTTTTCGTACTTTCATCCTAGAATGTTAGTAGATTTAAACCAGTTTTCACTTTGGATTTCTCTTTTCTCCCACGGTGAAAATCTAGTCGAGCTGCTGAAGCTCGTTGTTTTCTAGAAGGCCAGAAACTTCAGCGTAAAAATATGATTTCCGCACAGGTCCCTACTTGATTATGCATGCTGAAGCTGTCTGGTGTAATGTACGTGCAAATATTTCTTGGTTAAGATTTCCGTACAGGTCCCTACTTCATTATGCATTCTGTAACCATACTATTTCGTTCTTCGAACACAAGAAATATTTGCACGTGCATTACACCATACCAGAAAGCTTCAGCATGCATAATGAAGTAGGGACCTGTGCGGAATTCTTACCGAATATTTTTAGTAAACTATCTACTAAAGGGTTTTGACTCTATTCATAACTATTTTCCCAAGTCTTTCAACTTAAACAAGTAGGGAAGTTACAAAGGGTAACATTGGATTAAAACGTTTAATGTCAGTACTTAATAAAGTTTAAGGTTGAGAACAAGAATGGTGCAGTGGTAAGAGCACCTGTCTCATATTTATATTGTTGCCCAGTTTTGTCCCTAGACTTAGCATCATACAGGTATTGTGGGGTAGTTTCTAAAGAAACTGGTGCTGCATCAGTGGGGAATTGGAACACAAGAAATTGGGATAATCAAAATAGTTGATAAAGTAATGTGTAACACCGTAAGATAAAAGAAAGGGTGCTGACTTCTCGAGTGTTAGCCCTTCACTCTGATGAAGGGCTAACGCTCGAAACTCCATTAGGGCAATTGCATCTTAGATCTTGGATAAGGAAGGGTTGATCTTTTATTGGTGGTATCCTTAATATTGTTATGGTAAAGTAAGAATTATTGAGGCCTTCATGGCAGGATTGATCTTATCTTATTTCAGATCTTTAGCATGAAGTGCCAAAGGGATATTGTTATTCCTCCCTGGATGGGATGGAAGGTCATCACAGGGGCTACCTTTAGCACTGTATCCATTTATTTTGGATTCCCATGAATATATCTTGGTGGAGAGGGACAGCGTGGAGTAACTTAACAAAGTGTCTCGTCAAAGGAAATAACGCAGTGCCTTCCCAGGGCTTGAACCCCAGACCTCTTGCTTGGAAGTCTGACACACCAACCATGCTAATATACCCTGTCTCCATTAAATAAAATAATAAGCAAAGTTTTATTTGAATAAAATAAAATAATAATGCATAGCTATTTCTCTCTTTAAACTCAGACAAGCTATCTTGTGACTGCTAACCCAGAGAGGACATTGTCTTCATATAAAGGCAGGTCAGCCATGAAGTCTGGAGTTCCTGTTGTGTCACTTGATTTTATTACGGAATGTGTAAAGGCTGGCAGGCTCCTTGATTGTCAGCCATACCTTCTGTCAGAAACACCAGAGTCACAGAACTTCAGTTCAGGGAAAATTGTTGGTAAGTTACAATTACCGACTTACAGGTGTGTGTATGTGTAATGAGTATGTGTGCTCGGATATATTTACGATGTTTACATTTTTGTTTATTCATATATTTATTCATAACAATGTACAATTAAAAAAACTTATGTAATAGTGGCTAACTGCTGCACACTTCTCCATGCCAATTATGCACTTGCCTTGTATAGTTTGTTTTTGTTACAGTCAAAAATAAAGCTCATCTACTGTATTTGACAGTGTAAAGGCTTGTACAAACCACAGTGCAATTGGGACAACCTTATTTGCAGCAAATGTGATTGCATTTGGGTGAAGTTGAGAGCAAATAATAGAAACATCATACTTAAGGTTGAGACCAAAGGTTGTGTGTTTAGTACAGTTGTACCTACTCAATAATCCTCCCAAACAAGAAGTTTTAGTAGATGGTTAAATTTGAAAAGTAAGCATCTAGACAATCGTCAAAGTGGGGTCTGGGGACATGCCAAGCAGAGTAACTGGCCAATATGACAAAATGGGTGGCGATGTACTGGCAGCCAGGTTTTTTTTGACAACCCTTACAGTGGATGTGTTTTTATCCTTCCTCAACAAATTTTACTTAGCTTCAGACATGTCATTCTCTTTCTTTTAGCAAAAGCACAAACCAAACAGAGGCAGAAGAAAAGATTAAAGATCTTTAAAGTGCCAGATCTCAGCAAGATAAGGTTTGTTTCCTGCTTTTGTTTAAGAATAATTCATGTCAATTATTCTGCTAACATGTAGTTTAAAATGAAAATGGAAAATAAACTATCATGATTGCTTTAAAATTCCTCCCCTGCGTATTATATGCCCCCTCTCTAATAAGCCTTTTGCTTTGACCTTGACAATTCCAATAAGCACCTCTTGCTCTCCTCCCTTCCTTTGAATAAACAACTGAGAACAAAAGGCAAAATAGTGTCAAACATAAGTTTCATTCTCAAGTATAAAATTGCTAATAATGTTTTAATAGTGATTCTTTGCATTAGTGTATACTGTACATATTCATTTTAGATTGTGGACAGCTCTGAAGAAACTCATGACTTATGTTTGGACTTAATGAGTTTCTAAAGAAATAAATACATCTTTCATTTCTGGTAATCCCCTCTTTCCATTAACCCCTTGCTCTCATCTGAAAGGTCCAGAAATTAATAATTTCCTGTGGACTAGTTGAGCCATATATTGCAAACCAGTGTACAGTATTTAGCATTACTTTGCTAATTGGAGCACTGTAAATAACCAGAACAACAAGTACAGGAATAAAAACTGGTAAAAATGGAACTTGGCATTGGTAAAATTTCAGATTGGTAGGAGCATGACAAGTGTCTACCAGTAAAAAAGAAGAGAAAGAGTTTATACCAGGCAGCTGTAAAGTCTATTTTGTACTACTTAACACTTGTCCTCATTGAATATTTAAATTTAGCAAAATTTTGCAGCACAGCTCCTTCTATTTGTATCTCTTCAGGAATAATATTAATGACCAATGCTAATTAAAAACAAATATTTCATTAATCTTAGGTTATCACCCTATAAGTCAAAGTGTGGGCCGAAGTTTGATGAGGAGAACTGTGAAATAGTTAAAGATGTTGTGCTCCAGGTGTGTGCTATATACCATACTTAAAGATAATACAGATAATTGTTATATTCCTTGACTTTCACACAGTTAAATAGGGACTGTCATCAGTTGATTTTTTGCCTGCGTGCAGACGTCTCCTATTTCCTTTGTTGCACACGGAAAAGGGACGTCTGTGTAACGCCATCGCTAATTGTGTTCCGGCGTCCCACTGGGTTCCCAAGATCTTGGGAACACGCTGTGATAGGCTGACACACATTGCGCATTGTTTGACTTAACGCTGATTGGTTGTTATTGAATGTGGTCTGATAATGTATGCGGTGATTTAAATGATTTGTGTAAGCAGGGTTTTCCAACCAAAACAAATCAAAACATGTGCGATTGTGTGCTGTGTTTTTCGTTGATCGAAAAGCAGAGCGATCGAAATCAAATACCCTGCCAACGGGATGCCAGAACACGATTAGCGATGGCGTTTTTCCACGCAGACGTCCCTTTTCCACGTGCAACAAAGGAAATAGGAGATGTCTGCACGCAGGCAATTGATTTTTGGTCACATGGCCTTTGCTACTACAATTCAACATGGCACAATGCAGCAGCAACAGCATATGATCAAAGTAAGGTGGAAGATGATATGAAAGAAAATGGAAAAACAAATGCAAGTTTTACCTTTTGTAAAGGAACAATTACAACATCATAAACATGAAGCCTTAAGTTAAAAGGCAACAAGTTTCAAAGTTATTGAACTTCTATGTCCAGAGACTACTTTTTCAGGTTCTTTGGTAAATCATTAATTCAGGGTTTTTTGAGAATTCAATTAGTGCTGTTATTAGTATGGACATTGTTATGCTCGTTCTTTATCCTTTGTCCCTGTGAAGTGAAAGTCTGGGACTGCAAGAAAACACTTAGGCCCAGTTCAGATGCCGCTCCACTCATGTGCTGAACCTAATTGAATTAGGTTTGACTTTAGAGCGACATTGGTGCGACAGCTGATTCAGACGGCATACCGTGTATCGAACCTAATATGTATTTTATATGCGAAGAGGCATTATGCATTTATACATTATCATGATTAATGCATTTGGTTTGACACATGAGTTAATTCATCAGTTAGGTTCAGCATATGAGTGGAGCAGCATGTGAACCGGCCTTCATGTCAGCTTTTTTTCTTATATCAATTAATTATTGTGGGGGTCATTTGTAAAAAACTTGTGCTATGTTGGTGGGGAATTGAAACACAAGAAATTGGGATAATTAAACAAGTTAATAAAGTGATTTATGCCACCGTAAGGTGAAAAAGGGGTGCTGGCATTTTGAGCGAAAGACGAAAGACATTTGCTCTGACAACTCTCAAAATATCAGCACCCCCTTTTTTTCCTTAGGGTGGTATAAATTACTTTATCAACTTGTTTGATTATTCTTCTCAATCAATATTGGGACATATTTATAATTGTAAAACCGTATGGGGAAATAATGTGATGTGCCATACTGGTGAGTGTATTGGTGGCCTAAACATTGAGGTTAGGCAGGGGAAACCTAGATGGGGCGTTGGATGGAGTGATGGCCATTGATTCTAAGGAGGTAAAAAGTGCAATGTTATCAATCAGTTTCCTGGAAAAGCAAACTCTTCAATTTCTCTTCCCTATCCTAGTTCCTAGAAAATCCACTTATGCTTTAACTGGCTGTAGATTGAGGTCCAGATTCCTCATACTGATTTAAAAATTTCTTATTTATTTTGCAGCCCTCCGCATGCATTTACTTCTAAGTATTCATATCAATGTCTAACCCCTAATTTTTTCCAGGGGTCAGATTCGTCAGGTAATTCCACATTTTATGCTTTGGAGCTTCATGTGATACCATCATCTGAGGTGGCCACTGGCTGGAAATGTCGAGTGCTATGTCACCATGGAAACTTAAAGGAATTGATGGTAAGTGATACAATATGAATGAATGATTTTTTAATTTTCTATTAGATTGGTTTTTCAATGGACAGTCTTAAAAGCAAACACAACTGATGCACAAAGTAAAATGAACCAATCAGAATGCAGAGCAAATTCAGTGTACATATTTTCAGTTTGGGGACATGCCTCCCGCAGCCCGAAACCCTTGGCGTATACTAGACCTACAGTAGTTCAAATGAATTTTGCTACCCTACACTAGACTAAACTCCTAATATCCCTCCCTACATCCAGTAATATTTTCAATAATATCTATCGTCGCTTTCTTGGCTATCAAACTAACTGCAGTTAATGTTAGCTTTGTTGATTTTATTTTTTGCACGGCAATTCTTGGTCCCCTTAGTTTAGACTTCAGATTACTTTCCTGGAATTGGAAAAATGATACGCTAGTCTAGGTCCAAACTATCTGATGTCCATACCCTATCTCAGACTAAACCACTTAAAACCTTCACAGCAACACATACCTATATATACCATATATGGTAGTAACCATCCCCCTTCCTCCCCCCCTTTCTGGGTTTCTCTCTTAGTCCTGGATTATTGCCAAGCGGCTTTCAGGGAAACAGTGCCCAAAACAACAGAAAAAACTCTGCTTTTACTTTAGGAACATGCTTTAAGTGCACCCATTGTATTGCTACCCATGTTATTCTAAGTGAATACCTTTGCACACTTCCTCCTTTAGGAAGGCTACCTGCTCCAAAAAGACTGCTGCTATTTCTCCGCAACAGAAGAAGCATTAGGAGTCTACATTGCTTTGTATGAAAAACAAACACAGCCACCTTATAACATGACAAAGGTTGAGTCACTATTGTCACACAAGATTGGCTCAGACAAAATGATGCAGGTTTGTAAATTTAACAATAGTAATAATAATAATAATAATAATAATAACAAAAATAATACATGCTCTCATGGGAAGTGATTGACCAGGCCAGGAGCATCTTTTAGGCCTGTGATGATGTACAGTAATAACAATAATGATAATGATAATAATGCCCTAGGCATCATTTTTCCCATAATAGTAATACTGCTACTGCTGCTGCTACTACTAATAATAATAGCAATAATAATAATAATAATAATAATAATGATAATAATAATAATAGTAATAAACACTTCATTTTAGTGCCAATGTATTTAGCATTGCTGTGCTTATTGGGGATGCTGTAAATAGAGAAAAAAACATTGCATATTGAACGTAAACTTCGTTAAGAATCCCAGCTGGTGGGAGATGGACTAGTTGGCTATTCACAAGCACGCTTCTCTAAAATAATAAGTCTTGAGCATGGTTTTAAAGATGATGATTCGCATCATTATAATCATCATCATTATCATCATCATTATAATTATTATTATTATTAATTCACATATGAACAGTGTGCATAGAAAACAATAGACTTTATATTTCTTTGAATGGGCCATAACAGTTACCACTAAGGCCCCCATGGGCTCTCTTAGCATGAAGCTTACATTTATTTGTTTTTGATCTTTCAGATGACAATCGCTGATCAGTGTTCTGAGGAAGATTCTGTCATCTCACCGGAAGTTGTAAATCTTGTAGATGCCATATGGAATGAAGCAACCGGACATTTGTCAGACACTATTGCAGTCCCTATTGACTCAATAAAAGTAGAGGACGTGGAAAAAGCGGAAGCAATTTTATTTCTACTGAAGAAAGCGATAGATGCACAGGAGGAAGATGGCATGTTCAAGGAACTCTCAGATGAGTTTTACTCTGTTTTGAGTCTCAGAGACAGAGGACAGTTGATAAGATCAAAACACCTTATTGCACAGAAACAAGATTTATGTCAGGTAACTCTCTCTATAGTCCTTAAAATAATGTTGCAATCAAACCAGAAAGATCGTCTTTTGGTCAAATTTGAAAGATGCCCATGTGCAGGCAAAGTAAAACACAAGCTTAGTTCTAATTAGACTTCGTGCTATCTATTTTTTTTTTCGAGAAAGCCACTGTGTGAATTGTACTTTTCGCGGGAGGAGGTTATACTTCAATGAACAACTGGGACATTTTTTCAGTAAAGTATCTTTGTTCACTTTGTGGTAGAAAATTTAGCCATGTAAATCTCTTTGCTCTAACATGTTGTTCATTTAGCTTGATCAGCGTCTATTCTTTATGTCCTTTAGTTTATTCTTTTTTATTTGGAAGATTGTCTAATATCACTGTTTCTTTTCTTTCTCAAAGCCGTAAGGGCATGTGGCTGCACGCACCACAGAGTATGCACAGAGACTTGGAAACTTGTACTTTGTAACACTTTAAAAATGATCAATTTAACAGCGTTTTCGATTCGTTTTTGTTTTGCTTGGAATCTTAAAATTACTTGTAGCTGATGTCGTGTCTTGAGAGCGACATTGAAAATTGATGTTTTCATGGTTACTTGATTTTCATGTGCATTTTTTTCACAGCTTATTAGGGACATGGTTAGTATTGGTGAATCAACCAACTGGCGAACAAGAAAAAGTGTCCATGCGAAATACAGAGCACTGAAGGCCCACATTGAGTGTTTACCTCATGGCAGCAAAGAGTTTGAAAAAATCAGAGACTTCGTATCCTCAAGTGAAACAAGGTACGGTGATGTGGTTACCAAACAGTGTTTGTTTTTTATATATATACTTTTGTAATAGTTACTAGACATGACTTTATTTGACTGTTTGCAGCACTGTTTCAGTTGGCTTTTTTATCTGCAGCCGCGAAGCACAAAGATAACTGTAGGGGGAGGGGAGCTCGAGAAGCAGGCCTCCCCCCCCCTACACTTAATGTTTGCTTCGCTCACAGTTCTCTCCCGCTTCCTTTCGCTTGTGTTGAGAGAATAGAAAGCTATGAACATTCAAGACTGCTTTCCACCTTTTATTTTGTTTTAAAAAGTGAAAGATCATCGCAGTTATGCACGCAAGTTAAGCAGTTGCAAAGTTAAGACCTGAAAAAAATTGGATCAATATCATTTTCTGGGCAACCGTGCACCTACCCCTCCCCTAAACCAACATTAACGCTAACTTTTTAACTCATTATAACTTGTTGGATTAGGGGAGGGGCAGGTGCACGGTTGCCCAGAAAATGATATTGATCCAAACAATTCAGGCTTGAACAGGACTTGAACCCCTGACCTTGCGATTCTCTAAACAACTGAGCTTCAAGCCAGCCTGGAGCTGGTCATTTTTTAGTTCGTAACATACTCGTAGAGGATGAAGATAAGAATTTGATTATATGAAAATTTTATGCTTGTGAACTGCGGATGAAAGATTTAATAATGAAACATCGCCGCAGTTATGGAGCCCATCACCAGGCTTCTGACGCAACTTAAGCAGTTGCGAAGAAAAAACCTGGAAAAACTCATGCTGGAACGGAATTCAGATCCTACTCGCTCCCAGTTGGCTTAAGCCTTTCACTCCCAATGGTCTCCAATTGACGAGTAAAATCGTCTGGCGTTAAACAGGGTAAAATCTATAAAGTCCTCTTGGGAGTGAAAGGGTTAATAGTTGGCTAGAGCATTGCACAAAAAATAATTTCGGTAATGGGTTCAAATCCCGTTAAGGGAACCCATCGTTTTACATACATACATACATACATACATCCTTTATTGTCTTTCCCCATGGGGGCTTTTCGAAGACAATATGGTACACTACAACATACAACATACAACATAGTTAAGAGTCTTTATTCTAGGTGACATAAATATAAACTTATTAAATTACGATAGAGATAACCAAACATCAGATTACCTTGACATGCTTCTTGACTTGGGCTACATGCCACTGGTTACTAAAGCCACACGTATAACCGACCATACCGCAACGTTGATTGATCACATCTACACAAACGTGCCACAAAAAATAACAAAAGCGGGAATATGTTTAGCTGATATAACGGATCACTTACCCGTTTACTGTACAGTGAAAAATCGGGTTCCTCTACGCCATGAAACAAAGTATTTCCGGGATTTTTCCCATTTTGATCAACATTTATTTTTAAGTGACCTTGGAAATATAGACGTCAACCAACTCGTCGGTGAAGGCGTTAATGAAAGTATGAATAATGTCATCGATGCTTTACAATCTATATCTGACAAACATGCACCGGTAAAAAAACTATCGAGCAAAAAATAAAACAGTTAGCGAAACCTTGGCTATCAAAAGCTATCCTTAACTCTATAAAACGTAGGCAACAGCTGTTTAATACCCATTTCCTTAGTAAAGACCTCAATAAAGTAAAATTTTATAAAGCATATAACAATAAATTAAACCGAGTTAAAGATGTAGCCAGAAAAAGGTATTTTCAAGAGCAATTTAAATTAAATAGCGAAAACTTAAAAACAACCCGGAAATTGATCGGCATGATAGTAAACAATAAAAAAAATTGTGGAAAACCCCCAATTACAAAATTAATTCATAAAAATAGATCCTATACTGAAAAGGCTGATATTGCGCACCAACTAAATACACATTTTACCAATATCGGTCGTGAACTTGCAGACAAACTCCCAACGACCAATGAAAACGCTAACCATTACATCAAACGTTCATTCCGAGATAGCTTTACCTTCCGTAGTATTCTTGTGCATGAAGTCCACGATTTAATAATGGGAATAAACCTTAACAAGTCAACAATCGGAGTTCCTAAAAAAATTTATTAAACTTGCTTCTAGCCACATAAGTGAATGCTTAACCTTCATTTTTAATCAATCTTTACAACAGGGTATCGTACCTGATATTCTGAAAATTTCCAAGATTACACCAATTGACAAAGGAGGCGAGATTACAGATCCTGCAAATTATCGCCCTATATCAACATTATCAACTTTTACACAAATATTTGAAAAATGTGTCTATAACCAACTTATCAACTACATTGAAAAGCATAAAATCATCTTTCAATCTCAATCTGGGTTTAGAAAAGGACATTCAACAGCCCAAGCTATAACCGAAATCACAAATACGCTAAGGCAAGCCATTGACAATAATTTATACACATGTGGTGTTTTCTTAGACTTCTCAAAAGCCTTTGATACCGTGAACCATTCGATTTTGTTAAGTAAATTGGAAGTTTATGGAATAAGAGGGATTCCTCTAAACTGGTTTCATAGCTATCTCTCAAACAGGAAACAATATGTTGCGTTGGGTGAGGTCGAATCCCCCAAGCAGACAATGCTATGTGGCATTCCACAAGGGAGCACATTAGGACCCCTCTTGTTTCTAATATACATAAATGATTTGCCAAATTGCTCAGAAAAATTGTGCGTCAAAATCTTTGCAGATGATACCAATGTCTTCGCTTCTGCAAGGGATCTAAAAACACTTGAACACTTAATGAACTCTGAACTAGCCAAAGTTAAAAAATGGTGTGATATTAACAAGTTGTCAATCAATATGGGTAAAACAAACTTCATGATAATTAAATCTGTAAGAAAAAAAGATATGGAAATTAGTCTTAACATAAGTAACAGTGATGGCTCCTTCCATTCATTGGAACGAAAACAATGTATTAAATAGATTTAGGCAAACCTAAAAGCGGAGCTCCTCACACAGTCCCTCCAAAAATGCTTGAAAACTTGTAGAAAGAACTCAGCTTTATGCTTATGTCCCTCCAAAAACGCTTGAAAACTTGTAGGAAGAAAATTTTTCCTCCAAAAGCGCTATGAATAATCCGTTTCTTCAGCAAAACATTGTAGACTGCTTTAGACTGCTGGCTGTAGGTTGTGTAGCCGCGGCAAGCCGCGAAAAGCGCGCGAAAAACAAAGCCTCGTTTCGGTTTAAGACCTTCTAAATATCCCGGATGACTATGGCCGCCATGTTGGGGCAACATCGTCGTCGTCGTCGTCGCTAGGCGCACGCGCCAGCGAGCCATGCCGCTAGCCACGATGACCATGAAAACTCAAACGCATGGTTTTCTCAATTTCTATCCTCGCACGGTAGTTATGGGGCTCCGCTCTGCGGCTCTTCGAGCCGCTGTGGAGCTCCGCTATAAAATATCTCGGAGTCATGATTGACGAATCTTTAACTTGGAAACATCACATCGCATTTGTTTGTTCTCGTTTATCTCGTAATATTGGAATTATATCCAAATTACTGCGTTATCTATCTATACAGCAATTAAAACAAATTTACTATAATTTAATTTACCCTTACATTTCCTATAGTATTTTAGCGTGGGGTAGTGTACACAAGACACATATAAAGAAAATCCAAGTAAAACAAAACCATATAGTAAGATTAATATTTTATGCTAAAACGTTTGGTAGAGAAACGGAAAGTGCCAAACCTCTGCTAAATTTACTAGACATTCTGACAGCAGATAACATCTATCGTCTTGAAGTTTTGAAATTCTCACATCTGTGGCATAATGGCCTTCTCCCTGAAATATTTCATGATATATTTCAATATGCTAGAAATATGCATAGATACAACACAAGATATACAGCCAAACAGAATTTTTATAAGTATAAAGTTAGAACTAATACAGGAAAACAATCAATTTCTTTCATGGCAATTGATATTTGGAAAGACATTCCATCTTCTTTAAAAGATTTAAGTGTGTTCGCATTTCCGAAGCAAATAAAACGTTACCTCCTGTCAGAACAAAAACTTAACTAATTTTCCACTAAGCTGAGTTTGTAAAGTCGCGAGTCCTTTATCCATTTTATTCATTGTTGTGCTTTCTATTGTTTGTTATTAATTACCTGCTTCTAATTCATAACTTAAATCGTACTGGGAGCTAACTAGAAAACCTAACGGTTCATTTAGCTCCCCAGCTCGCATTCATTCTAAACCGCATATGTAATATCTTTGACTGTCTTAGCAAGAGTGTAAAAAATCCAGTGTCAGTACATTTATATGAGCTAAATAAAACATTATTATTATTATTAATCCCAACTGGTGGGAGGCAGACCAGTTGGCTATTTACAAGGATGATCGAGGAGTTGAACCAGGTACTTACCCAGAACAACACCAGGTAGTGGCCAGAGCGGGATTTGAACCCGGGTCACCGCATTGAAATACCGCGCCCTAGACCACTCGGCCATCCTGCCTCTGGAACTATATTATATCATACCCTTCTAGCGGTTTCTTAATATTTTTAATTTATGTTAAAGTGAATTTGAATTGTCTGTTACTGCGTGATACCCATTTGTTATGAACTCGTGGGCGATTGGTTGTATGCATTTTAACTTTCTTTGCGTTTTGTACCCGATCTGTTTTTGTGTACCCTGATGAAGGGGTTAGCAGCTCCCGAAAATTTAGTTTACAAAATAAAGTAGATTGGATAGTAAACCTCACAGAGACTTAAGGTATCCACATCTTTGTCCTTTTCATGTGTACTGAGATCATGCACGGTAACTGTAGTGAACAAAAACCATCACAAACGTTCATCGCTTGTTTTGTTATCCTGATTGTATTTAACTTCTGAATAAGATCATTCCTTGAAGGAACCACTTTAGTTCTTACCTGGAACACTGTATCGCTTTTATTCTCCTATTAATGTATTTTCAACTATCATTTAGTTCCACAGGAATGGACGTGCTTAATGTCTTCTCAGTGCATCGTCCAGTGGAGGACGGATCTTTTCCTCATGACATTGGAAACGAAAAACTCTTATTTCATTCTTCCAAGGTAACTCCCTTCTCGGCTAGTAATTAACAAACAGTAAAACCTTACATTTTAGAATTTTAGCATTTGTCTTTCTAGGTCAACGGAACCATTCTTGCGGAGCTCGCAGCTTGCAATTTGTTTTCCGCGTTTGGCTCAGATGGTTATGTATTAGTGTTGCGGTCTGACAGTTCATTAGATTGTGTACCGTCTGTTGTGATTGGCTGAGGTAGTTGTATGAATACTTAGTATGTATGCTGTATTGTGGTATTTGCAGGTGTCGAGCTTTGTTGGAATTCTTTCACGGTGAGTGGAAGATTTGTTATATTACATAGAAAAATACCACACAGCACTTCGACCTCTCCATGCCGCAGTTCTTTTGCTTTTAGAGCAACGGGCATTGTGTTTGTGGCACGTACTGTTTTGTGGATACGGAACCTCATAGAGCCCATATACCGCCCCGAAAAGCCGATAGACTTTACATTTCGTACTCTATTTATTGATGTTCTCTAATTCCGATATTATTCAACCAGTGAAAGTAATGAACGCCCGTAAGATTAGTTTGATTTACCCTGAAGTATCCAGGTTACTCCTCTTGGATTTGAACTCTGTTCTTGGCTTCTGTTGAAATGAAATGACCAAGGGATGGCGTGAAGAGTAATAGATACTTGTGAACACTAATTGAGTAGTTGTGTATATGGGGGAACCAGCACAAATTAATAAAAATAAAAAATATTACAAAAATTGTGAGGCGCCAGCACAAAATTAATAAAAATAAAAAATATTACAAAAATTGTGCAAGAGATGGAACCAGCACAAAAGATTTAATAAGTCTATGCAAAGTTTCGGCCAAGCCCTTTCGTCAAGAGGGGCCGACAGGCGGAGCGAGCTACGCGAGCGGAGGGCGACTCCATCCCTGGCTGGCCAAGTTTCTGCAAAGACCACCGAGACTGGAGACCGCTATAGCCGAAGATGTCAAGCCCTTTGCAAAGTTTCGGCCAAGCCCTTTCGTCAAGAGGGGCCGACAGGCGGAGCGAGCTACGCGAGCGGAGGGCGACTCCGTCCCTGGCTGGCCAAGTTTCTGCAAAGACCACCAAGTCCAGAGATGACTTACCGACACAAAATTTTTCAAGGAGAATGGAACCAGCACAAAAAAAATAATTTTTAATTCCTATTTAAAAACAAAAGAAAATATTGTAAATGGAACAACAGTTAAATGGATTAAAAGCCGAGCAATTAAAAAAATTGGTCTACTGGTATAACCCACCAAGAAAGTCATATTATAATACTAAAGCGAAACGCATTGATTTTTTGATTAATATTCCCGAAATAGTTAATAATGTTCAAGAAATCATTGATAATATTCGGGAAATTAGCGAATCATTAAATACAACACCGCGCAGGCCCGATCAGAATACTCCTCTGCCAATTCCGCTTCCGCCCCCACCTCAAGAAAATTTACCAACCCCACAACCAAGCACATCCCAAGACTTATCTGATGTATTTATTCCAGAAACACCACCCGGTTCTCCAGATCGATTTAGACCGGGCACACCGCCACCCATTCGCACACAAACTTTTATCAAAAATGAAAATAAAGATATTCCTAAAAAGAAGGAAATACTTTTACCAACCCCAAGAAAAAATATTCCCGTCAAAAAATCAAAAGTGGCAGAAAAAATAAAGTTTTTTGAAGCAGCTAAGGATATTAATCGTTATAAAAAACCCGCCGCTAAAAAAATATTCAAAAACTACAAAGTGGAAGATAGAAAAAATTTTTATGAAGAGGTTACAATTACAACTAATGAAAAATTACCTAATAAAAACCAAAGGAATATAATTAAAAATTATAAAGTGGAAGATAGAAAAAAGTTTTATGAATCTTTAAAAAATCTAGCAAATAAAAAAATCATAAAACCAATTCCGACACTAAGAAAAAGGAAAAATGAAAAAAAATCTATTCCTAAAACCGAAAAATCCACCACAAAAGATGGGCCGACTAATCAAGAACATGTTGAAGATTTTACACCCGTAGAACAAGAAACGGCGCTCGATGGATATCTGAAAACATATAGAATACATGGAAAGCCTTATAAAACTGACCGTTTAATTTTTAAAGATCTTGCATATTTACCCCCAGAAGATATCGCGGAATTAGGATTAGATGAATTAACATTTATTAGAGAAATAAAACAGAAAGTTATCGACTTAATTAATAAGCAAAAGAAACCGATAAAGCTGAAATTTACTTTTGTCTGCAAATTTGTAAAGATTGATTTTGGAAATAGCAACCTATTTAGTAAAATAATTGCCGTTGCCGAACCATTTTTTCATAGCAAAAAACCAGAGGTTGTAACAGAATCAACAGATTTATCCCACCTATTTAACACGATGACTAGCCATTTACTCGAACTTTTTACAAATTTTACGAATAATGGAAGTAATTGGATATTTAATGGCGTGAAATACTTTGACATAAAAATTGATCCGTTTGAGCCAATTTCAGGAAGTAGTTATATCCCCCTACCAGAAAAATTAGCAAACAAAGGAGCGATTATAAATCTCAAGAATGAGAATGATAATGAATGTTTTAAGTGGTGTGTAACTGAAGCGGTGTTTCAAAGAGAGAAAAATCCGCAAAGAGTAAATAGAGAATTAATAGAAAACTCTAAAATTTTTAATTGGAAAGGAATAGAATTTCCCGCAAAATGGGTAGATATTGATAAGTTTGAGAAACAAAACCTATATTATAGGATTAATGTTTATGGATATGATAATGAGGAATTATACCCTCTAAGAATAAGTGATAAAGAAAAAGGGCTTTTAATAAACTTACTTCTAATATCAAACGGTGAAACAAATCACTATTGTTGGATAAAGAATATTTGCAGGTTGGCAGTTTCACACACCACTAAACATAAAGAAAGGATTTACCTTTGTCCTAGATGCCTTTATCATACGCATAAAGAGGAAACATTGCAAAAGCATCTAGAATATTGTAAAGAACATGAAGCTGTTAGGGGTGAAATGCCGAGGGATAAAGACGGAAAACCTATTTATCTTAAATTTATTAATTTTTACAAAAAAATGAAAGTACCATTTGTTGTATACGGCGACTTCGAGTGTTGCGGAGAATCAATAGATACTTGCTCGCCAGACAAAAGTAAAAGTTTTACAAATAAATATGCGAATCATAAACCGACAGGTTTCTGTTATATAATAAAGTTTTTCGATGAAAATTATGAACCCGTTATTAGACGATATACTGCTAAATCTCCAGACGAAGATGTGGGAAAAATATTCATGGTTGAATTGGAAAAGGATATTAGAGAAATTTGCGAAAAAATTAAGCCAAACAAGAAAATGAATTGGATGACACAAAGAGAAAAATACGAACATGAAAAAGCCAAAATTTGCCATATATGTGAAGAAGAATTATTAGAAAAAGATAAGGTAAAAGATCACTGCCATTATACTGGAAAGTATAGAGGAGCCGCACACAGTGATTGTAATTTAAATTACAAGAATAAAAAATTCATACCAATCATTTTTCACAATCTATCGGGATATGACTCACATCTTTTTATTAAGAATATTGGTTTAACAAAAGGTAAAGTAGACTGCATACCTAATAATGAGGAAAAATATATTTCTTTCACAAAACAAATTGTGCTTGGTAAATATATTAATAAAAAAGGAGAGGAAAAAGAAGATAAGCTGGATATTAGATTCATTGATTCATTTAAATTTATGTCAACAAGTATTGATAAATTAGTTGCTAATCTTACAAAATGCGGAAAATGCGAAGCGTGTAAACCAGGAGATTGTACAAAGAGATATATAAAAGATGGAAAAATTATTCAGTATAAAGGCATTGGTAGGTGCGAAAAATGTAAGAATTGTTTGTTAGTTGAAAGTAGATGTCTTTCACCAAGTGATGATAGATTAGAAGAAACGAAAAAAGTATTTGGAGATAAGATGTATTTAATGTTGAGGAAAGGAGTATTCCCATATGATTATTTTGACAGCCTCGATAAATTAAACGAAACCCAACTTCCGCCAATAGAAGAATTTTACTCAAAATTAAACGGAAAACAAATATCAAAAGATGATTATGAATATGCTAAAAAGGTATGGAAAACTTTTAATATGAAAACAATGAGGGAATACCATGATCTATATCTTTTGTCTGACGCACTATTTTTAATGGATGTATTTGAGAATTTTAGGGATACTTGTATGAAGAATTATGGTTTAGATCCCGCCCACTATTATACATTACCCGGTTTTGCTTGGGACGCCGCATTAAAGTATACTAAAGTGAAATTGGAGTTGCTAACTGATAATAATATGTTACTTATGTTTGAGAAAGGCGTTAGAGGGGGTGTATCTCAAATATCAAAAAGATTTGCTAAAGCTAATAATCCATATTTAGAAGAATATGATCCAAATCAGCCAACAATATATATCACATATCAAGATGCAAACAACTTATATGGTGGGGGAATGAGTGAACCACTACCTACTCACGGTTTTGAATGGATGCGTGAGGAAGAATATGAAAACTGGAGAGATATCCCATGCGTAGTTGAGGTTGATCTAGAATATCCAGAAAATCTTCATGATTTACATAATGATTATCCACTTGCCCCAGACAAACTTACTGTTAATAAGGTGGAAAAATTAATCCCAAACTTAAACAACAAGGAAAAGTATGTTGTTCATCGTGAAACTTTGAAAGAATATGAAAGTTTAGGATTAAAAATAACAAAGATTCATAGGGGTATTAAATTTGAAGAGTCAAAATGGTTAAAACCTTACATTGATTTTAATACCGAACTAAGAGCTGAAGCAAAGAATGATTTTGAAAAGGACTTTTTCAAGCTAATGAATAACGCCGTGTTTGGTAAAACAATGGAAAATATTAGAAAAAGGGTTGACATTAGATTAGTTACAAATAAAAAAGAAGCTAGAAAACTAATAAAACAACCCAACTATCAACACCGCACCATCTTTTCTAAAAATCTAGCGGCTATTCATATGAAAAGAAAAAGGATAAAATTTAATAAGCCCGTTTACTTGGGTATGTGTATTCTAGATTTAAGTAAAAAAGTAATGTACGATTTTCATTATAATTATATTAAAAGGAAATATGGGGATAAGGTTAAATTACTTATGACAGATACTGATTCACTCGTATATGAAATAGAAACTCTAGATTTTTACAAAGATATAAGCCCTGATGTTAGAGAAAAGTTTGACACTAGTAATTATCCTAGAGATCATCCTTCTAGAATTGAGCTTGTAAACAAAAAAGTAATAGGAAAGTTCAAAGATGAAATGGGCGGAATTCCGATAAAAGAATTTACGGGGTTAAGGTCTAAGTTATACTCAATATTAACAGATAAAAATAAAGAGATAAATAAGGATAAAGGAATTAAGCAATCAGTTGTAAAAAATACAATAACACATAATGATTATAATGTTTGCCTAAAAACTAGAAAACCGCAAATGAGAGAGATGAATATAATTAGAAGCCGATTACACAACGTTTATTCTGAAACTGTTAATAAAATCGCATTATCCGCTAATGATGATAAGAGAATAATTTGCGAAGATGGAATACATACTTTAGCTATTGGTCATTATCGCACTAAAACAGAATCAGGAGGAAGTTCTGTATCATAGGGTATAACCTGTAATTCTTCCCTTACAAACCCCCGCCTTGGCCCATCTACTAAATAATACAAAACTGGCTGATTAGGCGAAACGACGCTACGTGTAATATCATAAACTTTAATACTCCAAATAGGATCAGTGGCTCGTCTTTTTTCACCGCCTTCAAGTTCGCCAGGAGATAATAGATATCTAACTTTTACATAAGGAGACAATCTTACCTCATCAAGACCAACAACTCGATGATATCTTTTGGTTTCAATATCAACCTCTTTCATTTTTATAGCCTTATCAGGTTCTTTACCAGTTATTCTAGTTGGCGTATTATTCAAAGTTTTTAGAATAGCTGGTAATCTTTTCGCCCATACTCTGGATCGGGCGGAGCCATCCCCACCTTTAGCGGATCGTTTATCACTAACCATTTCTTGCGCATATTGATGACTAAATAATCGCTCGCCTAATATTCTATTTGCGTTTTCCACAAATGCTTGAGCTCTATGATTACCAGCTTCACTTCTTTGTATTCTCACATTATGGTAATTCATGAGTTTACTAACCCCACCCATAAATTCTTTTCCTGGATCAACCATTAATGTTTTAGGGTATTTCAATCTTCTAGAATATATTTTCTCAAAAGCTTCTGATATCTCTCGACTTTCTTTTGAGGTTAATGGCTCCGCATCTTTATATCTCGAGGCGATATCAACCACAACTAACGCATATTTATATGTTTTTCTTCCAACTTTATCATGCGGCAAAAATAATAAATCTGCTTGGTGAATCTGATTGGGTTTATCCACAGCCCAGTGCGGTCTAGGTATATATTTAGGAGCAGGTAGATAGATTTGCCATATAGCTTGTTTTTGCAACCATTGTTTTGCATCATTTTCACTTACTCTAGCCTTCTCAGCTAATTTAGGAATTGCAGAATATCCTTTCCAATATCCTTCAGTTGAATAATATATCCGCTCGAAGAGCGGGGCCGGCGTAGCCGATATTTTTGAGAGAATATTTTCGTTGTTCATTTAAAAATAAACAATTATCTTATAAATCAAATGGTTGAGGAGGAAGAAGAAATAAAATTTACCGAATACCAAATCAACATTATGAAAAAAATTATTAGAAAAAAAATTCTATACATGGAAGATGGCGATCAAATTTTTAATATTATGATTTTAATTCCCGAGGCGAGAGAAGGTTTATTAAAACATATTTCCAAGTTAGAAAATAGGACAACACAGGTTTAAAGGTTAACCAAAGTATCTTATAAATTACAATGACGTCTGAAAAAATTAATCCAAACAGAATTCCCAAAGAACCCTTTGGTTTGAAAGCAGAATCAACACTGAATCGAATTACTCTCAATCCATCCACAGCCAGCCCGGGAGAAACATTATATATAAATATTCCAAAACTCGCCGAGAATTTGGTGATTGTTCCCGGAAGTGTATCTCTTCTGTTTGATTTGGATGTAGAGGGGCATGCAAATAATACAGTTGTGAATAATGTAGGTCGTAATCTTGTAACCAGACTGAAAGTTCTTTTTGGAGGAGAAACATTGCAAGATACTCAAAGATATGATTTATTTCAAACATATCATGATTTATTCTTAACCGAAGAAGAGCGCGAAGATAGATTAAAACAAGGTATTTCTTCGTTAAATATTAGAAAACTTAGAACAAAATCTGGAGATGCAAAAACACAAGATGTAAAAGAAGTTGCTCTCGCTAATGTTCACGGTTCAAAGTACAGAATACCAATAAATCATCCTATTCTAAACGATCATGGTGTTTTTTACCCAAAAGCGTTGGAAAATCATCTTATATTTGAGCTTACTCTTGCACCCATCGCTAATATTCTTATTTATTCTGATACAACTAAAGCACCCTCATATTCAATCAAAAACTTAGAGTTAGAATATTCTTCAATTTCTAGCGAATACTTAGCTCGCGAGGCTCAAGCAACTTATCAAGTAGGTAAAGGATTCTTTTATGAAAATATTACCTTACACAAAACTTTTACATTTTCCATTGGCGGTGACGGTGTTATTAATCAGCATATTAATTTACCGAGAAGATCAATGACAGGAATATTGTTTTTGTTTTTAATACCTCAAGCTGCAGGAGCAAGGGATTCTGAAAATTTTTATAATCCTGGTATATCTTCCGTCGAAATTGATGTTGATGGCGTCCCAAATAGAATATACTCTAGAGGAATGATTCCGTCCGATCTTTGGGAATCCGTGAAGAAACGATTCCGGCCAACGGGAGAACAAATTTCATTGAAAGAAAAAGAATTTTACGCGGATAAGTTTGCTCTTTGGGTTGATACTAGAACTCATCCAGATAATGGTATTCATGGCGGCGGACTTGCTCTAAATAATACACACGACGGTGTAAAAATAGAAATTAAAAGAAAACAAGGCGGAACTGGAACCATAACTTGTCATATGTTTGTCGTAGCAGATGCAATGATGGAGATTATGAATTCAAGTTTGAGATCAATTAAGTACTGAGAATCTAAAAACATAATGTTATGATACAAAAAATCATGGAAGATTTACGAGATAAAATACCATTCCATTGTATTATAACAGGACCCACAAATTGTGGAAAAACAAAGTACTTAATTGAACAGCTCCGTGGCCCTTTCCGGAAAGTTTTTGAATATATTGTGTTAATTTGCCCAACCTATTCTAAAAATAAAACTTATCATAATTTTGCTCGAGGAGATAAACATTTCTATGTATTATCTCCAGATGCTAGTAACATTGATGAGATTAATGAGTTACTAACTGTTTGTCAAACATTATTCTCAGGACTCAATACGCTAATAATTCTAGATGATTGCGCCGTATCCACTGATCTGAAGAAAAGATCTAATAAATTTATAGATTTAGCATTCTCTGGAAGGCATCATGGTTTATCAATGTGGGTTTTAACCCAACAATTGACATCGATAGCAAAACCATTCCGAGAAAATGTAGCCTGCGTTGTTACTTTCCATAATCCGTCGCAGAAAGGCATGAAAATGTTTTTTGAAGATTATGGCGGTGATTTGGATTACGAATTGGGTAAAAAGTTTATGCATCTCCTGAAAACAGAAAAATATTCTAGGTTATGTTTGAGTTTGCGATATCCATTTAATTGCTATTTAGAGATTCCCGAAGTGATTTAACAAAAGATGGCGAATATTGATGATTATATTAAAGAAAATACCGGTCAACCTAATGGAGAAGCTGCAAAGGATGATAATGAACTTGAAATAAAACAAGAATCACTTGCCATTCTCTCAGCCTTAGGGACAACAAAGGAATATTTGGGGATTGAAATGAGTTTGGGCGATATAAAGAAATTATCTGCAAAAGATGTTGAAAAATATTTTAATCGTTATCAAGCAGTAATGGGAAAGAAAATTAATGGGGGATTAGTAGATTCATCCCTTCAATTAGTTTCTAAACTTATTTCATATTTAGTTCCAGTTGATGATATAGAATCTCTTTGCAAAGATCTGAAGAATGATGATTTGGTAAATCGTGAATTAACAAACATTGTTGGGTTATTAGCATTGAAAGCAGGAAGATTGGCAGCACTTGCCAGCGGGCTATTTCAAGTAGCTAAACACGTTAAATTCAACAAAAATCAACAATTTTCAAGAGAAGAACCAGTTAGTGGTGGCGTAACTGATCGGCGCGTAAGCGCCTCCCCAGCAGAGCTGGATCAGGAAACTAAGCAATCTACTGAAGGTGTTGATACAGTATATTAAACAGATCTAAAAACTTATTTGTAGCATCTAAATAACAATGTCTGAACAAAATGAACAAAGTGTAGGAGGAGATGTGGATCGGGGCGAAGCCCCTCCCCGCTTTGCTGAGCAAATTACGGCAGATCCCAAACCAGATACAAAAAAGAGGGAGAAAGATCCTAAAAAAGTCGCAGCTGGTAAGAAATTAGCTGAATATAATAAAAAAGCAAAAGAAGCATTAGCTAGGGAGATGAAACGCGAGCAAAAAATAAAACAGGAAGAAGAGCAAGATCCTACGAGCCGCGGGTCAAATGAAAATACATATAGTGAAGCGAAATCATGGCTTCCAGAGTTATCTTTTACTACTGTTTTATCTGTTATTGGATTGGGGTTTACAGCATTTGATCTTTTTATGAGATATAAGGAAAAAGCTAGAGATGAATATTCCAATAGGATAGCTGATTTATCGCAAGTTCCGCAATTACCACAACCAAAAAAGATACCATTTTCTGTAGCTCCAAAATCTTTGGGAATGGAATAAAGTTATTTAAAAGTTTCTTACTGATGTAGTAAAAAATCATGTCAACCGAAAACAAACTTGTGAAAACTGTAACTGATTCGGCGGTACTTATCGGATTAGGAGCTGGGGTTGGTTATGTGGCAAAAAAGGTAATGAAAGAATCATTTTTGAGCGACCCATCCTCAAGTATTACAAATTACGCAAAATGGGTTGTAGTATTATCCGGAAGCATGTATCTAAAAACATATTTAGAGGAACAAAAGATTTTACCAAAATAAAATTATGGCAACATTAGCAATGATGGCGATAGGAGCAGTATTGAATGCTACAGCATTTACCGGAGGAAATATTCTTGCAAAATATTTATCTGGACGCAATACGGATACAGAAAAAATAAGACACGATAAAGCAATGGAAAAATATCAAAGAGATTACGCAGAATATCAGGAAAAAAGACAAAAAATGCTTGATTGGAAAATGAAGAAAAAAGATGAAAAATATCAAGCATCAAAAAATATTTCGACTACAAATCAGGCTTTTGAATTGTACGGTAAAATGACTGAACCAAAATTCACTGATTATTACAAACCAAGCGATAGTCAAAAGACAGGAGAAATGGCATATGTCGGGGCTGGAATGTTAGGGTTAGGTTACGCGGTCAGTAAAATATTATAAATTATTATATAACTTGTAATTCATTGATCAAAATAAGTTATATAACATAAATGATTTATTTTTTAGTTATTTTCGAAGCCACTTTTTTCGTCATTTCTTCATCGCTAATAATAGGATCATTTTCTATTCCATATTTTTCAGTTACTTTTGTTCTAATTTCTCTTTTATATTCTTCAAAGTCTCTACCTGAGTCAAGTTCTCTTTTCATTTCACTTAATATTTTACAAGCATCTTGAGGGCGCACATTTAGTCCAAATTTTTTAGCGTATTTTACTAAATCAATATTACTAATTGTATTAGTGTAAGTTTTTTGTTCTTCTTTGCTCATTTTATTTCTTTATTTTATGTTTTTTTTATTTTTAAATCAATTTTTATTTCCGACTCTTGTAGATCTAAAGATTTCTTACTGATGAGTAAAAAAAAATCATGTCAGAAGAAATACCGATGGAAGATTTTTCAAGAGATAATGATGATGATAATTATGATTGGGATGATACATTTTATCAAACCGCAAACACATCTACATCCCTTGAACGAGATTATCCTGGTTATGATGATTATAACCAATCAAGAGACAGGGCTCAATGGGAAAAACCGCCAGAAAGAATGAACCTGGGAGAAAGAGATGGTGATTATGATAGAATGAGAGAAGCTAGGCAAGAACTCAACCGATATTACCCAAATTACGAGCCAAATGAAAGCCCATTTAATGTTCGATTTGGAGAAAATAGAAGTATAGAAGGACAATTAAGTACTGCAAAAAATAATGTTTGGCATACATTAGTTGATGAAAATGGGGTTCTTAATATAGAAAATTTACCAAAAACATTTAGAAAAGCTCTAGGTGCTGATTATGAAACAATGTTGGAAAAATATAATAATGCCCAGTTAGAATTGAGGAAATCTATTGAAGTAAATAATGAATTAGATAATGCTTTGCAGGGATTGAAAGCAACAGCAGAAGTATATCCTCTGGAGATTGAAAGATATGCGGAAAGAGAAAAAGAACTTAGGGAATTCATTGAGAGACAACAGGTACAAAAAGCAGAGACTAAAAGTCTTTTCGATCAAACCGTAAAACAGAATGTGGAATTAAAAATACAAGCGGAAAAACTTTTGGACGAAGTAAAATTATACAAAGAAGAAATAGATAAATATAAGAAGGGTAAATCAAATGAATCAAAATTAAAACAAAGTAATGAGCGATTAAAATCAGAGGTAGATAAATTAAAAGAACGGCTTAGTAATAAAACAATTTCGAGTGAAGAACAATTATCAGATATTGAGGGCCGAAAAGATGAAATAATTAAAAATTTACCTTTACGGGAGAAACTAAAGTATATCTTCAAAAAGTATGGTTTTACAGTTTTTGCTGTTCTAAGTGCGGTAGGTGTAATCATTGGGGTAATAGTTTCTAATCTTTCAAAAGGTTTATCTGCTTTAGGTAGGGGTGTTGGTAATGGTTTGAAAACTATAGGTAAAAAACTAGGTGAAATATTGCCGGGGATGGTTGGCGCAATAGTTAGCTTTCTATTCAAAACCGCCGGACAGGTTATTGGATTTTTAGGCGAGAATGCTTGGCTTTTGATAATGGCTGTAGTTCTATATTTTGTGGAAAGTATAAAAAAGAAAAGAAAGTAGATCTGCTTCGCGACCTCTTTGTGGTCTAAAGATATCACACTGATCAGTAAAAAACAATATGGATCAATACAACGGAATTTATCCTCAATTAGCTGACGAACCAAAAAATTTCAGGATTTTAAAGTCATGTGAAGTATTAAATAATCTTAATAAGGAAATTGTTCATTACGAGGAAGTAAGAAAGAAATACAATAGGGCAAGAGGAATATTTGCAAAAATCAGTGTTGGAAGTGGTGTGTTTTCAGTTATCCTTTCTGCAAGTGGTTTGAGTACATCTCTTACTGGTTTTGGAGCTATTATTGGCGTACCGTTAGGTGTTGTGGGCGGCGTATTAGGCGGGGTATCGGTTGGTTGTGCCGCCATATCAAAAAGACTTTCTCATAATGTTAGTAAACATGAACAAACGGTTTCTCTGGCAAAGGCAAAAGTAAACACTATTAACGATTTAGTTTCAAAAGCATTGAAAGATAAAACTATATCTGACCAAGAATTTTCTCTAATTTTATCAGAGTCAGAAAAGTTTGAAAAACTAAAACTAGAAATACGCCAAAAAAATCATACGGAAAAAAACATGAACATAAAACAGATAAGGACCGCGGTTATTGCGGATATATTAAAAGATCTGAACAATCGAGAACGTTGAAAATTTCATACGAAAAAACCGAAGTAGGATGGAATTTTTTTGCAGGTATTAGAAAAGAGGTTAATTAAATTTACATCTTATTCTTAATCTAAAGCTCAGATTAATTGAAACACAAAGAATAAGATGTTATTGGTTGATTTCAAAACTCGATACCCTAGGGCAAACCTTGAAAAATTTACATTTGTGAATGACTCATTTGGCGGATATATTAAATGGAAAGTTAATGGAACAACAATTATGTCCGATGAAGATCCTTCTGGAAAAACCTGGACTGAAAATCTTTCTAATGATTTGAAAACATTATTATGGAAAGATTTAGGTTTAGAAAATAAAGTTAAGGTAAGTTCATTTCCAAAAAGTTTAACATTTACAAAACAAACATACCCAATACCAGGGATTAAATTCAATGAATTTGCTCTTAATGTAACAAAATTATTAATCAATCAAAATATATATGTTTCAGAAAAAGATCATTTCACCGCAGAAATGATAAATGTTTTTAAAAATCAAACTGTGGGGTTTACTAGTGGAAAAGAAGCCAGAGCTTGGTTAAGTAAACCAAATATTAAACAGTGGCCGCAACAATTAAACATGGCGGTTTGGTGCGCAACGTCTGGATGCGGCGTAAGTTTAAGTGATATTTTTAGTTACCCGAAAGTTATTAAAAGTTTTTTTGTATTTCACATTTACTTTACAATAAGAAGAATAATAAATGAATTAAATGCGCCATTGCCAGGAGAACAAACTTTTTCCTTAAAAAATAATCCATACGACAAAAATGTTTATAATAGATTGTGCGCAGAATTTGGGTTAAGTAATAATCAAGATTTTAAAGGGTGGAATAAGCCTTTAGCTGATTTTAGATTTAAGGGCGGCGCAAACCATGGAGTTGGAGATGTATTTATTGATTATGGAAAAGGATACGTGGACCCTGGAAGCGTGCCTGGGAGCGAAGCCGCGCAAGCAACGGGCGGGGGATACCAAAATGTCAGGATTATAAGAGGTTATGATACAGAAGCTAATATTTGGCCTAGCAGCGAAAATAAATTTTACGATGATGGCGGAAGAAAAAATAAAGGCGATTTAGTATCAATGCTTCGAAATGATCATTTTGTTGATTTTCAATATGCTTGGTTTATAGCAGAATCGGGTCACGGATTAACAAAGGCGGGATTGGGGAGAATAAATAGATCAGTTGAGGCTTTTGTTTATTGCATATTAGGGGCACAAGTTAATACTAGAAATTCTATTGTGGGTAATGGCGGCGGAGCAATCGAAACGCAAAATGAATTCAAAGACTTATTTGATAGTAGTGTAATAGAAAATAATATTTCTAAATCCATTCAAAATTACCAACAATCTGTACAGGAAACTAAATTAAGGCTTGATTTGGCTGTTGCTCCAGGTGTTTGGTTGATGCCAAGTAATTTAATTATAAATACAGAAAGTGTGGTTGGGTACAATAATAATCTGAAAATAGCAACAGAAGATATGAAATTTGGGGAAAATAATTCAATAAATATCGAAACAAAAAATGTTGGAATACCTAATAGTTTAGGAACAACAAAAGTTTTATTAAATACCAATCCGCAACTAATGAAACCTAAAATAAGTAATAACGATAAATCAGACAATGAGGAAAAAGTTAGTAAAATAGAAACATCTTCTCATCAAAATAATCTTATTGTTTTAATTCTTGCTGGAGGATTATTATCCTGGTTTTTATTTCGATAATGTTTTGATTATATAAATCTAAAGATGAATATGATGTAATCAAAACAAAAAATGCTGAGTATTACAATGTATGATTCTGAAACTAGAATTTATTTAGATCCGCCTCTGAAAAATCTTCGGGAGATACAGCTCCTAGATTGTAATATACAACCAAAAAAGGTGATTAATTTAAAGAATTTAGAGTCGATTTTCAAAGTAAGACCGAGGGACTTCATAGTATTTTATCCTAGTATAACATATACGCTTAATAAAATCCAATCAATCTTTCTTAGAGATACTGAAGATGAAAAGATAACAATCATTGAGACTGATAATTTTGACTATCTTTTTTCAAACAAGAAATACAACATTTATATTTCTATGGGTCTGCAAGTTGCTTTAGGTCTGCCTGAAGTTATAAACCCCGGCAAATTATACCCCATAAATATTCAGATTAAGGAGCCATTTAGACTTATGTGTAGTATAGTAGATAATAAATCATCATATATGAATAACACTAAATATGGTGAACTTGTGAAACTCACACCATCAAACCTACTTGCAAACATACCCTCAAAAGATTATCCAACAATTCCAGTTCAAAAATATGAGAGCCCCATAAACCACTTTGATTTAACAATATTAGGCGCAGAATGGGAAAAAATTGATCTTAAGGATACTCCCACAACTTTTAGTTTAAGATTTAGATAAATTTCGGCGTGGCCGGCCCTTCTAGTCTTTTTGTTATATAATCCAAAAAGAGTGATTATATAACATAATTTTTTTCATAACATTCTTTACAAAATGCCTTCTGTCTATTGTGTTCGCAAATTTGCGATCCTCCGCATAACTTACAAAAATTTCTTTGTTTTCCATGAATACATATTCCTTTACCGCCGCATTCTTTGCAACGTGCCTTCTGTTTTTTATGTATACATATTTGCGATCCTCCACAATCTCTGCATTGATTCCTTTGTTTTTTATGCGCACATATTTGTGATCCCCCACAATCTCTGCAATAAGCTTTATTTCTATTATGTTCACATATTTGCGCTCCGCCACACTCTTTGCATCTTAATTTCTGCCTTTTATGAACACAATAATAATTATACATATTAGTTTTAAGTTCTGAAGTGGGTGGCGGTGTGCCCGGTCTAAATCGATCTGGAGAACCGGGTGGTGTTTCTGGAATAAATACATCAGATAAGTCTTGGGATGTGCTTGGTTGTGGGGTTGGTAAATTTTCTTGAGGTGGGGGCGGAAGCGGAATTGGCAGAGGAGTATTCTGATCGGGCCTGCGCGGTGTTGTATTTAATGATTCGCTAATTTCCCGAATATTATCAATGATTTCTTGAACATTATTAACTATTTCGGGAATATTAATCAAAAAATCAATGCGTTTCGCTTTAGTATTATAATATGACTTTCTTGGTGGGTTATACCAGTAGACCAATTTTTTTAATTGCTCGGCTTTTAATCCATTTAACTGTTGTTCCATTTACAATATTTTCTTTTGTTTTTAAATAGGAATTAAAAATTATTTTTTTTGTGCTGGTTCCATTCTCCTTGAAAAATTTTGTGTCGGTAAGTCATCTCTGGACTTGGTGGTCTTTGCAGAAACTTGGCCAGCCAGGGACGGAGTCGCCCTCCGCTCGCGTAGCTCGCTCCGCCTGTCGGCCCCTCTTGACGAAAGGGCTTGGCCGAAACTTTGCAAAGGGCTTGACATCTTCGGCTATAGCGGTCTCCAGTCTCGGTGGTCTTTGCAGAAACTTGGCCAGCCAGGGATGGAGTCGCCCTCCGCTCGCGTAGCTCGCTCCGCCTGTCGGCCCCTCTTGACGAAAGGGCTTGGCCGAAACTTTGCATAGACTTATTAAATCTTTTGTGCTGGTTCCATCTCTTGCACAATTTTTGTAATATTTTTTATTTTTATTAATTTTGTGCTGGCGCCTCACAATTTTTGTAATATTTTTTATTTTTATTAATTTGTGCTGGTTCCCCCATATACACAACTACTAATTGCAAGAGAGAGTTAGAACACTAGTTCACTGCTATGTGAAATTTAAGAGCGACCTCATGAAGAGCAATCTATACAAGTATTCAGTGTATGTTTAAACTGTTTGCAATTCCAGTGGGCTTTTGTTGCCAAAAATTGTCGTGGACGACTTTGGAGGCAAGAGATCAGATGCAGGAATGCTGGGAAGCGGGATTTATTTTGCAAGCTCCGCAAGGTGAGAGCAAAATCTATCTTTCCATGGTAATGCAGCTTTACGTCGTCATCAGACACTCTTAGTTATTTCGAACGCACTCCCTAATCTATGCTCACTCCTAGCAATATGTTTCTAGATGTATTCTTAAATGAGTGAGTGATGGAAAGTTGGCGTTTTCCTTACTTTTTCCGGTGTGTATCTGTAAACATCATTGAGATTTTTTAATTTGCAGCACCAGTGCTAAGTATTCAACACCAGGAAGTCAAGGTTCTTGTGCTAGGCTTATGTTGATCAATGAAGTCGCTCTGGGCAGAGTTAAGGTAGGTGCCATCAGGGAAAGAGTCTAGGTAAATGAGAAAAATATTTAAGCCGTTACGATAGTTACAATGAGGTTGTGAAGTTTTTGTGCTAACGTGGAAGATCAGAGACTTCTATGGATAGACGGCATAGATCCTCCAGGCTGGTGTAAAGGGATTAGTCATCTGCCTAGCTAGAAACAAGTTTGAGACACTAAATCTGCAGGTTTTCATCGCTCTCCTTGAAACTAAAATTCAGCGTGAAAATGAAATTTCTATAAAAAACGGAAACTTTATCTAATACAGAAATAAGTAAACCTCCCTGTGCATTTCGGATACGCGTTGTGATTTTTCCTTTTTAGTTAATCTTACGAATGTGTGTGTTTTTTTTCTTTGTTATATATTACTGAACTGTATCTAAAGTATTTTAATGAAAATCTACTTGTAGACTTATGGAAATGCCGCAATTTGATTGGCTGAGCTACTGCAGACTATCAGCCATTAGACAGCACTTGGTTGAAGATCGTTTTCAAAATGGCGACGTCTTCGCGCTTTTAGCGAAGTTTCGCATAAAGATTTAGTATTTTGGTATTTTTTCACTGACACATGATTCGTTTATTATGATTTTTACTAAAACAATTAGATTATTCGCTCTCGATTTCTATGAGGTGATATCATACTATCACCTCATAGAAATCTCGAGCTCATAATCTAATTGTTACGTATCTTACGCAAATCACTGATAGAAATTAATGGCACCCATGATGTATGTGAAGTCTTGTATTTTGTATTCAAAATAAAGTCTATATTATAACAAAAAAAGAAAGAAGAAGAAAAAAGAAAAAAAGGATAAGTCTCTAAAGAGGCTGGTGTCGTTGGGAAATTGAAACACAAAAGTAGGTATATCGAACTAGTTGATAAATGTATGTGGTACAACAGCAAGATAAAGGAGAAGCTAATGTTTCGAGCGTTAGCCCTTCGTCATTCACTCTGTCAACGGCTACAGCTTCCCTTTCATTGGTAGAACTTGCATTTATTGTATCAACTTGTTTGTTGAATTTTTTTCTATTCCTCCTCCTGGGTTTTTCTGTCAGGTTGACTTGAAAAAAAATCGACGTTTGTCCAATCAGCGCCTGAAACAATAACAAGGAAAAACGTCGTCCGGTTAATCGGCATTGTCAAGGATAATTTACATCTAAGTTAAATTAATTGAAGTTGATTGGAACTACGAATTAATAGCATTAGAAACAAATTTTTTAATTGATTGCGTCCTATGCTTTGTCGACGCGTTGGTTTTTACGGTTAGTCATCCTTACTCTTGCTCTTGCTATGTTAGTTTTATCTCTCCTAGGAATTTAAACAGTTTTCTATGGGTTTGGCGTCACCTCCAGTTGGTTTTGATAGTTGTCATGGAGTGCCAGGAACAGATATGGACCCATCAGACTTCGAGGTTAGCTCATAGCAAAGTGATTCGTACACCTAAAAACAGGTCTCAAAAAAAAAACAGCTTCATCCTTTAAGGGGTCCGAGCCAGGGTGTCATGTTTCTATGGTATCGTCTGAAAACACTTAAAATGATTCCCTTTTGTTCAGACTGTTTCTGACTGAAAAAAAAGGAACGATAAAGAAGGTTCAATAACCAGCGTAGTATTTTGTCCAATTTTTTCAAATTTAACCCGAAACAAATCCATAAACTTACCACACTTTGTTATCCTGTTCCGAAGACCTCGTATTGTAGCTTTATTTTAGAGTTCGTGGTACATGCACTGCATTAATCGGAATACCTGATTTTAATTAGTCTTAACTCATTTTTGATCCGCCTAAGAATTATATTTCATGGGTTACACTCAGTCACCAATGACCTTCTCATCACGGTGAACAGTGTGTGGTTTTAACCCTTTCACGTGCTCACGACACCTAGCAAAGCACCTTAACTTGGTGTCCTTGGCGTAACGTAATTGTACAAATCGGAGTTCAGTGTTTTTAATTTTGTACTAGCTTCACACTGAATGATTCATCATCTCTATGATGTTCAATTGCCTACCTTTTCCCAAATTTTTTCGCGAGCAAACAGATTGTTCACGAGGGTTCAGAAATTGTCTTTTCTTTGACCAGGATGACGAGTTTGCAATTTACAAGAGCGACCAGCAGAAGATAAGGTGACTCAGGATGTTTTTTCTTGGGTTTGCCTGTTTGTGAATATAGAGTGCATAAGATAAATGCTATATTTTCACTGAGGGGAAAGGCACGATTTCATCTTGGCTCCATTTGTGCAATTTTACGCAAATTCGATTTAGAAGAGGCCTTTCAAGATTCAAACCGAAGACACTTGCGCCACCGGGTACAACGCTCTACCAACTGAGCTTTGGAGAGCTATGAACGATTCATTCTGAGAGCAAGACAATCATCGATGGTTCATTCCCACCCATAGAGTAAATACATATCATATACTAATCAAAATTCTAGATTAAAAATAAAAAAAACATTCCTCCCATGGGCGAATGTAAACCTGCACCTCACAAACCGCACTGTCTGGCATGAAGTACTTAGTAAACAATACTTGCGGTCAGTCTTGGACATAGGTGCAGAATAGGGCTTTTCAAAAACGGTCTTCTAAATATTGGCTTCACGGCATTTTTGGAATATGTTCGCACGATTTGAGAGGATTTTCCTAGAGCCTCCTTAATCTAATACCCCGTTGACACCAAAGTGCCAAAAAAGTTGCTAACTGACGTTATCGACTACAAATTTAGCACAGATAGAAAGAACATGTTAAAGTCCGTGTTCCGGTGTTCAGTTACCAGATTTCACCTTTTTAAACCTGGTTTAACTAAACATGTTTAGTTGGTGTGAATGGGGTATAAGACGTTGTAGTGCTTTGAATGTCGTTTTCTGATGTCTCCGATGCTTGAATTACACCAAGAATAGTTAGCGGCCAATCAGTAGCCTTGACACTGGACGTTTACCACATCGATGGTTTTATTATACTTTTCTGCAGATACCTTGTGGAGTTCGTCTTGCCTGACGATAAATTGCTCCCACGAGACGACGTCTCTCTTGACAGCGGGTTTTCAGACGACGAGGTGGAAACTTTCGAGGAAGGTATTGAGTTCTCGTGAGTTTCTGCAAATTCATCGCTGGTTTGTCCTTGAGGGAAACCACTGATACCTCATATTTCAATATTATTATACCTCTCAGTTAGTACGCACGCTGTGATTGGTCAATTTAGCGGGTCTTTAAATTCAAAAGTTTGTTTTGAGATATAATAAATATCTTACAAACCTCGTTTTCTCGGTCCGTACTGTAAGTTACGGATCCTCGTTTTTTCGTAACTTACAGTACGGTCCTCGAACTCTGTTGGTAAGAGGTATTTATAACTAGTCAACATTGTATCTTTACTTGAGGCCAAAAGTGTTATTTCTAAATTTGTGGATGTTTCTTCATTGTTCCAGTTTCTTCTTTTCCCACTTTTACATGGTTATAATGTATAGAGCCACGAATCACTCCCTAAATATTCCCCAGTGTTGGGAATAAGGCGAACCATTCAGGACAAAGAAAAATTCATACGACTTCGGTGAAACGGAAGCCACTACATCTTTAACCTTAACATTGTTTCAAAATTGCATGAATAATAACTTACATTACTTTTTTCTCAAAAATCTGAGAGGGCGGGAATCCTGAATCCTCGAATTTGATTGGCTAATCACGCGCGCTTGACCGATCCAGCTTTTTACGATGCGGCCCACGGGCCGGATTTTTTCCCCCCTGTAGCAATTTTCTATCTCTTCTCTTACTTTAAATGGAAGACATCAAAAAAGTAAATAAATAAATAAATAAGGTGTTTACCGGACTTGTTCGGTCCGTATAGGAAAAAACTGTGCCTCCTGATGGGTGACGAAGCCAGACAGTGTTTTTGTAAGAGGCTTATTAGAATGAGTCTCGTGTGTACACAATTTGCCCCCCAGATTTGAGTCATCAGTATAAACATTGTCCTAACAATGTGAGTACGTTGTTAGGCTAACAGAAAATGAGAATTGAGAAAATCGCCAATTCAAGGATAGTGAATCCATTTAATACCAAATTCTCCAACCCAACAAATACCAATGTAAATGAGGAGAATTACTACTCGCATCTTGGGAAGATGTTGGCGTTTACTCGCTTTGTCTCTGAATTATGGTGTTTGGCTTGCTTTAAAACATAATATTCAAAAATCATTTTATTTCTACGCACGCAGCGCTCGCGATCAGTATCTGTTTCTTCTGTGACATAGGAGTCGGGAGTTCCATACCGAGAAGGCTACTTGATTTCGTGTCCCGTTTACATGATGACTTTTAAGTGCACATGTTAGAATCGAGTTGACTTCAATTACGCATGGTTTACCCGTCCTCTTACATGAAAGTGCCAATTTTATATCGTATCTGGTGGGTGTTCTTCGTTTGCATGATTTCGTTACGAAACTGTTACGGAACGAGACTTTCGATCCGGCATTGAAACCGCTCCAGTTTTACTCGCACCGTCATGACATTTTCTGGGGATATCATGTAAACGAACACAGAGCCACAAGAGGGAACCGGAGTGAACTCGTCGTTTAGTCCATTTGAGGCAGTTTAAGAGTGAGGTGACAAATAAAGATTACTCCATGGAAAATGCGCGCGTACGATTTTTATTCACGAGTTGAGTAGTATCAGAAAACGAACGAGTGAGCGCAGCGAACGATTGAGTTTTCTGTACAACTCAACTCGTGAATAAAAAATCGTACAAAGCATTTTCCATGGTGTAATTTGTTTATTTTATAGATACTGAGATTTTGAAAAGCCAAATTTTGTCAATCTTACGCGAGTGTTTAGGGAACCCATTCAATGCGTGTAAAACTAGAATAACTAAAACATCAGTTTCTCTTTCAAAATCAAATATTTAATGAAGTAACACAAGAAATAAAACGTCAGTTTATACCTTCACAACTTTTATAAACATTTTTCAGCTGAAAAAAAAACCTGACTGAGGCTTATAGGTTCAAATTTCATCGAAATCGCGATGCGATGTTGTTCACTAGTGAGTTTTCGTCGTTCGCGTTTGTGATTGGATGAACGACGTTTTTTCACTAGTGAGTTTTCATCGTTCGCGTTTCCTATTGGCTAATGCATTTTACGTATCATTTTTACGTACTCTTTTTTTCGTGAGGAAATCTCAGTACTATGATATAATGCTTTTTTCGCTCTAGACTCGAATGTGGATTTAACTGATGTGATGTCAGTCGTTGACCCTCTGAGCAAAGTACAGGCAGGACTCAAAGGGGCCGGAGACAAGCCCATTCCACTGCGCGCGGTTCACATCAAAGCCAAACTGCTTGATCTCGCAGCGCAGGTGAGTAGAACATTTGTAACTTCCTGTTTGTACAGGTGCAGGAATTAATGTGTTTTATTATATCTCTCAGTTAGTTCGCGCGCTGTGATTGGTCAATTTAGCGGGCCGTACTTCACCGTACGGCCAGCTAAATTCAAAAGTTTGATTTGAGATATAATAAATATCTTACAAACCTCGTTTTCTCGGTCCGTACTGTAAGTTACGGATCCTCGTTTTTTCCGCTTGCAATAAAATCCGAGCGGAAAAACTCGGTCCGTAACTTACAGTACGGACCTAGAACTCGGTTAGTAAGAGATATGAACTTCAGATCAGGAGGTGGGGCCCATGCCTAGGTAATGGTACTGTGTTCTTTGTATTGGTAATCAAATGGTTTCTAGTGCAATTTGGTATAAATGAGCGCAAGTAAATCTTTTAAAGACTGAAAAACGTTACGAGCCTGTTGAGCGAGTGCAATTTGTTGTCTTCGAAGAATTTTTATAAAAAATTGAACTTGAAACAATTTGAGTATTTGTTAATAATATACATGCAAAACTTTAAATTCAAATTTCGGCACTCAATTTTAATTTTCTGCACTGTTTGGAATTAATTGTCATGGTCTAAGCCAATCGGCGCGTTGAATTTTTTGCATGGCTATTATTACTTTAGACAAGAAACTCTACACTGTCTCTCGTCACTCACGATTATAAATGAGTACCAGCGATATCACTTGTACTATAGCCTGGTACCACTAGTTAACGTTTTGGATCCAATGTAAGTATCTGGGCAACGGTGCACCTACTCCTCCCCTAACCCAACAAGTAATAATAAGTTAAAACGTTAGTGTTAATGTTGGGTTAGGGGAGGGGTAGGTGCACAGTTGCCCTGATACTTACATTGATCCAACTTTTTTATCTGCTCTCTTTTTTGATTTGGTACCGAAACGTTTTCAATAAATACACGGACACGTGACGCTATCGAGGCGTGCTCTACCTTGAGTTGTGTATTTTTTTCAGAGATTCGGATATTGAAACAATTTTACTCAAACACCTGATGATCTAAGATCAGTTTTGCACATTTTGTGTTTTCTTCTGTTTTTAAGTGACAGCTTGGCACATTCACTCATATACAAGTCATTTTATTTTTCAGGTGATAGTGTTTCAGGCCTATAAGAACACCAGCTCTGTTCCTATCGAGGCAAAGTATGTCTTCCCACTGGATGATATGGCCGCAGGTTTGTTTTTATCAATGTAATGTTTGGAATTGTTTTATCCCTGACTGCGTAACCAAGATAAACTAGTAGTAATCGCCGATTAAGAAGTGTGTTCGAGCTTTTTTAGGTTCACCGTTATAATGTTTATATGAATATTGATTAATAAGGTTGTAAACAGTTTTAATTATCTGTAAAAAACGTTTTAGATTCTAGATTTTACCTTTTATCCTTTATTTTGGGGAATACCTTTATTATATATAGGGTCGGCCTCTAGATATCCCCTTTCGAGAGGAAGAGGGACCCTTCTGTCCTGTTCCTTTTTTATCTTTTTTTTTTTGCATATCTGAATTTTCTCTTTTCTCTTCCTGTTTTACACGGGCTATATGTTAATAACCATGCAACATTAAATTGTTAACTGTGCCACAGTGTATTTTTGTATGACTTTTTATAGAGGTTGTACTGCGTGTAGTGTAACAAAGAACTATGTAGAGTCCAGCTTTTTTAATTTAAGTGGAGTGAATATAAAGTTCAACAAAACTGTTTTTAAAATGTTTATGGGAGATCAATGTAAATTTTAAGTTTGAAAACCTTCATATAGCAGTCCATCATATTTAAAACGGGTACCTGTACATAAACGATAAGAGCATCTGTAGATTAGAACGTGAGGAAACTGTAACAAAATTTTGTTAAATGCCCGGTTTAGTATAGGTTTCTGGGTGCAAGTTTCTGAATCACAACATTTTTAAATTTCTAATAATATCTTGAAAATGGTCTGATATCATTACAAAGCAAGTCTGTGGAAACTGCTAGTGAACAACATTTGCGAAAATTTTATGCTTACGAAATTATCGAAATTTGGCCAATATACTCGACGAGCGCGCCTAGTGAGTTCATTCAGAGAGCTCATGCTCTATGGAATACGAGTATCATCACTCGTTTCATTCTGTTGCAGACCACAATCGGTCGTGCACAATGGTAGACGAGCACACTGACTCGTTTCATTCAGGTTACCACCAGATATGGTGCACGATGACTCGGTTTATATTGTTGACGCACAATTTCATACAAGAACAACCAGTTGATTCATTGGGTTGGAGACAATAAAAGGTCGGCTTCTGTTAATATGACAACAGCGACAGCTCAGACATTTGTACGGTGACGAAGTGCAGTGAACTAACGGAGACAAGTTTCGTCCAAGGAAATCAACGCCAAAGACACCTAAGATGTCGTTTCTACGCGGCCTAGTAGTGGTGCAAAACGTTCTGAGGCTTTGACAAATAGTTGCCACGAATCCTTTAAACAACACTGTACACGAAAACTTGCTTAGTCAGCAGAAGGGTGGCCATGTCGTAGGCACAAAAATTCAGTGGCGCAGCATGTAAATTCAAAATGGCGACGACAACGGTACAAATGTGTGACCAACCAAAGGAACGTGAAGAATTTGGTATAAAGCGCCTATTCATGCAAAATTAGTAACCGCGCCCTGAAGAATAGATTGCGTTCTCCATCGTCGAACGCAAAAAGGAATTAAGAACAGAATAAACTCTGCAGCTTAAGGCGACATGTGGGATATTGGCACAGTATGATGCTAAGCTGGTTGAGTAAATGAATGTAATTCCAAAAGTTAAAATTCACTTTTCGACATTTCTGTCTATTGTCGTCTTCAGGGGTGACGTAGTTAGGCTATGTGGCTCTATTTCATGATACCCTCATTAAGTGGTATTGCTTTGTGTGCTTGGTGGGTCATCTCTTACGAACTCACACGTTACCAGCTCCCAGTTTGCTTTGATAGCTCAGTTGGTTTGAGAAAGTTGTACCAGTTTCGCAAGTATGAGTTCGAATTCAGATCAAGCCTGATTTTTTTCAAGTCTTCTCTTTGCAACTGTTCAACTTGCTCACATAACTGCGAAGATCTTTCACTTATTGAAATTGTACTCCTTTTCTAATAATCCGAAATAATGCAGTAGTCACAAGCTATTTTGTGGTGTATGACTTCAGCAATTTTCCATTACTTGTTTCCAACATCTTTGCAGGGACGGTGGAGCGTATTGTAAAGTGGAAGGGTTTGAAAACGAGCGCCGAAGGCGCGAGTTTGTAGGGGGGTCTGGGGGAATCCTCCCCCAGAAAATTATGAAATCTAGAGGCTCAGAAATTGTATTTTCAACATTCTCCATGAGATATTTCTTAAAAAAGACAACCTGGATAAGTGTAAAATGTCATCCTTGTAAAAAGTGGGGGGGGGGGGGGCTAAAGTCCCCCCGGCTCCGCCGTCCCGTGCTCTGTGTCCTGTGACCTACCAAATTTCATTGGCTTGCCTTGTACATATCCCCAGGATCTCAACCCTACTTATCTATCTAGACACGAATCTACTAGTTTATGTGGGATGTTGACTAAATAAAACACCGAAATCTAGAGCAAAAAGTTCTGAAAAACCTTGAGGATTATTGTAAACATATTTAGAGAATCAGTGAAATGAGCACAGGCCCCTGTAATTAAATTGAATTATTTCTAACCTTTCTTTTTAGTGTGTGGTTTTGAAGCGTTTATCAATGGCAAGCACATTGTTGGTGAAGTAAAGGAGAAAGAGCAAGCGCACAAGGAATACCGGGAAGCTATCAGCCAAGGGCATGGTGCCTACCTGATGGACGAGGAAACACCTGTATGTCACGTGTAATTGCATGTTATCCTTTAGTAGATTGCACCTAAAGCTATCTAGCGTAAAGGTTGCAATACTTCGTCAGATATCCTTGTGGGATCGATATAACTGACAAACTCACAACTTGACAGTGATTCCAGGGAGATGTGCTTTCAGTTGAGATATGTTGTCCGAGTATGCGAGCTGTCTACGCCTAAAAATAAATATTTTATTTATTTATCCTGCATCCATGTCCAATACCCGAACCGAGTCGGATCGTGTAACGTGCGTGTCGACCCGACTACCGGAAGTCAGGTCGTGTTATGCAAATACGGAAGTAAACTTGACGTTTCGGAAGTGAATATTTTAGTAACCTTCTTCCGAGTGTCTTGACTGATCGTGACGGATGGAGGCGGGCCGTACGACCCGCAAAGCTGAAGACGGCCCGACGATTTAGCAGTCAGGTGGTGACAAACGGTGCGCTGCGCAACAAGCGCGTTAGTATATGCATTAATTGTTAAGGTCATGCTGGAAGAATATTGCAACTGGGACTCAAGGTGAAATTTTCCCAGTTTGAGTTTGAGCTGCAACAGTTTGCCACATCAATAAAAAGTTCACACCAAGCTGATGCTTGTTGGGTTTTTCTTTTTCAGGACGTTTTCACCGTCAACGTGGGAAACCTTCCGCCCGGCGCCCAAGTCATGATTAAAATTACTTACGTCTCGGAGCTAATGGTTGATAAAGAACACATTTGCTTTACACTTCCTGGTTCAGTCGCACCATGGAAACGCAGTCAGGCTTTGGAGGAAGTGACACAGGTAATGTGTATGTTGTAGTTCAATTTTATCCTTGGTTTAAATTTTATTTTCCTTTGTTTCAAACTCATTATCATACAGTACCGTACCAAAAACCAAAGGAAAATAAAATTTGAACCAAGGAAGAAATTGAACTACAACTCGTGCACTGTTTTTTAGCCGTAGTTACGTCTGTGACTTCGTGACAATTGTGCGTTACACTGTGTAACAAAAAACCCGTTTGGTGATTATGACCTCTAGCAATGCTGAAAGCTAGAATCGTGATTAGAAGCTACAAGTCCAACTTCTTACTTCGCTTTCTTGTTCCTCGAGCCGAGGAAAAGGTCACAACCCGTCTCTACTTGGAACGATTCTGGAGTTTGTTCTTCTCTTTCGTTGATCGTCCTTTGTAGTGCAACCATTCAAGCAAAACTTATTGAAGGTGTCGCACTTTGCCCCTTTTCCTTTCCCTCCTTCTTGTGAGTAAAAGAAAACATTTTGTTTAGATGCCAAAATGAATGTCCTTGTTACTGAACAGCCTTCGCAATCAACATCGGTACGCGCATTATTCCTTATTCGCAACAGATAATAATAATAGATTTATGGATGATCTCTTAGTCCCTACCATAAGCGACCTTACCAACCTATTTCCTTTATTTCTCATGGTTTTTGTTGTTATGATGTAGTCTGATGTCGACACGGTACAAGTTGATGATGATCAGCCAAGGTATGTTGTGCAAACAAATAATCGTCTCACTTCGGTTTTTCTTATGCTATTTCACTTTGTTTAGTTGGTTCTGTAAGATGGTAACGTAGCCTTGCGAAATAGGAAAATGCAAACAAACATACCCACTTGAGCAATCGGAGGGTTTGAGTGGCAGGAAATTCTAACGTCCAATCCCGCTTCCACTCAAAAAGTTGGTTGCTATGCAAACAATGTTAGAGATCTACGGTACTACCCAGAGGTTAATTTGACAAGCGATCTTTTTTCCTTTAGGGTGTGCTCAAAACGTTTCACGAATTTTATAAATTTTTCAACCCGTCTTCGAAAAGTAGTCAGCGTAAAAATAAACGTCCGCCAAAATATTCAACGACAGTTTATTCCTCTGAGGTCACTGAATACCAATCAGACTTGTTCCAGACAACAACCTAGACTCTTAAACAATTCGGACGCAGGCCTTTCTCAGGTAGCATTCTGAATCGGACCACTTTAGCTGTCACATTTAGCAAATTGCACAGAGAAAAGGTGACATTCCCTTGCTTTTCCAACACCGGGCATAAAATTTGATCTCAGGGGAAAACGTCTGACATCATTGACATGAAATATCTAAAATTTTGGCGAAATTCAGCTTCTGCCAGAGGAAGATGTGCTCTTGTTCTTACCGCTGTGTAGAGTATGAATGAAGGCTATCGTCCTCACAAAGAAGTACCTACTGTTAATAATAATAACAAGCTGTCTACGTTTATATCTGATCACTGGCCGAGCAAAAGTCGACGACTTTTCTAAAAGTAATTCCTTTGTATTACCGTTTAGGGATTTTTCGGTGCAAATCTCCGTCGAGATGCCATTCGACATCCGCACCATTCATTCCCCTTCTCATCCGATTAAAATCAAGGTACGTTCAGCTGTAATTCCTGGTAAATGATTGAATTTCATTCTTTTTGTAACTTGTTTGAACCCAGGGATGTCAGTAGTTGTTTGTCGAGTTTGATCTTCTATGTGCAGGTTGTTCTGCAGACAACTGTTGCTAACATCGACTGTCATTTCGTTAGCTTCCGTTCACGCTGTCAAAACGTCATTGAACGTCAACAACAGTTCCTTTAAGAACTACCTGCACATGGATGGTTGTACTATACCTCCATCGTTTTCTCTCTCTCTCTCTCTCTCTCTCTCTCTCTCTTTCTCTCTCTCTCTCTCTCTCTCTCTCTCTCTCTCTCTCTCTCTTTCACTCTCTCTCGTGTAATGTCAAATGCTGAGCTATACATAACGATTCCAACAGTTAACACATACAACACCCAGAGTCAAGCTTTGAGCCACATAAATAGCTCCAATTCTTGACTCTTCCCCTCCCATTAGTCGACCTAAAGGCTACGTTTGCGAATTCCTCTTGTCTCGGGACTCGCGTCAATTTGATGTATTCGAATATAAATGCGTTAGCACTGACCTTCATTCAACTGTTATTCGTATCGTCACATGTTTAGAATGGGGTGACATCGCATATTTTGTGAAAATTTCCCCAGCAATTTTGATCAAATCCCAAACTGCCTCGAGTGTTATCGCAGGCGAAAATACATAGAACTTTGTGGATTTGAACATTGCCGGATACAATATTTCTACTTAAGATACCGCATTCAAAACCTCTGGAGACATCAGCAAACCGTGATGACGATTTTTTCTTTCTGATTGGTTAACTTCTGTCCAAACGAATTGAATGGCAGCGTTTGGAACTGAAAAAGAAAGAACAGTCTAGGTGTATCAGGTAAAAGGTTCTTAGGCGTACTTGATTCAGACTTATCGGAGCGAATTCGGCTGACTCGAACGATTTGTGCTCAACCTGTAGTCAAGTGAATGAAAATTTCCTATATTTGAACTGAGGAACAAAGGTTTAATAAGTGAAGGATCGTCGCAGTTATGTACGCAACGTAACCAGGTGCAAGGATAGAACTGAAAAAAATTCAGGCTTGAAACGGGATTTGAACCCATCATCTTGCATCACGCTCTAACCAACTGAGCAATCAATCCAACTGGGAGCCAGTTGGCTTGAAAGTTCAGTTGCTTGAGTTGCTTACGTAATTGCAACGATCGTTCATTTATTAAATCTGTAGGTTATTCTTACCCATTTTCGTGAGTTCCAAATTAAATGTATTTAATAAAGCTTTATTAAATACATTTAGGAAGCATAACGAGAACAGTGGCGCTCTGATTCAACCAGGTCAAGAAAGAAGGGTGCTTGCATTAAGTCACTAAAACCATTGTTGAAAGGCTGTGCACCCATTAACTGACTGGTGGTCCTTTGAACTGAATAGAGATGACCAGCTGAACTAGAATGAAAGATCATTGGAACACCAGCCTTGACGTTGAAGAGGAAACCAACTGTTCACAGAGTACATCTGAGAGCAGTATGTTTGCTGAAATATTTCTTCGGCCGACAAAAACTCGAGTGCGAAACGACCAGAAAGATTGCGTAAGAATCGTCTAAGCTGGATACGAGGCGATCTTGTTTACGAAGTGACTGGTAACCAAACAGTGCAATCTTTGACGTGAGCCCCAATCCGGGATCTCAGTTAGGAGATTAAAGCGCCTAACACAATTTTTTTTCTGCAGCGAACGGCTACTAAGGCTGTGGTAGATCTAGAAGCTGGTAATCCTCTGGGGGATGGTTTCCAATTGCTAATTGGTCTAGCTGAGATCCATATGCCCCGGATGTGGGTTGAACGACATGTCACCAATCCGGACAGTCGGGTAAGCGAGCAAAGGATGAATTAAATTCGTTTATACAAAGTTTAAGCTGTGTAGGTCATCTTTCCTCCTACTTTGATTACTCTGATTGATAGTTAAATACCACACTGCACACAAATCACAATCATACCATTTGCTGTGTCAACCAAGGACTCATGCTTGAAAGGTCAGAATTAAGAATGACTTGCAACATTCAGTGCCACAGTTCGATGATTGATGAGTATTCATTCCAATTGTGCTGTAGTTGACTGAAATTTACCGGCTTAAAAAAATTGAGTGCGGACGCTCATTTTAGGCGTCAATCAACGTTTAACCAGGTTATGCGGATTAAAGCGAAAACAATAGATTTTTTTTAAAGGATTGGGTTCTTTGACAACCTCTCTGAGTAATTCTGCTCGGTTTAACGTTGACAATCCATCAGTTATCTCATCTTTTGAAGGTTTCAGCCACAGCTTATGTTTTACGAATCTACCTCACTATCCTTCGCAACCTTTTCTGAGGTTTATATTCTGCGCGCTCTGGCTCCCCAGCTTCTAAGTATGGCCCTAAAAGATGCCCCTAGAATAGGCCTTTAAAATGTGGCCCTAAGATAAGGCCCCCAAAAAAAACGTCCCT
>OX453272.1:30983431-31005931 GCA_949710005.1 Ricordea florida
CTTTGCCTTTCTCTTTTGCTAGTATAATCCGATTCTCCTTTTCCGTCCTTCTTCTCCTTTCAATTGTCATATTAAAAATAATAAAATTACATGTAATTTACTTTAATTTTGTTCGCCTTGTCCCTCCTCGACTAGCTTTGTGGCTATTGGCAGGATGGGCCCTTTATACCTTTCTTTAATTTGTAAATAATTTTTTGTTGTCGTTGTTACGTGAGGTGTGTGTTACTGGAATTTATCCGCCTGAGACCCACGCCATCAGACCGAGAACGACACAATTAGTCATCTCGCTCACGAGGAACCAAATCAGTCTACAAAATACAGGTTAATTAAAGCCGACAAGTTAAATTATTAGGGCTTAAACGAAAACAATCACTTTTAATTTTGAAAAATTGTCTGTAGTCGAATACTCGAAAAGCGCGATGTTTGTTTCAGTTATAAGGTAAAGGCGCACACGAGCCAAAGGCCCACACGGCCGGGGCTTATCCCGGTTTCACTAGCATGAAGCACCTGGAAGTATTGTTACTCCCCCCTGGATGGGATACTAGTCCATCGCAGGGTCACCCCCAAAATGGTGCTTTGTTTAGACACTGGGAAAAACGTGTGCACACAAGGAATCAGTGCCCAGTTCAGCGCCGGAGTACAAGGTCGAGACTTTGTTCTCGGGCACGGGCACCGTGCCCGAATTCTGACGTGGGTTCTTGAAAGAAGGTGTGTTCACATTAGTGCCCATCAAGAATCGTACTAGGGCACCGTGCTCGAATTCTGGCGTGGGTTCTTGAAAGAAGGTGTGTTCACACCAAGTGTGAACTCAGCCTTAATTATAAGACGAAAATATGACTTTGAATTGCGTGGGATCATTCGGGACATTACCCGGTGCAATACTGGCAAAATATTGGCCCTCGCAGGACCACAAATGAAGAAAACTGATTAATTTCAGTTTTTGGCCCTGTACTTTAGTCGTGTAATAAACGCTCACCAGGTGTTTAGATAATGAAGCGTTTGATCAGTATGGTTTCTCTGACGAACTTCTGTTCGAATTGGCCTTTGGAAATGAACAGGAAGTGTCGTTCGAACTCGAGACAGTTTCCTTCCGAATAGTTTTCGAAATTTAATAAGATTTATTAAAATCAACCTCATCTGTGCTGTCCATCAAAGGGGAAAATGTCGGAACCCCATTCCGGGGGGTGGGGGTGGGTACTCCCTGAAAAATTGGTTAGAGGTGCGCGGCCCGCTTCCCAAACCCCCTACCCTGTTTATAAACAAAAAAATCCCACGCTATTTATGACCTGACCTTTAAATAAATACCCTGTTTCAGACCTGCTTTATAATTAGACAGGCAGATAGACAGACAGATAGATAGACAGATAGATACATAGACAGAGAGATAGATAGACAGACAGACAGACAGACAGACAGATAGATAGACAGATAGATAGACAGATAAATAGATAGATAGATAGATAGATAGATTTATCGAAGAAATAACATCGCAGCCATAAGGCTGAATTGCGTTATTTACAAGTGATAGAAGATAAAAATGGAAACCTATTTACAAGCAAAAATTAGTGTATTGAAAATATAATAATTATGATATCTCTTAAAAATGCGGTCATTAGCGGTATAAAAGAGTTCTTAAAACGATTTGTCCTAAATCGAAGCATGTCATAATGCCTTGCATTCCTTAGATTGTAATGGGCCATGTGTATTGGCGGTAATACGTGTAAGAATCGGGAATCAGAAGATATTGAATTAAAAAGCCTTGTACAATGCTTGTCCCTTCTCTCTGAGAGTGTTTCAAGTCTGTGCTTTGCGAGGAATGATTCATAGTTACAGCCAGGCGAAATAATGCTAAACCCTAGCCACCTCTGCACCCTTTCAATGTCGCTACTCAGGTACAGATCTAGAGGCAGGGCGTGGTGGAAAACGGGCGAACTGTATTCCAATACCGGACGAACACATGTGCAATAGAAATTAATTATATCGGAAGAGGGGACACCCGCCCTTTTCAGTAAAAGGGTAAAGTACAATCGTTTGTTGGCTTTCTTAATTACTGAGCTTACATGGGTGTTCCAGCTTAAATCACATGAGATATTTAGACCTAGGACCTTAGTCTCTTCGACAACAAATAGGTAACACAACAGGTAGTGGGGTAAGATTTCCGCACAGGTCCCTACTTCATTATGCATACTGTAGCCGTACGGTTTCGTTCTCAGAAATGTTTGCACGCACACGCACTTCCCAAGACAATTCAACTACAGCATGCATAATGAAGTAGGGACCTGTGCGGAAATCTTACCGATAGTGGTGTGCAGGAGTGGGTGATTCGCTGCTGTGGTGTGTCATTAACATACAATGGGTTGAAACGATGTTTTTATTATTTTCCTAGTTCAGACCAATCTTAAATAAAGTCTATTATAAGACTGCATGTGCAAGGTTTCGAGCTCAGAATTCCACACTATAACGCGAGTGTAAAATTCGATACCCTATTTATTACGAACATGGCGGCAATTTGGCTAAAATCGATACCTTATTTATGACCAAAACGGCTGAAAAATCATACCTTTTGGGGCCGCACATACCTGTATGGCCCATATAAGGGAGTACCTCCCCGAGAACCCCGTGAACCAACCAAAATGCTTGTTCAGATCGGACACGTCAATCAAATTCTCAGGTAGTATTATTTCCTTTATAAATATGAATACGTGTATAATAACATTGCACCAGTATCGTAAGGTCACGGGTCCAAATCCCCTTTCAAGCCTGAATTTTTTCAGGCCTTATCTTGCACATCTGCAATAATCTTTCACTTCTCAAGTCATTTCCTTTATTGCATCACATTTTTGTCTTTCACGTGCTTTTGTACAACTACTACTTATTCAGTTTAGTGCTCCTCCGATCAAAGTCCGAGGACCTGTCATTCTACGGTAGATCGCACCCAAGCTCAAATCATGCTCTTGTCACGCTTAGTTGTATTTGTTTCTATCATAGTTGGCCCTGTAGGTTTGGATATTGTTTTCCAGTAAACATTTTTTTGAAGCTAGCCGTTTATACATAGTAAGTGTATGAGATGTTCCTCGCGCAAAGTCTTGGCTTTTTCTCCCTTTTATTGAACTCCCTGTGGACTATTGCACTTCGTTCTTTCAGTCGCTATGGTAACGCTTAGCGGCTCACAAATACTATCAGTGAAGCTCTCGCATGTTCAGCACACCAAAGTGACCTTGTGCCTCAACAGTCACGGTAACTAGTGTAGTCATCTTGGTGCAGTGTATATCTCCATTTATTCGACGGACGTCACTCCAAGCCACCAAAACATGAGTTGTAGAAAACAGGGACAAGTTACGAAGCAAGGTGCGTGTGTTTCCAGTGACTCAATCGACGGAAACATGAACATTTTCAATACCCACGTGAAGGAAGAGCAATACACTTCACAGACCCAGCCGAAGCTATTTCGCTTTAGCGAAGTGCACCCAACGTTTCGTCAGAAATTCGTCTTGTCAGGCTACAGAGAGTCGAACCTATCCGCTTTGGAGTACGTAACAAGTGTATTCCGCTGTAACAATGAGACGATGAATTTTTGGACTCATTTTTTGGCTGCTCTGTTGCTGTTCGCTCGCTATTGTTCAGTAGTGTGGAACCACAACCCTGTGTCAGACCATTTCTATTTTCCACTCACCTCATTCACCCTGGGCTGCTGTAGTGTTTACCTTGTGAGTTCTGTTGCTCACATGTTCAGCTCAATGTCTGTGCGAGGATGCGACATGTGTTATTACTTCGATTATTCAGCGATCAGTGTTTATACGTTCACCGCCGGACAAGCGTTCTACTTCTATTGTCATCCACTGGACTCAGGGATCATCCTGTACGACTCCCGCGAACTGTTTCTCCTATTTTCGGCTCTTCTGTCCTTTACGGCCACGTTTCTCTGTTGCATGTCCCGCCTGCGCTGGTTCAAGATACGGTACATTCTTCGAACAGTTTCCTATACAATTCCATGGTTCTATGATTCTTCTCCCTTCTTCATGCGTCAAATTTATTGCGTGACAGATCCAGCTTGTAATCCCGAGGCTATGTATTTTTTTAAACGGTGCTTTTTGTCCTTTGCCACGGCTGCTGTTGCGAACATGGCCCGGGTTCCAGAGCGTTTTATACCCGGTGCGTTCGACGTTTGTGGCAACAGCCATAATATTATGCATGTTATGACTGCTTTGGGTGACCAATTCGCATTCTCTGTATTTCACTCGGATTTGCTCGCCAGAAGAGAGATTTTGGCCAAATTTGATATTCCAACTTTTAACGAAACCGTTGGGTTGACGATATTAGTTCTTCTTGGGAATTTTGCTATCGCTTTGTGGTTCGCAACAGAATTGAAAATGAATTCAGACAGCGTGGATCTATCTAATTCTAAAAAGTCTTAGGCAACGTGTCACGAAAAAGGTCAAACTCAATCCAGATGTCAACATTACGTGTTTTTTGAACGAAGGAATTAAAGACAGGTGGCTGGAATTAGCGAAGGGTATTGTCGAAGCGTTGCAGTGCCTCTATTCTCAATATGACGATACAGTATTATAATCCTCTTGTAACTCCGTACACCGTTCTTTGACTGTCCCCTTTCTTTCTACCAAAACATTTAACACACCTTACGCCGTTATATGAAAACTTTGCATTACCTGCTTAACAACACACTTTTTGTCTTCTGCTTTGAATGGGCAATACAATTCGGATTTATTTGCCTTGAGGCATGTTCATTTGTCGAACATGTATAAATGAAAAGAACGAAACTTTCGAGACGTAACAAATTATTCAATTTATTATTTGTGGCGCTGGAGATCAAGTCGTAAAACCCTGCCAACATGTTTGTATAAGTAATTGTATGGTTTGGAGTGCAATTATTTTAAATGAATGAGCAAAAGTAAATTTTCAAAGCCTGAAAAAATTGCACAAGCCTGTAGGGCGAGTGCAATTTGATGTGATAGACGTAAACAAATTCTAAAAGCGAACAACGAACAAGGCTCATAACTCATGTTTTACTTCACATATTTTGTTTGTTTGTTTGCTTTCTTTCAATTTTTTTTTGCATAATACTGGACACTTGATCAATAGTCGGTCGATACTCGGCCGAGTGTCGACTGACTATTATGCGTCGATCTGAAATTTGTCGACTGGCGACCGGGATGTCGATGGCTTATGGACTTTCGGTCGATGGTATCGACAGAGGATATCGATCAAAACTCGACCGCGGATGCCTTCAGTAGACATGATCCACCGCGGCTTTAGTTGGACGTTGTGATTATCTGGCCCTTCATGTCCTGGATTAGAAGCCTGATTTCGAGGGACTAGATATCGTTTCGGGGTTTAAAAAACATCGTTTTCAGGGCTTAAAAAGTTTACTTTGTGTGTTTGTGTGATCGGTTTTCACGAATTTACTCTAACAGATACAGAAACCAAAGCCAAGAAGAACAGAGAAAGTTTTGATTGGCTGTGTTTGTATTCATTGCTTATTATTTATTGTGTCTCAGTTCAGTTCTTACATCTCGTCGAATACTCAACTCGCTAATTCTCCTGACTAGCTTCTGTTGCCAGCTATTATGCTGGCAGGAAGAATTAAGTAGCTCATCGAAGGGGTTGGACAGCCCTGGAAGGGAGATACTCATTTACATCTGACGCTAAATGTCAAACTATTTCGAAAATAGCTGGAGACAGTGTAGCTAAAACAAATAACAGTTGCATGGAAATTCATTCATTCCCACCGGCTTTGTTACTTTCTGAACTGATTCCATAAATTGCTTAAGTTTGTTAAAGAAAACTCCGTTAGGGTACGGTCTGTATGTAGCATTTTTCTGCTTCTCCTGGACTCCGCTCTAGATAAATTTATTTAGTCTGGAGCGGTAGGATGAGATTAGGTGATTATAATAAGTGGAGGATCGTCACAGTTATGTAAGATAAAGCCTGAAAAAATTCAGGCTTGAACGGGATTCGACCTTTCGATCTTTTACTTATTAAATATTTCTTCTGCAGTTCACTGAAATTTTCATATATCCACAGTGATATCTTCATCCTCTACGGGTATATTTATACGAACTCACAAAGGAGCAGCTCCCAGTTGGCTTGATAGCTCAGTTGGTTAGAGCGGTGCACTGGTATCATAAGGTCATGGGTTCGAATCCCGTTTAGGCTTAAAATTTTGTGAGGTTTTTATCTTTGCAACTGCTTAAGTTACGTACATAACTATGATGATATTTCACTTAATAAGTGAAAGACCATGAATATGAATACGTGATATGAATATGAATTCATATATGAGTATGATATGAATTCATTTATGATATTCACATTCTTGATAATTAGTGATTTTGTGTCTATACGTCCCTTAAATTTTGCTTGGCACGTCTGTGATTAACCGGCTTTCACCTTCCAAGAGTCAATGTATTACCAGCATATCCTGAGAATCAACAAAACTTTTAACTGAACGAGGTTAAGTGGATCAAAAACCAAACTCGTTTAAACCACTTACAAGAAAGCTTAAGACACTCACTAAGGAGAATTGCTACTCTGATCCTGTTAAGCATTCATCTCTGTAACTACGGGATTTACTTATTAATGATAAGCGTCTTGGTTCAGACGCTTATTGACATCGATTAATGAACGAGTGAGCAGTGACGCAAAACTCCTCATGTCACAGCTAACCGTTGGTGGCTTTCGCTGACTGCAGTTTCAGGAACAATTGAAGAAATTGTAAGAAACTGAAATCAGTCGAATTCGAAAAAATAGCAATAAGGAAGCTCAATTTACATATTCACGACGTTTACTGTGAATCAAAAAAAAAAAAGAGAAATCTGCTGAATCCTTGTAATGAATCATCGTTTTCGTCGTGATGAATTTAAGCGGCCATCTGCTCCTGACCCAAGGACAACCGTTTGCCATGAAGAACACAGTCAACGTGAGTTGCAGAGGAAAAAAGATTGGATTTGTAGAATACACAAACGTCTATTGAACGCGCGAGTTAGCGACAAACAATGTGTTAATTCGGCAGGTGTTCATGAGGAAGAAGCGAAAAACTTGTGTGGTTTGAAGGACGACCAAGTTCCTGATTTATTCAGAACGCCGTTCATTGTGTCTGGATATCGTCGACCTGGTTTGTCATTTTGGGAATGTACCAAAACTTTGGTTCATTCTACGAACGAGACCATCAATATCTGGTCTCACTTGCTGGCATTGGTGCTCTTTATTACCGTTAACATGACGTCTCTTCCTTACGACGACCCTTTTTATCTTCCGCTTATCTCCTTTACCGTGGGTATATCAGTGTTGTACGTCTCCAGTTCTTTTGCTCACTTGTTCAACTGCATGTCCGCCAATTTCTTTAGAATTTGCTTTTTCTGTGATTACGCCGCGATAGCATTTTACACGTTTACTGCTGGTCAAGCTTTGTTCTTCTACTCGAGGCCCGCGGGCGCGTCAGTGTGGTCGATCTTCGACTCGATTTATTTATTCCAGACGATTTCCGCTGGCTTTTCGTTTTTTGTCACAACCATATGCTGTCTCTCCAACCAGCCTCGATGGCAGAAGCAGAAAACTATGTTTAAAGTCTTGGTACTCGTGTTAAACTGGTTATTCATCACCTCTCCCTACACTGTGAGGCTGATTTTCTGTGAGAATGACCTTGCTTGTAATGTCGCTTCCTTTGTGTGTTTTAAGCGCCATATTCTCCTTAGTGCTTTGGGCGCTCTGCTATTCGCTACCAGAGCTCCTGAGAGGTTGATGCCCGGTGTCTTCGACAATTTAGGCCAGAGTCACAATTTACAGCATATTCTGGTTGCCATGGGGATCCAACAAGCCTTCAATACAGCCCACGTGGACTTGCAAGGACGACGACATCTGCTGTTACAACGCTTTACTATGCTGCCCACAGTCAGCAACACGCTTGGTACAGCGGTGCTCGTGTTTGTTGGAAATGCCGCCATTGTTTTGTGGTTCGCTAAGAAAACATTTCAGTTCTCAAAACTTAAGTGAAACAAATTTTAATGGAGCTTTGTTGTTTAACTTATTTTCTGTGAAGTCGGAGGCATTTAGTAAAACACAAGCTGGACAGCACTTTTTCGATGAGCCAACTTGCTGTATGTAAAAAAAAAGTACTCATTTAGTACTGAAATGGGAAACAATACGAATTCAATTAAAAATGACTTTGTGAAAAGATGATTTAAGTGCCTACGATTAACCTTCTGGCATTTCTATAGAGGAATATTTCGGTCTTATTGAAGTATGAGTGTGATGAAGGTTGCAGCATGTTAGAAGTAATCAGATGAATAAACTTCATGATTGTGTAAGTGCACTCCGTTTATGTTCACTTGTTTGGATTTTAAGTTCTTTCTTTAACTTAGGGTGCGTTCCTTGGTATGATCCGTGTCTGGATTTGTGATCCGAGATCACACGGATCACAGCACATCGAAGGAACCGATGAATCCTAGTCCAGTGTGGATTCATCGGTTCATCTCCGGACCGCGATTAAACTAAAACGGTAGGGGGGGGGGGCATAGTTACAATTTTGGAAAAATATAAAATCAATTTCTAATACTTATATTACGTAAATTTGCAAACAACTAATCCATTGGTTTTGTTGTGTTTTAGATCAATCAGAGTTGTTCCCGTGTTGTAAGCCAAGAGACGCGGCCGCTTTTAATCAAGCTGTGAAATACGTCACGGTAAAATAGCTGAGAAGAATTCAACCTCGTTCCCAGGGTCCTCTCTCTACCTCGAGAAAGTACCCTGGTTGCGGCTGGTCACGTGTCTATGCATTCCAACCAAAGCCGCACAGAGGATGGGTCCTCAACTTAATTTTGTCAACACTGTTCTTGGAGGTGAAAGTTGCGCTGCCTTACAGACGTTATTTTAAAAATTAATAAAAATTAAGCAAGTTATTTGTCAGAGATCCTGCCTGACCGGTGCTTCGTTTCTATCTGAACTTCTGTAAGTATGAGGTGTTGATTGAGAGGAACGTTTGCTTATTTTTCACTACTTGTTAAATTAACCGTCAACAGCTTGCTTTGGATTATTTTCATCAGTTTTTCACAGAACTAGAATTAATAACCGTCGACAAATTTTCGATGGGTTACATTCAATTTAGTGAGAAGCTAGTCTCTCGACCGAAAAGGTAGCTTTGAAACGAAAGCCGTTGGATTTTGCAAACGCGCGGCCGATGTCGTTGTTGTCAAGTTCTTCATAGAATATTTGACTGCAAGAGGATCGAATGACCAAACTCTCGATTGGATGAACTCTATCAAATTCAGTTCGTCTCTTGGCCAAACACTGGACGTATCAAACTCTAAACGAATGCATCAATGTCGCCGTTGTGATTTTGCCGATCGAAAAATATAAGCTTTAAAAGCTTAAGCTAAATCAAGCTATAATATTCAGCGCGCAGATGTTGTTGATGTCAAGTTCTTCGTAAACTGTTTTCGCCACAAGAGAATGGAATGACCGTCAAACTTTCGATGAGAGAAATTCAATCAAAATCAAAACTACCGTTGTAGGCGAACATACGACGTATTTAACTCTAACGGATCGAGTAAATACCTTCGTTATGATTTCGCCGAATGAAAGAAATTAAATTCACCGCGCGGTCCACTTGCTGTGGTGGTCGTCATTTCCAAGTTATTTGCCAGATTTTTTCACTGCCACAAATTCTAAAGACCGTTCAACTAATTCAGCTAAATGCAGAGCTAACCTTTTAGCCGAACAATGAACACAATGAACTCCTATATCGAATTTGTCAGTGCCTTCGCTGTGATTTTTGCCGACCACAACAGGAGGGCTGCAAATTCAACTCCCTAATGTGCTCAGTAAGCAAGTTCAGCGCTGAGACAAACTTTAACTTTCCAGCCCCTCTCTTCCATCATATCTCTGGAATCTGCAAAAATCTAGCAGTAACGTGACCAGCCGCAACCAGGGTACTTTCTCGAGGTAGAGAAAGGATCCTGGGAACGAGGTTGAGAAGAATTAAGATTCAACGTGTAATAAATAGGTCGTTTCTCTGGCTAATTAAAAACGTTTTTGACTAGGAGGTTTTTTTATGAAGGTAGTAAGTACAATAAAAGGAGCTCGTTTAAATTCAAGGATGAATTCTCTGAATTTTTGATGAATTTTTCTGACTTCAGGATTTCAAGTCAGAAAAATGGGGTAATTTTAAAACCGAACGTTATAAGCTCACAACCAGTTCACACTCACATTGAATTTCAAATGCAAGATGCTTGTCCCATGAACCTAGTTAAACGTCTTGCTCCCACGAGTCTCCTATAGCTCTGTATAATAGAGTTTTCGAGCTAGTAATCGGAAGGTCGAGTTACCTGTGAAATGTTGAAAAATAAATCTTTCAAAAAATCCCCAAAGTCATCATATATAATCTTCATTATTTTTCACAACATATCTTGTTTTTAAGATGCCGGTACTTGCTTAGGAAATCAACGTGTCCTTCTTCGGAGTTGAATGAACTTGTTTAGTTGCCACAGGAACCCTGAGCTCCTGGTGTTTCTCTTGAAATATGTGGAAACTCCTGCAGTGGTTGGGTTATGGTTATAGCCCCGGTTACAGCTCAAAGTACATACTAATGCCGCTGCACTTGTCCAGCTGTCCAAGGCCGGACACACGTGCGTAACTCTGCCAGGCGGACAAAAGTGCTGTTTTATCAACAGTTTGAAGTTCAGTTGGGACGAGAAAGAAAATGATCACATATGTATATAAGATCCTCGTGTGTAGAAGTGACATCTTTCTTTGACCGAAGGTTTACCTTTGCTAATAAAATTAAGGAACTCTTAAAATGTGTCTCGATGTGCCACACCTGCCGTGCGCTATAATATTCCTATAAGTATCACCCAACTAGTGGACTAATGCAAATGTCATGTTGGCTACGCTACTAGAGGACTATTAGTAATAGTCCTGGAGTCGCGAAATTCGTGATGCTTTCTTTCGTTTTACTCCCAAATAAATACTTCTTCAACTGGCATTTGCTGACTTTATTACTACCTTTTCTGTCCGAATTGGGTGATACTAAAACAATTAGACCCTTCGCCCTCAAGGACTACGGGTCTAATTGTAAAATATTCTTTCTTCAGGCACTAAACGCTACAAAGGGAAGCACGGAATTGTGGCGAGTTCTCCGCAAACTGTACCTGCTGCCTAGTCAGTCAGCCGCTGACCACCCTCGTAGCATGTTTCTTATCTCGGATGGTCATGTGACAGAGGAGGATGCCACGCTTGACTTGATCCGCTCTCACTGCCAGAGTGACAGGCTGTTTACGTTTGGGGTCGGGTAGGTATTTTCTTATTGAAAAAGGAGAAAAACGCAGAAAGGTAATGTAGCATGAAGCACCAAAAAGTATTGTTACCCCCCCCCCCTGAATGGGATATTAGTCCAACGTAGGGTTACCCCTGGCATTTTGTGGCTAGTGCTCATTTATAACCCTGGGTGGAGAGAGACAGTATGGAGTCTAGTCTCCTGTCTAACGAAACCACACAGTGCCATCACAAGGCCTCCAACCTCCTGCTCGGAAGTCCAACACACGCACTTCCATACTACTATCTCTCCAAGCTAGTGTAGCTCTTGTAGTTTAAATACTGAAGCGTAAAACTCATACAAAGCGAAGCTGAAACCGACCTTTGCTCCCAAGATGTTCCTTATTCGTTTGTTTCGTGCTGTTTCGGAAACTGTTGTTTGTTTGCAATGTCATTTTTTGGGTGAGTTACACCATAACTTTAAATAGTTTTTTATTGCGCTATTGTATATTTGTAATTTCGTAATTTAGTTTAGCACTTATCAGCTTTTAAGTACTAGGTTTAATATGCACGGCTCTTTAGAAGACCACTTTTTAGTGATAAGGATCCCGTGGGTAAATAAAGTGAAGTGAATTGAAGTGAAGTGAATTGAAGTCCACATCCAATTATTGAAGAAATTGCGTCCCGGCTTCCATTGTAGTCGAAGGTATCACGTTCTTACCCTCCATTTGTTGCATTTGATCGTAGTTCCACAGCAAACCGTCATCTGCTCCGAGCCATGTCCAGAGTAGGTGCAGGGGCGTCGGAATTCTTCGATGGCAAAGCAAAATCCAAATGGGAGAGAAAGGTAAAACGCTTCGCTGTAACCCCAAAAGAGTATTTCAGTGTGATGTCAGGGCGACCATGTTGGTGGACAAGAACAACTGACCTGACCTCCGTTGGCAACGTAATTCCCTCTCCTCGCGAATTCTTGGTAACAACAACAACAACAACAACAACAACAACAACAACTTTATTCGCACCCTTAATTAAACTAAATTTGCAATACAGACAAAATTAAGAATAAAAAAGTGCATGGCTACCCGAGAAAAGTTCTGTATCGTTCACCGACATAGCTGCCTTGTCACGTAATTGGATCATTTAAGTTGCATTAAACAACCCTAGAACTTGGGTCTACATTTAAGTCTAGTTTAATTGTTTAAAACATCACTTAAATCAATGCTATTGTCATAGTGGGGTTTAAGTGCCCCTGAAACATACATTATACACCTGAAGCCATTTAAGTTCCTGAAATGGAGATTAAACATTCTCTAAATTAATGGTTGTGTTTTGGTTCCCATAAATGACTATTTAGTATTATATAACAGGAATAGTAAGAATTAAAATTGTCCAGTGTGTAACATCACTATGCACTTTATTGCTTAAGTATTTTCAAATTGTCTCTTCTCCAAAACAGAATCATAACACCAAAACATGAAAGAAATATAAAGGTGCCTTGACATTTTGAACTCGGTTGAATGAAAAAGGAATATAATCAATTAAGAAAAAATATCATCTGCAACTTACAGGGCAAGAAAAATGACCATATTTCACTAATCACACTAAGACAAGTGAATAAAGAAACTTTAATTTTATCCGTATATGTAGTCTCCATGTCCATACAATCTAATATAGTCATGTACCTTTATTAGCTTATGCATCAAAATTTTGATACTGGTGCTACTCAAAATATATCTTGTTCATCACATTCATCGGAAATCCACAATCACCGACAGCGACGCTTTAGCGATTGAGAAGAACATTTCGTTTTTGTGTGACGACGATACGAAGATGAATCTGCAAAGGACTTTCCGCAAGTTTCCACTTATCACAGAAGAAAGGGCTTGGAGTGTTTTCGACGAAACTTGCAATTGTTTCAGGATAATCTTCGGTCATTTTGTTGATTATCAAAGACAAAAACCGCAATCGGTAATGACTGATTTGCGGCAAGAGCAATGAATGGCCCTATTGTTATCCCAAGTTCAATTTGCATTTGGTTTTTCTGCTTCATTGCAATTGGTTGGTTTTCGATAGTAAGCCAATCAGAAGGCGAGAGTGTCGATCGCGGGATGTATGTTTCATGTAGTTAGCGTCATTTGGAAGTTCGCATTCTAGCTTCGTTTCTTGCCGTGTGTTCGATCGCTTTTTACATTTGGTTACAGTTCACTGTTTTCGGTAATGATGACTTTACTAGGTGCTCAGCAGGAACGACAGCTTCTTATTATTGAAAGGATGAGCGGAAGAATGGATGCGATTTGCGACAGTCAAAAGAGACTCGAGGATGCCAATGCAAGCCTGCGACAGGGGAATGAAAGATTAGGAAACGAACTTGCAAAAGAAGGAGAAGCAGGACAACCGACGTGGTTTGAGAAATTCACGGCGGAGTTCTACTATTGAAATAATCAAACAAGTTTACTGCAAGCCTGCAACAAACAATACAACAACAAACGAAATATACACTGTACATATAATGACCAAGTAAAAAACACCAGTGTCTATGAAGGAATAAATTTGGTGGGTGAATTAAAACATGCTTATGAAATGAATATGGCCGAAAGGATAAAGGTGAAGATTTTAAAATTACAATATGATTATGATCATTTAATTACCCTTAAACATGACTTTTACACACATTTAGAATGTGTTTAACCTGTTTAAGGTTCTAATTAAACATAATGTAAAAGTCAGAAGATATTTTGGTTGTATTTAATGGTCACTTAAACATACATTAAGCTTTAGCCTTGAGGGTGTTTAAGGCGGGTTTAAGTTGAAATTAAACTTATTTTTAAGTTTTTAAACCTCTAATTAAATGTAGTAAACATAACTTTAAGCCAAGATTAATTTCAGTTTAAGACTGCTTAAATGTTCTTTTTCTCCTTGTGGTAATTACGTCTTCATTGCTACTTATTTCGTTTATTAGGTAAACTGTCAGTTGGCCAAGGCTGAGCAACCTGGACTGACTTCAGTAAAGGTCACCTGGCAACAGCATGACTCTGGTACCAGTCCCCCGGTGCAAGCTCCTTACCAGTTGTTGTCGTTATTTAATGGCTCTAGACAAGTGGTGTATGGGTTCGCTGACAACTGTACGCAAGTAAGGAAAATTAATTCGATCGTTAGGTGTAGACTCAGCTCTGCCACTGATTCTTAGTTTGTGTAGATCGTGCATTATCTCTCACTTATGTTTGCGATAGTAACTATCACGGTGAATAAAGGGAAAATGCGCGCGTTTTCTGAAGAGTTATTTGTTAGTTTGCGAGGAAGTCTTCAGTTACAAAACCATATGACTCATTTGCAGAAAAAAAAGAGCGACAAGGTTACTAGCAAAGGCATCGAACGACCTTGAAACTAAATTGGCACGCGAGTTGAGGTTCACACGTCCGCTGCTTGTGATGGTTTCTTTAGCATGAAGCGGCACGTAGGAGTATTGTCACTCTCTCCTGTATGGGATGCTAGTCCATTGAAGGGTTATTCCCTGCTCTACAATCAGTTACCTAGTTTGGGAGATTTATTTGGGGGTATTTTTGTCTTAGAAAAGAAAACAAAACACTGTGTCATCCCTTGGGTTTCGACCCTGGACTTTCAAATGATAAATCGAAATTCCGAAATGTTAACCACCACGCTACGGTCCCTCTGTACAAGGGTGTCCAAAGAAACTGGTGTTGCTTCAGTGGTAACTTGCAGTACATACGAAATTGGCCTTATCAAATGATTTGATAGATTGAGTTTTACCAGTTGAGTTGATAGATTGAGTTTTTGTGCTGTTGGTAGAGCCATAGCAACGTGGAAATGGAAGTGAATTAGATGAATGGCTGATCACTAAGTAACTTTTAATGCTTTTATCTGTATTTTAGAGTTTAAATCAGATTCCAGTTTGTAGTAGATTTATGCTGAATTTTAATCGGGTTTGAATGAAACTTTTATTTTCTCCCTGACAAGGCCACCCTGACAGCAGAGGTTAACGGGAAGACTGTATCAACAATGGTGTCTACCGCTGACCTTAATATTACCACTGGCAAGGTAAGAGTTCATATGGTTTTCCGTACAAGCGTCATCCTCTGTCACCGCTTAGCCCTCCAGTCTTTCCGTAATGCCCTCACTAAATTCGGATCAGTGTAAGTATCTGGCCATTGCAACTGCGCACCAACCCTTCCCTAACCCAACAAGTTATAATAAGTTAAAACGTTAGCGTTAATGTTGGGTTAGGGGAGGGGTAGGTGCCCAGTTTGGGCGCCGATTGTAAAATAATTTATTTACCTTAACATTCTCAATTTTTTCATTATTTAATAAATAAAGTTTTGTGATATGATACCATACATCATGGCTTTATTATTTGATATAATAAATCCTGATTTCAAATCAGTCGTTTATTATTTGATATAATAAATCCTGATTTCAAATCAGTCGTTTATTATTTGATGTAAGAAATCCTGATTTAAAATCATGTGTTCATAATTTGATATAATAAATCCTGGTTTCATATCATGCGTCTATGATTTGAAATCACGACTGATTTGAAATCAGGATTTATTACATCAAATAATAAACGACTGATTTGAAATCAGGATTTATTATATCAAATAATAAACGACTGATTTGAAATCAGGATTTATTATATCAAATAATAAAGCCATGATGTATGGTATCATATCTCAAAACTTTATTTATTAAATAATGAAAAAATTGAGAATGTTAAGGTAAATACATTATTTTACAATCGGCGCCCCATAATATGACCCAGTTGCCCAGATACTTACATTGATCCCTAAATTCTTATGATCCACGTCATTACTTCTCTTCAGATCCTTCATCAGCTCACCGCGCGAGCCATCATAAGAGACTGGGAAGAGGGGAGTTTGCACGAGCAAAGAACTGGGCATGAGGTAAGCCTTTGTGTTTTGTTATTTTCGCAGAGGGGCCAGGTTTGGTCAGGTTAGACACAGACTCCCGCCCATTCTGAACGTCTCGGATATGCTTCGCAGCGTTGATTGGTAAACGATGGTTGCTTGCCAGTTTTAAAAACAGCTGGACTACATCCTGGATCTAGGCTTTTTTCGATTCAAGGTTTCGGCATCAAGCCTTTGAATTTAAAGTCATTGTTATAATGTTTCAAATAGATTGCTGTAAACATACGCTGTTTGACTTGTTCCAATTCATGGCCGCAGAAGATGTAGCACTCTGGCTAACGACAACCAAGCTCGAACGGAAAGCGTTCAAACATGCTGAAGTCTGAAAATGGTCACTCATAAAAAAGTGCTGGAATTTTTTTTCTGGGCTAATGGACCATGTGCATGATGACAAGTGAGAAAAAATGTTGTAAATTGCTTGGGAAGTAAAGGTGTTTCCCACGAACCAAAGACAAGTAAACAAACTTAGTCAAAATCTAGCGACATCGTCGGGAAAACAAAATTCAACGGAAGCGAGGCGTTCCCATACGTTTCGAGGACTTTTTACCACAATTGCTACTAATCTCGCAATCTGATTGGCTAATTTACTGTTGTCGATTTAACAAATTGACGTCAGTATTTGCCAGCATTGTATTAGAGCAGAAGTTCTTTGGGATGTGACCATAGATGTAACTCCTTTTCACATTGACGTCAATTTGTTTTTTACAATAACAAAACGCGAAAAAGGTCAAATGAAGACTTAAATTAAAATTTTGTGTCTGTACTCTTATTGATGATAAAAATTAGCCAATCAGCGCGCGAGAATTCGCTCAGTTATTGTAAAAAAGAGTCTAGACAACGCTGCTCGCGTCAATGTGTCACGCAAAGCAATAGCCAATCAGAAACGCTCATTTTGGAGAAAAAACCAATCAGATTGCGAGAAAGTTATAGACAACGCTTGCTCTTTCTTTGTGTCACGATCTTGGTCACGCTCTGACAAAAACATTTGCTTTGACGTTTTTTAACGTGGCTATTGTGGTAAAAAAAAATCCATTCGAGTTGTTAATTTCATAACGTCGTGAAGTTTGGCTTGAAATAGACTGTTTGTATACCTATGTTTTCCTGTAAATTTACTAAGGTAATAATTTGTTCTGTTTCTCCATATTGAGACACTCATCGTGCATAATTTATGAAGAGTGCAAAACTGCCGTGAGGTCCCGTCTAGGGATGGGTAGTGTGTTGTTCTCCCTATTTTCATCCCCCACCCCACCTCCCCCCCCCCCACAAAGAAAAATAAATTGACATGGAATCCATCAGGAAATCTTGCATTCTTTACATTTTTCAAGGGTTATAGATGAAACTGGTTACCTGTAATAACACCAAAGAAAATTTATTAAATGGGCTGAGCCCGAGAATATCAATGTCAAATTTCACCAAATGGCATCTTCCACATTAAATATTCAGAATTTTGCCTGTTTTCACGGTTCTAGTGAAATTTGACATTTATTTTCTCGGACTCCCATGAGAAATTCTTTGGTGTTATTTCAGATAATTCATCATATCTATAGCCCTTGAAAGGTCGATATTGTTTAAATTATTCTTGTAGAAGGTTTTTGTCCACAGAAAATTGAAATTACTCAATTTCCTGATGGATTTCCTCTTAAGCTTAGCTCACTGACGATGGCCATTTTGATTTGTACTCATTTGCTTAGGTTGCGAAGAGAACCAGGAAAGATTACATTATCTCGCTGAGCAAAGAGTTCTCGTTGGTGTCAAAGTTCACCAGTTTTGTGGCCGTAGAACACAGAGAAAAGGTTAAAGTTTAACGATTCTTACCATTTTTTGGACAGGTTTGATTTAAGCTAAGACGTTCCAGCGTTAGATCACTCTTTTTACCGTCCTGTCGGTAAGACGGACAGAGATACTGTTGGGGAAAATTCCGCGGAAGTACGAGGGACCCAGGGATATTGTTTACCCTACCCCCACTCCCCTGTTTTCCTCCTTCCCCCTTCTACCCTCCCTGCCTCCTCTTTCTTCCCTCCCTCCCTCCTCTTTCTACCTAAACTCCCTCATCTTTCTATCTTCCCTCCCTCCCTCCCCTTTCTACCCTCCCTCCCCTTTCTACCCTCCCTCCCTCCCCTTTCTGCCCTCCCTCCCTCCCCTTTCTACCCTCCCTCTCTCCCCTTTCTACCCTCCCTCCCTCCCCCTTTTACCCTCCCTCCCTCCCCTTTCTACCCTCCCTCCCTCCCCTTTCTACCCTCCCTCCCTCCCCTTTCTACCCTCCCTCCCTCCCCTTTCTACCCTCCCTCCCTCCCCTTTCTACCCTCCCTCCCTCCTCTTTCTACCCTCCCTCCCTCCCTCCCCTTTTTACCCTCCCTCCCCTTTTTACCCTCCGTCCCCTTTTTACCCTCCCTCCCTCCCCTTTCTACCCTCCCTCCCTCCCCTTTCTACCCTCCCTCCCTCCCCTTTCTACCCTCCCTCCCCTTTCTACCCTCCCTCCCCTTTCTACCCTCCCCCCTCCCCTTTCTACCCTCCCCCCTCCCCTTTCTACCCTCCCTCCCTCCCCTTTCTACTCTCCCTCCCTCCCCTTTCTACTCTCCCTCCCTCCCCTTTCTAGTCTCCCTCCCTCCCCTTTCTTCCCATCCCCCCAATGACATCCTAGTCATTGCTTAGACTAAAAAGAAAGTTACGCAAATCTTGGGTTGCCCAGTAATTGTTTTGTATAACGGGATATACTTTGTTGAACCTTGAAAATTGTCTTTGGGACCTAGTATAGAGGATAGTGCTGTATTCTATGTGCATGGAACATACTATGCATTGGGCTCCTGGATACGTTTATAATCGTGCAACCAGAATCATAGTGAGGGAGGAAAAATGTCCATCCAAACTGCATACCGTAAATCCTCTATAGTGGGCTCCTGGCTACTGAGATGGCTTATTTATTTGAGGTACCTCTAGGCGTTGGCTTAATAGAGAGGGGTAGCTCGCTGATTTAACTTAATGCAGCATTATAGGTTTACGGCAATGAAAGATATTTATTTTTGTAGATTCACGAGTTTTTTCACCCTCGTTTGTGCTTCAAGAATCTCGAAACTCCTAAACGCAAATTACCAAATAAACCTACAAGAGAGCCGGCTTACTGGCTGCATGATTTCATGTTCATCATTCCCCGAATCAATCGTGCAAGAACGTCACAAACTGAACTGCTTACGCATGAGTGAATCATAATACTTAATCACACCAGGGAATATTGCATTTTTTAGGGGAGGGGAGGGGAGGGGATGGCTTAATAACATAGTGCGTGTTTTTTTTTTTTAGGGAAGGGGCTGGCTTAGTAAATTCCTTCTCCTAGAAAAAGTTAGTTATCCGAGGGAGATGGCTTATTTGAGGGTGGTGGTTTATTAGAAGATTTACGATATTAGCTTTACGGTAGATCGCACTGAGGTCAAGATAGATAATAGTCTTGGTCTTATGGCAGTTCGCCAAGTACGACCCTGTGAATGTTCTTGCATAGGATGAAGTGTTTGCGGAGGGACTGGGTCCCAGCATTGAGCAGTTGGTGAGCGAGGAGGACGTGGATATTTTGCAGTACGTTAGTTGGGAAGCGAAGCCAGGGGCCGAGCTGGAAACGCCGGAACTGGTAAGAGGGGTCTGTCTACTGTGTTTTCCCTTTAATTAGTCCTTTTTAATAGCGGCGTCCATGCCATGTATACTTTTATGTATATGCAAGAAGCCTTTCTAACGTGGTTTAGATGTAAAATCCTGTTTCTTTTTTTTTACCTCTCAACAAATCAACAAATCAACATATAAAAGAATATATAAAGGGTTTTCAACAGTTTTGTGAAGTAGCGGACGTGTCAGTTTTTGGCGCCTTGTGAGCGCCCCAAAACCCTCAAATATTGGTCTCAAAGTACCGGACATGGAATGGAAACGACCGGACGCAACGTCCAGCCTGAAGCCTAAAACGAAGACGCTGAAAGTGGATGCTGTTATGAAAGTTCTCTAATGGTTTTAATTATATGGCTAATATCGCAAGCGGAAAGTTGCGGCGAATCCTGAAATCTGATTGTCTACCCTTAATCTGATTGACAAGAAATTGGCTAAATCAAACGAGTTGATTAAGTAAGTTATACCACCGTAAGGTAAAAGGGAGGTGCTGACGTTTCGAGCATTAGCCCTTCGTCGGAGCGAATGGTAAGAGGGGTCTGTCTACTGTGTTTTCGCTCCGACGAAGGGCTAACGCTCGAAACGTCAGCACCTCCCATTCACCTTACGGTGGTATAACTTACTTAATCAACTCGTTTGATTTAGCCAATTTCTTGTGTTTCAATTTCCCACCGACGCAGCACTATCCCCACAATACTAAATCTGATTGGCCTATTTTGCCAGCGCGGGATTTCCCGCTTTGTCCCGCGAACGAAACAAAACAAAATGGCCATATAATAAAGCCATTATTTACCAAACTCGTTCGATCAGGTTGGCTGCATATTGGCCATCTTGACGTTACTCTTGGTCAGTAAGTCTTACCGGGGCTACATTGATTAAACCTTGATCGTGATGTTTAACCGTTTCACTCCCAAGATCAAATGCTGAGCAAATGTCGATGTAATCTTCGCTCACAAAAGTCCTCACACGCCTTAACTCACAGAAGTCCTGCGTCGCGGATCAGAAGTTAATTCCTCTATTTGTTTGCAAAACCTTCAACCCTGCACTGTTGTTTCAAATTGTCACTCCCTGAGACAAACTCGGCATTCAGGTAATTTGGTGAATAACATTTACAAATGGCACGCTTCTTGTGACATCACCTCTTTTACTAGAGCACTGAAGAGAAGCTGGAGAAGCTTTTTGAAGAGGCTATGATACTAGAGACTTGCGCAGTGCTGCACTCAGAACGTCAATACGAAGACATACTGAAGGAGGCAGTAGAGAAACTGGGAAAAAAACATCCACTACCGATCAAGGTAACTACACCCCTAGAAACCATAATATAGCTTTCTTTCTGCTTTGCCATTTGCCTGCAGCAAGGCACATGTAACCATGTTTGCATTTTTATTTTCTGTAAAAATGTTATTTTATATTATCATTTTTTTTCCAACTTAGTCCTGCTTCCTTGAGTTCGTAGCCGGTGTATGGCTCGTTGCGCAACGTTGTTGTGGGGGGGGGGGGGGGTGGGGGAGGGGGGTGGAGGAGAGCTGAGCTTTGCGTGACGAGCCACACAGCGGCTGGAGACTAGTGCTTCAACTGCCTTGGTATTGTAATGGTAACCCTTTGACTCCAAGATCTAAAATGCGTTTGTTTTTGTGTTTGATGGATGCCGAAGACGTTACTTCTCCTTCTTTCAATTGTGATGAGCACAACTAAATTTTCCAAAGACAACAAATTTTTAGTCTTTCAAAAATTGACTTCCGCTCATTTACTCCCAATTGCACTCGAAACCATTTGATTACCTATGCAAATAACACCACCGAATATTGGAAGTGCATAGCCCCAGATATTTGAAGTCGATAAGGTAAACAGTTTTTTTGTGAGAAAAAGGGTTTAAAATCCCGGAAATTTACAAACAACTCATTGTCGTTTTGCCATCCAAGAATTGTGCGACTTTTGAAAGCCAATATCTCCCTTACTTTTTGACGCCATGTGCTGAAAATTTCGCGAGTTTCTTAGTTTTATAAGGTCTTCTAATTAGTGTTCTAGGTTTCAATACATCACGATAATTTTTCCGAGAAAGTTGTGCAGTGAAACCTGTATTTAGCAGACACCCTTGAGAACCTCCCAAGTGTCAGCTTAATGGAATCGACCAATTACAGTGCTCGTTTTCTTGGGTGAAAGTCTAGGTTTATAACAACGATTAATATTCAATAGTTTCTCCATACTGTAATAGGGATAAGGAAAACTATGATCGTGGATGATAATCATACGGATATTAATGTAATCCAAAGTTTATTGGCAGCTAACTGTATGGACTCAGATTTCATCGAATCTTTCAACGACGTAATCTAATACTGAATTACAAATTCATTTCGCCGTGCGCTTGATAGAGGTTTTAGCAAACGAAATCACCTGCATATAAGTCAACTTATTGTCCGCGTCCGTTGATTAGAGGATTCTTATGAAGATAAATATAAGACGCAAGCTTTGGGACCAGATTAGGTGTCCGCTTTACAGATGGTGTCCGATTAATTGGGTAGGTACGTGGTGTAAGCATCATATAGTGGTTCCCCGTTAGTGAATATATGGCATACATTGCTCTCCATAGCCATACACGATGCTTACACCACGTACCTACCATTAATTGAGGTCCGCCTAATAGGGG
>OX453272.1:31010931-31038431 GCA_949710005.1 Ricordea florida
TCGGCGAGGGTCGGAAATGTTATGGAAAACAAAGTCCAACACCAGGTAAATGCGTATACAAATTTTTTTACTGCTCATTTAACCGGTAATTTTTTGTTACCTTTTCCTTTAGTAGAGGAAAAATACGCTCAAGTGATAGCGAGTACTCGTTGTCTTTGGTTTGTTTAATGACATAATTTTGATATGGTTGCAAATTACTGTCCGCAGATAACTTTAGGGTTTGAAGGACGACAAATTAATGGCAATAGACTTTTTTAGTATTTAGATATTATATTAGCTAGATTGGTTAACTAATGGCGTTATTTTTTTAGTTACTACTTCTTTTTGGTTCAAAAAGTGTTCATTTCAACACAAATAAATCTATGGCTGTTAGTGCTAGTTTTGAAATGGACTTTTACATGGACAAAAATTTCCCTTAGACAACAAGCACTGAGACAGATTCTGGAAATGAGATGCTGTCGAGCCTTTTGAAGCAAGTTGATAGAGAGTTGGTGGAATTGGCAAGAAGAGGGACGAACTCGGTTCTTAGATCAAGGGGATATGTAGGCTTGAGCACGCTAGATTTTTCGGAGATCATCAAAGAAATCCAGACACTTTGTCCGACGGTGTTCACAGTTCTGTCTCAGATGATCCTGTTAGACCAAAACCCAGAAAAGAGAACGGCTCCACTGACACTTTTATACGGATTGATCGTCTTCCAGAGATGTCACGAACTGAGTCTTATACAGCGAGTGAATACTGTACTGCTTACAGAGGGTGATGCAAGCCAAGAGGTAATTTGTAATTTTTGATTATTTACAGAGTTACATTGCCATATATGTGGACAAATCAGCAAACAGTTCGGTAGCTTTACTAAAAAAAAAATCCTTTACAATAATTTATTTCAGAGAGTATTGGAATCACTTGTTGTCTGCAAGTATCCATGAGTCTTCTTTGTTATAACACTTTGTAAATATGACATCCCATCAAATTGTTTTTCTATTTGTACCTACTTGTGTACCCTACAAAGTTGCCCAATAGTAATATTGTGGTTCAATGTTATTTGATCCACATGTTCATTTCCAATTCGTCATCGTACATTACAACACCTTAATCAGAACAAAATGTAACCAAGGTTAAATATGAGCCAGAACATAATGCACTTAAGCTCAATAGTCTCCTTTTTCCTTTTTTTTTCTTCAGCTAATTGATCGACTCCACAAATATGGCTTTTGTCTCTCAAAAACTATGAAGTATACCATTCAAGAGGAAATAGGTCATCATTTCCTTGATCATGCAGCTGAATTATTAAAGCAGGGTAGGAAATTTGTGTTTGTTCTCGATAACATTGACTGGGATGTAAGGGTGCATGACATGCGCTCTGACCACCAGAATAAAAGTGTTCATGCTGTGGCCACAAGTATAGTATTCAATCGCGTTTCCTCAGACCACTTGCCAGATGACAAACCCAAGAAAAATTTGGCTGGTTGTAGTTTGAAGGACTTACTTAACCTAACTTGTGAGGAGAAAAGATGCACTCGGGACCGCTACAAAGTCTTCCTTGGAAGAATACTGTGCAAGTGGTTCCCAGCTTTTGATTTCCTCAAGGAAATTTTGCCATCTCATACACCCTGCCAGTATCAACATGAAATGAATTTCAAGTCAGTGGTGGTTACCCTCCCAGTTCTTTTAAAGGATGAAAAGAAATACGCTGATGTAGTTGATGTCTTAGATCAACTCGAGGCCTGGGTAAGAGAAATCTACTCCAAAGCTGGCTTGTGTGTTCCCATTGATGAAGATCATGTTCCACCTGGTCCACCAATTGCTGCACCCTCAAGACCAGATCAGCCCTTGTCACATGTGCAACCAGTAGCAGCAGCTAATGATCCATTGGCAAGGGTTCGAATACCCTGTTTTGGTGACCAGCTCACCAGAGTGAGATTGGCTGGTGCAAAAGATTTAAGAGCTGGGAGCCACACTCCACAGGACAGACTTGACCACCTTTACCCATTCAGGATTGTGGACTGGCATACTAAACGAAGCTTTCTCAAGGTAAACATAATATTGCAACAGAATATGCTAGGCATGTTTTGAAATATTGACATTAATACCTGGCCATGAGCTTGAGGGGAAACATCCCTGAAACTCCATTTGATTTCTTATGCTCATTCCCCTCAATTGATCCAATTATGAATTGGAACTAGCCAAAATACAAGAGAGAAATTCTAACAACTCTAAACTCATTTGAACTACTGATAAACTTTCCTGTTGAAATAATGTCCTATCAAATAACACAAAATACCATATCAATCTTTATGATGTAAAAAATAACATTGAGTCCAGTCCATATCTTGGCAACATGCCAGTGACCTAGTCCATCAGTTTTGTCAAAAAAAGAGATCTGTTTTGGCTTGTTTTCTTTTGCTTTATTTACTTTTTAAAATTATGTGAATGGATGAATATTTTCTTTTTGCAGCTTGTTTTCAAAAGGCTTTACAAGAATTCTGGCAGAGAAATGGGCACCATACGGTACTTCCGTGAAAAGCTTCAGAGAAGAAATGTCACTCAAGATGTCAAACATTATGAGGACTGCGAGCAGTTATTTCTCAGTATTGGCAGGTGTTTTGCAGTTAAAGCACTAATCAGTTTTTTTGACATGGTTGACCAGGACAGCCTGTTAATTAATAAGAACAGGCCACCCTACTACATATTAGAAGTGGGAAACAACAAGCAGATCTATTTTCATTCTGTGCTAGACAAATTTATAGATCAGTTCCTTCTACAACCCACCCAAGATCCTGTTGAACATGATCCTGGCAGTGACGAAGATTTTGTCCGAAATTACTCAATGTGCATTGTGAAGTATTTCTTCCTTCTCCTTGACTTTAAGGATGCTGTTAGAGAAGGAAATGGTGAAAGGCTTGCAACTTTACATAAAGTTTTGGTGCCACATTTCAAGTCAGTTCCTGGTTTCAATGCTTATGCAATTGAAATGCTTATAAGTGTTGTCCAAAATGAGGTGTTTCTTACAGATTCAGAGGCATTTAACTGTGTGTGGGCATCTACAGCTAATTGGTCAGGTGGCCCTGGAAAAAATATTGAAATTGATCTCCTCCAGGAAAATTGCAACAAAGACCTGAAGAAGCAGATTAAACTTATGGGGGCCAACAAAACAAACAAAGCAATTGATCGTTCAAGTAGGGCATCAGGAGGAGAAAGAAAAATTGTTGAAAACTATGATCAGCAGGTGGACAGAGGTGTTCATGCATCTTCTCACAGGCACCAGCCCTCGGTTTCAGATGAAAAGAAAATACTGGCCGATTTACAAACCCTTAAACCATTTGATAGAGTACCCAATCGAAAGCACGAGTCATTTCAAGAGATAAGTTCTGAACCTTTGGCCACTCTTGATGAAACTGAACTTGGCAAGTGGCTCTTAAGACATAAGAAAAATCTTCTTTTGGATGCTCCCCTCATTTGTGAAGACGATGATGAAATTTAACCTCTAGAAGCTACCGTGAACTAAGACATGAGGTTTGCAGTTAACTCAAACGACTGTCTCAAAGATATATTGTGACATAGCTAGTTAACATACAATTCAACTGATTTGCTGAGCCCAAAATATTTATTTTTACAAACTCATCAAATAGCATTTTCAGTAAAAAGATTGTTGTGGGACAAATTACCATGGACTGTCAGAGTTAAAAAAAACATTCCAATGTTTGTAAACAGCAACAATAATTTAGCTTTCATTCACTACATTTCTTCACAACAATTTGGGCAACTACAAAGAGATTTACAATAACAACAACAAAGGTGACCTACAATATTGAAGTCATTTCCCCTTGCATCGAGACACTTTATGAGGAAATTTCTCAAGCATCTGTTTTCTAGCCGACAGAATGTTCTAATGTCCTCACTCAGTCCTGCTTTGTTTGCGGAAATGTCTACATTGTTGTAATATAGGACAGCTTTGGCCGGTTTCCCATCCCTGCCTTCGCCGACATCGAGTTCCAAATCGGGTGAGTGGCGTTTCGGTTTGACATATAGAGCTGCCGCTTTCAATGTCCCCTGTGAAATTCTTCGGATCTGGTCTTTAGTAAGAGCATTTAGCGGCGATACAACGATGACAACTGGACGAATTTGAGAAGAACTCAGCGATTGTCCCCTCATTTTGTCGTGCAGTAGCGCTGGAAGAAGATGAAAAATCATTGATATGATTTTCCGTAACCCGTCGGCAACACCGCCACTACATCTCGGCCACAGTAAATTGCCTCAAGACACTTGACTTGCTTTGCCTTTAAATTAATACTTGAATAACAACTATTCGAAATGGCAAACTGGAGGCTACTGTAGAACATCGCTCGTGTTAATGGCGGTCCTGAACGTGCGAAAGCCTCGCTTTGATTTTGGCTAAAGCCACGGGACAAAACCCTTCCAATTAGAGGTCCCCTCCCTTACGTTCTCAATTGTCCAAGGGGCACGTGACCAGCCCAAACCAGGGTCTCTCTCTCTCTCCGTCAAGGGGATGGGAAGAAGAGAGACCCTGGGAACGAGGTTGGTAATAATGATAATGATGATGATGATAATGATAATAGTTATGATTGTAGTAATAATGAAGATGATAATAATGATATTTAGATGTCAGTGAAGTGGAGAGGTGCGCCAGTAATAATGATAATGGTGATGATAATGGTAATAGTTATGATTGTAGTATTAATTATATGGCTGGTTCAGCGAGCGGACAAGATGAAGGGAACCCTGGATTCCGATTGGCCACCCGAGCGGGCAAGTTGGACCTATCTTGTTCGCCCGGGATTTCCCACGTTGTACCCTGAAACAAAACAGAGCAAAAATGGCCGTATAATAAATCCTTTATTGACCAAGCTTGTTCGGTCAAGATGGCTGGGTATTGGCCGTGTTCTTTTTTGCGTTTTTATTGACCGCGACTACGTCCCAGTCAATAAAAACGCTAAAATGAACGCGGCCAATACCCAGCCATCTTGACCGAACAAGCTTGGTCAATAACGCTTATATAAAGTGCAAACGTTTATTTAACAATTATTTGCCGAAGGCGTAGTGATTATCGGTGAATATTCACCTCGATTTCGTCTCGGTGAATATTCACCGATAATCACTGAGCCTTAGGCGAATAATTGTTTTAGTATTAATACACGGGTGATTATTTCAAAAAAAAGAAAAGAAAAAGCCTTTTTTTAACATGAAGAAAATTTATGTCATCAAAAGCACGCGTCGCAATTGAAAAACGACTGGCATCCATTTTGTTCATCGAGGTGATTATCGGCTGATAATCCGAGAGAGCGAACCAATCAGAGCGCGCGATTCTGTATAATCACCTGAGTATTTATACTAAAATAATATAGGTAGGTGGAAAAAGTTCTAAGAATAACTAACAAAGTATCATTATCAAGTCTACTTAGTGAACAATTGCTAAATGTACCACACAATGGTTAGTATGGAGATGTACGATCTTTGCTTAAAACGGACAGTTATATGTATTAATAACGTACTACTAAAGGTACAAACGACAAAGAAGCAAAACTTGCTGTATCTCGTTTGGACGCTAATTGCACTCTCATTAATTATAGTAGTAGTGAATCATCAACTTCAAGCTTTGAGGAGGACGGAGAGGAGGCTGAAGAAGAGGATGAGAGTGAAGTAAGAAGAACAGAGAGCAAAAAAAGCGCAGTAGTTGAAGCAGCGGAGAGTGAAGAAGATCTGGAGAGTGACTGGAGCAGCAGTGAGGAATACGATGACATCTATGTTGAACGTGAAGGTGCACAAAACTGTTTTGCCATTTCTTAACAGGCGTTCCTCTATCGGGCGTGACTAAGGGACGGACCATTAGAAAAGTGATGGGGGGGGGGGGGTGGGGAAAAAAAACAAAAAAAATTCATGCAAGGGAAAATGCCAAAAAAAAAATTCATGCAAAGAAGAAGGTAAAAAAAAAATCATGCAGAAGGAAGGTCCAATTGTGACTTTTTCACACGTAGTAAAAAAAATTCGTGCAGAGGGGTTCACCCGAAAAAAAAAATTCCTGCACAAGCAGTGTGCGAAAAAAAAAATCCGTGCAAGCTGAAAATTCCCCACCCCCCCCCCATCACTTTTCTAATGGTCCGTCCCTAAATTGTTAAAGATCACTTTCTTATTACCCTGATCACGCTACGTGAAATGTACCTGTGCCACTGTGAACTCGCTTACAAACCATAGATCAGCGTCCCAAAATTCCCAAAACTTTGTAATGAAACCACTCGCTTGTGCTTCGTGGTCACATTTATCGTTATATGGCTGGTGCCGCGTGCTTGCAAGAGGAGGCGAATCCTGAATTCTGATTGGCTGCCCGCGTGGGTAAAAGTAGCCTATCTATCATAAATTCTTTGTTGACAAAGCTTGTATTGTTAAGATAACTGGATGTTGGCCTCGTTCTTTTTCGCTAGAATGTAGCCACCTTGACCACACGCTTGGTCAATAACGCATATATCTTGTTACTGTCAATGTCTATTAAACAATTAGATTATGAGCTCGAGATTTCTATCGCGTGATCACGCATAGAAATCGAAAGCGAATAATCTAATTGTTTTAGTATAAATCTACTAGTCGTTCAAAACTTTATCTTTTCTGGAACAGCCTCGGCCAGTAAACTGTCTTCTTCACGGACACTTCGAAAACGTGAAGAAGCGGTCGCCATTTTGTTAGCAAGGGCAACTGCTACGCTACTCAATATCTATCACAGATCATAGTTCACCACTAAATTTTCTCCGATTCGTATTGGTTTAAATTGATCACGTGGCGCGATAGTGTTCGTCCGCGGAGACACACTGTCAACGCATAGTGCCCTTCCGAGGAAAATACCCGGATGGATAGTGCCCTTCCGTGAAAATGTGAATTTTCTGACAGTTATACCGTATTTTTTAGGCAATCTACGTTGCGAATTATTGAAATTTCAGGCTGTGCACATGGATAAATATTTGATTGATCTGCATTTAGTGGGTTTTGACTGTTTCTCAACTGGCGCGCGGAAAAAAATTTAGTGGAAAACAATAAAAACAATAGAGTGTTTGTGTCTCGGAACCATCGATCCGATAGTTGCCCCTTGGAAATTTGATGTTCTTAAAACTAGCATATTTGCCCTCGAAGCTTCGCTTCTCGGGCAAATATTTGTTTTAAGAACATGAAATTTCCGCGGGGCAACTATCAGCCGATAGTTCCTCGACAGAAACACTCTATTATTTAAATAGATAGTGGGTAGCGTAGCCAATCAGAGCCCGCGGCATTTGTGATAGAACGCTAGTAGATTTATACCAACAGAGTGTAGACCATGGATAAATGTGTATTGTATAGATCTAAAACAGCTCTTTTAACTGGACTAACGTAGTCCATGCTTCCCGATAGCGGAGAGACCCTCTCAAAGAGATAGCTTTCCCTCAGGTTTTAGATCATTGATAGCAGGAGATGAAGATCAAGAAACCTATGAATGCCCTGATATTTCAGATCTTAGCATCCAAGACCATGCAGGAATTTTTCTTATCTTTTTAAGAGCTCAACTTGTCCCATTACTTGCCTTGCCTTAAACCACACGCTAGAAGGTTCTGACCACTGTTATTATGCATTGCGGCTTTACCTTTTCTCAGCTGTGGATCAAACCATGCAGTTTGGAAAGCTACTGAACAGTACTGTGCTGTATTACTGTTTGTTTTACTATACAGTGTAGTTGTAACTTTTTTATCTGTAGAACAAACCATACTGTGTGACCATTCTTTGGAAAAGTACTGAACAGTACTGTACTGTGGTACTGTTTGTTTTACTATACAGTGTGGTTCTAACTTTTTCATCTGTAGATCAAACCATGCAGTGTGACCATTCTTTGTAAAGCTACTGAACAGTACTGTACTGTGTTACTGTTTGTTTTACCACGCAGTATGATACTATTTTTCCTATCTGTGGGTGAAAGCATACAGTGTAGCTCCGTTTTACTAGTGAGACCTTAGGATGTCAACATTGAATAAAATAACTATGAGCAATTGACCAAATGCAAGATAGAATAACCGCGTAAATCAAAAGGAATTGATCCTTTTAAAAGAATGGAAACTGATCCTTTTGTGTTAGTAGAAAGTCCTCTTGTCGTCATTTTATTGTCTTGATCTTGTCGTTTTTTATTTTTTTAATTTAGAAAGGGACACATTACCAGAAAAGTGCGTTGTAGAAATCGTACCTGATGTAAGTATTGTTTTGAAGTGATAAAAATGAGGAATGCAAGGCATCTGTGTAATCTATCCACTAATTCGGTGTAATCCTTGAGCAGTTTGTGACTGAGAGAAGCATTCGCCAAGGAATCTAAGCATTGCATTGTTTTGACATGGAGTTTGTTTCACCTACAGGACCTTTATCAAAGCATGTTTTCGATAGATGATTCGGAACCATCAGAAGGTAGGTTTAGCGTGAAGTGCTATTGATTGTGTGATTGTTATATTTATTAGGCGGGAGGAGATTGTAGGTTGAATGGTATAATGAATAACTAGGCTGTATGGCAGCTTGGTCGTTGAGTGGATTAGATGAATTTATGGGTGGATGGATGAGTTATTAGATTGGTAAATTCCTATGAGGTATGTTTTGAGTAAACGGCTTGGTTGGGTTAAGTAAGTGAATGATGCTGATTGATGGGTTGATTGTGTTAGGTAGGTGGATGGTTTGAACAAATAGGTTTGTTAGGTCAAGTAAGGAGATTGCATTTATTGGACTGGGTTGTTCAAGTACGTGGATGGCCTCATTGGGCTGGGTTGTCTATTAAACAATTAGATTATGAGCTCGAGATTTCTATCGCGTGATAGTTGCGCCCTCGTCAACTATCACGCATAGAAATCGAGAGCGAATAATCTAATTGTTTTAGTATAAATCTCCTGGTCGTTCAAAACTTCGTCTTTTCTGGAACAGCCTCGACCAGTTAACTGTCTAAATCTTCTTCACGGACACTTCGAAAACGCGAAGAAGCGGCCACCATTTTGTTAGCAAGGGCACACTGCTACCCTACTCACTATCTATCACAGAATAGATAGTGGGTAGCGTAGCCAATCAGAGCGGGGCATTTCTAATAGAACGCTAGTAGATTTATACTAAAAGAGTGTAGACCATGGATAAATGTATATTGCATAGATCTAAAACAGCTCTTTTAACTTGACTAACGTAGTCCATGCTTCCCGATAGCGGAGAGACCCTCTCAAAGAGATAGTTTTCCTTCAGGTTTGAGATCATTGATAGCAGGAAATGAAGATCAAGAAACCTATGAATGCCCTGATATCTCAGATCTTAGCATCCTAGACCATGCAGGAATTTTTGTTATCTTTTTAAGAGCTCAACTTGTCCCATTACTTGCCTTGCCTTTAACCACACGCTAGAAGGTTTTGCCCACTGTTACTTTGCATCGAGGCCTTACCTTTTCTCAGCTATGGATCAAACCATGCAGTTTGGAAAGCTACTGAGCAGTACTGTACTGTATTACTGTTTGTTTTACTATACATTGTAGTTGTAACTTTTTTATCTGTAGAACAAACCATACTGTGTGACCATTCTTTGGAAGGCTATTAAACAGTATTGTACTATGGCATTCTTTGTTTTACTATACAGTCAACAGTGTGGTTCTACCATTTTCATCTGTGGATCAAACCATGCAGTGAGACCATTCTTTGTAAAGCTACTGAACAGTACTGTACTTTGGTACTGTTTGTTTTGCTATACAGTGTGGTTCTAACTTTTTCATCTGTAGATCAAACCATGCAGTGAGACCATTCTTTGTAAAGCTACTGAACAGTACTGTACTGTGTTACTGTTTATTTTACCACGCAATATGACACTATTTTTCCTGTCTGTGGGTGAAAGCATACGGTGTGACGGTTTTTTCGAAAGGTGCAAAACAATGTTATGCTGTAGCTCCGTTTTACTAATGAGACCTTAGGATTTCAACATTGAATAAAATAATTATAAGCAATTGACCAAATGCAAGATAGAATAAACGCGTGAATCAAAAGGAATTTATCCTTTTAAAATAATGGAAACTGATGCTTTTTTTGATAGCAGAAAGTCCTCTTGTCGTCATTTTATTGTCTTGATCTCGTCGTTTTTATTGTTTTAATTTAGAAGGGGACACATTACCAGAAGAGTGCGTTGAAGAAATGGTACCTGATGTAAGTATTGTTTTGAAGTGATAAAAATGAGGAATGCAAGGAATCTGTTTCATCTATCCACTGCTTCGGTGTAATCCTTGAGCAGTTTGTGACTGAGAGAAGCATTCGCCAAGGAATCTAAGCATTGCATTGTTTTGATATGGGGTTTTTTTTCACCTGCAGGGTCTTTATCGAACCATGTCAGTTAAAGGTTATTGGTCACCATCAGAAGGTAGGTTTAGCGTGAAGTGCTATTGATTGTGTGATTGTTATATTTATTAGGCGGGAGGAGATTGTAGGTTGAATGGTATAATGAATAACTGGGCTGTATGGCAGCTTGGTCATTGAGTGGATTGGATAAATGTATGGGTGGATGGATGAGTTATTAGATTGGTGAATTCCTATGAGGTACGTTTTGAGTAAACGGGTTGGTTGGGTTAAGTAAGTGAATGATGCTAATTGATGGGTTGAGTTTGTTAGCTAGGTGGATGGTTTGAACAAATAGGTTCGTTTGGTCAAGTAAGTAGATTGCATTTATTGGACTGGGTTGTTCAAGTACGTGGATGGCCTCATTGGGCTGGGGTGTCTATAAGAGTGTAGACCATGGATAAATGTATATTGTATAGATCTAAAACAACTCTTTTAACTTGACTAACGTAGTCCATGCTTCCCGATAGCGGAGACCCTCTCAAACAGATAGCTTGCCTACAGGTATTGGATCATTGAGAGCAGGAGATGAAGAACAAGAAACCTATGAATGCCCTGATATCTCAGATCTTAGCATCCTAGGCCATGCAGGAATTTTTCTTATCCTTTTAAGAGCTCAACTTGTCCCATTACTTGCCTTGGCTTTAACCACACGCTAGAAGGTTTTGACCAGTGTTACTATGCATTGAGGCTTTACCTTTTCTCAGCTGTGGATCAAACCATGCAGTTTGGAAAGCTACTGAACAGTACTGTGCTGTATTACTGTTTGTTTTACCATACAGTGTGGTTGTAACTTTTTTATCTGTAGGACAAACCATACTGTGTGACCATTCTTTGGAAAAGTACTGAACAGCATTATGCTATGTGACAGTTTGTTTCATTATACGGTGTTGCTGCAACTTTTTCATCTGTAGATCAAACCATACAATTTTCCATTCTTTGGAAGGCTATTAAACAGTATTATACTATGGCATTTTTTGTTTTACTGTACAGTGTGGTTCTACCATTTTCATCTGTGGATCAAACCATGCAGTGTGACCATTCTTTGTAAAGCTTCTGAACAGTACTGTGCTGTGGTACTGTTTGTTTTACTATACAGCGTGGTTCTAACTTTTTCATCTGTGGATCAAACCATGCAGTGTGACCATTCTTTGTAAAGCTACTGAACAGTACTGTACTGTGTTACTGTTTGTTTTACTATACAGTGTGGTTCTACCATTTTCATCTGTAGATCAAACCATACAATTTTCCATTCTTTGGAAGGCTATTAAACAGTATTGTACTATGGCATTCTTTGTTTTACTGTACAGTGTGGTTCTACCATTTTCATCTGTAGATCAAACCATGCAGTGTGACCATTCTTTGTAAAGCTACTGAACAGTACTGTGCTGTGTTACTGCTTGTTTTACCACGCAGTATGATACTATTTTTCCTGTCTGTGGGTGAAAGCATACAGTGTGACGGTGTTTTCGAAAGGTGCAAAACAATGCTATGCTGTAGCTCCGTTTTACTAATGAGACCTTAGGATGTCATCATTGAATAAAATAACTATGAGCTATTGACCAAATGCAAGATAGAATAACCGCGTGAATCAAAGGAAAATTTATCCTTTTAAAATAATGGAAAGTGATGCTGTTTTGTTAGTAGAAAGTCCTCTTGTTGTCATTCTATTGTCTTGATCTCGTCGGTTTTATATTGTTTGAATTTAGAGGGGTACACATTACCAAAAGAGTGCGTTGAAGAAATGGTATCTGATGATGTAAGTATTGTTTTGGGACATTGATGGTAGTTAAAAGCGATAGTTACTTATTATTTCAACTTGACCAGTGACTACTCCGTCTAAAGTGATAGAAATGAGGAATGCAAGGCATCTGTGTCATCTTTCCATTGCTTCGGTGTAATCCTTGAGCAGTTTGTGACTGAGAGAAGCATTCGCCAAGGAATCTAAGCATTGCATTGTTTTGACATGGAGTTTGTTTCACCTACAGGACCTTTATCAAACTATGTCAGGGGAAGGTTATGGGAAACCATCAGAAGGTAGGTTTAGCGTGAAGTGCTATTGATTGTGTGATTGTTATATTTATTAGGCGGGAGGAGATTGTAGGTTGAATGGTATAATGAATAACTGGGCTGTATGGCAGCTTGGTCGTTGAGTGGATTAGATGAATGTATTGGTGGATGGATGAGTAATTAGATTGGTGAATTCCTATGAGGTATGTTTTGAGTAAACGGGTTGGTTGGGTTAAGTAAATGAATGATGCTAATTGATGGGTTGAGTGTGTTAGCTAGGTGGATGGTTTGAACAGATGGTTTCGTTTGGTCAAGTAAGGAGATTGCATTTATTGGGCTGGGTTTTTCAAGTACGTGGATGGCCTCATTGGGCTGGGTTGTCTATTAAACAATTAGATTATGAGCTCGAGATTTCTGTCGCGTGATAGTTGACGGGGGCGCAGCCCGAGTCAACTATCACGCATAGAAATCGAGAGCGAATAATCTAATTGTTTTAGTATAAATCTACTAGTCGTTTAAAACTTTGTCTTTTCTGGAACAGCCTCGACCAGTAAACTGTCTAAATCTTCTTCACGGACACTTCGAAAACGCGAAGAAACGGCCACCATTTTGTTAGCAAGGGCACACTGCTACACTCACTCTCCATCACAGATTATAGTTCACCACCAAATTTTCTCCGATTCTTATTGGTTTAAATTGATCACGTGACGCGATAGTGTTCGTCCACGGAGACACACTATCAGCGCATAGTGCCCTTCCGAGGAAAATACCCGGATGGATAGTGCCCGTTCGTGAAAATGTGGATTTTCTGACAGTTATACCGTATTTCTTAGGCAATGTACGTTGTTAATTATTGAAATTTCAGGCTGTGCGTATGGATAAATATTTGAATGATCTGCATTTAGTGGGTTTTCACTGTTTTTCAAATGGCGCGCGGAAGAAAATTTAGTGGTGAACAATAAAGACAATAGAGTGTTTATGTCTCGGAACTATCGATCCGATAGTTGCCCCTTGGAAATTTGATGTTCTTAAAACTAGCATATTTGCCCTCGAAGCTTCGCTTCTCGGGCAAATATTTGTTTTAAGAACATGAAATTTCCGCGGGGCAACTATCAGCCGATAGTTCCTCAACAGAAACACTCTATTGTTTAAATAGATAGTGGGTAGCGTAGCCAATCAGAGCGCGGCATTTGTAATAGAACGCTAGTAGATTTATACTAAAAGAGTGTAGACCATGGATAAATGTATATTGTATAGATCTAAAACAGCTCTTTTAACTTGACTAACGTAGTCCATGCTTCCCGATAGCGGAGAGACCCTCTCAAACAGATAGCTTTCCTACAGGTATTGGATCATTGAGAGCAGGAGATGAAGAACAAGAAACCTATGAATGCCCTGATATCTCAGATCTTAGCATCCTAGACCATGCAGGAATTTTTGTTATCTTTTTAAGAGCTCAACTTGTCCCATTACTTGCCTTGCCTTAAACCACACGCTAGAGGGTTTTAACCAGTGTTACTATGCATTGAGGCTTTACCTTTTCTCAGCTATGGATCAAACCATGCAGTTTGGAAAGCTACTCAACAGTACTGTGCTGTATTACAGTTTGTTATACGATACAGTGTGGCTTTAACTTTTTTATCTGTAGGACAAACCATACTGTGTGACCATTCTTTGAAAAAGTACTGAACAGCATTATACGATGTTCCTGTTTGTTTCATTATACGGTGTTGCTGCAACGTTTTTATTTGTAGAACAAACCATACTGTGTGACCATTCTTTGGAAGGCTATTAAACAGTATTGTACTATGGCATTCTTTGTTTTACTGTACAGTGTGGTTCTACCATTTTCATCTGTAGATCAAACCATGCAGTGTGACCATTCTTTGTAAAGCTACTGAACAGTACTGTGCTGTGGTACTGTTTGTTTTACTATACAGCGTGGTTCTAACTTTTTCATCTGTGGATCAAACCATGCAGTGTGACCATTCTTTGTAAAGCTACTGAACAGTACTGTGCTGTGTTACTGCTTGTTTTACCACGCAGTATGATACTATTTTTCCTGTCTGTGGGTGAAAGCATACAGTGTGACGGTGTTTTCGAAAGGTGCAAAACAATGTTATGCTGTAGCTCCGTTTTACTTATGAGACCTTAGGATGTCAACATGGAATAAAATAATTATGAGCAATTGACCAAATGAAAGATAGAATAACCGCGTGAATTAAAGGAAAATTTATACTTTTAAAATAATGGAAAGTGATGCTTTTTTGTTAGTAGAAAGTCCTCTTGTTGTCATTCTATTGTCTTGATCTCGTCGTTTTTATATTGTTTTAATTTAGAAGGGTACACATCACGAAAAGAGTGCGTTGAAGAAATGGTATCTGATGATGTAAGTATTGTTTTGGGACATTGATGGTAGTTGAAAGCAATAGTTACTTATTGTTTTAACTTGACCAGTGACTACCCCGTCTTAAGTGATAGAAATGAGGAATGCAAGGCATCTGTGTCATCTTTCCATTGCTTCGGTGTAATCCTTGAGCAGTTTGTGTCTGAGAGAAGCATTCGCCAAGGAATCTAAGCATTGCATTGTTTTGACATGGAGTTTGTTTTACCTGCAGGACCTTTATCAACCCATGTTAGTAAAAGGTTATGGGAAACCATTAGAAGGTAGGTTTGGCGTGAAGTGTTATTGATTGTGTGATTGTTATATTTATTAGGCGGGAGGAGATTGTAGGTTGAATGGTATAATGAATAATTGGGCTGTATGTCAGCTTGGTCATTGAGTGGTTTGGTGAATTTATGGGTGGATGGATGAGTTATTAGATTGGTGAATTCCTATGTGGTATGTTTTAAGTAAACGGGTTGGTTGGGTTAAGTAAGTGAATGATGCTAATTGATGAGTTGAGTGTGTTAGCTAGGTGGATGTGTTTAACAGATGGTCTCGGTAGGTCAAGTAAGGAGATTGCATTTAATTGGCTGGGTTTTTCAAGTACGTGCATGGCCTGGGTTGGTCAAATAAATAGGTGACACAAATGGGTGGATTGATTAAGTGCGTGGGTTCGGTAATTGTATTGAGTGGTAAAGTAAATGGCTGGGTCAAGTTAGTGGGTGATTTGAGTGACACGTTTTTAACGTTTAAATGGTGAATGGTTAGAGAAAATGGGTGCCTAGTTACTTTACAGAAATAAAAAGTTGAAAAGAGTATTTTGAGATACGTACGTTTTATAATGCCAATTATATTGTCCCACGTTCGTACCCGTTGTCGAAAGAGAAGAACGATATGAACTCGTGGAAATAAAACAGGTGGAGTAGCAATAACGATTTTCGATACCGCTTTTGACTCCATGGCTAAGGCGCTGTTACCGTTGGCAGTGTGTCGTGCACATAGTCTTGCCATCTCGTTGCCATGCAAGTTGCAAGAAATATTGCTCAGAGTGCCACATTCTGGAATGAAGGTTTCTCGCAGCATTTTTTTTTTTTTGCCGTAACGATTGTGAGAAGGAAGTCACTCGCACTTCTCTTATGTACTGAAAAATTCCCGCGTGTGTATTTAACTCAAGAATGCACTCGGTCCGTTTTTTATTCCTTTAGTAAAATATAGATGGTACAGTTGCCTCTACTGTCGTTTAGCTGTAGACTACTATGTCGTGTCACTGCTGATTGTTTGTCTTTGTCTAATGCTTAACGACTGAATGTTTCAGATTATAAGAAAAGCGATCATGACCTGAAAAGGAAGGCAATGCTGTCAGGACAGTCGGTGAGTAACTGAAAAACATGCGTGTGTGGTTTTAACATTCGTACATCAGATTCTAGGGAACAAAAATGGCGGAGAGCTGAGAGCGCTCGCTTTCAATCAATGTGGCGCGAGTTCGATTCTCAGACGCAGCGTTTTAAGTCAGTTTAATATGTGGTTTGAGTTTGCTTTTGTTAATACTCTCAGCACTACTTTGGTTCCTTTTGGCCACAGAGAGCCGTGTAGTTTCCATTGGTCTGAAATAAATTTGTAGCTGTTGGACCTTCTTTTAAAACGTTTCGTTTTTTTGGCTCTGGTTAGAACATTTGTTAGCAAAGTATTATTAGTAGTAATAGCAGTGGTTTCATTTCAGTTTTTCTCTGAGCTGAAACAGCGATTGCAACAGCAACAGGAGCAACAACGAAACCAACTGCAAGAGCAACAGCAACCAGCAATGGGCTTCTACCGGTCGGCCTCATCGGCGCTCACTGTGGAACGACCATCCCTCGTTTCGTGTGGTCTTGGTGCTTCGCCAGCAACAGAAGCAGTTAACGTAACACCGCCACTGCCACCCCCGCTCCTAGCATCTGTTTTCTCTGCGTCCTTGCAACCAGGAGGATTGCCTGGGTCTTCTTCCCAGACGACCTCGCGCTTTGGCGCCTCCTCTCAATTGCAGGTCTCACAAAGCGATTCAAGTGACAGACCACAAACAGACTTGATTTCAGGACGGCAAGTCCTGATTAATTCTCTTCTAGGTGCCCCCCTGCAACGATCATTCGGGTTTTCATTTGGAGGAAGACCGACACCCGCAGTTGAAGGACCATCCCCCATTCTGTTCGGTACTAAAGTGTCCAGTGGCTCACCAGTATCAGTAAACGAAACACTGCCACCGCCACCCCCGCCACCGCCACCGCCACCGCCACCCCCGCCCCCGCCCCCGCCCCCGCCCCCAGCATCTGGTTTCTTGGCATCCCCGCAAATAGGAGGATTGTTTGGATCTTCTTCCCATACGGCCTCATCCTTTGGCGCTTCCTCGCAATTGCAGTTCACAAAAAGTGGTTCAAGTAGCACACCAATTCAATCTTTGATACCGCTACGGCGCAAACTCCGCAGCGCTTCATTCGCTTCGCTTGATACAGCTATAAATAAGAAGTTCCAGTTAAAAGGAACACCCCTCCCACCTCCACTCCCTCTTGAGGCGTGCAACGCTCCGCCAGCACCTACAGTCGGATCCTTCAAACGGGTATCGTCCAAAGCATCACCCGTACCTCCTCCTCAACCCTCGCTACCAGAAGTGGAATTGTTGATTCGTCAAGCGTCGGAGGACAAAGCACGTCCAACCGCTGCCCCACCTGAATGTCTGCGCAAAGAGCCTCGTACACGTGGTCGATCTGCAGGCGCCTTATCTCCACCACCCTCCCCAACAGAAGTGAGAATGTCCATTAGTCGTGCGCGAGGGTATCGTACCTCTGCTGTACCTCAGCCACCCTCACCACCAGAAGAACATTTAATACACCTCTCCCATTCAGATGTGGTTCGAGTTATCAAGGGTAAACTAATTTAGAAAATGACCTTAATGGAAACGAATATTACTTCGAGTTAACGGCTTGTTCGAGTTAATTAGACGGAAAGGAGAAATCAATTTTGGTTCGTGTCAGCTCGAGATTCGAGTTGCAAGGGGTGTACTGAGGTATCGGGAGTCGACTGTACATGTATTCATGTATGATTAAATCTGAGTCAATAATTAACAATTATTCTCGGAAAACGAGGTAAATATTCCGGATCAATATCAGTTTCTGGGCAACTGTGCACCTACCCCTCCCCTAATCCAACAAGTTATAATGAGTTAAAAAGTTACCGTTAATGTTGGTTTAGGGAGGGGTACGTGCACAGTTGCCCAGAAACTGATATTGATCCAATATGGCCATTGTTCACCGAAATTGAAGAGAATAATTGTTTTAGTATATACCGATGATGCAGCCTCAGTAGGGAGTTAAAGAAAACACGACGGCGACCGCCGAGGTGAAAAAATCTAAATGTTGAAGAGTAATTAGTACGACAAAAATACTTACCGGACTTAAGTTTCATTTTGTTGTTAATTTGCGCTTTTGTTTTGTCCTAACCTGGTCAATGTTTCATCACAGTCCTGGTTTTTTTAATTTTCCAAATAACACGTCTCGTAAACAGCTCTAAAGCGAGAATCAACGACTGCTATTTTCATTTCGCTACGACGCCATTTTGTGTAATCTTGAACCAAAACGCTGTAGCCTAAGGATTACCCAAAGGCTCCATCATTATTCACGTCCTAGGAGGTGGATAGTGGTAATTATCCCGAGGCGGAAAGCCAATCAGATTGCTCAAAATGTCAAGGTTGCTGAATAGGTATATACCTGTAGAAATCATTAAGGTACAATGCGTGCTTCGGTGACGTCTTGGTTAGGTATAACAATCGACTCGCCGTAATTGGTTGGTCATACACCAGTGGTGAGACGTCCTATGGGTGGGTATTAAACATGGTTTTATTAGTAGACTTCTACTGGATCTACCACGCTGTGTTTGGCACAAAAAAGGAGGCTGATAATAGAAACTTTCGCGTCTTTGCTGATGACACGAATCGGTATGGGTGCGTCACACTCCAGGTAATGGACTCAGTGAAATGCAATATACTTGGGCGCATCCGGGGCTTGTGTTCTCTTGCCTGCTCTCCGTTCCCTTTGGCCAATTTCAATTCCGCCCTTCCCACCCTTGGTATACTATCGCTTGTCTCTGCATATGAAAAGGGCCGCCCGCCCTTCAGTACTCAAATAGGATACTTTTATGATCCAATGATCATGAGATCAGGGCTTAGTAGATTTATTTGCTTGCACTTCTGATCGGTGGATTGGCCTTCAAGCATCGCATGTAATTGATCAGAGTAATCTCTTTGGTTATGGTTTTAAGAAACTGCTCTAAAATCCGTTTATATGTAGCTACATTGCACGACTAAAGCAGTCCGAGGACCAACAACTAAAATTAGCCAATCAGATTTTTTCATCCCTGTTCCCGCGAGGGCCAATATTTTCCCAGCATCGGATCAGGTAATGTCTTGAATAATCCCGCGCAATTTAAAATCAGATTTTCGTCTCAGTTTCAAATCAAGCTGGCCGAAACTATTTTTCTTGCCAACTTTAAGGCAAAACTCCTATAGGAATGTGACACCAATTTCCTTTTCCGATATGAAAGACAAGCATTTACGCTGAATCTCCAGAACATAATTTTTTTAAGTTCACAAATTCTAAATGCAGTTTATAGTTTTTCATTAAATCTCCTATTGACAAAGGTGGCTCGGGACCGTGCAGGGAAAATATCGGCCCTCGTTCTTTTTTTAAACAGATCTCGCTGCGTTGTGTCCATACTGTCCAGACCGAGGGTCTATATTCTCCCGGTTCGGCCCTCGCACATGGTCAATTAATACTAGTTTCTGGCTAAATGGCGATTGTTAGTGTTTTATTACGTTTCTAACTGCAGTGCAAATACATCACTATATTTACTCGAATCGTTGACACACTTTTTTTCTTTTACAGCGCCTCCCATTGCCAAGAGAAGGACGAAAAAGGCGCTTGGGTCCGTTTCTGAAAGAGAAGAAAAATTGAAAGAGATTTTCGCCAAACAAGATGAGGTTAGTTGTCATGGAGAGGTAGTACTTGTGTGAAATTTCTGCACGAACTCGGTTTTGGCTTTTACCAAGGTGGAAAGAGGTCGCACCTTAAAAATTGCGAAAACTTAATCATACTAGATAGATTTGGAACATCCGCTTGTCTAGAGCTCTCTGTTAGGGTTTCTACCAGGATTGACTGAGAGTAGAAGACCATTACCTAGAGCGTTCCTCTTCCATACTAGGCCTGTACCTCAGTTCAGTAGCAGATTGTTGCTATTTTTAACTCCTGTTTCACAGCAATAAAACATTAGAGCTGTTACACCGACCAATCAAACTGAGCCTCATAGTATCCGTACTAAGCATAATGATATTGTTAATTCTGGGATTTATTTGTAGGGAAAGAGAGTTTCGCGGTCAATACGAGTTCCAGAAATAGCATCACTTGCTTCTGTGCTGGGGACACCAGTCAGCACTTAGGAACGACCCCTGAATGGGCTCCTGCTAAGAGAAAATTCTAATTTAATGTTTTTCTAAGAACTTGAATTCAACGTTGCAAAGCCCTTCGAGCATAACAGTGAGTCGCGTAAATTGTAATTCCATCGTAGCTGCTAACATCAGACGTTACGAACCAATAGCAAAGTGAAATAAGTTTAGTATTATACCAGAAACCCGTGAGACTTGAAACGTGTAAAGTGAAATAAGTTTAGTATTATACCAGAAACCCGTGAGACTTGAAACGTGTAAAGTGAAATAAGTTTAGTATTATACCAGAAACCCGTGAGACTTGAAACGTGTAAAGTGAAATAAGTTTAGTATTATACCAGAAACCCGTGAGACTTGAAACGTGTAAGTGCCCCTGAATGTCTTAAACCACAACTTGTCCACATTCAATCTACCAACTACCATCTTTGCAAAACAGTAGAAGCCTAATTAACCAATCAAACTGGCTTCAGTAGTGTGGCGTACTCACTGGAAAATACTTGTACAACGAGATGGGTGAGACCCCGTGATCATGAGCTGTGACCCTGACAAGTCATAGAACGGTATAGCCAATAGAAAGAGAGGTTCTATTTCAGCGCATAGGCTGTGATGAAATACCATGGTATATGACAGCGCCAGCTATTGGCCATTGATATTCATGAAGTAATAGGTCTTTCATTATCATCATTTATTAGCCTTTGTATTAGAATGAGTTTCACAGAGTACAATATGTTAGAAGTTGTAATAATAATAATAATAATAATAATAATAATAACAATCTTTATTTCTCTTAAGAAAATAGACGTATCTTAAGTTACATTTATACAAATAATAGAAAAGTTAAAAATTATATCTAAAAATAAGCCTATTTACTAAAGCATTTTTAAATCTATCAGTCTTTATATGCGGGCGATGTGCGGTTTTTTTTCTAAGTTGATACTTAGTATCTTTCTTCTTCGGGATAATGTTACTAAGCGGGCAATCGAGATCTACTGAACGAACCTGGAAAATTTTTTTATCTGCCTTTACTAAAAGTTCTCGAATATCCATTCTTTTAGATATATATTTCCTTTTAAAGCATCTATCCAGGAAGTTTTGTATGAACGTAAGGTCTGAGTCTACTGCACCATAAACAGACAGACCATAAGTGAAATTCGGTAAACCTAAGGCGCTGAATAGGTTGTCTACTTCAACTACCAGGCGAGGAGACTTCAAGAAACCACCAAGTCCAGGCTTATAGGAGAGAATTAATTAAATTAATGTACAATACGGCACGAGTTTGGTCTTAAAAGATAGATAAAAACGTGTCCTGTATAAAATACCAGTAGAGGTCACAAATATCATGCTACATATGTGTCTGTTCAAAACATGGCGGACACGTCGTTGTTGCAATTGCAAGTTATTTAGGATGCGCCATGGAAACGGAACAGTGCCAACAAGCTCAAAGACTGAGGAAAGCAGTTTCCAAGTATGGTACTTGGGAAAGATTGAATCTGGACAAGCTGTGAACGCGAGTTACGTGTTTCAAGTGTTATGGGTATCTGGTTATACATACTGTAGCAACAACAGAACAACGACTGTTCGCCGCGCCTTCCTTATGTCCTTTTGATTAGCCAATCAGAGGATGCCACACAAGGAGTGACGTTATCTTGGCGCGTTTCTTCCGCCCCAAGTTGTAACATGAATATGTTTTGTTGCAGGAGGGGCACTGGGATGCAACTGACTTGAGTTTAATTGGGGTTTCTTTGTCCAAGTTTGTTACTTTATTGAAGGATGTCGGCGCAGAGTCATTAGGTTAGTACTGTTGATCTACAAAATGGGTGAGGTCTGTGGAGAATTGCGTATCTGGCGACACACATTGAGAATGCGTTTTTGAGTAAAAGTAACATATCGCATATGCGAATGATGCTGTATCTAGCTAAATCAATACCCCCCTTCCCCCGTGTCCCTCTATTGAGCCAGCCAGCCACCCCCCCCCCCCCCTGGATTATTTGATTGACTTGGGTATGATTATTACATGGATTATTAACATTATCATTATCATCATCATCATTATGATTATGATTTTTTTCTCGTCATTAACAAATCGGGCTTCGCAGTCGTGAAGTCCTCTTACTATTGTTTAGTAAGACTGTATTACTTAACAGTATATCATTGTTTTCCAGGGTTTTGGAGTTTTGATCAAATTCTAAGGATCCTTGCCACTCTGACCTTCTTGGCGTTCATCAAACTAAAGCTTCTCGTAGAAATTGCTATTTCTCCTCCAATGGGAAACAACTCCGAGGTAAAAACAGTGCTTTTGATATCGATCTTTGCTTTGTTTGAAGATTTTGCGACGTTATGTCATGTTGACTGTTGAAATACACGTTAACATGGTTGCTCTCTAAAGAAACTGCTAAATTGAAATGCAAAAAAAATAGTTTTTCATTGAGTTGGTAATAAATAACCAGCGAAAATTATTTACGCTATTTACGCTATCGTGCGATAACCAAGTCTCCATAATTGTATTCTTATGTATACAGCTGACTGGCTGTCAAGACGCAACACATTTAATTGGTAAACGACTTTGTTGCGTAACGTCACTTCCACGTATACAAAAACAATTGTCTGCTGGTATGACTCAATGAACCAGTGGCTGCAAGAATTAGCTGGGTGCTTATAGCCAGTCATAACTGAGATAGTGTCAACAATGTATAGCATTTTAAGGTGTACCACCGTAAAATTAAACGGAAGCATACGTCTCGATCGGTACGATTCGTCCTTCGCTTTGAAGGAGGGCTAACGTTCGAAACGTCATGTTACAGCGGTAGAGTTTTATCAACTCTATAAACCATTTTTTTTGTTAAAATTCACTTGTTTCTCAGACCAAAATCACTGGCTTTGGAGAGCAGTATGCAGACAATGTCACGCGCGCTCTGAAGTGGATCAAGAATCAAGAAAAGAAGATTCCATTCTTGTTCTCGCGACTGGAATTTGGAACAAATTGGAATGATGCTGCTGCAAAGATCTTAGAACGAGCTGCCTAAGCGCTAAATATATCAAACTGTATGTTCCTCTGCGTGTTAGAACTATGAAGGGAAACAGCACCGCCGCGTAGTTCTCATGAATCATGGTCATTATTCCTCTTAGTTTCTGGTAGAATATGAGTTCTCTACTAATTAACAATTAGATTGTGAGTTCAGGATTTCTGTGGGGTGGTAGTTGATGACGCCGAACGCCGAATCAACTATCACCTCATAGAAATCATGAGCGAATAATCTAATTGTTTTAGTAACAATCATAATAAACAAATGGTGTGTCGGTGAAAAAAATACCAAAATACTAAATCTTCCTGCGAAACTGCGCTAAAGCGCCAAGACGTCGCCATTTTGAAAACGATTCTCTTTCAAGTGCTGTCTAATTAACAATTAGACCCGTAGCCCTTGAGGGCGAAGGGTCTTATTGTTTTAGTATTACCCAACTAGTCGGACAGGAAAAGCAATAATAAAGTTAGCAAATGCAAGTTGAAGAAAGATTTATTTGGGAATAAAACAAAAGAAAGCGCCAGTAATTTCGCTACTCGAACTATTACTAATAGTCCTCTAGTAGCGTAGCCAATCAGATTGCGGCATTTGCATTAGTCCACTAGTTGGGTGATACTAATGGCTGATAGTCTGCTGTAGCTCAGCCAATCAGATTGCGGCATTTGCATTAGTTTACAAGTAGATTTTTACTAATGGCTGATAGTCTGCAGTAGCTCAGCCAATCGGATCGCGGCATTTGCATTAGTCTACAAGTAGATTTTTACTAATGGCTGATAGTCTGCAGTAGCTCAGCCAATCAGATTGTGGCATTTGCATTAGTTTACAAGTAGATTTTTACTAATGGCTGATTGTCTGCAGTAGCTCAACCAATCGGATCGCGGCATTTGCATTAGTCTACAAGTAGATTTTTACTAATGGCTGATAGTCTGCAGTAGCTCAGCCAACCAGATTGCGGTATTTGCATTAGCAAATACCGCAAAATGTGCAGTAATGTTTGTTATGTGACTAGCAAATACCGCAAAATGTGCAGTAATGTTTGTTATGTGACTGTCTTGTGCAGTAATGCTTGTTATGTGACTGTCTTGTGCAGTAATGTTTGTTATGTGACTGTCTTGTGCAGTAATGTTTGTTATGTGACTGTCTTGTGCAGTAATGTTTGTTATGTGACTGTCTTGTGCAGTAATGTTTGTTATGTGACTGTCTTGTGCAATAATGTTTGTTATGTGACTGTCTTGTGCAGTAGCTTCTGCCTCGCGGCATGTTAGTTCTTTCTCCTCAAACTCGGACATCCTTGTGTTCCTCGAGGTGTGACAGAGTCTCCTTGTCTTATCCATCCCCGCTGGGTCCCATTCGAGGGCTATCTTGGCTCTTGGTCACATGTCCATCTGAGCTCCTCTGTGTTTGGTCCATCCACCCTCTCCCTGGATGCTTGATCTTCGTCTTTGCCGTCCGTTCCCCTGTTTGCCTCCCAAGTGTAACATTTCAAGTTCTTCCGAGTCACTAAATCCTTGGAGTACAGTGGTAGTTAGTTTTCAAAATATTTCCCTAGCGAAATATTCTTTTGTGCACTTCGTTGTTAAGGTTGTGGAAGGTACGTCAAGGCAGCTCAAAGCTTCAATGACTCCTAGACGCTCACCGTTTCTGTTGTAACAATACTCCTTGAATAGGTACATGCCTCTTACTACAGAAAACGGGAAGAAGGCTTTAGCTGTGTGGGGCTCATAGGTATGTGCTCCTTTTCCTATACTAAGGGTTCTCTAATGAATAAAGTTGTTCTAGTTAAACAGTTTTGGTCCAATAAGTTTGGACTTGGTTTTGGCCTTCTACAATTGGTAGAAAGTAATTTCTCATCAAAATTCAACTTTTCGCGCTGCTTAGAAGCGGGTTTTCTAAAGCGAAGCGGCGGGAAATTCCCTTGGGGAATCTGTGGCGCTTTATAAGAGGGTCGTACAGGGGGGTCTCTGGCACGATTCACGGACGAAAAAAATAACGAATCACGGATATTGAAATATCATTTTCCCGAATCACGAAAATGAGTACTCTTTTATCCTGTTCTTGCGCTACAAATAGTGTTTGAAGAAATCAAAATTGATTAAGAAATTACGAAAATAAGAAAGAAACATACTCTTTTACCCTTTTCTTACTCTACAAAGAGTGTTTGAAGAAATCAAAATTGATTAAGGCGAAAAAAAAAATCACGCAAAATAAAGTCAATGAAGTGGTGAAATCACGAATATCGGTTATTAAATAGATTTAGGCAAACCTAAAAGCGGAGCTCCTCACACAGTCCCTCCAAAAATGCTTGAAAACTTGTAGAAAGAACTCAGCTTTATGCTTATGTCCCTCCAAAAACGCTTGAAAACTTGTAGGAAGAAAATTTTTCCTCCAAAACCGCTATGAATAATCCGTTTCTTCAGCAAAACATTTTAGACTGCTGGCTGTAGGTTGTGTAGCCGCGAAAAGCGCGCGAAAGCAAAGCCTCGTTTCGGTTTAAGACCTTCTAAATATCCCGGATGACTATGGCCGCCATGTTGGGGCAACATCGTCGTCGTCGCTAGGCGCACGCGCCCGCGAGCCATCCGCTAGCCACGATGACCATGAAAACTCAAACGCATGGTTTTCTCAATTTCTATCCTCGCACGGTAGTTATATATGGGGCTCCGCTCTGCGGCTCTTCGAGCCGCTGTGGAGCTCCGCTATTAATTCAAGCTCTTCACGTGTCACGCAAAACCTTCCGATCACGGGTCAAGGAGGATAAATTTATTAAATTCACGTTTCACGGAAAATAAAATCAGCTAATCACGCGTCACGAGAATACCCCTGTACGACCCTCTTATAAGGAAGGTGCTGGGAAGGAACGATGGCAAAATCGCTTATCTTCTGGCAGTTCCCGTGCCGCCTCGACTCTGCCATTCTCGCCACAAAGCGTTCAAAGTTGCGTGCAACACTGAATTAGCAGTATTTAGACATTTATCCCTTGTATTGCACACCCATGATGCGGAGTACGTTAAGAATTAGTTTATCTGGTGTATTCGAGAAATGATTCTTAGGCCGCGCCGTTTAAAAGAACTTTGCATTTAAAATAAAATGTTCTTGAAACGTTTGCTTTGTTCCAAGTTTCAAAGTTACCCTAAGTTAAATCTATCAAAACTGTTAACTCCTGGTGTCACTTGAAACGGACCCCGTGGTGTATGACTAGATTGTCGGAGCCGGAAGCCGAATAATTTACTACAAAATAACATGTTATCACAGTACTCTAGAACTAGCGGTGCAATTGGTTTATTCCTACGCCTCTGCCTTCGACAACCTATTTTTTACTGGTTCATAACCGGCGGCGTCACAGGCGAAATTGGAAGATAGTGGAGACTTCATGAATATTGCTGGCACTACTCGAAAAATAGATCACATCAATAGAAGTATCTGGGCAACTGTGCACCTACCCCTCCCCTAACCCAACATTAACGCTCACTTTTAACTTATTATACCTTGTTGGGTTAGGGGAGGGGTAGGTGCACAGTTGTCCAGATACTTTCATGTCTTCGCAACACCGTACAATATCCTCTATTTATTATATGGCAAAGCCAGTCTTAAGCAAATCCCTGTGCTCTGATTGGTTCTTTCTCGGTCAGGATTCTGCAGAACGGACAGGAGCCCATTTCCATGGAAACGGTCCAACCCGTGTATTTTTGTTTTGGAGCGAAGCCGGAAAATTCAAAATTTGCAACAAAACAGCGACAAAAAACTGTAAATATTGTCATTGCTCAAGTGAAACTTGAGCAATGACAGTGAAAACTTGAAATCAAGTGAAACTACCAGAAGAAACTAAAAATGATTGAAATTTTTCCGAAATTTCAAAGATGGATGACCAGAAGTGCATTTTACTATCAGAAATAGAGTGCCATATAATAAACACCTTACTAACCGAGCTTGCTCGGGCCGTACTGGGGAATATTGGCCCGAGGTCGTGGCAGTACGTTCGCTCGGTCCGTACTGCCACGACCTCGGGCCAATATTCCCCAGTACGGCCCGAGCAAGCTCGGTTAGTAAGCGGTTAATATTACTGTACCTGTTACTTGAGAGAAAATATTTTTCTTTAATACAATTGATAAATACATTCTCTCCCAAACAACATCAGCGCCATGTCGACACCTTCGTCGCATCGAATACTGTATGAAGGAACCTTTTCAACTCGACGCGGCCCTGATGAACTATTTAATCCGCACAACTCGACCATTAGTCTCCTCCATAGCCGT
>OX453272.1:31043431-31060931 GCA_949710005.1 Ricordea florida
CCCAGGTCTTGATCTGTTCAATTCCTCTGGGGTGGAGGTAGCTTGTCTTACTTTTGCTCGTATGGTTTCAAGTTCCATTTCAGTGAGTCTTTTACTCTTGATAATGTCCCTCCGGACATTAGCGAGTTTGTTTGCATCAAGGTTTGGTCTTGCTGTGGGATTTTATAGCCGCCAGATGTTATATGCAGCCTTGGTGGTAGTAGTCTCAGAAGGGTTATTCGTAGCTTTGTAAAATGCTTCCATCACTTGTTTATACTCCTCTCTACTCCATTTCTGTCTAGTTCCTTTCAAGGGACTTACGGTGGATGTAGGTAGAGGGCCTCTGTGAGGGTTGTCCTCGTTGCGGATGTCCTCTAGTACTTCATGAGCGGAGTTTGTTCCAGTAGCTGACTTTTCGATCCCAGCCTGGTTCCCCGCTGGGGAACGCGGTCCTTGTTGATCCGCGCGACGACCGATGCGGCATGAATTATTCCTAGTACGACTTTTCATGTTTGTAGTGCTCGTATCCCAGAGCAGGGTAGCTGCGGGGTTGCTGGCACTTGCTAAATGTGCCACCCCAGACTCTGGTGGGCGGGAGCGTCCAATTTCCCGAAGTAGGCTAAAGCGTAAGCTTGTCCTACCCCATGCCCTTTTATTATTATTATTATTATTATTATTATTATTATTATTATTATTATTAAAATACTCAGTGTCTTCTTGTTGCTCTTAAACAGGAAACAGAGGAAACAGGAACAGAGATCCCATCTGTTATCGCTCAAGCGACAACACTGTACATGTTGAATGGCCTATTTGCACTCTCAACATGACTAGTACGTAGAATAACACGTGTTGTGAATAAGTCGCAACGGTGGTGACAATAGTTGATATACGAATCCCTAAAGACAGACAGACAGACAGACAGACATGTTTTATTTGGAGTCTTGTACAGTAAATAGTATATTAACCACGATTTCAGCCTAAAAATTACGAACAACAAAAATATATATGGCCAGGATCATGGGCTCCTGATATGGCTCATGAGTTATTAATTGAGTCCTAGAGTATTTTCTTTTTGCCATCTTCCCTTTCCTTTGTTCAAAGCATTCGAATATACGTTTCGCAATTAGCTGGAGGGGGACATGGAAATTTGCGGTGTTGCGGTGTTGATGTTTTTGCGGTGATGCGATGAATAAAATCTCAGCTTGTGAATTTATTCTCATGGTTTGATATAATTCATGGTTTGATATAATTCATGGTTTGATATAATTCATTGTTGGATATAATTCATGGTTTGATATAATTCATGGTTTGATATAATTCTTGGTTTGATATAATTCATGGTTTCATACAATTCATGGTTTGATATAATTCATGGTTTCATATAAAGTAAATTGTTTGCGCGATATACAGTCTGGTAGGTTTTTTTTGCCGTTGCGGAACACAGAGCTCTCAAGTCTCACGCATTGAGCGTGAGACTCACGCAAACAAATCCAATCTACCGCTCTCACGCGGCTTAAACTAATATTTCTCACGCATTTAAGGTTACTGTTTAAAACAGCTGATTTTGAGGTGAAAATTGTTGCTTTAAGTAAGTACCATCATGAATTAACTTCTTTTTTTAGCGGAGCTCCACAGCGGCTCGAAGAGCCGCAGAGCGGAGCCCCATAACTACCGTGCGAGGATAGAAATTGAGAAAATCATGCGTTTGAGTTTTCATGGTCATCGTGGCTAGCGGCATGGCTTGCGGGCGCGTGCGCCTAGCGACGACGACGACGACGACGACGACGTCGACGTTGCCCCAACATGGCGGCCATAGTCATCCGGGATATTTAGAAGGTCTTAAACCGAAACGAGGCTTTGTTTTTCGCGCGCTTTTCGCGGCTTGCCGCGGCTACACAACCTACAGCCTGCAGTCTACAGCAGTCTACAATGTTTTGCCGAAGAAACGGATTATTCATAGCGGTTTTGGAGGAAAAATTTTCTTCCTACAAGTTTTCAAGCGTTTTTGGAGGGACATAAGCATAAAGCTGAGTGTCTATTTTTCATTTGTTTAAGAGCTGCCTAGCTGCTTTTGGTGTTGCCTTAAAACTATTACTAGAAATACGACTCCCGCAAAAACCTCGCGAAGCTAGTTTTGGAAGAAGTCACAATGCTTTTATATTTTATTCTTTATTTTATATTTTATTTTTTATATCAGCGTAATCCCCATTACTTTATTTGTTATGCTGTGTTTGGTACACAATTAGTGACACCTGGTGCAAATTACATGATCAGTATACCGCTCAACACAGTGCTTAAAAATTGACCTTCATCTAGCTCTTTCACTGCCACTGAGATTGCACCAGAGAGAATAGAAGTAATATTATTTATTATCTTGACAGGGAATACAGAGTCGATGAAGTATCACAATAATGTTCACTTAACACAAATTGCAAATGATTGTAAATCTTTTGCAGGTGAAATCTTGAAGAGTTGATATGAATGCTTGTGTTTAACACGGTGTAAAAACCTGTTTTTTTTCTTTAGTTTTATTTTCTTAGTCTCTACTGCTTTGTCTTCTTTGTTGTTCATCACTTTTAAACACAATATGTTCTTACACTGAGGATGAGTTGAATGCTCCAATTATTTTTTGTTTATGTTTTTTTGTTATAATTGCATGAGATTCATTGTAAGAAGAATCTTCTGATTAGATATTTTATTGTCTACTGCAGTCATTATTTCATTCCCGGGTAACCACAATTGAGAGCATTATGAATAGTGCATGTTTCAATTTGTGTACTCTTTTCAGTTGCAATGGTACCCCCAGTGGTAGATAGAAAAATTCCTCTTCCCTCAAAAGAGATGCCATATCAACAGAAGTGTGAGATACAATGTCATTACATAAAAAAAAATTGGGGGTAAACCGATTGGATTCTACAAAAACTTTGAATAAATGTTTGGTAATAGTGAGTGCCGACTGTATAGTATGTGGTTGTGCTATTTTTAGGTCATATTATAAAAACAATACATGTAAGAAAGAGTTATTGAAATCTTAATATGTTCAAAAAGATTGCTGCACTACATACTCCTGTAAAAAAATAATGTGAAATCAACATCAATCAGTCAAAAGTATATACCACATGAAAGTTTAATTGTGCTGTTACAGAAACAGGCAAAATATCCATACCCTACCTTTATTGAAAGCATAGGGCATTTAGGAAACTTGTAACACTTGTTACTACATACAGCACACTTGCAATGAATATATGAGAAAGATCATAAACATTTTGGCATTACAAAATTTATTTTCTTCTTTATAAAGTTTTTCCAATGTAAAAGGTTAACTGCATGTTGTGGGTGTTATTAAATATTGATATTTGACATCATAAAAATGAAGTAAACAGCAGAAAGTAACAAAGTTAATATGTTATGTCTAACTTTGCAAATTAAGGCTTGAATTAACATTTCATTTGTGGAAAACGGGCAGGCGTTCTAGATAGCAATATTATCAGGGGGGGGGGGTTATTGAACTCTGAGGTAAAACTGACCCATTGTGAAAAGGCTATGAAACTTGTTGTCTCTACGCAATATTATTGAAACCTTTCAATCAGAGAATACATACATATATATATAGCAAAGAGAAATACTACTCAGAATTCAGTAATCACATTTGCTTTATTTTCAAACGATCGCATTGATCACTGATAATATTGCAGAACCAGTACTTTATAGTGACACTGGGTATATATTCTGTTGAAAATGTTAAACATAACTGCTAGATCAAGAAAACTTACATAGAGATTACTCCATGGAAAATGCGCGCGTACGATTTTTATTCACGAGTTGAGTAGTATCAGAACGAACGAGTGAGCGCAGCGAACGAGTGAGTTTTCTGATACAACTCAACGAGTGAATAAAAAATCGTACAAAGCATTTTCCATGGTGTAATTTGTTTATTTTATAGATACTGAGATTTTTGAAAAGCCAAATTTTGTCAATCTTACGCGCGTGTTTAGGGAACCCATTCAACTGCAATGTATGCGTGTAAAACTAGAATAACTAAAACATCAGCTTCTCTTTAAAAATCAAATATTTAATGAAGTAACACAAGAAATAAAACGTCAGTTTATACCTTCACTACTTTTATAAACATTTTTACAAACCTTGAAGCAGCTGCCTCCGCCATGTCGCCGATATGAAAATGGACGACAATCGAAATCGCGATGCGATGTTGTTCACTAGTGAGTTTTCGTCGTTCGCGTTTGTGATTGGACGAACGACGTTTTTTCACTAGTGAATTTTCATCGTTCGCGTTTCCTATTGGCTAATGCATTTTACGTATCATTTTTACATACTCTTTTTTTCGTGAGGAAATCTCAGTATCTATGATATAAAATATTTTCACTGTTGCAATGATATCAGATCACATCGTTATAAATGATTGCTATAACAACTGCAACTCTCTGTGTTGGGAATTTCTTCAAAATGGAAACGCTATCGTTTTATTATGAAAAATACCTACTTACATTCTCTTGTAATCTGTTGGTCGTCTTCCGATTCCGTTTTTAGACTAATAGAATTATTTTCCAGAGACATCTCCAATCGTTGAAGTCGTTCTTACTCGGTGTCGTTTTGCTAAATGTAGTACGCCAATATATTTCGTTACGTAATCGTTCACTCATGTCCTGTATTTCTATCAATAACACATTCAAATTCAAAACTAACTTGATTGAATTCCTGGTCCTTTTACCTGCTGTTTCGTTTGCCTTTTTCTGGAGCGAGCAGTTGTTGTCTTGGCTGCGATGTCTGTTGTTGCACGGGCGGGGTAATGCACGGTTGGGTAATGCACATTGTTTGTGCGATTATATGTGCAGTAAACTTAAAATATGCATCAGTCTAGCCTCGTTCTGATGATCACGTGGCCGTATTTAGAATTTTCGCGTTACTGTTTCTTGCTGACTTGTCACCGCCGTGAGCATCGTCAACTGTGTTGGAATTTTTAAAAGCTTCTTGTGAAAATGCTGCTCTCCAATTTGCCCAAGACATGGCAACGGCTATAAGTCGGACCATCATGAGCTGCCTCTAGTCTCATGGTCAGCCCGACAACAGTGATAATGACCAGCAGCAAGCAGTAACAGTCAACGCGACTGCAAGAGCAGCCAGCACCAGCGCTAACACAAACAGTGACGGATTTAAAAAAATTGTGACAGGCCTACACGACTCCTACTGTTCGCAAGTGTAGTTTCTTTGCCTTTAGAGTTTGGATCTCACGAGTATGTCCTTGAGCGATTTTCTCCTTTTGTACGATGCGATGGGAGGCTCCTGATCTCACTCAGTAAAGGTTGATCCTGTATTAGATGCCATTTCCTCAATAAGATTTTCTTTAAATTAGGCACCGCTAGGTGGTATTGTGTGACAAAAGGAAGAATTATGTAGTGCGTTCTTTTATTTTGTTGAAGAGCCGACTATCTCTCTTCGAATTTCACTTCAGAGAGGACTTTATTTACCAGATTATCTGGATACCCTCTCGCGTAAAGGCGTGATCTAAATGCTACAAATATTCTTTTCAAAAGTATTTTTTTAAGAGTTAGTTCGAAGCAGCCTAAGTGCTTCGCCTTTCATGAAGCCTTTTCTGTCCCCTGGTGAGTGGCAGGAAGCGAAATGTGTGTACGGAAATGTTTCTGTCGGCTTGTAGTGAGCACGTCAAGTATAGATCTTTGTCTAAATCTGTCACATTGATCTCTCTGTTCTTAACACGGTGTCGCTTTACATCAGTGTCATTCGATGTACTAGGTACAATTCTAGAACGCGACTTTCGCTCAAGTTCTCTAAGTTTCAGTTTGTTTATCTCTAAATTTCTTTAACGCTCCTAGCAGTTTTTGTTCTGCGTCTTTTCTTATCTTATAGATGTCGGATTTAAATTCTAGATCTGGCCTGATTTTGCTCGTGCACTGTATCTCAGTGTTCGAGGGCTTGAATGTTTGTTCCAATTGTTTTTAATGCCACATGATATAATCGCGCAAACAATTTACTGCAAACAATTTTATTTGCTGCAGAAATTAAGCCTTAATTTCATTCCAAGTAATGTCATTGTATGCTATCTGGGATAATTTGTTTTCATTTTTGGTTAAGGGTAACCAGAACTTAAAGTTCCTACTGGAAACCTTCCCGTCTCAGCTCGGCACGAATTGTTATTGCAGTATTTATTAACTCCCGGCAGCCAGTTTAGGAGTTTATTTTGAACTAATTCTGCTGGATACTTTTCTAATTTCCCATTGGAATCAATCTCCCACACTTCACTCGCATAAAAGAGTATGGGAGATATCAGTGCATCAAATAACTTCATCGTTAATTTTATATTTTCTCTGAAGTGGTTTCCCATCTCTTTTCGAAATTTATAAAGTGCTTCAAGTGCAACTTTCTTCAAGTCTTGCTTAGCGAGATTAAAGTTTTCAAAAGGACCCATTGTGAGTCTAAGATATTTAGAGGATTTGACATTTTCCAGTTTAAAGACTTACCACAGTTATTAAAAATTATAATTTTCATCTTGTCTAAATTTACACTTAAATCGGCATAATGTTTCACAGAAAGATTCCAGCTTATTCAGGATTATTTGAAGGGTTTTTGCTGATCAAGAGAAGATCACTAGATCGTCGGCACATAAGAGGCAATTTATAGATCTATCACCTAGCATGATGTCGGTTGAACTCGCCGTATTTAGGAATTTTAGTAGATCACTTAAATAGAAATTAAAAAGAGAAAGTGACAACATATAACCTTGCTTTACCCGGCAAAACAAGTAGAGGCTTCGGTTAATTTGTTATCAATTTTAACTGCATGCCGATTAATCAGTCATATGAGTACATGGATACTAAAACGTCTAGGAAACGCACCTTCCCTTCTCAGTTTAACGAATACTTTTCGTCGGGGTATACTGTCGAAGGCTTTTCTAAAGTCGCAAAGCATGAAAAGAGTAAATTTCGGTGCTTCCGTGGTTTAGATTTCACGTTCTTGTCAATAAGCATTTTTTAAAATGTGAAGATACTATCAACTATGCCGTGCATGTTTCTGAAACCACCTTGTTCATGCTTTCAAAATTCCTTTTTTGAACCATGTAATCGTACAGTCGATTGTTGAAAATTTATGTTAAGAGCTTGCCTAACGCAGAAAGAAAGCAAAGTGATACCTCGGTAATTTTCGACTTTGGATCGAGCATCCTTTTGGTGAATAGGTACAAGGAGGGCAAAACTCGAAATAGCAGGGTATCTGCCAGTTAGATTCGATTCCTAAAAACCGCACCCTCAACCCCCCCCCAACCCGCCCCCTCTCCCCGATATCTCCCCTCACCTTGTGAATAGTTCCTTCGTTTGCCCGAAAACTCTCTGTCCTCTGCTGCCGGATTATGCCGGGTCAAGAGAGTTTCACTAATTCAATGAATCATTCTCCTACCAACATCTCTTTCGTGGAAGGACAGTTGGCCGGGTCAAGAGAAGGTAACAGTGTTTAGTTTTAACTAAGCAAAATACAATATTAGTTGCATCATGCACCAAATATTGTTTCATAAGCACAATCACATGTTATTGTTCGGTTCAGCCTGACGACATCGGTACAACCAGTACCATAACTCAACAGATAATAAAGACGTTGACCGTTCATCAACTAAATAAGTTGGAGGACCAGGCGTAGTATTTCTTGTATTCTACCAGTGTGGCGTTAAGAGCAGATTTGTACTTTCAAGCCAGCACGTGGAAAGTACAGAAGTAAAATTTTTGTTTATTCAACCCCATCGGGCTCGATCAAGTGGCCGCGGCAGGCCGCGAGCAGTCTCTTTTCTTTATAATTTCCTGTGTCTTTTTGCACGATGCGCGAAGCCACGGTTCGAACAACGACTCCGGTGAGCCGCGAAACCCGGGAGCACTTAACCCAGCAGGAACTCACGCATACCTTTGCTTCTTTCCGGAAAACAAGGTACTCGATTATACGAGCATAATCAGACATACCCTTGCCTCAAATCCTCTTCGTGGACGGTAGCAAAATTATTATGCAAATGAATTGAAAAAACAAGGGGAAAATGGCGCGCCATGCGTTCACGTTCAGCGCTTCGTGCCAAAAAAAGAACCAGGACAATAAGGGACTTCTCGCGGTCTAGACATACACCACCATACCCCTGCTAGCGCTGATACGCCGATTTTAGCATTTTATCACGTTTCACGGCGACCTTTGGATTGATCAAAGTCCGTCTGGGTGACAAGGTTTTATTCAGTGGTACAAGTTCTCACCAGCATTACCACGTCAAGTTAAGAGTTTCCGTTCGTTCTGGACCAAGTGGGCCTTAAAAACGTAAGTCTTGATGTTTCTCTGTCATTGCCAGATTACTTTCCGTTAAAATGTATTGATAAGAAATAATTGTGACTTTAATTATTTTTGCTGTTTGGTATGTATTTACTTCTTTACGATAAACTTTAAAGTGGTAGTGCAAATAGAGACTTGATTAAATTAAAAAGACAATATATGTGACCGGATAGTTGCGTTTACAACTAATTACGTTGTAAAACTACTACAGAGGTGCTCTCGAAAATGTCAAGAAAGTACTCGAACTTTGCGCAGAATTGTGGACAGTTTATTCCTCGAATTACGTTCTCTGGAAATAAATCTCCTTCGATGACTGACATTTTTTGCTACGGCCTGGCAGATGGCGTGGTCGCAATCAATCCCTTACGCAGTTTTCTCTTACCATTACGTATAAAAGTTATGAGCCCACATGGTTCCACGTGGCCATAAAAGTGCCTTTAGAATGTTAAGCACACTAATCTTTTCCCAGTGAGATCAGTTACTCACATTTCTGTAATTTCTGACGCGGGACAGGGATTTTGGCATGAACACCGGAAGAATCTGCAAACACAAAAGGCAAAATCGACTAACACACAGTACTGGGTTATTTTCTGTTTCAGAAGGTCAAATCTGTTACCAAAAAATGTTAATCATGACGCGAAAGAAAGCCCAAGAGATCTAAAAATACACAATAGTGCTCGAAGCTCCAGAGCCTTTAGAAACTGAACAGTTTCCAAAAATATTGAATGCGTTTCTCGGAAGTCCCGCTACCTTTGCCTACCTTTAAATTTCAAAGTTGGAGTCCACAGAATGTTATTGTGGTTCTAAGTGCACAAAGCACTCTAGAACGTACAAGTTAAAACCTTAAGTGGTAAAGCGTAACCCTGGAAGCCGTAAATATTTCTGTTGGCCCTGCCCTAAACATTGCGATCATAAAATAGCTTACTGGGCCCGTTCAGTTGACAGGCCTTTCTAGAAACGGGACCAAGTTCCCAAAACTATTCAGTGTCCGGACAGGAGATAAACCTGCCCGTCAAAGCAATCCATACCCAACAACGAGAACATTTCAATCAGTTTGGGTCATGTCTCAGCTGAGTCAGTTACTGAATACACCGGCCTAATAAGGAGATTAATAATCCTGTGCAGCAAAGGAAATAAAAAGACGTCTGCACACGTGCTATTGAAGGGTAAGACTGTAGCTTGCGTAACCTACGATCAGGTGATCTTTATTTTTTTATTTGAGCGAGGACATTTTTAGCCTACAAACGCAGACGTTTTTCCAGTACCTTTGGGTGCATTTTCACACTTTGGTGCCCGCGTGGCTGTGTTTTTAAAGTTGCGCAAAAAAGATCAGAAAAACCGCGATGAGAATGATCAAACCCGGTTCTTCTTCTTCTTTTTTTTTTAGTGTTCCCTCCCTCCTATTTTATCCTATTTATTTTATTTTTGTTTCTCCGCACCGCGGCAGAAACGCCAGTTACCTCATGTTACTGTGTCACCAGTGACCCCCAAATTGATCATTTCTAGGAGCCCAAAATGATGGGTTCCTGTCATTTCACATTGTTTATTATACTTGTAAGTGTTTATTTTCAACAGTCAATAGATTTTTTTCTCACTTAAATGTTAATTAAATGCCAGTATAGCCGGTAAGCATAATTACAGTGATAACAGATGCATGCACTTTGATACCGCGGTGAAGAACAAAGTCTGAGGGGATATCCATGCACGTGCATTTTGGTACTCAGACACGCATACTTGGATTTCCGAGCACGCTTAAATAGCAGCTGGTGAAGGGAGTCATGACCCATGCGCAAAATGCCAATTTCTGAACTCCTCTCCTCTAAAACCATTCTCGATCTTAGAGGTCGCGATTCTTTTGGCCAGCACCAAGAATCAGGAATTCATTGTTGGCACTGGCTAAAAGAATCGCGACATCTGGGAACGAGAATGCTCTAAGATCCTCGTTAAGAGTTGTAAAGAGTTTTCTTTGACACTTTTAGGCAGTCTAAACATGTAGGGTTCATTCTCAGCTACCTCGTCCATGTTTTGACACAAATCGGCGGAAGCCAATACAATCAAATTGTGACTAGTTGAACTTCAAGTAGTAACACAGAGACATTTTCCATTTGTCACAAACTGTGCTACATTTAGGGAAGGTACGTTTTTTATTGGGGAGGGGGGGGGGGGGGCTGGGGCCTCAGAGGGGAGGGTCATCAGTGAAAGTGAGCACCAAAAGGGGAGGGCCATACCTCATGTGAGCTATTGAAGGGAGGGTCACACATCTTTTCCAGAATTTTCTAATGAGAATTTTTGTGACGTTGCTTTCCATTTTTCTTACAGATAAAGTTTTTCTTTTCACCTACCTTGACTTAATTTCGTGTTTTATTATGGGTACTAGGTTTCATACATTTCTGCATGTATATTATGCCATAGCACATAGTTTTCTCGGAGGACTCGTGTCCTTTTTCGTCCGTAACGAGAAGTGCTTGACACAGGTATCGTTTCTTCAGCTTCTTGCTGTTCAGTGGCTATCTACTGCCTGATCTCCTGAGTCGATTGGTTCTGACGAGGTACTGGTAGGTCCAACAATGCGCTCTACCCTCTCACTATCACGGTCAGACTCTGAATTTGAGTCAGAGGCTGTCTGAATGTTGTTCTGACTGTCCTTCACAATAGAAGTCAAAATCTTACTGCAAATATGTGCCTTCACCACCTTCACTTTCTCATCTTTCTTTCTCTTAAATAATGTTTGGCTTCATAGGTAAGTTTTTAATGATGCTTCAATCGTGTGCGAGACGTTTCCTTTTCCCACAGAGGCCTGTCTGCCTTTAACAGAATTCGGAAATGTAGGAAATATTTGTTTTTGAGAGGCAGATTTCGCATGCTAAACAAATAAAACTTAACTGTTAAAATAACAAACAGCAATGCCGGCTAGTCGAAGAAAGAAGCGCGTGTATTTTCCCTTAGACAATTTATGTTCAAAACTTTTATAATAGTCAAGGTTTATACTTCCATATTCAAACTTCAGCTATAAAACGTAAATATCCCACACTGATTGTTCGCATTTTCCTCGTTTCAGCGCGCACACATTCAATATCGAGATATATTTATATTCAAACACTTTGCGTTCACAAGCGAGACGTTCTGAGGTTTCTACAGCATGGAACATACTATGTAGTAGTGAGGGGGGCGGGGTCGCACTTTTGTCAGTCACCTAAAGGTGGATAGGTCAGGAGTTTTTTTGTTAAAACGCGAGGGAGGGTCAACACTTTTCTGGAAAAAGAAATACTAAAATTCCCCAGCCCTCTCCCCCAAGTAAAAACGTACCTTCCCTTAACTGTAAGAAAGCAAACTTTATTGCTTTCATCAATACGATGCTCATATTATTATTTGTTTTTGTTTGTGTTGTTGTTGTTTTTTTTTCGTTCGTTCAAACATGTAATGCTATGAGGAGATGTCATGTACAAATAAGTCTAATAAAGTTTGTAATGTAATTGTTTTTGGCTATTAGACGTTAGGTGCCGATTAAGAAGCCATATTGAAACTCGGGCATCGTGATTCACTGGGGTCTCTAAACAGTCCAAAAGCAAGCAAAGAAACACCCTCTGACCATGGTCCCGGGCTTATATCACTTTCTGTTCCAAATTTTTGCGGTGGAAATAGAGATGCCTTTATAGCTAGTGAGCGCACGATTTTTCTTCACGAGTTGTGAAGAATCGAAAACGAACGCGAGAGCGCAGCGAAAGAGTTTTCCAAATCATCAAATGGAGGTGACATGAAATAAGGTTGAGTTAATGTTTGGTTGGGAGCTGGGATACACTTTCGATGCCACTAGATTCAGCGATATATTCCCTTGCTATTAGATCACTCTTCGGTTTGGCTCACTATATCCAAAGTAGCACACATAACAAACAAATGTCTTAACCCTTTAAGTCCCAGTAGTGGCCAGCATCCAATTTCTTATTACAATATTCATTGTTCATCAACCATTCAGGTTATGAGAATAACGAAAATGATCACCAAAAAGAGTTTTATTGATGTTTAAACAAATTCTCTTCACTAGTACCATGGCAAATATATGAGAATAGTTAGGAGAAAATGAATATTGATATTGGAGCTGAAAGGGTTAAAATCGTTTGATACTATTTTCTCTTGTTAATACTTTTAAATTTGTTTGCAGAGTCAATGGAAATTTTCCCGCCATCTGAGGAGCGGCTGCTCACACCGTGCCGTGATTGGCTACGCTTTACCAGACTCTTGCGAATGGTTTTTGACAACGATTGGGAATCGTCGTACAACATGGCAGCTTTTTGCACAGGAAGCTTATATTCAGTCGAAATTTCAATTCTGCCACTATTGAATAAGCAGGGAATACCTGTCCGTGGTGGAAAGGACCACAAGTTATGTGAGTCGACTGTCCTGAGGATCATGTACAGGTTCGTGAATTGGGAATATTTGCTTTATGTTTGGGAATATTTGCTTTGTGTTTCTCGAACTTAACTGAGCACACAAGAAAAGCATGCTTCTTATTAACCGTTTTGCAGCATTCTTACAAAACCAGTTCTCTTAATCACCAACAGCAATAAAACTAGTACCGCAGTTTTCTTCAAAGAAGTGTACCAAGGTTTTTAGTAAAACAATGATTATTCTCTCGAAAAATGGTTGCACGACTCCAAATATTGATATCTTTTTCAGTGTATAGCAAGAGAGGATGACCTCTTTTGTGTATAGCTACTAAAGGCTATTTTTTGCGACAATATGAACTTCAATGCACGGCGCAAGTTTTTATACGAAGTAGGCTAACGTCATTGATTGAAAAAATGTTGACTCTCTTCTTTCAAATCGAGAGCGCAAGAAACTTACATTTATTCACCACACCGTTTCCATTTTCCTTCAAATTCCTTCAATAATTATACACAAAGTCGTAATCGCTGGATAATTCCAGTAATCAGACTGCTGTAGTCGGAGAGTTACTTCACTGCTCTCATCTTAACTTGAAGCTTTTATTCATTCAAGCCTGATTACAATAACCATAGCAACAGTAACTTGCGTTGAAGCTCTAGGGCTTGAACCGAAATGTTAGAGTTGATTGACACTAAAATATCTTCCTTTATCATAGACCTAGACTTTCACGTAACAAAACGAGCACTGTGATTGGTTGATTCTTGGTCACATGCTCCTGATCAAATTTAACTGCGCAGTTGCTTTAATTCTCAAAAACGTTGAATGAATGATTTACAAAGTACTACCTGGAAAATTAGTCTATGGCCTTTTCAAGTTTAATAACTTCGGAACAATTTGTTTTTAGCGTGGTGGCTCCTTGTTTGTGTCTTTGTATCCATTCACAGAAGTAAAATCTTAGTGTGTTTTCCCGCCTTATTGTAAGCCATATTCCACCATGCTTTGATCAAGTGCTGTTGTATCCAGAGCGGGGTACAATTGCTGAATTATATCCCGCGCGGGGGATATTTGAATTTAATCAAGGTCACATGACCAGAATCAACCAATAGCAGTCCCTGTTTAGTTGAGTAAAAGTTTAGGAATACAGCAATAGTCATTATTTCTTGATTTTTCCTGGAAATTCTAGTGCATTGGTTATTTTATACTTAATGCATGGTCCCGAGGGAAACAGTTTTGTTTAAACAGGAAAAACAAAACTAACTAGTTTCCCTCGGGACCATTCATTACGTGCTTTGTTATATATTTAGACTTTCCCTCAGCAAAAACAAGCAAACAAAGACGGTAATTGTGATTGGTTGATTCTTGGTCACGTGTCCTTGATCAATATACACTTAATGTATGGTCTAGTTTTGTTTTTCCGAGGGAAACTATCCCGACCAGGATACAATTGCGCAGTTGTTGCCCGCGCGCCAGTTGTACCGTCTTTGTTTTCTTGTTTTTGCGGAGGGAAAGTCTAAATATATAACAAAGCACTTAATGTATGGTCGCTCGAAAAACTAGTTAGTTTTGTTTTTCCTCGAGTCCTGATGTTTCCCTCAACATTCTTCCGGTTCAGGTAAAAAACGGAAGTGACAAAACACAGAGATGAAAAACGAAAATGGAAGTTCGAATTCCGTTTTCCCATGTCGCAGGAAAACGGTTGGCCCTAAGGTTCACGCATTCGAATGGTCCCCCCGGAAATACTGGTAAGTCCTAACGCAGACTTGAGAGGGTTTCATGTAAATTGTTTGAACCCAGAAGTCTTAGTAGTTGTTTGTCGAGTTCAATTATCCGCGTGTAAGTAGTTCTGGAAACGACTATTTTTAACGTTGACTAACGTTCAAGTTCCTACAGCTTTAGAGGAAGTAATTATAAGAGACAAGTGAGTGCGTTCTGGCGACACTCTGACTTTTCGACATCCTCAGCGGAAGCAGGGGCCCATCAATCAAGGAGGAAGTGATCATCAGAATCAATTGAGTTTGGGTGTTATTAGGCCAATGCTGGTCAGCGACACAAATGTCACCACCTGATTATGAAAACTCGCAACTCACGCACTTGACTCTGATGATGACTTCCGCGTAGGTCGTCGAAACGTTAGTGTGTCGTCATCTGGTGGCATTCATGTCTCTTTCCAACGTTGAACAAAGGCATAATTATCAACGACTCACAGCTCACTTGATTCTGATAATGACTCAGTCTGTGTAGGTTTTGGCATGTACTAAAACCTAGACGGTAGACGGAAGACGATAGACGATAGACGGTAGTCAAATTCATCAATCAAAGTAGGACTATGGTGAACTCGTGGATATGTTTACAAAACAGAGAAAAAAGAAATAATTTAAAAATTACCGAGGTGTTTTTTCAGAGTTGTGATTGAATGAACTTGAAGATAATTTTAATAATCTATAATCACAACATAAAAAGTGACCAGGGAGCTGAGTAGCTTTTTGAAATAAACATACAGTGAGTACATGACGCCAATCATTTGACTACACTAGGCATCAGGTATAAGGCAGGTGGCAAGCATACAGTTGTTAAAAAATTTGATAACTTAACATAAGGGTACAGGATTAAATGGCACCGAAACCAAATGTAGTTCTGGTATCCTGCTGCTCACTGTCTGTGTGTTCAAAGTAACAGGGTCCTTCTGAATAAGGTCTGAATTTTGTTGCCATGACATTTTCAATTTTATCATCATTATAGTTTTTGTTGTCTACAAGTCTATTCAATGTATTCAACAGAAATATCCACCTTGATTCTGCAGCTGATAATGAACAAAACCATGTAGGATAGCCCAGCTGACGAATCATACCAAACAAGTCTTTCTTGCATTTTTGCAAAGTATGTTAGTGATGATCTTAAAATCCTTAAGACTCTCATTCCTTTATCAAGTTGAATTAGTTTATTTAAATTACCATCTCATTTTAGGTTATCAGTGGTATATATATTCAGCGTTGCACTTAAAAAAAATCACACTTGCCATCATTAATACAGCAATACATATTTGTTTTTATCCTTATAACTTCTTGTTTTTACAATGTAAATATGAGTCACACAACAGTAAGCAAAACAGGTAAGCCTATTTTTCCAACATGTCTACTTCAACACAATCTAGTTCACTTCAAGGTAAATTCGGAAATCAATAGACAGAAAACTTTTCATTGTAACGGCTTGTGGTGTATTGTATATAATATAACGCTTAATACATTTTCTACATGACTTACTCTTTTCGAACCCTTTAATGACTTTCTTACATTGTAACCTTCGTGGTTCTCCGTCACGGCAGCCGCCTCCATATTTACAAGTAAATGTTGACATACTTCTTGGCCGTTCCAATACTTCTACAACTCCATTCCTGTTAGTACTAACACTTAAATCAGTAGAAAAGTCCTACATGCGATGTTTCTTATCCACGTTGGCCACAGAAGTTCTTCGGTTTCACATCATGGATTCGTCAATTTATAGTAGTTTCGTTCAATAACGAGTACTCATTTCGCTCATATAAGTTCTCATTCAAGTGCTAATTTTGCTCTATGAGTTCTCACCAAAGCTTACTACATTAGCAAGAGATTTTCTCATCTTCAGATCACTTTCGAGCCAACTGAAATTCATATACTGCTTGTAATCTTGGGGGCGGTCGATGGCGGTCGATGTCGGAAAAGTGAATAGTTATCATCTGTTCACGTTTAGCGCCTGGCCGAGTAAAAAGGCTTATGAAATTCAGTCTCCAAGTTGGTCATTGTCCTAACTTGAAACATTTAAACTCCTTTTGATTTTAGTAAGACCACTAATGAGGCCCTGTTAGTGAGGTTTTTTATGTCGCGCGTCTGAGTTTCAAACCTTTTCACGTCGCAATTTCGGAAGGTCGAAGGTCGCTGTCGTAATTTCCCGTGAGCGGCTCGTCGTTCGTCGCCATTTCAGGTCCTTTATGTCGGCGTTTCAAGGCCATGTTGCTTGTCGAAATTTACCCCTAACAGGGCCTCGCTAATCGTCCTCTTAAGCTACAAAATCATTACAAACTCTGGCAACGGTACGATACACTTTCAGCGTGAACTTTCATCAACAGACTTCCGTGACTTCGGTCACGACAATTGTCGTCTTCATATCGGTGCCCCCGAGTTCTATCCGACTAATTACGAAGTGTGTCTACACTGGAGTGAGTGAGTGAGTGAGCGAGTGAGTGAGTGAGTGAGTGAGTGAGTGAGTGACAATTTGCATATCGGAGTCCCCACAAAAACTCGCAAATACGCTTCGCGTATCCACGAGTTAAAAACGAAACATGTTTGCGTGAGAAATGTGTCACGCAATCCTCAGAAACGGGTTGACAGTCACATAAAAGCGGGGACAAGTTACGTGACAAAATGTGTCACACAATCTTTAGGGAAATGAATTCAATATGAAAAAGGGGTTGGCCCGCAATGTCATATTAATTATTAAAAACTACACGCAGTCCGTAGAAGTAGGAGCATGACGTGGTGACGCGGTGGACGGCAAACACATGTAGACTACGTATGTGGGAAGGGGGATACAAGGGATCACACCTTAGTTTTGAGCGTTTTGGCAAAGGTTTCCACAAGTCAACAACAATTCACTTATTTTCAAGCCGTTAAAAAGCAAAAGAATGAAACTCCTGACAGAAAATGCACAACAAAAGAATTCAGATTCACACATTTATTTGTTTATTTTGTTACACAGGAAATCGTGTACAAGACTTTAAGACTGAACTTGTCGCTTCTGGCCAGGTAGTTCGCTCACACATACATTGGACTGT
>OX453272.1:31065931-31073431 GCA_949710005.1 Ricordea florida
ACATGAATATTCTTCCGTACAAGTCCCGGCGAGTCTCTACCCATCTGCTGAGCTGCGTAAACACTCAACTTTAATTTTTTTTGCAGAACGTTTGTGAAAACCCTCTGTGGAGCTGCATTAGCTCGGACTTAAATGAGACTTTTAGTCGGAGTTTGAGAGGGCTTTTCACTGTTTTGTCAACACTTCACTTGAATCAATTGGGATCATTCGCTCTCTGGTTTGTGGGACTCTCCAGTAGCACATCATGCTCCCCAAACAGCTGCCGTTTGTACTGTGTTTGCTGGGATTTTTTTTTGCGATGCACGTGGATGGATGGGGATGGGGAAGAAGACGGCGGCGATTCGATCCGCCACCTCCACAAAATTGTGTGGTTTCTCGTGAGTTATTCTATTTAAGTTTATTTTATGGTTTGTGATTGTTATACTGAGATCACTACGCCACTCAATATGTTTTCTGGCCCAAGGAAATATTTGAAATTGTTTTCTTGACCTTCACTATGGCGTGTCTAGGCCCATTCTAGAGGGCCTGTTAGGGGGGTTCTTTATGTCGTCCGTCTGAGTTTCAAACCTTTTCACGTGGCAATTTCGGAAGGTTTGCAGGTCGCTGTCGTAATTTCGCCTGAGCGGCTCGTCGTTCGTCGTCAATTCAGCTCCTTCGTGTCGCCGTTTCAAGGCCATCTCGCTTATCGTTTTACCCCTAACTGGGCCTCATTCTAAAGCATACAGATAATAACACTGAAATTTTTGAAGAGGAAATAGATGGTTGAAAGGCATGTTACACTCGTCTTTCAATTACCGCTTTATTCAGTCTCGACGTATTCGTCGAATAATCGTGACATTTTCACGCCGCTTTTAAATGTGTATACCCCAAATTCAGGGTAGTTGAGTATTCATATATTCACGCTATTGTTCTTACTTATCACTTATTCATAACGACGTTCTGCCGACAACACAAGAAAAATGAGGTGTTACGAAAACTAAGACCCTCGAAAACTAAGACCTACGACCCGCCTTAGTTTTCGAGATTACGAATAAATATAAAGTCAAATTGTAACCGAAATAGGTCTGATCTGTCAAATTATATCATGTTCGATCCTTTCCACCGGGTTTTAGGTCAAATTTAACGGTAAATTTAGGGGTCTTAGTTTTCGTAATTACGACAACTAAGACCACCACCAAAACAATCTCTAAAATTTCTACCAAGTCGAATTACGACCGTTTGAAGACTATAATCCGTAAGACAAACAAAAACTACTATCATACGCGTGCTGATCTGGAAAGGATCCGCTCCCGACCCCGCTCCCCGCTTGTCCACGACAACCGCTGGACACAAACCCCCTCAGGTGATAGTTACAGGTAACGCAATCTCGATCGCAGAGACACGATCGAAGAAAAAAATCCATCTCCAGTGGAAAGCCAGTTTCATGATTTAAAGGATAGACAACAAAATTAAAGACCAACAGGGGTAAGGCATATTTTCAGTGTACAATAGATACGTAGGAAGTCTTCAATTTTCAGCTAAGATATTGGAACAGATCAAAGTCTTCTAGGTGATAAAAAAAATCTCTTTAGACAGTCTTTAAACATTACAAGGAGCCTAGAAATGTCTCTCAAAGGCTTTTGGTTCAATCTGCTTGCTGGGTGCCCCTGAACTGCTGGCTTGGCAATATATATATATATACATACATACATACATACATACATACATACATACATATATATATATATATATATATGTTGCAGTTAATTTTTATTTTGAACTAGATAGTTTTTTTTAACTAGGTTATATTTTTTTAACTAGGTGATATTTTTTTAACTAGGTGATATTTTTTTTAACTAGGTGATATTTTTTAACTAGGTGACATTGTTTTAACTAGGTGATATTTTTTAAAAAAAAATACAGGTCACAGGTCATTGTTTTACCAATACAGAAATTATCCTAAACATTCATTGAAGCTAACGTTAGGTCTGATAAGTCCCAAGGTTGGCTTTAATGAATGTTTAGGATAATTTCTGTATTGGTAAAACAATGACCTGTGACCTGTATTTTTTTTAAAAAATATCACCTAGTTAAAAAAATGTCACCTAGTTAAAAAAAATATATCCTAGTTAAAAATAAAACTAACTAGGAAGAAAAAAATTATCTAGTTCAAAATTAAAATTAACTGAAAACAAAAATTAACTGCAACATATGCCTAGTTTGAAGCAGTTGCATATTGACCATTTCTGGAAGAGAAAGGTTTGATTCTCAAAAGGAACTTTTACTGCTAGGAAATTGCAAAATATGATGGAATACCCGAATGAACTGCATACTAAAAGAGAGAAGGTGGCAACTCACAAGAGCTTTTTGCATGCACAAAAACTTGGCATTTGAATTCATAACTGGAGTCTCAGTTGCAATTGTTTGGAACTCTTAATGTAGATGTTTGTAAAAAATTACTGGTGCATTAAAACTTAAGAGTTATATACATATCTAGTGGATTTTGGAAATGGTTTGTAAATGGCCTTAATTGTTATTTGGTTTGTGCACAGACTTAGAGTGGTATTGACATCTCAAAAATATATTACTCTGTTTGGGAATTAATTTTGTGCTTTCATTTGTACTTTTGAGGAAAATTGCAACCCTTCTCTAGAGAAAAGAATTAAATTCAATTTAATTGTGTTTCCCACAGAATGGTCATCATGGAGATCTTGCACTGAGTATTGTAGCACTGGAACTGTCACAAGGACAAGGACCATTTCTCAACATGCACAGTGGGGTGGAGACTGCTTATTTTCTCTTTCTGAAACAAAGTCATGTGGCTCAAGGAATGGAGGCTGTCAACATTTCTGTTCTGGTCAAGGGCAGTGCTCCTGTAGATCAGGTTACACTCGCTCAGGTAATTACGCTGTCTAAATTATAACCTAGGCTACAGTATTCCTTTCTGAAGATCCAGGTAGTGATTCCGTTGAGTAAGGCTTGTGCACTTCCTCGTACAGCAGAACCCCGGGCCATTACATGGCCACACTCTATTAAGTGGGCAGTGATCAAAGTTCTAAAACAAGTGCAGAATAATGTTGTAAGTTTGACCTGTATTAACCCTTTAAGCCTTAATAGTGTCTTTATAGATTTTACTCTGGCCAACGCCAGACGATTTTACTGGTCACAGGGAGACCCCACGGGGCTTAAAGGGTTAAGTGTACACGGTCCATTTTGGCCATCCTGATAAGAGTTCTCAGATATTTCTTTTCACCTCTATTAAGCAGCCATCAAGAGTTCAATGCACTTTGTCTGGATTTTCTTCTTACAACTCTTCCTATTTTGAAACAAGAAAGCCTTCATGACTGCCAAAGTTAAAATGAAGTTTTAGTCCAATATATAATAACAGTTAAAGCAACACAACAGGAATATTGTGGTGTTCAGGCTCAATGCACCTTGTCATCTTGTCATCTTGTAAGATTATGCTAATTTCTTGCAACTTCTAGTTAGCAGTCAACCTCAAGTATGAGAGCACTTGCTATTGGTGGTGGCTTCATAGAGATACCATTATATGTTAACCCTTTAAGTCCCAATAGTGTCTTTATAGATTTTACTCTGGCCAACGCCAGACAATTTTACTCGTAACAGGGAGACCCCTAGGGGCTTAAAGGGTTAATAGACAAAAATCCTTAAATTGATAAATTTCTAAATTTGCGTGTTCTGTTTACTCAATTATAATGCACCACATTACAGTATATTGTCTGGCTATATTGCATTTTGATGATATATCTGGCTATTAAAACAGAGTTATAACCTTGAGAGCCATTAATTAAAAATGCTTTTCTCTCTTAATGGCTACCCTTGCAAAACAAAACTGGAATATTCTGGTTATTTCTAGAATTTTTCTAGAAATATTACAGAAAATATTTCTAGAAATTTCTAGAATTTACCAGTTTTCTTTTCTGGAAAATTCTAGAATATTCTAGAATGTTAATGAAACATGCTAATTAGGGTCAAATCTGCCAGCTTATTCCAGAAAATTATAAATTGGGATCAAATCAGGGTTTTCCAGGTTTTTCCAGCTTATTTTAAAAAGGTGCTGTCTAGATTTTTCTAGAAAATTCTAGCTTCCTCCCTAATGTAAGCAAGTTGATAAAATAGATTTGTTTCTAGCTTTTTCTAGCATATTCTAGATTTTTTAGCATTGTTCTGCCTTCTTCCAGAATTTAATGGTTAAAAACCCTCTTAACATGTAGCTTTTTTTAACAAATCAGTCACATCTACATTTTGTACAAATTTAATGTGTCACTTATTCACATGTCCAACAAAAACAAAAGTCATCTGGATTTTTCAGATACCAAATAAATTTATTTGAAATGCAACTGAAACATGTTAAACAAATTATAATATACAGGTATTAACTTTTATTCCAAAAATTGTATATCTAACATGAGACTTTTGTCTGTATCTCTGACACAGAAACTGAAGAAAAATTTAAAAATGTATTTTTTTTAAAAAAGGAAGGAACATGAAATGTTTTTCATAGCTTTCTCTGTTCTTTTCCTTTGCATTTGGCCTTGTTTTCTTTGTTTGCTCGGGCCTTCTTCAGAACCAGGCCAAGATCTTTTCTTACAGACGACCTTGAAGCTGCTGAGAAGCCTTTCTTCAATACAATACCTGTAAACAGGAAAACCAAATGAAAATCAGTGTTAAGTAATATGCATGCTTACTGCTTACTTAGGCATGGGAATGGAAAAAAGCATGTTGTAAAAAATTGGACCATAAGCAAGATTGGTCGTTAACTCCCAAGAAACAAACTTAACATGTACTATGCCCGAAAAGTTAAAGAGATCTTAAGAGTTTAACAGTTCACAGGTTAAATCAAAAATATTTTCTTGTCATTTCTTTCCCAGGCCAAAGTGTAATCTTAATAAGAACAACATAAATATGCAGCCCCATTTATGTTAGGTGCAAATCTGACTTATGACAGTTGTGACAAAAAAATATATCAACAAGAGAACTGATGAACATAAAATATGATGCTTAGTATGAGATCAGGTTCCATGACATCAACACCCTTCAAATTCACGAGCTAGTTGGATCGAAAACAGTTAATGATGTAACGATCATGGGAGTTAGTGTGTGAAGGGTTTTTTTATATTATCAGAGCAAGAACTCCAAAGGAAGCAGGTTTACCAAAACTTTGTTGCACTACAGTACGAAATCGATGTAAAGAGAAAAACAGTAGGTGTATAAACTTACCGAATACTGCCAGAGCATGTCCATGAAACAACATAGGTCTCTTTGTTGCCGGATCCTAATGCCTTGCAATGAACACTCATTTCCTTCTCTCACATCGAAAGGATCAGCAATGATGATTTTTGATGAACTCTGCGCCTCAATTCCTTACGATCCCCAATCAACAACAACATATTTCAGCATATTTGGGAATTGTTACTCGACAGAAGATGGATGAAACACCAAAGAACATCACGAATCGAAAGCACGTGGAGAGATGAAAATCATACCGTGAAGCCCACAAACGACGCTTCCAAATTCAAATCTGGCGGAAGTTTTGCTTTGATCGTATTGGTCCTCTTTAAAGCTGCGGCTGACTTCAAAGTCAGAGATAAATATCACATATTGGGATCGGTCGACATCAAAAGACGTGTGAAATTCTTCTCGAGCTTGCTTCGCTATCGCTGGATCGGATGATTGTCAACTTGTGCTCTTCAATTGTCCCGAACGCATTACAATTTCTTGAGCAGTTAAGGAAAGTCCTGAACAATAAATAAAAAGGTTCCATTTTCATTTTTCGCAAACAATTCCTGCAGAAGATAAACCTTACTAGCAACTAGCAACTAACGTGCAAAACCGCCATGTTTGTTTACCAAAAGGGCTGTTACTGCTTTCACCGCTGACCACGTGATTGTGGACCCTTGCTTTCGTGACAGTCCTTCCGTAAAAACAATCTTCGATCGAGGTTTGTTTTTATGAAAATGGAGGAAAAGCTTTGCACAAGCGTTGATGATGGAGATGACAAAACGTGGAAAGAAAATGAGGCGGCTGAATTTATTCATTCAGTTAACCTGCGAGTTTTGCGTTTGCGAGGGGGAGCTAACGGAGACAACGAAAAGTGGTTGTGTGACATTTGTGGGAAGTCGCTCGTGTCCAAGAGAAATCTCGATGTTCATATGGACTCTGCTCATGCCAGTCACCCAGATTTCACCTGTAGTACATCACCTGATGGATTGGTTAAGTGGAAGTGCAGTTTGTGTGGCAATTTTCTCTCTTCAAAGCAGCGAGTGATTTCACATTTAACTAAAACTCATGGTAAAACCTTTGTTGAACAAGACCAGAAACAAACACTTAACTCCCGAACAGTAACTTCAGATTCACTTTCGTGTGTTCTTACACATGAAATAAGTGATTGATGTGAGCTTCTAGGTCTCAATTTTCAGACATCTTTATTTGGGTTAAAAGTATCAAAAGTACTCAAGCTTGTATGTTTGATTTTACATTTTTCTGACTTTATCTCAATATTTTTCGGCCAACTACAATTTTTCCGCACTGCATGCTTTGTTTTACTGCATGTTCCAGACGAGCCACTATTTTGATTCCTCTGATCAGTCTAAATAAAAATTTCCCGGTAGATCTTGAAAAATATATTTTTCTGACATACAAAATGATTTCCAGACTGTTTTTTTGGTTCTCCAATGTAATGTGTGTAAGAACACATGAAAGTGACTCTAAAGTTATTGATAGTTGGGTATAAGGTTTCTTACTCATGAACTCTTTATGCATAGCAAACTTCAGTTTCTTGATGAGAGTTTGAATTAACATGCAATATGAAAGCTGGATAAAACTGAAATTTTCTTTCATAAGCTTTCATACATCCCAAATGGTAACAAGTTCTAGACTATTTCTAGTTTATTCCAGTTTCCTGCAAGAAATGAAGAGTTGAAATAACTGTCAATTGCTAGCAGCAACTGGTAAAAACATAAAATTCTAGCTATTTCCAGATTTTGAAAGAAATCAAAACTTGCGAAAACTTGAAAAATCTTTTCTGGAAAAAAGCTAGAATTCGATTCTGGAATGAAGCTGTCATAGTCTTGAAATTTCTAGAAACTTCCCAAAATTAACAGAAAGCTGGAAATTCATTTTGCAAGGGTAATGCTATTGTCAATTTTCATTGTGCTATTCTCTTGTTTCTGTAAGGTTCTCATTAATACAAAGTGACTGATGTTTAGAAACTGCTTTATTTACGTGGAAACTGTTTTTGGTATAGGATTCTTAATTAAGCAACAGTAAAGAAATATTGTGTTATAGTCTTTAAGCAATGAACCGCAGTTTCTACCGGTTTACTGCTGCAATAAATCACGCGGGATTTTGGGAGCACACACGAAGAGTTTTAAATCATGAGCTGTCATAGGTTTTCCACCAATCAGCCTGCGCATAGTATCTGAGTCATTTTTTAAAGAGAATTGTTATATCTCTCAGTTAGTACACGCGCTGTGATTAGTCAATTTAGCGAGCCATACT
>OX453272.1:31078431-31095931 GCA_949710005.1 Ricordea florida
TCAAAAAAGAAAAGAAAAGCATTGTACAACACGAAAAAATTTCATTTCATCAAAAGGGCGCGAATGACTGGCAGCCATTTTGTTCATCGAGTTGATTATCGGCTGATAATCCGAGATAGCGAACCAATCAGAGCGTGCGATTTTGTATAATCACCTGAGTATTTATACTAATAGTATTTATCCTGTGAAACTGCACTGAATATCACCTGCTATAAGACTATAGGTGGGTTTGGCTAAAATCAGTGTTTTTGGTATTTTTGGGAGCAGCATTATGATACTTTCATTTCCTTCTGAGTTGTTTTTATTAAGCTTTTGTAGTCCCACTGTCATTTATTTTGTCATTTACCATTTAAACTGCGAACATTGCAGGAAATCTGTTATGTTAGAAGGACAGATATTCAAAGTTTTTTAACCATATTTGAAAAGTAGAATATGTAGTATATTACCCACAAAGCAATGCTTGCATGTGCATACCTGCTTTAAATTATGAAATACAAAAGGAGCACAGGCTTGCATGACATAAGCTGACAAAAAAGGTGAGAAGGAGAAACATTACAACAACAACAACAACAACAGAGACCATAGTAGCCCGCAATTAGCAAAGCTATTCTAGGCGGACTACTTAACTTTGGACTGGATGTTTAAAAAAAAAAGAAACAAACAAACAAACAGTTTGAGAATATTAAGTAATTAATATGTAAATCTGGGCCATAGGCAAGAGTTACTTTGTGATTTCTCCCTGCATGATGCTGGCGTTTGCATCAGATCATCTTGTACAAACACAAAACAGCCATTGTCTTTTTCTTTGATAAGTTCAAGGCAAGAAGTTGTGATTAGTTTCAAGGAGATGTCTACATAATCTAAATAAAATGAACACATGTATGAACCTATAGTATCGAGAGCACACTACTAACCCTTTAAGCCCCGAGGGGTCTCCCTAAGACGAGTAAAATCGTCTGGCGTTAGCCAGAGTAAAATCTATAGACACTATTGGGGCTTAAAGGGTTTATATTGAATTTCCTATATGATTTAGAATATCAGCCTTCTCCCTGCACTATGAAACCACTTGAAATTCTTGGTTCATGCCCTGCACCCCATCAATAACTCACTTATTACCTACAATTCAAAATGCTTTCAGATGTGAATGATCCACCCACTAACTTGACTCTGTCAACACCATTCATGAAGGAGCACAGCCCTGAGAACGTGTTTATTAGTCCAATCATTTTGACTGATCAAGATGGCAACATGCCTTCTTGTCACCTGATTAACAATGCTGCTGGCCGTGTTGAAGTTGTGGGCACAAATCTTGTGGCTGGACCAACTGTGACAGACTTTGAAGCACTTCCCTCTTCCAAGCAGCTTAGCATTGTGTTAAATTGCTCTGATCAGCAAGGGATGTCCATTGAGAAGTCTCTTGTCATTAAAGTCTTAGGTAAGCATTACCATACTGTTCGTTAAGATTCACACCTGGCAGTCAGTGAAGGCCCACACTGTCAGTCTGCCTCTGATACTTTATTACTAGCAAAGCTGCTCACACAAAACACTAATCTATTGTGATACAATATCTTAAATATGATGTCCTAATGCAATACAGTGTCCACCCTTGTAACCACTACACCAGATTGCCATGGCAGATAGAGTACTTTTTTGGTTCTGAAATAGTAAACACGTAATTTTAACACAAAACGTTAATTGTGAAAAGCAATAGAACTGTTACAGTAGAAATACAGTGGCTGTTCAAGCCGTGTGAAGTTTTATTGCCATTTCTTTCACTGGCTAAACTGTTAGACAAATTGTCCTAACTCGGTCACCTTGCTGTTCTTGGGAAGTTTGTATGATTTACTTTTTGAGCAGTATACACGCTTTCATAATGCAAGAACGTATTTTATGGGGCACTTACCTGTTAGGATGCCTAAGGTCAATGCTCTTATTGCCTGCCCCCTAAAGTGTCAAATCATTGTTCTGGTAATTCATTGGAAGCTTATCATTACTGTGAGGGAAATTTTATTTTAATGTAACTTACTATAATACTTGAGTTAAGTGGTCCTTTTTTTTTAACTAGTAAATTTTTAGCGTCTGCTTTTAACTTAATAATTACTCACCCTTTTTTCTTAGGTATTATTGTAATTTTTAGTAATGGTTGTCACTAGAACCACTCTGTAGGGCGTGTCAGTGAGTTTTGTACAGCATTGTCGTAACAGCCATGTTGCTACCTTTGTGATAGATGTCAATGAAGCGCCATCTCAGATCTCACTGAGTTCAACCATTGTTAATGAGAATGCTGTGGCGGTGTCTGTTGCCAGAGTGACTGTGTCTGACCCTGATATTGGCCAAGTTCACCAGTGTGAAGTGTATGATCTGATTTTTGACTCAGCCTCGAGCACGGAGAGCCTTCTTCCAAGTTCTTTCTTCTTAGTGGATAGCTCTTTTAACCTGACCACATACAAAGCTCTTAATTTTGAAGCAGCGCACACTGTAGATATTGTCATTAACTGTAGTGATGTTGTCGATGGCTCGCAACAAAGCTTGTTCAAGACGGCCTTGTTTACCATCACAGTCAAAGGTAAGGGTTCCATCACTCAACAGACTGGATAGTTAGGTTGTTCCTGTTTGTAGTTCCATGCACGGTCTGTTGGAAAATGGTCACCACCATGTGTTACGGGAACAGTAGTAGCGGGGACGTAGCTAGGGGGGGGGAGGTCCTGGGGTGCCAGTGACCCCCCCTTAGAATTAGAGTAATTTATGTTACGTGGAACTTAATTCATCTACGCAGCTATTTTGTAAGCTTGTCTCTTCCCCCCCCCCCCCACGCTCACTGAAAAAAAATTCACATTATTTTAGTAAAACACTGCGTGGATGTCGACATAACAATCTGTTAAGTACCCTGGGTGTGACCCCCCCCCCGCTTTGAAAGATCCTAGCTATGCCCCTGAGTAGAATGAACGCTTTCAAGCCCAAAATCTGAGCGCAGTTGTTATGCTCCGTCGTGAGTGTCGTGATCGTGTCCTTACAGTACATGTGTGTGGTAAATCCTCTAGTAGCCACCCAGATGGTTTATTGCCCCCGCAGGGTTCCGGCCCAGAGGCCGGAACCCGAGGAGGCACCCTAATGTTCCCCGCGTAAATAAGAAGTATCGTATGGTCGTAGTGTTAGTATGCGAAAATTTTCTCGATTTGACGAAAATAGTGCGCCTGTCTCAGCAACCGCGCAAACTGGGTTTGGCAAGTTTGGCAACGAGTCGTCACGATTTCATTCCAAGCTTTCTTATTTCATTCCAAGCTAGAATGTAAACCCATCCTAAACACGATATGTATGAGGATTTCCATTAACCCAAGAAACAAAGTGTGATAATTGACAAAACACAAACACAACAAGGAATTTGCACTCGCAAATTCTCACACGAAAACTACATTTCAAAGGTTCATAACAAATACATGGACAACCACATGCAGTCTTCATTCAGTTTTTACAAAGTCGGGGGCAGATTTAGTGACAACTATGACTAGTTTATTTAAGCATTGTTTAAGGCTGGTTTTCGTTAGTGATGGAGTCGGAGTCAGAAGCGTAGAGCGATGCGATCTAGTGAAAACCAAACAAGTCAACAAGTTTCTTTGTTTTGTGTTTTTGTTCACTTTTTTGGCCTTAGGCCTGCACCAAAAAAAAAAAAAAAAACACTTTTTTTCGGCAGGATAACCAATCAAAAGTTTCGACTAATTTGTTCGCAAGTAAGATGTGAACCAAAAACAAAAGATTGTGCAGGGTCACGGTCGATTCAACATCTATTTCGACTGCACCGTTCTTGCTTTTGAAATTTCTAGGGTTTCATAACCAGTCCCTAGATTAACTATAATTTAAGGTACCTTTAGGAGAGGTGGCTCAACAGAGGGGATGGTGTATTGATTTAGCTAAATGCACCATCATTTGGATATGTGATATGATACCTTTATTCGAAAATCGCAATCTCAACGAGAGACATTGTCGAGTTTTAGTACAATGAAATACTTCATAGTTGTTTACCATTTCGCGGTTTTTGCTTAACGTATTCTCAATCTGAACTGCTTAAACATGAATAAGACATAGTACCTAATTTCACTCTGGAATTTTGCATGATATATTTTTCCTCAAGGGGAGGGTATGGTTTAATAAATGTCTTCTTCTAGAATTGGAAAGCCTATTACAGTGGGCAGCTTATTTGAGGGGATGGCTCAGTGGAGGATTTAGGGCATATTACTTTGGAAACTTTTGTATTATAGTTGTTCTGGATGTCCTGCATTTACCGAGTTAGATATCACTGTCACGGTTATATAAAGGTCATATTAACAGATGCGTTTTGTTTAGTAAATATACTACTCTCTCCTACACTCGTCCTCTTGCCAATGCGACGCAGTATCCCTGATATCCCTTTTTATATCCATGTTATTCTGTACTGCCTCGTTCATTTTGTTTCAGACCTCAATGAGCAGCCATCAGGCTTGTGTAAAGATCCAATCGTCGTGAACGTGCAGACTTCACCTGGTTCGGTCGTTGCTATACTGCAGGGTATTGACCCGGATAATGAAAATGCCATCCACAGAGATTCCAGCAACCACAGTGTTATCTTCAGACAAAAACAGCAGCTGACCTATTTCATGAGTCCGGCACAGAATTCCTGGCCTTTCAAACTTGATCAGAGCAATCTTTTTACAAGCAGAGTGAGTAGTGTAGGAGATGGTAGTGTAGCGGGTAGTGGTGAAGGGGGTGCTAATGTAGGGGTGGTAGCTTTGGGGGTGGTATTGTACAGGGTAGTCAAGTAGGGGGTTGTAGTGTAGAGTATGGAAGTGTAGAGGGAGGTAGTGTAGGATGTGGTGGTGTATGGGTAGTCGTGTAGGGTGTGGTAGTGTACGGGTAGTAGTGTTGGATATGGACGTGTAGGGTTGGTAGTGTAGGATGTGGTAGTGTAGGGTAGTAGTGTAGGGTATGGTAGTGTAGGAGGCAGTAGTGCAGCGTATGGTAGTGTAGGGTGTAGTAGTGTAGGTGTGGTAGTGTAGGTGTGGTAGTGTAGGTGTGGTAGTGTAGGGGGTGGTAGTGTAGGGGGTGGTAGTGTAGGAGGCATAAGTGTAGGATGTGGCAATGTAGGTGGTGTTATCATGGCGTAAGGTTCTCGCAACCGGGCAAGTTGTTGCATTTCTTCACAAAAAATAGTCATTATCTCTTTACGTCAATCAACCTTATTATAGCCTGCATGCTTGATGTTCAAGTGGAAGAGGATAGGGGGAGTTTGAACGCCTCTGGCTTGAAATCCTCGCACCCGAACTCCTCTTCCCCACCCTCCTCTCGTCCCCTCCTTCTCCCCTCCCCCTGCCGTCCCCTCCCCCTGCTTTTGAACGCTATATGGCTTGTTTCGCGAGCCATCTTGACCTCATGCTGGGTGAAAAACGCATACATGTAAAACTGTTTCTAAAAGATAGAAATATAGGACGTTAAAAAAACAATATCAAAACGATATGGTATAAATAATAATAATAATAAGTTAATCTATGTGTGAAAAAGGTCGGTCTAAAAATTTTTTTGGAAATATCTAATGAAGAGATAGGGCACAATTCGGTGCACAAACCATTCCATCTACATGGTGCAGCTTCATTAAAAGGATTTGGCACTAGAAAGCACGTTTTCTTTGGATGGTTCCAGTTACACGTTGTATCACCACCGCTAAATGTAATAACAACGCTAAATGTAATACCAACCGTAAATGTAATAAAAATTAACTCTAAATGTAATACTAACTGCAAATGTAATAAAAATCAACCCTAAATGTAATAACTTACCCATCCGTAAATGTAGTACAATTTAACACTAAATGTAATAAGTCGATCAACCGTAAATGTAATACAAGTTAACCTCAAATGTAATAACACGTTACGAAGGTGCGTAAATGGCATCAATATCATCAGTGATATGATATCACTTCAATAGATTATCGGATTACCCAATCACGGTTAATCCCTTTTACTAACTAAACCGTTTGGAGCAGATTACCCCCGGGTCGTTACTCCCATACAATACCTATACGGGTATTGGCCGCCCAACGGGGTCGTGATGTTTGCAAATGCTCGACATCAGAAGGGCTATTTTCTTGGGAAATCTTCAGAAGTTCCCAGCTAAGCTTAGTGCCGTAGCATGGGTAAAATAAGTGGGGGGGGGGGGGGTGGCACGCGAGCGCCGGAGCGCCGGAGCCCCCCCCCCCCCCCAGAAAATTTTGAAATCTAGAGGCTTGGAAATGCTATTTCCAGCATTCTCCAAGAGCTATTTGTGATTTACGCATATCACGAATTATTTACTTCCTACACTGTCTCAGTAAACCAGTGCACATTGAAGAGAGTATAACGCTTGCAACGTCAATTACAAAACAGTAAACCGACTGTCTCTGTATCTTGAAACGGCCCGGCCCCGTCCGGCCCCTCCCATTGCTACGGCCCTGAAGCTTAGATCGGAACTACGCAGAACCTTGACAATGTTTACAAAAAATCACCAAGACTTCAAGTGATGCCCAGTAACCGTAAGGGAGCTTTTAACACTGTTATTACATTTGAGGTTAACTTGTATTACATTTACGGTTGATCGACTTATTACATTTAGTGTTAAATTGTATTACATTTACGGTTGGGTAAGTTATTACATTTAGGGTTGATTTTTATTACATTTGCGGTTGGTATTACATTTAGAGTTATTTTTATTACATTTACGGTTGGTATTACATTTAGCGTTGTTTATTACATTTAGCGGTCACGTTACTATAAGATCTAAGATTGTTTGAGTTGGACCTCACCGAGTGAAACTGACCGCAATGTTTTGCTTTGTAGGCCATCACAACGCCTGAAAACTACACCATAGGAGTGAAGGTGAATGACGACGGTCGTATCGTAGGGAAATTCTCATCAAGCGGTTACCAGTTTATTACTGTCCAACCCTTGTCTGCTGTATTTAACTGCACTGTCATTATTTCAGGTACGGACTGTGACTATGTCCTCATACAATTTACAAGGAGTTTATCCTCGCAATATTAAGCAAATGCGGTAATTATAAAAAAGCTCAAATATTATTAAAAAAGCTCAAATGTCACGAGTTGCTTCCATGAGTGTAATTTTAGCTTTTCACAAATTGAACGAGAAACCTTTATGAATACTTGTTAATAATTATACAGGAAAAAATTTTGATTTGTAATTTGCAGTAGTGTTACACTTGCTGCACCAGTATTACACATTTTGAACTGGTGTGACACTTGAACTGCACTGCTCTTATCCAATCACAATCGAGTAATTTGAAAGTATATTATTAAACGGTATTACCTCATAACTGCGGGTGCCATGTTCTACAGGCTGAGTTGTCAAGATTTCCATTCTGGGAGAAGGGTAATTGTGTGTCCCCATCTACAAGGGTGTATGTTTAAAATTCTTTGTTTGTTCCGTGCATTTTTTCACTTTTTTCTGACGGTCTTAAGTTTGATTCAGTCTCCAATTCATTAGGCATGCATTCACGAAAGAGAAAGCAAACGAAGCAGTGAAATCATTTCGTTCAAAAATTCGATACATATTTACAAAAATTCCAAAATGCTGATTAGCTAAGGGCAGTGCAGAAATTTGAAATCAAATTTTAGATCTATGTCATTAACAGTTATTAGTCAATTGATTTTGAATGCAATTTGGAATGAATATGCACTAATAATTTTTCAAAGACAACAAATTCTTTGAAAAATTTCCTTGGGCCTTTTAATTCTATATCGCCCTCTTGAGCCATGCGGTCACCTTTATATACCAACACCTCGAATTTCATCCAAAATATCCCCCTGTGTGTCAGACGTTCAGCCCTACACTAGGCGTCTCGGCGTTTGATATGTGATGAAACACGTTTCTCGCGTTTGATTTACTTTATACGAGTTCTCTGAAGACATTTCTCTTTCACCGTCGCTAAACAAAGGCTTATGAAAGAGACTATACCTGACGTTGACTTCAAATTTGCTCCTTGTGATTCCCTTGAACAACAGGACAGGCCAACGTAGTGGGTACCATCAGACTGCAACCAAGTGAAATATCGGCTACGGCACTCAGTGGTTCATTGGTTGGTGAACTGACTACCATTACACAGTACCCACAAGAGACGTTCACCTATGAGCTTGACCACGAGGACAAGATACCTTTCATTATCGCGGGCAATAAACTTGTTGTTGTTTGGAAAGATATAAAGGATTTCTGGATTTCCAGCTCGGAGGAAGCCCTTATCCCAATAACCATTACCAGCAAGGGCACCATATCCAAATCGTACACAAGATTTTTCTATATGCGGATTATACGTAAGCCTTTTATTTGCATTTATAAACTATATCGTCAGTTCTTAATATTGATTTTTTAGTTTTATGAGTGTTATTCTGGATTGTAAAAGAAGTCCTTCTTGCACAAGGCTTTTTACGTTTACGAAGTTTATTTTTAAATGTACGCGTGTATTCCAGTACGATTATGTTATTTACAGCTGTTATGCTTATATTCCAATTTGATAGTATTCACTTATTCGTTGTAAATACGACTACAATAATATAATACAATAATATGATTAAGAATTAGTCATTACGAATAGCAGTGCTATATGATATTTAAGAATTATTCTCTTTAATCCATCTCGTTGAATATTAACCGAGCTGCTAAGCAGGAAGGTAAGTATTTTTAAATCCACTAAATAACAATACATTGACATACATTATCCGGACTTTTCGATTATCCGGACTTTTTCTCTGGTCCCGTTTTTTTCATGAATATTAATGACCTTAGATGTTAAAACCTTTAGGAGGTAAAAAAATTCAGAAATTATGTTAAAAGTCAGGAAAATTGCGTTTAAAACAGCACATTACACGCGCATTATCTTTATTTCTTTTGTTTACATTGTCTCATTAATATTCATATTTTCGATTATCCAGACTATTTACCCTAGTCCCACCGAGCCCGGATAAGGTTCGACTGTAATAGTTATTGTTATTTCTGAATGTTAATTATCATTACTATTATTATAATTATTACTATTATCGATGTTATAATCATGCTGGCATGCTCTTAAGTTTTTAAGACCGACGTGAACTTACCGAAATTGACTCCTTTTTTTCTGTGGTCACAAAAGAGTAAGAGTGTTGTTTCTACTTGTATCACATGACCTGACCTCTGATCTTTTATTCATTAGTTCTGTGATGTTTTCTTTTTTTATTAGGTGATGGTCTTCCGGCCATCAACGTGTGTTTGATGCCCAACTCACTGCAAGCAAACCAACCACCCAACAGCGTCGTAGGTCAGTTGATCATTGACGACTCATCATCACCGTTATTGTCCTGTACAAAGGAACATTGTTGCTTTGAAGCTGGAAAGGAATTGAACTACCTATGTACAGTGGATGATCCCGAAGACAACGAGATTACGCTGAAGTCGCCCAGTAATGTCAGTGCACTAATCGGATGGGATGACGGCCTCCTGCGCACTAAAGTGGCGCTCAGTTATAGTGACTTAATTGCTTCGAATGGAACCCTCGATGTACACATCAGCTGCCGTAGTACCAATTATCCGCTCCTGTTCTTTGGCCAAGTTATTCAAATCCATGTTTTAGGTACACATTCTGCAGAGTCCAGTTGCATAAGGCTCAAAGTCGTACGTAATTGCTAACGCCAAACGGTTTGACTGGGCTGTACTTAGCTGAGTTTCCAGTGTTGGGAGTTACATCAAATGTTGGGTCTTAGTTGCCCTTAACGCTGGACTAACTGTTCACTTACGTTTAGGTTTGGAAACAGGGTCCCATATTAGCGGTCGTCAGCGTTCGATCGAGTGTTCTAACACAAAAACTCGTCTGATAGACGACTAAACTTTGAATTATTTTAAAAATTATTATTTGACATCCAATATTACGGGTGGGTTACGGTCAAGTAAAATCTAGCCAGGGCAAACTATATTTTTCCCTATACTTGCCCGACTGACGACTCTGAAAGAATACTGTTATGGTTCCCTGTGGAAACGTTAAAAGAGTACCTGTAATATGAATTTTGCATGCACTTATTTAGAAGGGTGTTTTTCGTTTTACTTTGTCAGCATTTAAATCTTAGCTAGAGTTCGCAATCTTACGTCGGGTTTCATTCTACCTGAACACTGGACTAACTGGTTGCTCAAGAAACTGGGTAAATCAAACGAGTTGATTAAGTAAGTTATACCACCGTAAGGTAAAAGGGAGGTGCTGACGTTTCGAGCGTTAGCCCTTCGTCGGAGCGAATGAAACTCGAATGAAACTAACGCTCGAAACGTCAGCACCTCCCTTTTACCTTACGGTGGTATAACTTACTTAATCATAACTATAACAAAATTCTCAAATCTGATTGGCTATCAACTGCCCTGATTTCAGCCTTAATAGGACAGTTAAATAGGACAGTACGCGTCATGCCTGAGTAATTGGACAGTACGCGCCATCACGCGCGCGCTTAAATGGCTTTTTTTCACTGCTGGCATAAAAAATCTTGGAATTTCATGTGCTTTGATTTTTTAAAAAAGGTTTATACATCACAAATTTTGTTCAAGTTATGATTAATTGGTACTAAGACTCTGTGTCGTCCAATTCGGTCTGCAATCATACTCTTGATTAAACAAATCAGACGACCGCGTAGCGGGAGTCCGATTTTGTTAATCACTCGTATGATTACAGACCGAATTGGACTCCACTCAGTCCTATTACCATTACTAATCAACTCGTTTGATTTACCCAGTTTCTTGTGTTTCAATTTCCCACCGACGCAGCACCAGTTCCTTTAGAAACTTTCCCCACATAACTGGTTGCTCAGTTTGGCTTGGGTTTGGAAACAGGATGTTACTGTCAACAGAAACTTTGAACCCGACTGATTTGGTTTTGCTTTGCTGCGAGAGGCCGATTGGTTTAAGAATCTTCCGTCACTGCATTTTTCAACCAATCAGAATCAAAAATGAAACCAGTTCTAACTAGCTCATAACTGTTTTCCCTGGTTTGGTTCTGACAACATATATCTTCTGAAAGAAATGTGCACATTGCAACCAGGTGGACGATCAGACCTGGCATGATGCTAGTTACAATTCACAGACCGAAAGATATATCTCCATTTTATAACATATATCTATCCCAAGTTGTAATTGCTTTATTTTTCTGTGTTCAGGGCCGTCTTAACGAATGGGCCTGATGGGTACTTGCCCGTGGACCCCATGAGCGTAGGGGCATCTGTGTATTATGGCAAACAATTCCATACAGTCAGCGGTTGTTATCGCTAATTGTCGGTAACTACCTGGTGTAGTCACGGTTACTACTTGGTGTAGGCACACACACAGTAAGGACACTGAAGTAAGCTTGGGATGATTAAGGGCACTGAAGTACGGCTAGGATGAGTACGGCTAGAGTACAGCTGAGGTTGCTAAAGTAAAGCTTGGCGTCTATATTTATAACGCAGACCACTCTATTAATGGGTGAACCTCTCAAACCACAGCCTACACCAAGTAGTTACCAGTCACGGTAACTACGGTAACCACTTGCACCAAGTAGTTACCGGTACCTAATTGTCAATTACTTTCCCTGTGGGCGCATAATATGTCATTGATTTTTGTTGCGGGCTCGTGTCTTTCTCAGGAAGAAAGAACATGGCGGACTTCACTAATCGCAGGGAAAGGCATACCACTGGTTATTACAAGGAATTCGCACAATTGAAAACTGCTTTGCACGGGGGCCCATAGTGCTTTTAAGACGGTCCTGGCTGTGTGCGTCTGTTGTGAATGGCCTTTGTAATGAGCCTAATGACGTTGGTTTTGGTTTAACAACTATCAGCTGAATACATCTCTAACAGGTGCTTTCTCTTTCTTGTTACAGATTGCGACAGTAACCAGCTTTGTCCAATCAGCAATCAGTGTGGTCAGTGTCAGCACGGTGGTACGTGTCAGGACGTGATTGATGGTTATACCTGTCAGTGCAAATCAGGATTCACAGGTGTCCACTGCGAGACTAACATTGATGACTGTCTTGAAAATCCTTGTTTGGTGAGATAATAAGACTGGCGTTATGGCAAATTAGTCATACGGTCGCATCTTGGCCTCACATAAGCTACCAACACCAAGGGCAAAACTTGACGTAGGGCTATTACCGTGGGGGACCAGTTTCTTTCTGGGTTTCCTTGCCAACATACAAGTTTCTTTGACTTATACCACTCCTCTCTGTAACGTCTTCAACTATTGGCTAAAATCAGTGAATTGGACTTAACTCTCTTCACCCCGGCTGAACAGATTTGAATCAAATTATGTTTAGTTTAGTATGCTCGTTCCAACGATACCAGAACGACATGTTTTAGCCAACCAAGCTGCCGCGCTTGCGAAGAAGTATGTTCTCGTCCAGTTAGAGTCTGTCTCAGTATTTAAAGGGTTTATGCTGTATAGTGCCATTTAGAAATGTTGATTCCGATTCATAACCATTGCTTCCTTTGTTTCATTTTAGCATGGAGGCTTTTGCAATGATGGTGTTGACATGTTCACGTGTGACTGTATCGATGGTTTTACCGGAGTTGTTTGTGAACGGAAGGAATCACTTTGTGCTGAGTGCCAAGATGATACCCTGTGTGTGACATTTTTTCTGGCGCCCGTCAGGTAATGATTAGCGGTGCATGTTTCTTAGGCAGAACTGATGTCTGAGAAGGAATACAGACTTTAAGTTGTTTTTACTACAGAGTTCTACTGTGATTGATATTAGGGTCTTGCAATAAAATTTGAAGCAGGCCCTGAGAAGCTTCTATTGAGACACTTTTATACTGAGAACTGAAGTCGAATGGTATGCGTTAAAGTCGAACGGCTTGACGTCAAATCTACCACTTTGCGGTCCATCTTAATTAACTGTTTGAACATTTCTCCTATACTCAAGTTTAACAGAAATTCCAACGGAACGTAGGAAAATGGTAAAATACAAAAAGCAAAGCTCATACGGGCTTTAAACTTTTATGCGATCATGAGGCCAATATTCATTGCTTGAGTCTGCTTAGGGGTGTTTTTAATGCATATAGAATTCCTTTAAAATAGTGCCCCGTGGTGTGCTCCTTTGTGTGTACGTCTTTTGTCGCCTTCTTGTCCTTTTCAGTATCATATGGCTGGTTCCGCGAGCGGGTAAAATGAGGCGAATGCCGAATTCTGATTGGCTACCCGATCAGGCAAGATGGGATTTCTTGCTTCGTCCTTCAAAACGAAACAAAGCAAGATAACCATGCAATAAATCCTTTGTTGATTTACAATGCTTGTTTGGTCAAGATGGCTGGATATTGGCCTCTTTCTTTTCTGTATTTTTATTGAACTCGGGTACGTCTCGGTCAAAAAAGATGAAAGAACTCGGGCAATATGCAGACACCTAGCTTTCACGGTTGGTCAATAACTCTTATATATTATTCTTGTACCTGTCAGGTGTGTGCAGAAGAAGTATTTTATCCCAATTCCAGTGGACGAAATACAGATAACCTTAGTGAGGGCGAAGGAACTTGAGGATGAAATAGCGAGTCTCTTGGACCAGCAAGACCGTGTCACCCAGATTAAAGGTAATCCGACTGGGCTGAGACTGCGTTGCTATAGTGACAGCTTTGATCATTAGTATAGGTACTCCCAACCAACTCCCATACTCCCATACTCTGAAGAATCCAGCAATCTTATTGGCTATTCTGTGATCGATAGCGAGTATCGAAAACGGCCGCGCTTGGAAGGGGACATTGTACTGTATAAGTTAAGTGATCAATAAATACTGTTGTTATATACCTAGACTTTCACTCAACAAAACGAGCACTGTGATTGGTTGATTCTTGGTCACGTGCCCTTGAACAAATTTAAATGTATCCCGACCGGGATACAATTGCGCAGTTGTTGCCCGCGCGCCAGTTGTACCGTCTTTGTTTGCTTGTTTTTGCTAAGGGAAAGTCTAAATATATAACAAAGCACTTAATGTATGGTCCCTCGGGAAACTAGTTAGTTTTGTTTTCCCTCGAGTCCTGATGTTTCCCTCGACTTCGTCTCGGGAAACATCAGGACTCTCGGGAAACAAAACTAACTGTTTCCCTCGGGACCATACATTAAGTGTATATTATAAAACCCAAAATACGCTAGGTGATTTCTACTTAAAACGTAAGAATATTCGAGTCAATAGTCAACTTACAGAGACTGCAGCATATACTGTCACTGGAGAAAAAGAATTGTAAAAAAATGCAAGTGAGTCGCTGATCTAAAGATTTTATACGAGCAGCTGTATTTGAGACAGAGGATGCTGTTATTTGAAATTTATTGAAGAGCCAGAAGAAACTTAAAAATCGGTAACATACTTTCATTCTTTTGGCTAAAATGCTGTTGTAATTTTTTGGTCATTCCGGTGTTTTTTTTGTACTTGTGTACTCGTTTGCTCTGTTGTTTGCAAACCGCCGTAGGCAAGCGGCAAAAATTCAGGATTCTGAGAGTAATAAAGCACAATTGTAATAATTGTGGTCTGTGAAGTCATACTACCATTTGTGTTCAACCCTGAAGCATGACCGTTTTTTTCTCGCAAGTTTACTTTTCAAACATAACGGTTTCCAGGACAGCTGTCTTTCCTAGTCCAATGAAAGTGTCTCGTTTGGAGCGCGAAAGTGCTCACCTTCCAATGTAAGAACATGCACGTTTTGCTCTCGCTATGTGCAGGTTTTGAAAATATATGAGAGAGTTTGCGGGTTTCACCGAGAAGTTAAGAAGTCAAAAACGCGATGTCTTTAGTGTAGATATTGTAAGAGCACTTCCTGTTTCGAAAAGGTAACGACGGAACAAGGATTTCTGGCATACACTGAAATACGGAAGTGCAAGCCGCCCGTACTGGCATGTGCGGGCGGAATGTACCAGACGTACGTGACAACTTCTACAAATGTTTCCATCTCGTGGATCAGATTTTACCCGCTCCAGTTTAGCCGAGATCAAGTTCACTCTCTGCTGATGATTGCGCTCCTGCATGTAAATGATCTGTTCCAGTCGGTTTTGACGATGTATCGCTCGAGAGGGGTCTTCTGCTTTCTATCGCCGGCTTTATGAGTTGAACGAGTCACGATCCTTTCAGGAGATTTTTCGAACACAATTCCACATCGTACAGATGGTCTCACTTGGAGTAATTTTGAAGAGGTAGAGGTCTTCTGGCTTTCAAAGATTTTGGAAAAGATTGCTTTGGCCGAACAGACTTGGCTTCGTGTTTGTCAGGCTCTTGTCTGTGCACTCTGTTCTTGGTATACAACGGATGAACGGACGGACTCAGTCAAATGAGAACGCTTGTATCGTGAGATTTCACCACTTTCCAAGCATCTCTTTCATTTGCAAATTAAAATATAGAGGACAATTAAAATATAGAGGACTTCGGTCGATCTCGAAGTCTTCGTCATTCATGGTTGAATTGACTAAGTAACGCACCTCTCTTAAAAGTCGCGCTTTGAAGGAATCAAAGTCGTATTCCAAAATTTCTTCTTCTTTAATAAAGAATGGTGTTGCCCTTTTTGAAGCATAATAATCATAAACTACTCTTATCAGCACCAAAGACCTCCCGCTGTTGACTTCTAAACTTCTCGGTGAAACCCGCAAACTCTCTGTCAGTCTCTGTCATTATATTTTCAAAACCTGCGCACAGCGAGAGCAAAACGTGCAAGTTTTTGCATTGGAAGTTGAGCACTTTCGCGCTCCAAACGAGACACTTTCATTGGACTAAGCGAGACAGCTGTCTAGGAAACCGTTACGTTTGAAAAGTAAACTTGCGCGAAAAAACCGTGACGCTTCAGGGTTGAATGCAAATGGTAGTTAAGTCCTCGGCCTCAAAATTGCCATCAAAACTTCGTTTCTCGGACAATTTTCAGCCTCGGACTTTATTACAGGATAGAACACATTCCAGTAGTGCTTTCAATAGTATTGTTAAGACACTTCTCATATACGGACAATAGATATTCAGCGAAATATACATGAAATTTTCATATATTCACGTTCAGATATTCAGTGTATTGTGACAGTTTTTGGAAAAGTATAACCATATGTTGAATAATAAAACCGGAGATTGCAATTTAAGTTTGATTATGTTGTTTGTCTCAGCTTCCCGAAAGCGGAGAGAAGCGTCCAAGTTCTATGTGGAAATTTTATCTAAACACACAATGTCAAGTCAAACGTTGCTTGTGGTGGCAGCACTGGATTCTGACTTGCAGTACCAGCCTGTCCCCACTACAGGGGCATGCGCACTGTTGAAAGGAACAAGCAGACAATGTGTAGAGGACTGTAGTGTAGTAGAAGTGTTTGATTTCCCGTGTGCGAGTGAACAAGTGGGATCGAGTAAAGACCTCGCGGGAGCTAATTTCGGGAAATCCACAGGCCTTGGCACTGGTGGAGTTTCCGGCGTTGCTGTTGGTGTGTTTGCCATCGTCGCCATACTCGTCGGTGTAACGCTCTTTTACAGAAGGAAATACAAAGCAGCAAAGGTAATCTCACACAGGCAGAGCGCCTTTCACTCGGTGCAGGTATGGGAGGGGCTTACCCCCTCCCCCCTTTCCATTGGTGGGGATTCAAGGGGAGCCTTCCCCCAAGAACACTTAAGTTTGGGTGGTGCTAAATAAACATACCACTAATTAAGAGCGGAAATTATTAAAGTGAATCTCATGGCCTAAAGATATCAGTATGTTTTTACTTTGGTTGATTTTTTATCTTGCCACTGTCAAGGATTTGTTTTTAACAAACAAACTACGGCGAATTTATTTTTAACATCCCTGTCTGGATTTAATTTCTTTGAGTACCCGGCGCGTTCGTGACGACTAGCCGGCGGTTTTCGCCGGTCGCCGGAGCTTCTGGATGACCCTGGTTTACGATAGGCTCGATTTCCGCCGTCCTCTCGTGTTCGGTCTTTCCTCCCCGAGAGTGCTTTCGGGGGGATGACCGCGGGCTCATTTTCCCGAAAAAAGCGGCTGGAAATCGAGCCTAGGTTTACGATCGCGGTTTCGTTTTTTGCCCGATCGAAAAGTTGGTTCTCCTGGAATATTTCTAAGGCGTTTTAATCAATAAACCGGTCGTAAAGTTTGCTTCGATCAGCTGCTCGAAACATTTTTAATTCAGTGAAATACTACGCTGGTCTGTATATGTATTTGGAAAATATCCCAAGGAAGATACGCGCGCTGATTGGTTAAACATCTTGTTTCTAAACTCGATAGAAACACAAAAAAGTTGTCGCAGACTATTTTTTAAAAGAAATGGAAAACTTTTTCTTCGTGTTTCTATCGAGTTATAGAAACACTCGTGAAAGTTTGCGAGAACTTGAGAAAGCTGTTGAACTCGATAGAAACACGGAAAATGTTTTCTGTTTCTTAAATGGATAAACTTGATTTGTTCTTTGAATTCTAAGTCCTGCTATTAACTTCGGGCGAATCAATTTTTCAGTTTCAATTCGTGTTTACATAATGAATTGACCTAAATTACACTTGGGCTGC
>OX453272.1:31100931-31273431 GCA_949710005.1 Ricordea florida
CAATGATGAACGAGCCCAATATCCAGAACAAGTTTGGTCAATAAACGATTCATTATATGGCCATCTTGTTTTGTTCTGTTTTGCGGGAAATCCCGAGCGATGGGAGAGTATTCGCTTGCGGAACCAGCCATTTAATAAAACCAGTTTTTTTCTCTCTATCGTCTTCCTTTACTATTAGCATGTTAGCGTGGTAAAGAACGTGTTATGGGTATATAGATCCATGAAACCCTTGCCGATCTTTGGTATCGGGACGATTTGATATGTCCCTGTTACAGCTGTCATTTGAATGGCCTTTTACACGAATGTTCAATAGAACTACGTAAATACATCTGTATTGCTAGGTTATATTTTGCATTTACATTGCTTCAGTTGCGGTAGACATTCATAGAGCCACTGTCCACCGAAAGTTTTATAGGGAAAGCGTCTTGATATATATCAGTGAGGCAATTTAGGTTAATTTTATTTTTTTTTCTAATTTTCACATAAAATGGGGAAAAAACCTGAGACTTAAATACAAAAATATTTTACTGATTTTTTGTTTTTGTTGTTAATGATCGTTTTTATTGCTCAGAGACAGAAAAGGTTAGCTTACTCAGCTTGCGTTGACAAAGCTACAAAAAGTTGAATTTGTTATCTTTTGGGAACAGCATTTTGTTTCATTTTTTGATAGCAATATCCTCTATCCCAGAGGTGAATATTTAGCAATTAGATTATGAGCTCGAGATTTCGGCCTCATCAACTATCACGTCATAGAAATCGAGAGCCATTTTCAACAAAGTGCTGTCTAATTTTAACAATTAGACCCGTTTGCGGGCTACAGGTCAGTAGCCCATGAGGCGAAGGGTCTAATTGTTTTAGTATCACCCAACTAGTCGGACAGAAAAGACAATAAAAATGTTAGGAAATGCCAGTTGAAGAAATATTTATTTGGGAATAAAACGAAAGAAAGCGTCACGAATTTCGCTACTCGAGGACAGTAATAGTCCTCTCGTAGCGTAACCAATCAGATTGCTGCATTTGCATTGGCCCACTAGTTGGGTGACACTAATATGTCTTAACCCCTTTTTCTAAACCGATCAGATTGCCCATACCAAGCTGGTATATACTAATGTAAGCTTTAAGATACACAGCATAGTAGCAAAATATGAAACATCAATTACATTCATCCTTTTTTTGCTAAATACAGTTCATGGCTTGTTGGTGTTTGTGACCACTGCCCATTATTCCTAAACCTTACCATAGTTAGAAATAATATATTTGGTTAGACATGTAATTAGTGTATTATTGAAACACAGATATAGAGGTTATTCATATATCATAATACGACTAAGCATATTTACTAGTAATTGTTTTGATTTTTGAGAGACGTAAACTTGTTTTAAGTATATTTTGTAGATAGAGAAACCCCCATTGAGATCTAATGGGTCCTTTGCAATTGCCACTTAAGGCGTTGCTCGAATAGCAGTTTGTAACTAGTTGAATGAGAAAGTTAGTTTGGCCAATTTTCTTAGAGAGAAAATTGACCTTTATTTAGACAATTGACTGGATTTGTACAATCCACATACAACTCCATTGCATGTTTTTAATAGAGAGGCCACAACATTCACGTTTTGTAGCTTTTGGGGCTATTTTGAATTTAATAGTTAATTAACTTGACTTAAACTAAACACTTAATTTTTATCATTTTAGCCACATATGAAAGAAACGAAATGCAGTTTTTTAGGCCTTCAGTTTTTCAGGGATTTGATACTTTTGTACTATAGACTGACAAGAAATATAATAATACAATAAAAGACATGAAGCAAGAAAAGTTGTCTGAATATTATATAACGTAATACAGTGTCAAGTAAACACGCAATGAGAATTTCTGGCGAAAATTATGAATTATTTCAAGGAAGTTAAATGGGTCAAGAGTGGGTGAAAGCAACCATGTCCCCAGTTATCAATTGATTTATAATTAATTTCTCCCAGTCTTCGCTCTAATGATCACTTCTGTTTTTGTTATCGAAACGTCAATCAACGTGAATACTCCCTCTCGCTTCCAGAACTGATTGCATCCGTACGGTCGAACGCGACAAACTGACGACCGAAACAAATGAGTTTCTACAACGAGTTTATAAGGTAGTTTTTACCACCACAGCAAAGAGTACGTGACGTTTCGAGTCTTTTTTTTAAACATCAGCTTCTCTTGAATCCTTAAGTGATACCAGTAAACCATAAGACTTGAAACGTGTTAGTGCCTTTGATTGTCTTTAACTACAGCTAGTCCACATTCAATTAACACAGTGAAAATCAAGAAAACCAAATAAACCAATATTTCACGGGTCGGCCATCTTGACACTGAAACGAGGCTAATAACGCATGAAATCCAAGATGGTGGCGTATCACTGTTGTGTTCCTTTGTGTGTGAGCGATTCTCGGAAAGAACAGCCGGAAATTTCTTTTCACAGCTTTCCATCTGAATCAAAACGGCGTGCTGAATGGATAGTCAAGATTCGCAGAGACCCTGGAGACCTTTTCAAGGTTTGTTTACGACAATCTCATCTTTATTTCTGCAGTCGGTGTGTTTAATATGCACGCAGTCAACACTACGGCTAATAAATATTTTGCTTGGTGGATTGCGATATTTATTTCATTTCAGATTAAACCTCACACAAAAGTTTGTTCTGCACACTTCAAAACTTCTGACTTCAAGAGAACATTAACGAGAAGGAAGGTTTTGTTGTCATCTGCTGTTCCATCCATCTTTGCTTGGACGACCAATGCATATCAACGAACCCCAACGAAAAGATGTCAAGAGGCAGTTGCAAATCAAACCTCTAAAGAGTCAGATTGTGATGAGACTGTTATCTCCCAACCACCATCAGGAGATCATGATTATTGTCTTTTTACTGAAGAAGAAATTGGAGACATTCATGCTCAACTAATGGCTGCCAAGAAGGAAATTGAGAAATTACAGAAAGAACTTGAAAGGGCCAAATGTTTGAGTAAGTTTGGATTGTCGCGATACTCGTACAATGATGACATGATAAATTTTTATACTGGCTTTCCTTCTTGGAAGCTGCTTGAAATGTTTATTTCTTTGGTAAAGCCTGGTTCAGACAAAATTAAAACATGGACACAAGAACAAAGGGCCAGAGCTAAACAAAACACTGATAGGCCAGTTGCAGTGGAAAGTGAAACAAATAATGCCTTTGTTTCTTCCCTTTGCATTGAGGATCAACTATTCCTTTTTCTATGCAAAATTAAACTTGGACTTTTTGAACAGGACTTGGCTGAGAGATTTCAAATTTCTATTTCCACAGTCAGTAGAAATTTGGTAACCTGGACAAATTACCTTTATTTTCTGTTGGGTTCCTTACCTATTTGGCCAAGCAGAGAACAAGTTGACAAGACAATGCCAAAGTCTTTTCAAGATACTTATCCATCAGTAAGAGTTATAATTGATTGCACTGAAATTAAGGTACAGACACCATCTTCCCTTACCCTTCATTCAGAATTTTACTCTAACTACAAAAGTGCCATTACTTTGAAGGGGTTGATTGGTATTTCACCAACTGGTTCTGTAACTTTTGTGTCTGCCCTTTACACTGGTTCAATTAGTGATCGAGAGATAACCCGAAGATCAGGGTTAATTGAACTACTGGAACGAAATGATGGGGTGATGGCTGACAAAGGATTCACCATCGAGGATCTTCTAACCCCCAAAAATTGCACATTAAATATCCCTCCATTCCTAAGAGAGAAACCACAGTTTTCTGCAGATGATGTGAAGAAAACACAAGAAATTGCAAAACTGAGAATACATGTGGAACGTGCCATACGTCGAGCAAAGGAATTTCACCTTTTTGACTCCATTGTTCCACTGTCTTTGTTTTCTTCTATTAACCAACTCTGGACAGTGTGTTGTATCCTGACCAACTTTAAAGGACCATTATTCTAAACTCAATAATAACAGTCAACTTATATAAATGTTCAATGGCAGATCTAGGGGGGAAGGTCAACGGGGTCTGGAGTCCTGTGTCAGACCTGAGTGTGTTTTAAAATTAAATAAATGGTTACAAACTGAATTCTTACAACTGGAGGATCACTGTTATCTGGCTATTGTTCCTTATAACACTTGCTTTGCATGTTGTCACTCAACTGAATACCAGGTGACAGTGTGTTCAGATTTGTAATTTTTTTTGAAAACCCTCTAATGGTATTAATTAATGGCTCTGGTTTCCACCCCCCCCCCCCCCCTCCCCAATCAAAAATTCCTAGATCAGCCCATTATTTGAAGAACTATTCTTTTACAATCATAATAGTGCAGACATTTCCACCTTAGTAACAAGAATCTGCTGCAGTATTGCTTCCAATCTTCAACTAAGTGATCCATTCATCAAACTGCTACATCCATATTTTAAATATCCCCTCATTGGGGATAGAAATACTTTTCCATAATTCCTATCAATATTAATTTAATTTGAAGATTTGAATCTCCAAACATCAGTGTACTTAAGGACTGTAAGTAACTCTGTCGTTTTGTGGTCCTCTTCGCTTGACCTGCTCCCAAAAATCGGCATGAAGGATGTGGAGGCGTTTGTTAACTTAGAAAAATCCCCAAAAAGTAGCCTTGCAAAAGGATATAAGTTCTTTCTGGAAGGATTTGTCCATGAATTTCAAGGTTTGAGGAACATGTATCTTCATGCAAGTTCGTATCTCTGATTTTGTAGTTGCTACAAACACTCAGAAATTGTGTTCAGCAACCTTAAACCAGTGTGCACAGGAAAAAATCGAAGTAGAATTTGTCTAAATTAGAGCACATGGAATTGAAAAATTCCTCATCAAAGTAAATTCTTTCAATATGCCAGTCATCTTTGCAAAGGACCATTAGGTCACACCACTGCATTCCAGTTAAGCCTAACTGGCCCTGGATCTGATAATAATATTCGTGGGTCTTCCTAAGTTTCAGTTCACCATTTACAAGCTTCAGACATTTTGCATTTCGCACAGATAAACATTGTAAACATTTAAGCTCTAGTAAGCCAAAGGGATCATCATTTTCATTTGGGTCAAACACAATGTAATCAGGACTTGCACCCAAGTGTGGGCACCCTGGGTTAATTACAAATCCTGACCTCCTGACATTGACACCTTTAGATTCAGCATATGTTGCAGCAGCACTTCCTTCATTTGCCAAACCATATCTCATGGCCTCTGTCTGCCTGACAGGCTTTTTTAACTGTGCCACTAAGGTTTCATAGTCCTTTTTTCTTGCTGCAACCCTTTTAAATTTGGATGCAGTAATTCGTTTTTTACTGAGATCATGCCAAAAAGGGTTGTCTGATTGATCCCTTGTTTCCTTCTCAATGCACCTAGTCTCCTCCAGTGTGATTTGTTCACCTCCATAGTAAATTGACTCTTTTGTTGGGAGGACTGTAGTGTAACCCAGGGTGGATATAACTCGTGTTGGCAGGTCAGGAAAATCTCTGCACTGGGGAATGTTTTTTATGTGGGAATAGTCGGTCGCAAGCTTTTGTTGATATGAAATGACGCTTCCATTTGGAACTAAACCAAACTTACTTTCAGTATATGAAGCATCAGAAGGGAAAAGACTTGAAAACTGGGTCTCCGGAAAATTGCACATAATTTCCGCTGAAAATTATCAATAAATTTCTTTGGAGGAATATCAGATGATATTGGGTTGTACAGGCTACTCTTCACCCCATCAAAAGAGCGCTTTCTCCCCTTGTTTAACTTTAACTCTGGCTTCCTCAGCTGAATTTCCTGTGAACATTCTGGAGCTACCCCAGCTGTTCTTGGTTTGTGCCACTCCTGAGGAAGAGAGGTCTTTGAGGGAATAACTGGCACAGTTTTTAAACCCAGCATGCTGTAATGTGCAGCTTGATAAAGAAAGGCTATTTTGTGATTGCAAATTCCTTGGCCTGCCTTGCAACTACATGAATGTTCAATAACCATTGGTACGTTATTAGGTCGACAGTCTATACACAACTGTAAAGGGAAAGAGAAAAACACCTGTTAATATGGGTGACCAGTGTGGTAGGCATCTGAAGCAAATGCATAAAAATGTAATGGCCTTGATTCAAGCATAACTCATAACTAGCAGTTGCTATTAGCAATTAAAACTGTTCACCACAAAATATAATTTAAAAATAAATTTAAAACTGCAATCTCAAATCGGAGTGTGCTGCTGTAAGAGTAGAGAATTAGAAATAGAACTCGACATGCAGTGCGATTGCCGGCGAAAAATTATATATACTGACCTTGAGTTGATGCGGATCTTCGTTTTTTTTAAGAGATTTGAAGCATTTCCCTCTGATGTAGATCTCCCCCTCTTTCTGAGTGTTTGTAGCAACTACAAAATCAGAGATACGAACTTACTTCTAGTTGACGGGCGCTAAAAACACGAGAACAGCAAAAGGAAAGAAAGATACATGTTCATCAAACCTTGAAATTCATGGACAAATCCTTCCACGAAGAACTTATATCCTTTTGCAAGGCCACTTTTGGGGGATTTTTCTAAGTTAACAAATGCCTCCACATCCTTCATGCCGATTTTTGGGAGCAGGTCAAGCGAAGAGGACCAAAAAACGGCAGAGTTCCTTACAGTCCTTACAGGCATAACTGGCGTGTTGTCCGCCATCTTGGATTTCATGCGTTATTAGCCTCGTTTCAATGTCAAGATGGCCGCCCCGTAATTGGCTTTATTGTTGTGACGTACATAGCGGGAAATACCCTCGTCAGCTCAAAACATGGCAGTTTCCAAATATGGTACTTAGGAAATATGGAATCTGGACAAGCTGTGAACGCGCTTTACACGCTTCAAGTCTTCTGGGGGTACATGTTAGCTTATCCCGCAAATCTTTTGATAAACCCATTTTTGTGTTTGAATTTCCTACCGACGCAGCACCAGTCTCGAGTTATAATATACATGCAAACATTTCAAAGCGCTGGTCACGATTTGCTGAGAACACGTCAATCAATCTCAAACAGTAAAGAATGCAGAAAGTGAGTGCAGAAAATTGAAATTAAATTCTTACATGTATTTTGTTAACAAGTTAAAATGTCTTTGAACACATTTTGGAATAAACAAGCATGCACAAATTCATTTCATAAACAAATAACAAATTGCACTCGCAATACAGGCTCGTGTAATTTTTTAAGTCTGGAAAACTTTATTGGACTTACTTTATCCTAATAATATACATGCAAAAATTTCAGCATGCTCATTGGCTGAGACCACGTCAATTAATCCCAAACCGTGCAGAAAATTGAAATTAAGTGCAAAAAGTTGAAATTGAGTGCAGAAAGTTGAAATTAAATTTTTGCATGTATATTATTAACAAGTAATCACATGATTTGTCTCGCGCAATTTGGGATAAATCAGCACTCGTACATTTTTCAAAGACTTCAAATTGCACTCGCTCTACGGGCTCGTGCAATTTGGTTAGCCTTTGAAAAATTTACTTGTGCTGATTTATCCCAAATTGCACTCGAAATCATGTGATTACCTATACAAATTGCACTGGAAATCAGTTGATTGCCTGTACAAAACAACTCAAATTAACTGTCTATTCCATCCCCACCTTACCCCCGTTGGGACGGTGATTTTCTGGAATATTACCCAATGAGCTTCGCGTGCATCCATGCTGAAGTTCCTTGTTTTGCTTTGCACATAAAGCGAAGGGAAAATCTGTTTTGCTATTTCCTCTTTCGTCAAGTCCATACCGTGTATGAACTGGATTGGATTTTTGCTGTTGTTTGTATCATACAAAGGTCCCTCCTGTCGTTGTCTTCACAATGAAGCCGTATATCGAACCTGAATCAAGCTGCCTGAACAACGGCAACGACGAAGACGTCGAGAAAAGTGATTCGTGGAGTTTGTCGGTGACTAATGTACCGAGCGGGGTATTTGAAGATAGCAATCTCAAGGTATTGTTGTAAAAAGTCAAATTTAGAACTGTGACAGCATGATAGCGCCAGAACCATCGAACTTGTCTTTTCTTTTGTTGTATCAGCTTACTGTACATTCCTTGGTATCTGTCTCTTTTTTGTTCATTTTGTTTCTTTTTTTTTTTCCCAATTCAACACAAGATCCAGTAGGGTAAAATGAATGAAGTTAGGCTTGGTATGTACTTTTCAACTAATATGGAACAACTTGTATTAAATTGTTAACAAAGATATTACCGAAAAAAAATGAATGCCAGTTGTCACGTTCATGTAAGCTTGACCTACTCTGTGTATAAAACAAAATAATCCTAATAACAATACTTTCACGTACTCTCTCATTTCTTTATGAAAATGGCTTCAACTTAATACTAAATCACAATTATTTTAAAGTGAATGTTTTGCGAAACAGCTGTGTTATCCACAGTCATCCCCACGGTGGAGACTCGTATACAGATGTTTTTGTTTCTGGCATTACCAGTCGCTTTCTTGTGTTGTAAATTTTGTTTTTACACCAGTAAATACTAATTACAGCAAACTCACGGTGAACGGTTTTTAAAGGAGTATAATTCAACATTATTCCATGAATAAAGTGAAAGACGACTCTCCATTGATCTACTTGGTGGTAATTGATTTATGTTGCGGATATCCAATAAGTGAAAGATCATCGCAGTTATGTACGCAACTTAAGCAGTTGCAAAGAGAAGACCTGAAAAAATTCAGGGTAAGATTTCCGCACAGGTCCCTTCTTCATTATGCATGCTGAAGCTTTCTTGTCTGGTGTAGTGCACGTGCAAATATTTCTTGTGTTCGAAGAACGAAATATTATAGTAACAGAATGCATAATGAAGTAGGGACCTGTACGGAAATCTTACCAAATTCAGGCTTGAACGGCATTCGAACCCATCACTTTGCTTTACCAGTGCTACACTCTAACCAACTTAGCTATCAATCCAACTGGGAGCAAGTCATTTGTGAGTTCTTGATAAGCAATGACCTTTCACTTATTAGTTCTTTCTTCCACAGTTTCCATATATGTAATTTTCATTTGGTAGCCTGAGCCAATGTATGTAATGAATGTGATTGTTTCAGCCAGTCTTATTTACAGCACACCCATGTATTGTGTGGGTAGCACTAAATACTATGCACCTATTGAATAACTAGGACCTGGTAGAAGACTCAGATTCTTACCCATCATTTCCTGCTATTGAATGACTTGTTTTCAGTATCCCATATGCTGTATCCCTTCTGGTCCAGTCAGTTCCAGGTCCAATCATCTCCCACTTCTCCATTGCACCCTTAGCATCAGTTAGCAGGACCTTACTTCAGGTCGTCTGTTGCCACCATAGGGCAGTCATTGCAAGAGGAATCATACCTTGTTTGTTATCTCATCAGTAGGGCATTTACAATGTTATGAATACAGACCTTGTAACAAATGCCTGGTGAAGGAATGGCCATTGGGAGTTGAATGGGGCTGACTGAACATTAATTTTGAGAGACTAAGCAACAATTTTTTTTTTGAGCAGCAATACACATGCCATGTTTGTTCCCAAGGGAAACATTTAGCTTTCTTTAGAATCTGAAAGTTCATCAAAACAAAGTTGAAATTCAAAACTTTAATTTAGCTGGAACCATCTTTCAGACATGGTTGCCTCAGCTGGTGTGAACACTGATGCCATTTTTCAATTCTTAATTCAATCTTGGTAAATTAATGGATCATGAATTTCAATATACAGTAGGAAGATTTGAAAGGAACCAGTTTCATGTTCAAGATTATGGCTGATTTTAAATGCTGAAAGTATGTTAAAAGAAAATGTGATCGACACGATATATTTTGTTCTCTTGACTGATTTAGTGTAAAGAGTTACAACTGTTGCATTCTTTGTTTCTTTTTAGGCAGAATTTGAAACTCTGTTTTCTCCTTATGGAAACAAAAATGAAAGAAGCTTTATCTACTTGAAAAGTTTTCACAGGGCAAGAGTGACCTTTAACAAAGAGAGTCATGCCATAGAAGCCAAGGGAAGTCTACATGGTTACCCTTTCTTAGACTGCGAGCTTGGAGTGTTCTTTGTGCAGGTGCTTACATTCAAATATGTAGTTATGAGCATGTATTTTTGAAAGATTTGCTAAATATTCAGTGCCTTGCAAATCTGGTTTTCCAACAAGCCGGTCAGTTGGTCAGTCAGTCATATTCATACATTGCTAGTGTTGTCACAGAGATCTTTTGCCAGCTAATCCCCATCTCTCATTGTGTTCAGCAAGTTGCGTCCCATCAGATCAGTATCGGATTCAATAATACTTGGCAGCATGGTTTTCTGTCTCCACTTTTCTTGTGGCATCAGGGATCCAACAAAGCACTTAATTGATTTGCTAGTACACAATGATGGAAGACATGACCTAACAGAGAGAGTCTTATAAGATGGATGGTGTCAGTAACCTTTGGAATTGGGCTGTATAGAACTAGATTAGTTGTTTGAGAACTGAAGGAGATGTTTTCCAACAGGATTTGTCAATACATAAATTTGTCAATTTATAGTAAGTTATGTTTGCATTAGCATTACTTTCAGTATTATTGAAGTACCAGTGGCACTAACAGTTCTGTAACAGTGTATCTTGCATTATTTTGGTTGCAGAGAAGTACATCTGTTGGCAACAACAACTCTATGCTAAAACCTCCTCCGCTGACAAAACAGTTTTTGATCTCACCTCCGGCATCACCTCCAGTTGGCTGGGAGCAATCACCAGAATCACACCCAGTCATCAACTATGACCTGCTAACAGCAGTAGCAAGTCTGGACACTTCTGAACCATACCAGCTCCATCCCCATGTGGAAGATGCACCTGGTATTGTGGTACATTTTTGTGATGATAAGGAGGACATGCAGCAAGGTGAAGGTACAAAATTTCATCCCTTGAAAGAATTGCCCAGGGATATAACACAAACCAGGAGACCAGAGAGGAAAACATGAGCAAGGCACTTAAAGTAAAATCTTTAGAAAAGAAGAGTTTGCATTGTACATGTAAGGTTTTAATTTGGCACAGCTTTGGACTCTTCGCATTGTGGACTTAAGAGATCCAAGGTCCGGTTTCGACAAAGGTAGATTCATAGTTATTCAGGCCTCTGGGTCTTACACTACTACATTGTTTTAAGTGAAGAAACATGGTTAAGCACAGCAGTGTAATGTTTAAGAATTTGAAATTCAGTGACAGTTTCAATGATGGATATCAGCAAACATGCTAGCAATCAATCCAGGCAGAGTAAAAATTGTCTTACATGTAGGTGCGTCATTCTAGTCAGGAAGCAGCTCGCCAAAAAATGATTTTCGCTAAACATTTTGAGTAGAAGCAGGCAACATAGCTTAAAATCTTCATCTTGCCATCCTGATTAAGAATTGTGCTGTTGCCCACTCCAAATGTTATGATATCTGTCATTAAACGGGTTTTTTGTCTAGGCCCTCGCTCCTGCAGCATGAAAACGAGGCTGAACTGTAGCATTTATATAAACCCAATGAAAAGTACACAATACGATGGGGAAATAGCTGAATCTTTGCTACTTGACGTTTAGAGCTCGATAGACAGTAGTGTGGGAGATAAAATACGTCACGTGATCAGTTATGAAGAGTCACGTGACTTTCCAATAAAATCGGTTTTAAAGCATAAAAGACGCTCTATTCACGATTTCCTTTAATATAGTTTTCAACTTACTGACGTTTCTCATTTCGATTTAGACATCCAACAATAAAAACACAAAAATGCAATAGGTGATCAGCTATGATGGGTCACGTGATGTAATGAAATCATTCTATTTTCAGTCATTCTATAACCTTTTTAACTTATGTAACATTTCCTATGAGTTAGGATTTTTCATGTAAAAAGACTGAACTTTCTTCTACTTGGCCGCATGGTTTAAGCGAGAAATACAAGCTTATAAACCATAAGCAAAGTGTCATATTACACAAGACCACCATGTGACTTCCACCTTATCAAAGTTATAGGTCATGCTTCATTCGTCTCTGCTGCAGTGTTCCTGTTGTTTCTGCACCTGTAGCCACATTTACATGCCTTGGAACAGCAAAGAGATAGTTGAATGCAAGTGCAGCGTTGGTTTACACAGCATCCGCCCTCTCGGGAGCACCCACAGTATGCTAACTGTAAACATGCGGTTGACAGTTCTTCTCGTGTCATTAACTTTGGCTTCAGAAGGCCTTCACTGTAATATCATCCGCTGTCTTCAGGCTTTGGGAGAGAAGGACATGGTTCTAGCGCTTTATTCCATACCATGGTCTGATAGTTTGCCCGCTTTATTTGGAGAATCAGTGCATCTTGAGTCGGAGGTAGGGCGTCAAGATCTTTCTTGGATTTGCGAAACGCTGCTGCTCTTTCTTTGTTGATTTCCACTTCTTGTGTTCCCGGATTGTAGAGTTGGCATACAAAGGCTTCAGCTTTGGCAAGAACGTCAGCACTCATTTGGCTTTCTTCTCCAAGGTGTTCCAAGAGGTCAGGTGCATCTTCGAAGACTTTCCATGCCGATGCCTTGCCCACACCATAGAACTGGCGCGTCGTATCACAGCCAGTAATGGCATGAAATGCCAGGAGCGACTTCCTCTTCTCCTCGGAGAGCGGAATTTTGTGAACTGGTATGTAACGCCTTTGTCTTGATGTACCCGCAAACATCCATATCTCTTGACAAAGCTGCTCTCGGTGTGCCAAAAGGAGGACAAGAACGTCCGTATCACGACACAAAATGTTGACTTGCTTGTACCCTCTTGCTGCTGCGTCTCGGGCATGCAGTACTATTCTAGTATCTGCCTCCTCATGATCTGATGCGAACTCTCTTATATCTTGTCGTGATGTGTCAGATGACCACACCTTCAGTATATCCTTGAAGCCTCCAATGATCACCAGCTCTCGCCCAGGAGGCGCGCTGTAACTCTCCGAGATTTCCGTCGAGAGGAAATGAGCTAGGCTAGCCTTGTTATCTTCTAGCCTTCATCTTGTCAAATTCTGGCTTTTCCCAGATCTTTGGCGCTAGTGCATTCTCTTTCTAAAACGTTTAACATCTCTTTGGTGTCTTCTGACAGCTTAGCGCGCTCATTTTAGGTAAGACACCAGCGATCTTGAGCCGAGTTTGTCCTTGTTATTCCAACAAGGCCTCCAGCTATCTTTCAAGATTTTTTTACATGCTCTAGTGCTTGGTCGTCGGGAATTTGATTGAAGGTGCTGGCTGTCTCCTTTGTCGCCACTCTCAAATGCCTGCTGGACCTCAGGAGCAGTCTGCGGAAGCATCTTCATGTCTGCAAGAAATATGACGCCCCATCTGGTGTAATTCGAGTGGTCCAAAGCCGCAAAATAGGGTAGCATTTCGGAGAACGAAGAGAGATACAGATCCCACTTCCCTTCCCGGATCGCACGCGTAAACCTCAGTAAGATGATGACCAGTTTCATGTATTGTCTCCAGTAACAGAACGAGGGGTTGTCATGATGTGCTGCATCAAAAGCTTTGATAATAATTATGTGCAGCTTGTCCAACTTCATCAACAAGCTCACTGCTAGTCAGGGCATCTACTAATGAATCATCGTCGTTCCCAGTCGTAAACGTAGTGGCCAATGCTTCCGACAGATTCACGAGAGTGTTGCATTCATTGTCATCCCTGTCTTTCGCCCACTTCGTTAACATGGGCCACAATACCCTCCACAGTGCTTCATAACTTAGCTTGTGTGCACGGATTACTCGATTCCACAACTTTCCTTTAAGGATGTTGTCAGATATTGTTGTCAATGTTGTTATTCAAACAATGTCAATGTTGTTGTCAATCACGCTATTCACACAGCTAAGGCTAATTCAGTATCTATTCAATGGTTGTTATCTAGTCACGTGACCCATCATAGCTGATCACCTATTGCATTTTTGTGTTTTTATTGTTGGATGTCTAAGTCGAAATGAGAAACGTCAGTAAGTTGAAAACTATATTAAAGGAAATCGTGAATAGAGCGTCTTTTATGCTTTAAAATCAATTTTATTGGAAAATCACGTGACTCTTCATAACTGATCACGTGACGCATTTTATCTCCCACACTACTGTCTATCGAGCTCTAAACGTCAAGTGGTAAAGATTCAGCTATTTCCCCATCGTATTGTGTACTTTTTATTGGATTTATATAATGTTACAGTTCAGCCTCGTTTTCATGCTGCAGGAGCGAGGGCCTAGACAAAAAACCCGTTTAATGACAGATATCATAACATTTGGAGTGGGCAACAGCACAATTCTTAATCAGGATGGCAAGATGAAGATTTTAAGCCATGTTGCTTGCTTCTACTCAAAATGTTTAGCGAAAATGAAAAATGAGCGCCCTGCGTGACAGTGCTTCCTGACTATTCTACAGAAACCAGGATAAGCTCCATTTAAAGAAGGTGCAAGAATATGCTGTCCATTTTTCCTTCAATACCACACTTTTAAGTTCATAGTTTCTTTTAAACTGTGACTTTCACATGCAACATAGTTATTTTAATTTTCATCTTAAAAGATGGTCATAGAGGCACCAAATAGATGCCAGCCTTTTCACTGGAAAACTATTCGAATGAGCTTGTTTCATTCTTTTTTTTTTTACTTTATTTATTGTCTCTAGGAGAATTTTGTAATAGAAACTTTACCTTAAATTATAAATCCCTAAGCCAGGCTGATCAAACATTTTGGTCTATATACAGATGTAGTATGAAAACAAAAAGTAAGTTATATTATTGTTAAGAACATAGCAGATTCTATTGAGCTGTAACTCTGTAAAAATTGAATACCAGGTAGACTTACTGGTTTTGGCTTGTGTACAAAACTTGTGCCATTTCCAAGTCAAGAGTGCAATAACCCAGAGGACCCTAACCCTTAATAATAATTATTATTAAGGGTTTAAGGGTCTGCTGGAAATAATAATAAGAATAATCTTATAGTAATTATCAGATTACGATGATATTATTTGAGCTTATTATATGGCTACAGTAGCACACATGATCTTATCTGCTGCTTACTGGGCAAGATTTTCTTATAATGACCAAGCATTATGAAATTTGTTTTTAAAAAAAAATTTTTTAATGTAGACAAAAATTGTCTCAGTTTCAAAAAAAAAGTTTCTTCTGTCACGTCTGGTTTTGATCGCATGACCAGGTGTGTTTTGGCTCAGTGAACGTGACCTTTAATGACCTCTTGCAAGTGGATATTGAAAAACCCTTCTGGTTCTTTTTTTTTATCCAGTGCTAAATAGGCCACATAATAAATAACTTATTAACTTTGTCCGTTCGGTCATTACAAGAAAATTTCAGACCTCTGCCTTGAGGTATTGACCTCGCTATCACAGAGGTCTGACATTTCCCGGTAATGACCTCTCTCTTGGTTAATAAGTAGTATATACTGGAAAGTTCTTTTTCCTAAGCAACACTTTTTTTCTGAAGTTATCAGTAGATATGTAACGGTTCATTCTTATTATAGTGCCTCACATGTTCTACATGGAAAGTGGGTGTTTTGTAAAATTGCAATAACTTTGTCATCCCTGTGGGAATGAAGTCTTAATGAACATTTATTTGAACCTTTTCTTTTAACAAGGTTCTTTTCTTCTTTGCCACTTTGAAAAACTGTGTGAAATGTTTGCAGGTGAAGGTAGTGAAGTCTTTTGAACTTCGAAAGAGACTTAAAAAGGAGCCCCAAGTGTTAAGACCTGTTTCTAGTAAAATGCAGGTTTGCTTGTTTGTAATCATGAACTTAAAGTGATGCATATTGCTGTTGTGTGAAATATTTAAGCAATATGTTTTGTATTTGTTTGCTGTGTAAGTGCTTTTCATTGAAAAGGTTTTGTGTCAGTTGTACATAATGTACATATTTGTGAAACGTTTTTCTTTCCGATTGAGATAATATGATCTATTTGAAGACCAATAAGAATAAAAGATTGTGGCGCCTGAACTATCTTTGTTAGTTCCTGTTTTTATACATGTGACTTGGGAAATCGTTCTTGTTTGCTAATTTCCTAAATAACGAAAAGGCAATGAGCAGGGGAACTATTCATGAACGGCAACCTGCATCAGTACTGAAATGTGCATAGATAAGAAGTGGAGAGAAGAAAAGGAAAACTGAGAGGTTAAAGGAACAAGGAAACTGAGAAATACCCAAATGGATTGATTATCCAAGGTTAGTACTGTTTAATGACTATTGCCTTATTTATCTTTGATATAAACTCCGGCGAAAACTGCTCTGCAGACATCAGAACGTACTGTAGTGACTTCCTTTTTTACAATTACGCTTAATTGCGGATCGTGGGGAAACGTGGGAAATCGTTTCAGGGAAGAAGTAAAAAAGAGGAGACAAAAGATTGTGGGACGTGAGGACACATCGTCTCCCCACCCTCCCTCCCTGGGCTCCGTACTGTGAGAAGTTTCGTAACTTATGAACGAAATTGCACGAAACTTAATTATTCGAACACATTATGGAATAGATTAGTATACGATTGGTACGGTCAGTTATATTGAACTTTGATAGTTGACATCACCCTTTCACTCCCGTGATCTAAGAAGCAATTCTCCCACATAAGTGCCTTACACTTGGTTGTCAGTTAGTTTGGAGAATTTGGTATTGGAACAATTGAATATCGTTGAGTTGATTCTTTTGTTATAATTCTCTTTATCAGTTTGCTTTATGTTATATTGTTATGGCAAGGAGAAGTTCCATCTTAATCACCTCTGGGAGTGAAAGAAGTAAGCTGCCTTGTGTACTGTAACAGACATCCAACACAATCACCAATAGAGCGTTTTCACATGACGTCACAGCAGCCATATTGGTGTTCCAAAACAATGAAACGGCAGCCATGTTGGTGTTCCAAACTAACCCTCTGGGAGTTGAACTCTTTTCTTATGAAAAAACTTTCTTTTGTTCCAAAAAATTTGCATGGCTGCGGGCCACGTGAGTGAAAACGCTCTATACTCCTGCAAGACATCGTGTCACCCTAGGGTTACTCCCTATTTCCACCACTCATCCGGTTCCGAGCTGGCCCACTGGTAATACCATACACTAACAGTGCCCCAGATTTGAGGGGGTTCTTATTTTGACTTTTCTGACATAAAACACCAAACTGAAGCATTTCACTCGAACCCTTTCATATCGGGAGCTTGGGCCACCTGTGCAAACTCTGACAACAAACAAGAAAACACAAAGGTGTTGTCCCATTCAATACAAAGAGATTTGTTTTAACTCAAAATAGTATACAGGCAATACGTTCACTAACACTCTTTTAATTCAAAACGCTATAAAGTAAAACAGCGAAAAGAATCAAGCAGTTCACAAAATATTTTTTTAAATGCAACTTAAAGATGCACGTGGAATTTTACAAAAGTTTTGGTATAAATTGCACGCTTTATTAGGACACACAGTTAGCACTGTTTCTCTTTTTCTCAGTAGAAAGGAAGTACTGTGACGATTTATTTATATTCAACAACGCTTTTGACGCTTTCACTCCCAAGATTTCAGTAGTAATTATCCGAAGTAAGTGCGATACTCTTTCTTTTAAATATAAAGTTTGGAGAATGTGGTATGAGATCACGGGTGTTTGGATAACCTAATAAAAAGCTCTTGCACCCACTCAGTCCTGAGCTGCGGCCGTGTGTAAACTAGTACAAGCTGCTTTCACAGATAAATCTAGGACTTTGCAATATTTCCGCCAATTTATAGCCAGGTACAATAGGGTTCGTCCATATCGATGTCTCATGAAAAGAGCTTGGACCGTTCAGCCTTTATTTGAAAAATACGTGAAAAAACGATAATGAATAAGAATGCCCGTTTCTCGAAAGCACCGGGAACTTACTTCGCCCGGAATGTTTTTCATGATCGCAATGTGTACAACGGGTATAAAAATTTTGTTGGTTGTTAAGGTTTCGGTCATTTATTAGAGGGGTGTGTGTGTGGAGGGTAGGGGGGGGGGGGGGTTGGGTTGTTTTGGTGCATTTTAATTTTCCTGTACATAATTTCCCGTGAGCTTGTTTGAGCCTGTTCTTGCCACTGCATAACATAATGTGCCCCCTTCGAGTCTGCACATGAAATAAGATGACCCGCCCTCAACCACAGAAAAAAGTTTTAATACAAGTGAAATAAAACTCACCAAATTAGTTAAAGCAAATAGCGAGTAGCCCTCCTCACAGAGTTGTGAAAGGAAATTGGAATGCACAAAACTCAACCCCCCCCCCCGTCAAATAAATGACCGGTTCCTTAACTTGCACGCTGGGCTTGGGCGCTAAGAACTACAAAACGATTTGATAGACTTATCGAGACTTTCGAGGAACGGGCCCCAGACCTTCATAACAGAAAGAAGAAAGAACCATTAACCCCTACAAATAACGCGATAAATAAAAAAAAAACTACTTTCTATAAACTAGACTTCTGTAAAAAAAAAAAGAACTGAGAGTTAAAATAGAAAGAGCTTTGCGAATCTATGGCTAGAAAACAAATGAAAATATCTCTTCCGTGGAGTTTTGGTCATAAAATATTAATAAACGCAAGTAACACCCTACCTAGGAAAAAACCTTATTAGAGTAAGAGTGATAAATATAAAACGAACGGCAATGAGTATGATCTTTACAATACTGTTCTTTTTTTAGTCTGTACAACTTTGAATCATATAAACAAGCCTAAGATGGTGAAAAATATATAAAATCAACCTAAGACGTAAGTTTCTTTTAACTTCTATAAATTAATCTGAGTTTCTTCTGTCACCAAAGGGGAAACAGATTTATTCCTCTTCGTTAAACTGATCTTTCTTTCTCTGGGTACAATGCTGTTAACAGATTCTGTATCTGTAACGCTCATTGTGCTCAGCGTCGAATCGCTTTCAAGAGATGTTCTCCTATTCCTCGCTTCTTCTGGATTGTGGCTGAACGACCGACGAAGGAAAGAGGACATTTCGCTGTTACCTACGCGTAAGAAAGGACTTGGGTCTGACGTGTTGAAGCGATCCTCTGTGTTGTTACGACGAAAGCTTTGTGACCTCGCTGCAGGCGTGGTCCCTAATGTAGAGCCCGCTTTAATGCTACGTTTTATGGCTTCTTTTACGTTCTTTACCATGTCGCGCTTTTCCTCTGCGGACCTGTATAAAGGTGAAGTGACACCTGCTCAGACGATATCTTAACCCTTCACACTTATTATTCGATTAATTAAGAAATAGAAAACATGTACCGTGTTTCTATCGAGTTATAGAAACACGAGTGAAAGTTTGGGAGAACGAGAAATGCTGTGGGAACACGAGCCGCAGGCGAGTGTTTCCACAGCTTTTTCGAGTTCTCCCAAACTTTCACGAGTGTTTCTATAACTCGATAGAAACACGAAGAACATGTTTTCTATTTCTTTTAGAAAACACCGCGACGAAAAAAATAAAAGCAACTTGTTAGCTTTGATTATCAAAATGTAAATTCTCTTTGCTCGCGTCATCATTACGTCAACAGCTCGTGCTAGTTCTGTGTTTCTATCGAGTTATAGAAACACGATTTCTAACCAATCAGCGCGCGTACTTTCTTAGGACTGTTTTCTAAATATAGTTAGTAGAGGGGACTGGTTATGAAACGCGGTAAACTTCAAAGAGAAAAACAAGAGGCCCGTTAGGCCCGTTCTCGATGTTGAATTTATCGGTCATGTGATCACGAGAGTGCACACTCAACAAAAAATATGGCGGACAGCTTAGACGATTTAATACTTGCTGGGCGATGATTTTGATACTTTGGATATTATGGAACAAGACGGAGAAATGGAGGAACACTTTACTATCTCAGAGAATGACCTGAGTATAAACTTTGTGCATCTTTCCCTTCGGAGTGGAATCGTCGTGCATGAAAGCAACATGATTTATTGACCCAAGATCGAAGTTTCTCTCTAACTGTGGTACAGTATTATCGAGCTCTATATTACTCACTATGTTCACACTTATTATGTCAACCGACTTGTTAGATCAAAGAACTAACGAAGCTGTATAAAACAAACGAAACGAAACGAAACTCCTCGCGAAAAAATCCTTAAAGTTAAACTTATAAACTTGATCGAAATACGTAAGAAAACTCTGAAAATCAAATTGACGAACGATGAATATTTCTGCAAGAAACTGGATAAATCAAACGAGTTGATTGAGTAAGTTATACCACCGTGAGGTGCTGACGTTTCGAGCGTTAGCCCTTCTTCGGAGCGAATTTCTGACTGAATAATTATCTCCCGCTTTAAAAGCGACCCACACTTAATTGCCTATTGTATGATTTTCCCAGTAAAGGAGCGACACCTATGTGAGGCAAAACGAGTGATTCTAATAAATGATTTATTCTGGTTTGTTACTCGTAAACAACACCATTTGTTTCAAGCTCAGCAGAAAGGTTCAGTTGTGGTCTAGCTAAGCTCCACCTTGCCCAAACATAGCCATAAAAGAGCCCACCTTTTCTGAGACTTCTTCAGACAGTGATTTTGAGGTAAGAAACTTAGTATTTAATATACAAACAAAGAACGATTTTTTTGATCGCGTTTTTTTTTCCACAGCCCTAGTTTCATTGTTCATTGTACACGCAAACGCCCCAAGCACAATACTAAAATCAAAGCAAGGAGAACGCGGACGCGATGAAAGTGTTCTGAAATAACAGATCAAACAAGAGATGCAGTGTATCATCACAGATTCAAGAAGGCGGCGGAAGGTAAGCGCGCAGCGGAATGTTTCCGACGAAATTCGAGGTGTTAAATATGCCATCAAACACATGTATCAAGTGTTTTTAACTATAGCTTCATCAACGAAATTAATTTTGCAAGGGAAATTAACGAAGTGAGAGTCGCGTTTCTTCTGATGGTGCCTGATTTCCTGTCTTTTCTCTATGCATCATTCATGAGTTTGCGAGATGTCCAGCATAAGAAGGTGAAGGAAAGTTAAGTGATGGTGCGCAACATCCCTTTTGTAAACTACTTTACTTTTTTCAGGCAAAAATGTTGAGAGTGGAAGTAATATTGGAGAAAGGAAATGAGCTCGGGTGTTTTTGCATCTTACATGGGAGAAATAATCCTGTGAGTCAAATTTGACTAAATCTCAATATCCTAAAAAAATACCTTTTAACTGTTATCGCACGATTTTTTTTTTAAACAGTTCAGTCAGTTGATTGTAACTTTTTGTGTTGCATTCATTTCATACTTAACCAGCTCAACATCATACTTCAGTAACTAAATCTCACAAACATCACAGGCATCATACAGATTACATTACACGACATTACTGCTCCATATGAAAGTTCTATTTAACCTAACCATAGTTATGAAACTCGACAAGTTTCTTTGTTTCACTTTTTTGTTCGCCCTTTTGGCGTTGAACCTGCACAAAAACACACTTTTTTCGGTAGGATAACCAATTAAAAGTTTCGACCAATATATTCGCAAGTAACATGCGAACCAAAATCAAAAGATTGTGCAGGGTCCAGTCGATTCAACATCTATTGCAACTGCACTGTTCTCGCTTTTGAAATTTCCAGGGTTTCACAACCAGTCCCTCGATTAACTATGACCTAGCTGAGTAAAGCACCACTTCACAAAATATGCACTACAACGACGCAACCTTGCTAAAGGCGAAGAAATAGGTACAAACTGGAGACTTACCTGTTTGCAAACAAGTAGTTACATTCCTGTCGACCAATCTCTGTTGTATCACTAATGTTGACAAGTTCCCACGAGTGAAGTGTGTCTGAGGAGAAAACAGATGTGGCAATAATATGTACAGACTAGCACATAGTATCGAACTTATAAATACAAACGACAGATGAAACAGTATCACAGTACAGTAGTATTCAGTGGCTTTCCAAAGAATGGTCACACTGCATGGTTTGATCCACAGATGAAAAAGTTTGACCCACACTGTATAGTAAAACAAACAGCACCACAGTACAGTACTGCTCAGCAGCTTTACAAAGAATGGTCACACGGCATGGTTTGATCCACAGATGAAAAAGTTGGAACCACAGTGTATAGTAAGACAAACAGTACCACAGTACAGTACCATTCAGTAATTTTAGAATGAATAGTCATACTGAACGGTTTGATCTACAGATGAAAATTAGAACCACACTGTATAGTAAAACAAATAGTACCACAGTACAGAACAGTTCAGTAGCTTTCCAAAAAGGGCCACACTGCATGGTAGGAACCACAGACTAAAACGTTACCATCAGTACTGTTCAGTATCTTTAGACTGAATGGTCACATTGCATGGTTTGATCTACAGATGAAAATTAGAACCACACTACATTGTAAAACAAATCGCATCATAGAACAGAACTTTCCGTTTAATTTTCTCAAGTATGGGCAGGCGACCCACGCGGAACTGTGAAACTAAAAGTACGAAAGTACATTTCTGTTCCGTAGATTTCGAATGAAACATCATGGTGCTAACATCTCCGCTGAAGAGATTCCTATGTTATCTGAGTCAGACCTCAGTGTAAGCTAGGTATCACCTAGTATGCCGTACCGTCATTCAACCAACAGTGATCTCTTAAGACCAGAGAGGTTGCTGGAATAAGTGTCTTGAACTTGATTTCTTCCACCGATTTGTGAGAGTTGGGCTACCAAAAAAACAAACAAATAATCCTTAGGTAGGTAAGGTGATAGCATCAATTTTTACAGAAACTCTATACCAATAACTTCAATAAGTTCATTTTTAGGCGCCAGTTGTTTTACAAGGAAGGTCTAGCCGGTTTTTTATAGGCGCTATACAACTGATTTTTATCTCTTTTCTAAGAGTGATGAAATCTTTCCTGTTATCACACTTACCCGTTCTTTGTCCTTTTTCTTGTGTTTACGTTCCAGATAAAGGAGAATCAACACCTTCTCGAATACTGCAAATGTTCAAAGAATAAACATATAATTCAGAGATAGAATGACAACGCTATGTACTATATGAAGATTTTAAGAAAATATCCTATGCCTTTTGCGGGTATTATTTGTATAAAAACGCATCAAGTCATGCCAAGTCAGTTTAAGTTGAAAACGACTGGGCAATGTAAGTTTTACGTACCAAACAAGTGCATCACGCCAGGTATTCCTTTCTTTCCGAGTCGAGGAGACACTGGGTACCGTTTGAGTGTCCCGCTTCGCACTTCATCCGGGCAGTTAAGCCATATTGCTATCCCATGATGCATTAAACGATCAATACTGACGTCAGCAAGCTGAAACAAATGAATACCGCAATCAACTGTTGGTATGAACAATCACAAGCATGGGGTTTATATGACTATGCACAAGAAAAAATGTCAGGAACACGGACTAACCAAAAGTAAGTTTGACTACCCAACTGCGTTACCTAAGCTATATTACCGAATCACCCCATATTTCATTCTGCGCGCTATAGCTGTATTGTCTCGGTTAATGCACGTGCAAACATTTCTTGTTATCGAAGAACGAAACAGTGTGGCTACAGCATGCATAATGAAATATGGGGCTGATACGGAAATGTACTAGTCTGTATCTATTTAGTCAACCACTTTAACAATTAGTTATAGTTGCCACGTATTCATCTCAGTTCTCGAACACGCTTTCATGTATTGCCTGTATTCGCCTTTGACCCCTGTAGGTAAATACGCCTGCATTTTAGAAGAGCAATACGTTTGGCTTTCATAGTTATTGGAGCTTGTCACGTCAGGCGGCGTGCAGCTTAGCACTGGTAAAAGCATCTTTAAACAATATATGGCCTGTTTGTAATACCAAGAGTAATTATATGTTTGCGGCATGTAACACTCAAACTCAAAGTTCGGGCGACAAACCCACTATTTCGTTTGTATCTTGTGATTAATGATAGGAAAAAAACTGACTATGAACTCCAGACGAAAGCCAATTCGGAAGCGAAAATACCACAGACCGATCAAGTATTGAAACGGAATACAATATGCAAAAAATTCGAAAATGCGAGTTCCCAAGAACGTTTGATGAAAATAAAGATCAGCTGCAGTTGTCTCGATTTGGGTTGCCACCGAGGAGACAAGACTTTTTTTATAAAAAAAAACAGTAATTGTTTGTTGAGTTCGACCACAGGGTGCAGATATCCTCTGAAAAGAACTTTTGGTCAAGGTGCACGCGGCCGATGGAACTCAATAATCAATTACTTACACTCCTGGGTTCAAACCATTTACAGCTTAATCCGCTTAATAAGAAGTCACTTCAGCAAACAATAAAAGGAGGGAATTTTGTCAGAACCCTAGTTTGAAATCAAGAGCGTAACTAGCCTACAAACCGGCTTAATTTGGGGTTTCGTGCAGACTTTTGTATCGCGTGCAGAATTAAACAGGATTGAAACGAGAACCTCACTGGTTTGTCTCGACGCATCCCAGAAAACAAGCCCGCATTCAGTCAGCAGCTTACCTCAAATCCCCCAAACTCGGCAATTAACTGATGGAAGACAGGGGAGAATTGCTCTGTGATCCTCTGCATCTCATTTATATGCTCAGCAACTTTTTCGATGGCAACAACTGCCTCTGAAATGACAATGGGACGGTTTTGTCAGTTACAGGCAATGTCATTCAAGAGTACTGTACTATGAGCAATATCAAGAAGATACAAGAATGTATCAAGAAGTACTAGAATGTATGGCCAGTTTAATGAGTCTCAGAGAAACAGCAAGCCAAGCAACATAACTGCAGTCGCTGAGCTCATCTGAAATAACAAATTGACCTCCGTTTTTTATGCGTCTGTCCTCTTATTGATGATAAATTGCGTCATAACATTGTCAAAGTGTTGTAGATCCACGAGCCGATAGGCGAGTGGATCTACAACAAACTTTGACAATGTTATGACGCAATTTATCATCAATAAGAGGACAGACGCATAAAAAACTGACGTCAATTTGTTTTTTACAATAACAAAACGCGAAAAAGGTCAAATGAAGACTTAAATGAAAAGAAAACGCAAGTAAACAGCAAGTAAACTCGAAAAATGCTGAATTTTATTTAAATTGACGCAATCAGGGCGCAACTATTCTCAATAACTTTTCTCGCCTTCTCATTGGCTTGTGACAACACGTAATACAATTTGATTGGGTAAAAATCTGACTGTTTGACAGCTCACTTATCACGCGAAAAAACCTTGCATAAATTAAAATTTTATGTGTCTGTACTCTTATTGATGATAAAAATTAGCCAATCAGCGCGCGAGAATTCGCTCAGTTATTGTAAAAAATAAAGTCGAATGGTCTTTTTGACTTGCAATCGAAGTTGTCAACATCTCAGTTCATTTCGGATTGGTAACCTGCAGCCCGGCTAACATTTGAGGAAGGCACCGTGTCCGATTGGTCTGAGCTCTTTCGAAATCAGGAGCTAATAGACCATTTTACAGTTGTGTGCTTAGTACCCTGGCCTTTGAATAGAAGCGAGGCTGGAGGTGAAGTCGTTTTGTTACAAACCTTCCTGTTCTTCATATGTCAATAATATGATTTGCACATGAAAGGCGGGGAGGTTTGTAACCTAGCAAGGTCACCTCCAGCCTCGCTTCTATTCAGAGGCTAGGTTCCTTAGGTCAAAACTGTAAAATGGCCTATTAACCAACTGGTTTGCCTCCCACCAGTTTATAGCGGGGCTCCCGCGCGCGGAGCAGAGCCCCATACTCATGGAATATGGTCAACCTCTTTTCGTTTGGTTGTCACGTGACTGACCGAGCGTACGTACGTACGCGTCTACAGATTGTACGGGTAGGGTAGGGGAGACTATCAAAAGGAAGGGAGGGGTATCTCAGGCTTGTCTTGGCAAATCCACATCTTTTATATTGGACATTCACAAAATGGTCAACTGACAGCTGTCAAAACGGGATAGCCACTGACCAGCATCACATGACCAAATTGTGGGCTCATGTGTCAACTCATCGAGGTGACGTGATTTATTTGGAAGCTGTTCTGGTAGCCCGCATATTTTTGGCGGGAAATTGCGTTGACGACTGAAAAAGAAATTTTCAGTTCATTGTCTTTTTGAGACACAATATTACTACTCTACACTGTTAAAGTTTTACTAAAGGATAAACGAAACAATTTCTATTGCTATGTCAACAAACAATAGCAGAGAAAATATAATTTGCAGAACACAGGGTTCAGGTGAAGAGCAACGGGAAAGAGAGCAAGAATTAACTGAGGAAGAATGAGCGAAGTACTGTAGATCGCCAAAGAAGGCGCGCTCGGGAAAGAGAAAGGAGACGAAATCATAGCGAAGAACGCCGACAAGCAGAAAGAGTCCGGGCTCGAGAAAATAGACAAAATGTTAACGAAGAACGCCGAGAAGCGGAAAGATTCCGTGCTGTGGAAAACAGACAAAATTTTAGCGAAGAAAGCCGAGAAGCGGAAAGACTCCGTGCTGTGGAAAACAGACAAAATTGTAGCGAAGAAAGCCGAGAAGCGGAAAGACTCCGTGCTGTGGAAAACAGACAAAATTGTAGCGAAGAAAGCCGAGAAGTGGAAAGACTCCGTGCTATGGACCACAAATTTGCATAAGTTTTGTCTGCATAATATTTGCTCACTGATGCGTGACTCAGCACTCGCACTTTCCACTTTTTACTTGACTTGGAAAACCGACTTCTAAACAAACCTTCTTCAGAAAAATGATCTTCTGAATGCACTACTTTTGAATGAGAAGCAAATTTTTTATGTCCTTTAATCATATAAAGATCTCCCCTGTCGACGGCTAAGAAATACTCCCGCGGGAATTTTCTCTTGGCGGCAAATTGCAGAATGTAGCGCTTTCACTGGCAGCTTTTCGCGTTGTCGACGTTGTCATTTAGTGTGTCGATTGAGAACTTTGGTTTCAACGCCGTTGTTTTCGCAAAAAATGTTCTTCTAAATTGTAAAATGTCTCAAATGTATGTTAGTCATTCACGTGTTGTGTTGGACCAGGTCTACTTATAGTTCACACTTTTACGGTTATTTATTTCTTTTGTTAAAGTGCCTATGAAGTAAAAAAATTTTTTGCATAATTTTGTAGCATATTGTACCCTTATTCCAAAGTGCCAAAAGAAATTTTGTGAAAAGGAAAGAAAATCAGTTTTTTTGCAGCTCGAAGTACGAAAATTAGACCAAATGGAGGTTCCAGAGACTGGGAACGAATTTAGCAGTGATGACGTAGACGGTGGTTCCAGCGTTCTGTTTACACAAACTTTCCTGTTGCGAATAGTGGATTTCTTTCAGTTCGAGGACTACAGCTTGTTCTTACTGGGCTAAAAATCAACTATGTCTGACAGTAGCGATGAAATGCCTTTCTCGGGCCCCATTTCAAGCGATGAACAATCCTCTAGCAGCGATTCGTCGCAGGAAATGGAGATAGTTGGACATGTCCAACCTTATGCAGATGAGTCGCTCGCTCACTCGAGCGACGAAAATGACGACGCTATTAAAAGAAGGCCACGATGGTCTTTCTCCGGCAACACTTAGGGCACGATATGAAGGAGAGATGGCGTTGAATGAATGGTTAGTCGTTTCTGTGGTTGACTTTTCTGAATACCTTGTTTTCGACTGATTTCATACTCACTGGGAGCACGTGGTGTTTCACTCATAAATGAGCACCAAAAACTGAAGAGTTATCCATTCAAATGCGCTAGTTTTTGTATCACTAACAGGGCATATTCGCTAGGACATTAATCTCTATATCACAGCTCGAAAACCATGTCTCTAAATAGATCACACCAGGGAAAATTTACAATAAAAATATGATAACTGGAATTAACTCCTTGTCATTCCTATAACCATTTTGATTCAAGTATTTTGGATCCAGAGTGTATTTTATCTTCGGGTTTCCGATGTATAATTTTTTTAAATAAGTCTCCATATTATTTTACTAGGTTAGTGAGAGCAGTGACTTACAGATGGCTAGTAAGATGGATATGTGGCTACCTTGGCTGGGATAATTCAAGACCTCTTCCAGCATGTGTTTATAAATGACATAAGGAATAAATACCAGACTGCCCAAGTACAGGGGTATCAGTCTGCAGAACGACGTAATTAGCTCAAAGAGGGAATTAGGCATTGAGACCAGTCTGTTGTTGATATTTCAACTTAGGCTGGGTTCACACTTGGTGTCCAAGCATTGTCTGAGAGTATGATTCTTGATGGACACCAATGTAAACGCCTTTTTCAAGTACCCACACCAGAATTCGGGCATGGGTACGAGTTCAAGGTCTGGACCTTGCATTCAGGTAATTAAGTGCTTTGGTTTTCTGGTTCAGAACACAACATTATTTTTTGCCAGTGCTCAGGTACCACTGTGCTCAGGCACTAAGTGTGATCACCACCTTATATAAAATTACTGTACAATACATTTTCTTGATGAAGTGTACGGCAGATAGCTTTTCAAATTTCTCATATGGACAATAGTTATGAGATTTTTTTATATTATTGCCATGTTTCAGTTTGATATCAGGTAATTGAGCACAATTTTTGGAAGAAAATACCCAACCGTAAATTTAATTGAACAGTTCCTGATTGAAGTTGTCAAAGTGGCTTTATAGAAACTGAAGTGGATTAAACAGCTTATTTTCCTATCAAATATTCAGTTATCTGTTTAGTTATTACTTTTTCATAAAAATAATGATCATATATGATTCAACATTTGGGGTAATTGGATACTAAGAGAGTTTGAGAAGTCTGGGTGTTATTGTTAAATATAAGGTAGAAAACAGACATTCATACCTGTATACATGAAAATTCAAACCATTTTTTAATACACTTATTTTTGAACGAAAAAAAAAGTTTAACACAAAGCCTAGTGAAAAGTCTAGTGTGAACCATTTCTCTTCTACCTTGCATTGTAAGTCTATTTGCATACTAGGTAGGTTTTAACTTCTCATAACATGTTTAAAATTAAGGACATGTCGTAGTGTTTTTACGAACAATTTATTCACCAGTGTGCAAGTAAATGTCAACGTTACAAGAATCACCTCATCCCAAGAAAAAACTGTCACACACTCTCCCCTCGTGCTCATCCAACTGGTTCAAACCGGTTGGATGACGTAATGTTCGACCCGACACTCTCCCCCTATTTGATTCACAAATGTGGAGCAAATATAACTCATCTCCAATGTTCTGAAAACCTATAAACAGTAACAGTAACGAGTTCAAGTACTACTAGTCATAATCACACTAGTCACTAGGACAGTTCATTGGCTTTTTCTTCTTCTGCAATACCTCTAATACGCTCTATTGCAGCTATGGCTGCTTGTCTTGGAGCAAATTCTCTGGCTCTGGGATTGAGCTGTACTACTTGATTCGACTCTGTGTGTGTCACGTCGCAAGACAGCTCCATTGGACAAAGTTGTTGGATCGCCCGTTCCAGGTACGACTTTCCTGCTCTCAGTCTGGCTCCTCGGAGGACTCCGTCACTTCCCTTGATCAACTTGGTGACGATACCGATGTTCCACTTCCCACGATTACGCTCCTCGTTCTGTATCAGCACCACATCTCCAACCTCGAGGGTTGGTTCCTTAGACTTGTGCTTTAGGTTGTGTCGTTCCCTTAAACTCCTTACATACTCTGCGGACCATCGCGACCATAAAACGTCCTTGCAACGCCGAAGGTACCTTGCTCTCTTCCGTAATTCCACATCCTCTAACAAGTCCACGTCTTCCTCTGGAAGGACATATGATTCTCCATACATCATAACTGCTGGGGTAAGTACCGGAAATTCAACATCATCTTCTACATAGGTTAAGGGCCGGTTGTTGACGGCCACCTCCACGTCAAGGAACACTTCCTCTAGCTCACTGAAAGTAAGGTTCGCCCGTCCAATAACCTTGTAGAAAGCCTGCTTTACTATTCCAATTAACCGTTCAAATTGTCCGCCCCACCACGGGGCCCTGGCAAGATTAAACTGCCACAGCATGTTGTGATGGGCAAGGTAATCTTGGGTCATCTCGTCTCTCATGATACTCTTCAGCCACTTGCTGGCAGCTACAAAGCTCCTACCATTGTCAGAATAGATCTTCCTAGGTCTCCCCCGTCTCGCAGTAAACCGCTTTAAGCACTTTATAAAGCTTTCAGTAGTCTGGTCTGTCAGCAACTCTAAATGGACTGCTCTAGTTAGACTACATGCAAACAGGAGTAGGTGTGCTTTGCCTTGTTTCTTCTTGGAGGCCTTGTACGCTATAGGACCAGCGAAATCCACTCCTATTACTTGGAAGGGATATGATCCATCTGTACGATCAACTGGTAGATCTGCTGGTTTTGGCTTGGGGAACCTTGTGACATGGAATTTCTTGCACCCAAAGCAGTGATTAATGACATTCTTCGTCAGCTGCCGAAGACGGGGTATCCAATACTTTTGTCGTACAAGCACCATAGTCTGTCCAACTCCCCCATGCAGGGTCATGATGTGGGCATCTTGAACAATTTTTTCTGATAAGGTCACCCTGGGTGGCAGATACACCGGATAAACTCCCTGGATTCTTCCCTTGCATACATAAATCCCTTCATCATTCTTTTGAAGATTTAATCTTTGTTGGTCCTCCTGGAACTTCTCTGTCACACTGTATCTCCCTTGTTCACGTCTTATCCACCACTTCACTGCTCTATCGGTTTCAGCTGTCGTCAAGGGACCTCTGATTCGATACAGTTTCTTGCTTCGGCAGTTCTGAGAAAACCGTCCGACCCATCCCGTAACTCTGACCATCAGCCAAAAAACATGCTTCTCCAGTAACTCATCAAGATCATCCTTTGGTTCGACTGCAACTGCAAAGATCTCCTTAGTGAGCTTAGCTTCTGCTTCTGTTTCTTTGCTAGGGTTCGTCACTATCTCTTCTGGCCACTCTTCCCGATTGGGAAGCCACACTGGACCTGGTAACCACAAACTGGATAGATGACCTGCCTTACAACCTCTGCTTCCTACGTCTGCCGGGTTCCGTTTGGTGTCCACGTGCCTCCACTCAATGAAATCCTTGGCATTGATCTTGCGGACTCTATTAGCCACGAATTGCTTGTAAGAACCGCCCCCCTTGATCCAGTGGAGGGCAACCTTGCTGTCACTCCAGCCATAAACTGACTTGATTGGTTGGTCAGATAATGCCTTTCGCACATTCTCTGCAAGGTTTGCCGCCATATGTGCTGCTACAAGTTCCAGTCTCGGAATGGTAAGATTCTTCTTTGCCAATCTTGACTTTGCCGCAATTAAACCCTGGCTCAACCCTGAGGCTTGTTGAATTACTGCATATGCAACTGCGGATATCCCAGATCCACTTGTGTCGCCAAAGACATGTAGCTCAACTCCCTCAGTTGGCTCTTTAAACTTTGGTAGGCTTCGTGGCACTTCAATCATGCTTGGGAGACTCCTCACAAACTTGAACCATTTTTGCCCAATTTTTTCTGACACCTTCTCATCCCATGGCAGACGCAAGTCACATACTTCACGATACAGAAACTTTCCCACAAGTGTTGCAGGTGATGCTAAACCTAGTGGGTCGTATACAGCGGCTAGGAAACGTAGGATCCCTCTTTTCGTAACATCAATAGGTTCCTCAGGAAATTTCACAGCAATTGAGTCATCTGATTTGTTCCATGGGAGTCCTAACAGCTTTGATTCCCCTTCCTTGACCCCCAACTGTTGCTTTGCAAAGGTTGGCTGCTCTTCGACACTAATAATTTCACTCTCCAGCTGAGACACATTAGAGTTCCACTTGTGCATAGTAAACTTTGCCTCTCCAGACACTGACACTATGGTCTTCTTCAGTTCTTGGACTTCTGCCGCGGTACTGCCACCAGTGATAACATCATCGACGTATAGACTCCTTAGGATCTCTTCAATTTCTTCTGGGTACTTCTCCCTTAGGCTCTCTAGATGCAATTTTAGTGTCGCTGCCAATAGGAATGGCGACTGAACCAAGCCGAATAATGCTCGCGTAAACCTCAAGACTTCAATAGCTGATGGGTCCTTGTCCTTGATCCAATGAAAGCGCAGTGCATCTCTGTCTTCTGCCCTTATTCGTACTTGTAGAAACGCCTGCTTGATGTCACCTGCCAGCGCGACTGGCTTAAAACGATTACGCACTAACACGTCCCACAACAGATTCTGAAGGGGCGGTCCGCTTTCTAGGCACTCATTTAGTGATGGCTTCTCCTCTCCTGGCTTTGCCGACGCATCAAATACAATCCTCAGTTTGGTTGTCTCTGCTGATTCCCTCTTTACTCCTTTGTGTGGAATGTAAAATTCCCTACTGGTCGCCACATCTGTAACTCTTTCAACTATCCCATCAGCCAACTGCTCTTGTATGATTTCATCGTACTTGTCTAACATCCCCGGTTCTCTCTGTAACTTCTTTAGCAAACCTTCAAGTCTTCTTTTGCTCCCACGTTCATTCTTGAGCAGGGGAGCGTGTCCCACCTTCCACAGTAATCCTGTTTGATACCATCCTTCCTCACTCCGTTGTAACTGTTGGCTGAACTCATCAAGGACGTCCTGTTGGTCTTCTTCCGCCCTATCCTCAAGCCCCAACACATCTAAACTGCAGAGTTGCTGGTAGTCTGCTGTGGATGTCCTTGTAAAGTAAACATTTGAGAGTACGCTTTCCTCTCCTGTAGACATCATGGTCCACCCTAGCTTGGTGAGCTCGGCAATTGGTTCGGATGGTTGTCCAATCTTTGGCTTGGTCTCCGTCTTTATTCTTGAGTACTCACTAGCCCCAAGGATTACATGGATGGGCAACTCACTCTTCTTGTCGTCATCGTTCATGACCACTCCTTGTAGATGACAATATTTTCTGATCAGATCTTCATAATTCGGATTGGGGACAGTGAGCAAAAGACCTTTGTCAACCTTGCTGACCCTCGTTGTCATCTCAAACTTCCCATCAACACTGCCAACCTTAACAGAATAGCTCTGGACCTTCTGGACTGTTGAGCAAAGCATCATTTCAATCTGTCTATGTTCGACGTGGAAAGGTCGTTTATTCAAACGAGCAACAAGGGCTGCTGATGCATAGGAACTTCCAGAACCTGTATCTAGTAAAGCCCTGCATTTGATACCATCAACCACTACAACCACCACTGGGTAAATGACAGATCCTTCACCAGTTGCTAACATCATTTGATTGTTGCTATGCTGTTTATCACAAATGGATGTGTGATGCCTGTGACCACAAAGCTGGCAGTTGGTTTTGCTGCGGCAATCTTGCGCTTGGTGTTTTGCACCTGTGCAGTTGAAACACAACCTCTTGTCACTTAAGATCTTTTTGCGCTGGTTCAAGTTAGGGACCTTTTTACACTCCGTGGCCTTGTGGTCCTCACTGTTACAATAGATGCAGCCACGTCCCATTCTTCCAACCTCATCCTTTGTTTGGTAAACAGTGTTCTTCTTGGGCAGGGAATGACTTGATGGGCTTCGAAATGGCGGTTTCCGGTTTGATAAATCACGATTCGACAAGTCACGCCTTGGGAGGTCTTGCTTTGGGTTGTCGCTGGGAACAGGGTTACGGTCACACCACCTCCTTAAGGACTCAATCAATTCAGAAAAACCCCACTCTTGCCAATTGTCATCTAGTCTTACTAAGTCTGCTCTGATCCCAGGTAGTTTGTCAAGGGTTGTGCGGGCAAATCCATGAATCTCCTTGATCTTGCCCATAGTCTCAAGAACCTGAATGTGGCTTGTTAGCTTCTCGTAAAACTCCTGAATTGGAGCTGGACGTGTGCCAGTAATGGTGGACAAGCCAATAATTTCTTGCATGTGGGCATTTGCTACTTCACTTGACTTACCGTATTTGCTACTCAGAATAAATTTCGCTCGTTCATATCCCTCAGAATTATAGGGCAGACCATCAACAAAGACTCGCACTGTTGATATTAATAGCTCCTTGAGGTACGAAAACTTAGCAACCTGAGAGATACTTGCCTTGTCTATCTCTGTTTCGAACTGACTCCAGAATCTCAACCAGTCCAAATGCGTTCCCTGAAACTGCGTGATTGTTAGCTTGGGTAACTTGGCACCGCTTTCCTTGATAGATTTGTTTCGATCCTCCTCGAATTTCCTTTCATATTCCCGCTTCATTTTCATTCGCGCTTCCTCGAGCTTCAACTCCTCTTCGTAATGGCGTCTCCTTTTCTCCTCTTCTCTCATTTCCTCTTCGTCTCGCTGTCTCCGTAATGCCTCCTCTTGCTTGTTTCTCGCCATTTCTCTCACATCGTCGGCAGTTTCCTGAAACTCTTCCAGTTGTCTTTCTATTTCAAGAGACCATTCCCTCACCTCAACTGGATCATCTCCATTCTCTATTCTGAGAGCTTGTATTTGGAACATCTGTTCGTGAACGCCATCGATCTGACCTTCCATAGCTTTTTGTAATCGTTCCAGCGCCTTCAGCTCGTTTTTTCCTCTGATCCTAGGTACATCTTCCCGTGTAAACTTCAACATTCGCAATTTCGCGTCGATCCTTTTTATCGCGGCGTCAAGATCAAGATCGGTGGCCATGTTTACTTTAGATTTTACTCACACGTTCCAGGTTTGTTTTTTCGCTAAGTAACTGTAACTCACAAACTCCTTCCTGTTCTTGTCCTGGCGGGGTCGCCACTTTGTGTCGTAGTGTTTTTACGAACAATTTATTCACCAGTGTGCAAGTAAATGTCAACGTTACAAGAATCACCTCATCCCAAGAAAAAACTGTCACACACTCTCCCCTCGTGCTCATCCAACTGGTTCAAACCGGTTGGATGACGTAATGTTCGACCCGACAGACAAAATGAAACACCATAAACTAAGTTAATAAACACTCAGCTGCTTACATGTGCATTTGCTCCATGTAGTGGCCTTTTTTTCTTTTAATTCAGAGTGCTCAACGTAACTTGTAACAAAGACTGTATGTGTGAAATTTCAAACATAGAGCCAAATCTTGAAAATATATTGTACTAGTCCCAACTGCTTCATAATATCTTTCTATTAAAAATATTTCATATCTTTTTCGATGAGAAAATTAACATTGATTGTAGTTTGTTCGAGACTAAACATGGATGTAAGCATGTTTGAAACACGCACGTGGTGACATAGCATGGAATGTTTATAAACGTAATCCTCACTTACTTTCGCCCCTTTCGTTCAATTATATGGGATGTATTCCAGACATCAGAATTTTTGGATGGAACCGAACCTTTGATTAGCAGTTTCCTCATCTCCACGGCTTCTCCAGATCCATCACCATAGAAAACTGGCTTGCGCTCGAAGCAGCTATCGTCGAAATGGGCCGAACACAAACATGACGACTTCTTAGGTTCGCAATTTTTTCGGTGTACGCGGACGAATCGGGTCCATTTTTGCCGCAAACTTTCGTCTTTGGGGAAATAATGCATCGATATCCCCGGTGTTCCAGTTCTATTGGAACAGTTCACTTTATTGGGGCCACTGGCCGCACAATAATTCATTCCTCCCCTCTTTGCTCTCTTGTCCGCCATAGCGCTATCGTCTTCTGCACCACCAACTACGTCACTTCCTGTGTAATCTGAGCATTTTGGCCGAGCGAAAAACGGAACCGCTTTGGCTTGCGAAATCCAAACTTTGAGGTCCAAAATATCGAAACGAATGCGCTTCTGATCGCTTAAATCTACGAATTCGTTTTAATTAAGACATAAACAAGCAAATTGGGCAAAAAAATTTTTCACTTCATAGGCACTTTAAGTAACTACAGCTGATTGTAGTGAATAAATGAAGGCAGTAATTTTTTAAACTTACAATGTAATTAAGAAAAGAATAATTAATAATTATTTTTTCATTCTCGTGAAAAATGTTTTTTCGGGCTGGTAGATGTTGGTTACAGCTTGCCCGAACGGCAATCTGTAAAATTAATTTTCTTTGCACCCTGCTTGGAGTAAACATTTATTTTACCGAGGTGTTCGTTTCAACACGAAAATGAGAAGTGTTGTGTCCTGCATTTCCCAGTAGCGTGTACAAATCTTTTAAATACATTTACGCAAATAGAATGTTTAATTTCATCAGGAATAGAATACAGTACATTGATAATTTGTGTTTTTTGTAGAATATACTCCATGACTTTGTAGGTAGAAAGACCGTACTAATAGCAGACGAAAGTTTAGACAAAAATCATAGCAAGTTAACCGACCTCGACACTTAACTATAGTTAAAAACGTTTGTGAATTCCTTCGCAATATTTTAGAATGCTTTTACAGTTTAAAGTGAAATGAAAGTACTAACGGGAGACCCGCTTTTAGGCTTGGCTAAATCTATATATTAAATTTAAGTTCAGTTTGTAGTGTCTGTTTTCAGTTCACAGTGCCACAATGAGCATGGTAGCTCTAAGCACTCTAGTTAACAAATAAAGAAGCCTAAGCCGTGTATTACACTGTGATAAAACACGACGGGCATTTGAGAACACGAGTGAAATGTAGAAAACACGAGCCGCAGGCGAGTGTTTTCTACATTTCTCGAGTGTTCTCAAATGCCTGGAGTGTTTTAATCACAGTGTAATACACGGCTTAGGCTTCTTTATTCGCTTTATGATATAGATTTTACATGCCGCGAATAGAAACAACAAAGCACACAGATCGACAAACCGACGCCAATTAATACCAAATTCGCGACTTTTTTCGCTTCTTCTTCTTTATTTGTTTTATTATTCTCAGCTTCAAAACTTTCTGCTGCTTCGCAGAGAATTCCATCATGAATTTCTTCAAAGAAAAATGTTTTTCGCCATCTCTTAGAGAATTATCGAGTGAAGGTAATGTGGCGAAAAACAATAAAACACGCTTTTTCTATGTTTTATACTCTGATAAAACATAGGTTTTTGACCAATCAGGGCGCGCGTAAGAACGTAGCTATATTATAACACTCAATAAAGGGATTATTTCTATAGTATTCATTAATATATTTAATGTCAAATTTCAAAATTACGGACTGTAAGTAGTTCTTTCCTGATTTGCACAATAATTAACAATGTCGTCAACAACTTCCCAGAAAAAAAAATGATTTAAAAGTTACCCCAAATAAACTATAATTACCTTTCAATGCTTCTCGCCAACGGGAAAGACGTTACATGGTTTTGGGGTATGATATGATAGAAATGTGGTGTGCCATAATTGTTTCTATCGCTGTTTACTTCAAATAACTTATCCTTGACTTACAGAACGTTGCGTGTTATCGAGTTACATAACTTTACACCGTGAAAATGATTGAATTGTAGTACTCTTTAATAGGTCAGTTGTGTTTGCTGGTGTAAAGAAACCGCGACTCTGAAAAGATGTAAATATGAACGATTGACAGCAGAATGTCCGGGGCCACCACACAGCTCTTAAATAGGGAATATTACATGCCGCGCGGGGATACGGATTTTACCTTCTCGTGCTGAAAGTATCTCTCTTACTTTCAGCACGAGAAGATAAAATTCGTAACGTTCTGTTTATTTTATAGATACTGATGAAATTTCCACATAAAACAACTTCGGCAAATCTTCCTGGATGTTCTACAATGTCGGAAAAATTATCGATGTCAAAATTTGGCAGCTCATCGAGAAATTCACCGGTAACCGTACCGCCTTCGCACATCGAAGCCATTTTTTGAATGAAATTTCAAAAGAACCGGCCGAGCGCCTGAGCGGGAAGCTCTCTTGCAATTGGCTAATCATGTTAGTAACCAAGGCGACAGCAATGTACTCACACATGAAAGATATCATTTTTTAGTAAAAGGAAAAATCCTGATATTTCATCAGTTTCTGTATCATAAAAAACCCTTACTTCATTCGACCATTACCTTCATCCAGCAGAGGTTTTGTTTGAGGGGCTTGGGGCATTGTTTAAAGTAATATATCAACATATCAAGCACCGAGAAGAGAGTTAATAAATAAGAAGCGCACAGAAGCATTCTTGACGAAATTGAGGACTTGTGTATGTGATCAAACACATTTATCAATTGTTTAATAAACTTATCAAAAGAAACTTTTTAGAAGAACTGATTAGCGATGCGAAAACAAGCCGTGTTTCCTCAGATATCCAAACACGTAACGGCGATTGATTTCCTTTGTCTTTCTCTTCTGCATGAGTGATGTATGTGAGAATTGTTATTCTAGGTGCGTTGTCTTGGTTCTAGTCACCAATGATAAGACATTCTGTAAGAGCTGCGTTCCACCCCAACGTCTAATCATTAAACAATGCCAACTTACCCAGAAGGCACTGGTACTCCTCACTAGCGTCATCAAGAAGTTTAAGAATGGTCCTCAGAAGCAACGGATATCTCAAGATGCGCTATGAGAAAAATGTAAAGATTCGCTGCAGATGAATACATCGCATTAGGAAAGTAATTCGTTCATAGTAAAATTCGGTCAAGAAGTGCCAGCTATGAATGCGAGCAGCCAGATTCTTAGACAAAATCTGTTACGACTATTTTGTATATGTTCTCTTTTCACGTTCTTACAGCTATTTAAAAAAAGCAGACTAACTAATTCCATGCGTACCAAAAAATCTTAGCTGGTTAGGTGAAAGAGAGGGACGTATGGCAAGAATTGTGCACAGTGCAACCAGGTGGACGGTCAGACAAAGTTTGATCCTACGCTGGTTTAAGATAATAAATGTCACTTGGAAAGTTACAATTCACAGACCCCACGTTTAGTCTGGTGTCTTCAACAGCGGTGATTAGGTTTGGTTGTGGGGCTCATTTTGAACCTGTAAGAAAAGGCGTTGCTTAACAACCCAACACTTATTTACAACTTGTAATTAAGCAACGCCTTTCGTCGTAGGTATAAAAGAAGCTTCACTGCCAAACCTTATCACCACCGAAGAAGACACGAGATTGGAGTGTCGAAACGTTGGGCCAGTGAATTGTAATTTTTGAAGTTGCATTCATTATCTTAAACCATCATTGCGTTAAACTGTCTTCTCTTATCTTGTTTGCAAAAGCTGTGCTATAACACTGACATGCATTTTGAAATTGATAACTAGACATGAGGGAGCGAAGGGGAGAAATAGAGTCGGTGTGTTTTGAACGAGAATTCGTTCTTGCCTCAACAGTTTGGTCTAAGATTGCAGATTGCAGACCACTGTAGTATTAGTAGAAATCTCCTTAATCATCTTCATTATCTTTTGTTAACACTGACACGCAATAAAGGACTGGGCTCCTGTTTGTACGCAAGGTCATGGGCCGGGTTAGCCAATCATGTGTTCGGCTGGTTCATTAAAGGACGAACCTTACTCTCATGGGAATAATATGCGATGATTGACATTTGAAACGGGAAAGTCACAGCCAAGCAGAAAAAAAATTATTTCTGACACTTATATATCTGACCAAAACAAAAAGGAACACGATTTGAATCAAGCAGACCTTTTTCACGATGATACGGGACTTAGCAGGTGATTCCCTGAACCAGTAGGAAATAGCGTTATTTACATGAACCAGTAGTAAATAGCGTTAGTTACAGGTCTAGCATTACAGGCGAAAATTTGTACCATACCTGTATGGGTTTGATCAGATATGATTCCAAAGTTCCAGAATGCTGGTTCTTCGGATTACGAGCATCAAGAAAGTTTTGGAGTGCTTCATTTGTCCCTAGAAACACCACAAAACTTACACCTCAGTGACAGATGTATTCACAAACAACATACTTACTAATGTAGCTTATTGAAGATTAAACCGTAATAGTATTAATACCGCTAGGGTAATATATGATTTACTTCATATGTACTCAACTATACACTAATGTCATTTTGGTTCAGAAAATTCGTCCCCTAACTTCAACATACAGGATTTGGTAATCGCAAACTTTGGTGTGTAGTAGCGTGTACAAAGCCGAAAAACGAGAACGTAAACACCAAAACATGATGTGATACATAATACTTACAAATACTAATTTTAACAACAGGAGAGTCAAGCAAGCATAAAAGGCGTATTATGAAGAGAGGTTTTGCTGGCACCTCTGGTAGTGAAACTACGTAAAGGAACACGAGTAATTCCGCGCCATAGATGTCCTTCCCACACTGCCAAACCCCCACCGGGGACAAAGGAAAACAAAGACTTTTAGACCAATGCTGTGCACCGTTAAAGTGCATCGGAAACCGGAAAAACCATCATAAAACGTCAGCTACGCGAAATATAACCCAGTAAGTTTCAAACTATCAAACACTTGATATTATCACACGGGTCGATGGAGGGGGCACGCGATTTTCTGGTCCGAATAATTAACAATAGTTTGCCTTTTTTGGATATAACGATTCTTACGGCTCGAGCCTAAATAATCGGTCACCACAAAGGGACAAAAGAGAGCTCATTATAAGAAGAATAAAACACGAAAGCTTACCAGGTTGAAGCAGTTCAACAAATCTAGAGTGACTGGAGCAAAACGCACTGTACAACTTGAAATGTTCAGTGTAGTTGAAAATTGTCTCTCCAATCGTGTATATGACGTTCTGAAAGATACAAAATAACATCAGTTGTATGGTACTACTCTCTGTAGTAACGCTTTCTGAGAGAATTTTCATTTTGCAGAAACACCGCAACATAATTCATTTTTTTCATTCATTTTTTTTTTGCCATTAGCCACAAAAGAAAAAAAATATTAACACAATACAATAGAGATTTATAATAACTTAAACAATAGACTACCAATGTTTAAGGTGGTAATTTGTATTTGTATTTATTTCTTTGCCACACGATTACAATAATTACAAAGAAATGCCAAAAAAATGTAGGAAGAAATGGTGAGAAGGCCTAAAAGAAACTATAGAGCTTATGTTAATTAGGCCTCCTCAATTACAATTTTTCGAAGATGGCATAAAACTACGAACATAAACTTTGCTAAGAATCCCAACTAGCGGGAAGCGGATCAGTTGGCTATTTACAAGGCTGGGATAATCAAACGAATTAAGTAAGTTATACCACCGTAAGGTAAAAGGGAGGTGCACCTCCCTTTTGTCTTACGGTGGTACAACGTACTTCACCAATTCGTTTGATTATCCCAATTTCTTGTGTTTCAATTCCCCACTGACGCAGCACCAGTTTCTTTAGAAACTATCCCCACAATATTCACAAGCGTGGTCGAGATCTGAAACTCGGGATTACCGTATTGCATATCCAGTAAGTGGTCAGGAAGGGAACTGAACCCGGGACCGTGACCAGATTACAACTAAGTCCGGCGCCCTAACCACTCGACCACGCCCTAACCTGCCTCCTGAATATACGAGTATAATTAATATACCGTGCTTTATTAAACCTTTTCAAGTTAAACTTATCAACCTGCCGGACTATTTTATGATAAATACACTTAATACTGTGCAGCGTAAAGCTTTTATCGGAACGTGAATAGGAAAAACAGAGAACTCTGAACAGAGAGCTTTCGAAAGGTCGATTAGCTCACCTACGAGGCCAGAAGGGAGAAAGTCATTAGTAGGTGATTTTACCATTGGTCAATAAACCATATATATCATGGTGACTTTGCGGCGAAAAGAAAGTAGATAAGAGAGTAAGAGTTAAATAATGTGAAATGCAATTCGTTTTCATTGGTTAAACAAGTCACAAGCTGAAGTCTCACTTCACAAAGAACAACAACTTCCACTGGATGCAACCGATACCCTTCAGTTCATAGTTTACCTGAAATTGTTCAATGGTGTCAAATTGTTCAAAACCAGTTTCAGACTCAACTGGCCTCTTCATTTCTTCGAGAAAATTTGTTTGAAAGTCTAATATTTCATGGACTGTTGTAACTAAAGCCTGAACCTGCAACAAAGAACAAAGAAATTTTAGATTCCAATTTCTGTCTCGAGCACGCTATGGATGTGTCTTTCAAGGTGATGAGTCGACTTGCCTAATAAAATTTATGTTAACTTCGATGCAACAAAAAGCTTGCCTTTACGTACAAAGTACAACTATCAAAATTTCTTATTTCTTATTTATCTATTCATTTGCCACTTCAGCACAATTTTCAATTTAGGAATCGAAATAAATACAAGAAGACGCTGTATGAGCGTACAAGGCCTGTTTCAAACGTCGAACTTTACATGTGCCGAATCCAAAGCACAAAAAGGGAAAACAATAGATTTTTCTCATTTGCATTAGATTCGGTACATGTGAAGTTCGAGGTTTGAACCGAGCCTAAGTTGCGTTGCCTGTAATATGTAAAACGTCGACGGCTTACCGCCGACCAGTTAGCTCAGTTGGTAGAGCACTGGACTATCGTGCGGGAGGTCGTGGGTTCGAACCTCGGCCGGACCATCACTCAAGGTCTTTAAAAAACTGAGGAGAAAGTGCTGCCTTTGCAATGACATCTGTAAATGGTTAGACTTTCTAGTCTTCTCGGATAAGGACGATAAACCGTAGGTCCCGTCTCAAAGCCCTTGTTTGTAATAATTTTGTGGGACGTTAAAGGACCCAAACACTGTTCGCGAAGAGTAGGGGATGTAGAATCCGGTGTTGTAGTCAGGTCCTTGTACATATAGTTGTAATTATATATGTCGAGCGTTTCTTACATGAGCCCCTAACTCGGGAGATTGGGCGGCCACTCCCCACGTTATCGACAATAAATAACTTGATTAATTGATTGATTGATTGATTGATTGATTGACGGCTCTTAACAATATTTTTATACACTACTGTTGGCATCATGTGTATACTATTTTCTAGAATTTCAAGTATTTGTACAATTTTTCCTCATGGACGAGTCGCGTTTAAAGTAGATCAACTGCAAATTGGAGTAAATCAGCGGGATTTGTGAGGACAGTAACCCCCACCGTCGAACAAGGAAGGAAAAACAACGTTTTCCAAGACTCGCTCTCGAGATCACGTCGTTGCCATAGTATCGAGCTCAGAGTTAATTATAATTTTGAAGAAGCCAATTAGGTGATGATGCGCATTTTTTTCCTTTTCGCGACGAGGAGAAAACAGGAATGAAATGTGGTTTCAAACTGCTTCGCTACAGGCAACTCAGTAATCAAAAGGATTGTAACAATAACTTAGGGAAAGTAAACAGTGGCGGGGAAATCTGGATTGAGTACTTAGGCGTTGTAAAATTGGAGATTTCCTTCCGCCGCACCCAACCCCCTTCTTCCGATATTTTCAATACTACATCTCAAGTGCATAACATGGCGGCACATGAATTATGAAAACGAAAGAAACAAAAAGAAACAAAATTAAAAAATGAAGAAAGAAAAAGTAGAATTAAAAAAATTCCATAATCTACGCAAGGTGTTCAAACTGCATTCTAGGTTTACCTGCACGTGCTGAGGATCGTATTTACGTTCAACGTGACGCAAATTGAATTCTTACCTCGGATTGCGACATGAAGTTCTCGTCCTTCATGGGATCAAGGTAACGTTTTAGTAATAGCTTGAGATCCTGACATAAAAAGAAAGTAACCAAATATATGTAACGTCATGCAGAAGTCTTGGAACGCATTTCTAATTCATTGCATTTTTTCCGCGTCATTTTCTTCGCTGACGCATGACCAACTATCATTGAATATATCGCCAAGTTTGATTACCAGCTGCTTAGCGTTAAAAAGCACGCTTTCTCCCGCAAGATGAAGACCCGAGTATGCACGGTAATAACGGTACAGTAACAAAGCAGTTAAAAATAACCCCCGACATTTCTTAACAACGAAAGCCGAAGACAAGAAACGCAGTAAGCGCAGTGTACTGTCACTGACAGTATTTTGATAAAACCAATGTGTACGTGAAGTCATGTGATATTTCTACCTTGACATAAGACCTCTCCGTGTCCACTAACTCTTTGATAACCTTCCGTAATCTCTGAGCTTTGCTTAACTGAATCGTTGGTTTGTGGTCTTCCTCATCTGAATACTCAACCTGCTGCCTGCAAAACAGGGTCACTTGTTCTGCACGCTACGAAGAAACAGAAAAATAGGTTCACAAACAGACGTACGAGTGAACGAGGGTCAGCTAAGTCAGTGGGTGAATGAACTAACTTCAGTAACATGCTCTGGGCCGGTTATTTTAGTGAGGTTTAGACATTTTTTAACAAAACCGTTGTCTGAATTGAATTTGATCTGATCCAACTACACCTTTCGATCTCGTTTACACAGCACCAAAATAAGTTGGTTTCATGAAATTAATCGCTGCTGATTGCTGATCGGCCCTATAAGTCTAGAAGTCTAGTCCAAAGCGTCAATAGTTTGTGCAAAAAAGATAATGAAAAATGGAAAGTTACCTATTAAAAAAATAAACAACATACAGGTAGGATCATAGAAAAGATGTCCTTTTCCATAGTGTGCCTTCGAGAGTGCTGAAAAAATACATTCTTGACAAACAAGTAGGATCTTTTTAAACTTAAAAAAACCTTTATGCTGGCTAATTGCACTATATAATCTTGATTATCACTAACAAGCCAAAAATCAACATCTTTATTGAAAATCTACTACGATAAAAGTATACTTCAAAACGTTAACTTCCATTGGTAACAAAGTTATCACAGAGGTAACAAATAAATACGGCGCACACGAGCCAAAGGCCCACACGGCCGGAGATTATTGCCTGAGAGCACGTAACTTAATCCCAAATATTGTAGAAAGTTGAAATCGAGTGCAGAGAGTTATTTAATTGTTGAATGCATATTTTTGACATGAACTCAAATGATTTCGAGAGCGATTTGGGCTAAATAAGCACTCGAAAATTTCCCTAAGACAACTATACAGGCTGGTGCAATATTATAGTCTTTGAGAAACTCGCTTGCGGTTATTTAGTCCACAATAAGCTCGGAAGTTATTTGATTACCTATAAATACAATTTCCACTACCATGAGCAACAAAGGAAGCCGCGACAGTGTTCATTACTCCCGATTCTGTTTAATCAGAAACTTACAAGACTTCAAACGTGCAACTCACGTTCACAGCTTGTCCAGATTTAATATTTCCCAAGTACCATATTTGCCGTATCCGCTCTACTTCCCTAGCACCTCCCTTTTACCTTACGGTGGTATAACTTACTTAATCGACTCGTTTGATTTACCCAATTTCTTGTGTTTCAATTTCCCACCGACGCAGCACCAGTTTCTTTAGAAACTATCCCCACAAAACCATATTTACAGACTGCTTGCTCCAGTCTGAGCTTATTGGCACCGATTGGTTCACTTGGTTCCTCTTGATTTTCCAAATATGGTAGTTGATAGATTGAATGTGGACAAACTGTGTTTGAAGACATTCAAAGGCAGTGACACGATTCAAGTCTTACAGGTTTCTGGTTTAACCTACCACCTTTTCAAGCGACTTGATCGCAGCAACTATGTATATGTTGCAGTTCAAATTTTATTTTCCTTTGTTTTTTGGTATGGTAATGTATGATAATGAGTTTGAAACAAAGGAAATAAAATTTAAACCAAGGATATAATTGAGCTACAACATATACACTTTGACTGTACTGGTGCTAATACGCGTTCTCTTTTCGGATTACCTGGAGTAATTCATCAACGCTGCTGGATGAATTACCGAGCTCATCAGTTTGGCCTGGGGGAGGGGTGGCAGGTGGTGTGACGCCATCTACCGGGTCTTGGTCATACACTGGTGAACAAAGCAGTGCTAGGTTACAAGAGTTCTTAGCACTTATAGCCTATTATACACGTGTTAAACTACAAAACGTTTTAAAACTCATTTCGGGACATTCGGGGCTCAATTTCGAGAAGCATACACTGGACGTGAGTTCCATGAAAAAACATCACTTGAAGAAATAGAGAGTTCTCGGTTCTCTCGCTCTACAAAGCTGTTCCTTTAACATAACATTAGGGGTTCATTTCGGGACATCGTAATAATAATTAATAAGATATTTCTCCCCATCAAACTCTGCAAAAAGGTGACACTTTCTTGACAGTCTTGTAGAACGAGTCACATTTTAAAGATTGGAGTTTTGGGCCTAAAGGTTCGAGGGCAGGTTAAGACGAAAATAAAACTAAAACGAGGTGGTAGATCTCCACGTGTACATCATGTGACAGAGTGGTGCCTCCCATAAGCGCGCGAACGTGAAAAGCTCGGCAAGAAACAAAAACGGTAGAGAAGTTTCCTTCGCAAAGTTGAAATAAAACGAATTGTCGTCTGGGCCTGACATTGGACACGGAAAAAAAGGTCCGCACTTTCGACATACAACACTTTTAATATTAACGTTTCAAAGACAACTGACTGAGGGTTAACATGTGCATTCATAAATGTCCGTTTAAGTGAAACGAAAAGAAAGTTTCGAGTTGCAAAGTAGACTGGCTTACAATTACGGGACAGAATGTTCCGCGCCATTTTTCTGACCTGTATTCGGCCATTCGCCGAGATGGTTTCGTTTCTCATCACCTGACAGACCCATTTGTACGGAAGCTTTAAAGGGACATGTATAAAATTTTTGAGTTCGAGTTGTTAAGTACGAGTTGTTGAGTACGAGTTGTTAAGTACGAGTTGTTGAGTACGAGTTCGAGTTGTTAAGTACGAGTTGCTAAGTGCGAGTTGTTAAGTACGAGTTGCTAAGTGCGAGTTGTTAAGTACGAGTTGTTAAGTGCGAGTTGTTAAGTACGAGTTCGAGTTGTTGAGTACGAGTTCGAGTTGTTGAGTACGAGTTCGAGTTGAATCAGCGGTATCAAAGTGAAAGTATCGCGGGAGCAAAATCTGTTTCAAAAACCAAAGAAGTCTTTGCATGCGAGGAGGGAGCTATGGTTCTGCTTTATTTAGGCACTTTAGCGCCAGATTCGGTTGCGCCGGTTCACATTCAACAATACCCGTTTCTTTCAAGCAAACACCAGCTGGACTTGACGAATCCTTGCGATTTTCTCCAGGACTTTTGGTATTGTTATTGTTTTTACTTACAAATGAAATATTTTCCGTGGCTATTAGGCTTAGCGAACCACCGCAAGAGAATAAAAACAACCATATGTTATATAAAGGAATAACTTGCACTAGTAACTGGGAAAACTTCACGAAATATGGTCAATCATACCTAATTATTCTTTTTAGTCCAAGGATCTTTATTACAATGCAAGTTAAATTAATGTTCGAAATGAAACAGCTCGATTTCGGTCCAGTTGCGTGGTATAAAAGGAGATTCATGACTCGTCAGCAATTTAAATGTAAAGGATACGTGCTGCGTGTTCCATATTTCCGTCTACTAATGGACATAGGGAGGCAAAACACCCTTGACAACCTCAATGTAATGAAAAAGTAGAAATAATACACTAATAGTTGCAGCAACTGGGCCTCCTCCGCAGCACATCTTTGTCAGTCCAAATCGTTTAAAAGTCACTCGACAGATTTTGCTCCCGCGATACTTTCACATTAGTACCGCTGATTTAACTCGAACTCGTACTCAACAACTCGAACTCGTACTTAACAACTCGCACTTAACAACTCGTACTTAACAACTCGAACTCGTACTCAACAACTCGTACTTAACAACTCGTTCTTAGCAACTCGAACTCGTATTTAACAACTCGTATTTAACAACTCGCACTTAACAACTGGTACTTAACAACTCGAACTCGTATTTAACAACTCGTACTTAGCAACTCGTACTTAACAACTCGCACTTAACAACTCGTACTTAGCAACTCGAACTCGTACTTAACAACTCGTACTTAGCAACTCGAACTCGTATTTAACAACTCGTACTTAACAACTCGCACTTAGCAACTCGTACTTAACAACTCGAACTCGTACTCAACAACTCGTACTTAACAACTCGTACTTAGCAACTCGAACTCGTATTTAACAACTCGTACTTAACAACTCGCACTTAACAACTCGCACTTAACAACTCGAACTCGTACTCAACAACTCGTACTTAACAAGTCGTACTTAACAACTCGAACTCGTACTCAACAACTCGTACTTAACAACTCGAACTCAAGAATTTTATACATGTCCCTTTAAAGCTTCCGTACATTTGTTATATAGAAATGCAAAAAAAAAAAAAACTACAAAGAATAAAAAAGATAACTGAAATGATATTATCTGTTCAAACCACATTTATCAGCCAGGATATTTTTAATCGGAAATATTTCGCAAGGAAAACTCAGCCTGAAAGACATGTAACCTCGCATCCTTACTTAGTATCCAGGCTTTTTCTTTTTTGACCCACTTTCATAAAAGGAAAGGCGATAGGAAACGAAAAATGTTATAGGAATGCCACAGCAGCATGGGAACAGTGTGTGTCGATGTTTGTGAACAGAGTTCTGTGCAGGACAAGCTGTGTGACGGTACTTAAACTTAAAATAACGCCCACATTGAGAGTTAGGCATGCTTTTTTGCTGTAACAGAGAATTCCCTTCTCGATTTTCTTTAGCATGGCCAATTATTAAATTTCAATACTTACGTTGTGGAGGTGGGACAATAAGATCACTTAAATCTTGCTCAGCAATAGTTTCACTGTGAACACACAAAACAATTGAACAGTTTCAGTGAAGGCTCGGGTATCTCCAACCAAAATGCAATGTTCAAAGGAAACGCTTATTTGTAGTCCTGTAAGACCACAAATTTACAGACAACTTTATGTGTGGTTAATGCAGTGCAATTTATAGCAATAAACGGTCGAAACGTCGCGATCCATATCTAAGTGAGAACGTCGCGTGACAAATGAACAAGTTTTTAATAACAAAGCAGAGATCTGTCGTTGAGGACTTTTTATCTGTTCCATACTGTGACCCGAATAAGTGTTATCAGTGGTGTAATGAATACATTCTTCAGAAGGGGTTCGATTCTGTAGTGTGTCCTCAACACTTCTTTGCGACAGTATACAACTTTATGTAAAAATACAAGAGGGATTCAACTTCGAGCACTTCAGCTACATGTATGAAAAGGGTCAAGAATCATGGTCCGGTTCCTAGAAAGCCGATTAGCGATAAACCAGGATTAAACAGCAGTTACTGAAGTTAGGCACTTGAGCCTGGGCTAGCGTTATTTGTCTTTCTGGGACCCAAACTGCTATCTCCTTGAAGAATTATCAATTACAACAGGGTTGGTTGGTAGCCGCCATATTGAATAATTATACTAGAACAATGGATTCGGGTAGTCCATGGACTGGGGGTCAATGTTGTCCATCACCGTATACCTACGTGAATTAGCACTCCAGTGTACCTTATTTTAGGAGGTGGCTTTACAACAAGGCTAGAGATGATGGCATCAGACGTCACTTTATCTACTTCAGGCGGCTCTTCACGACATGATCTCAGCAATAAGGTAATGGATGGGTCTAGTGAGTTGGGAGACAGTAGTATTATCAGCATCTGACCAGCAAGTATCCTTGTTATATTAAATTCTAATATAACTACAGCGCAATGGAACTGCAAATTACAGTGGAACTTATACTCCTGCAGATTATCTCAACAGGCCTTTTATTATGTAAATATGACTGTGTTTCCATTGATCACCAGGTTGTACATTAGACATGGTTATGTAACCAGGAAAAGGTATGCAGTAGAAAAAGACTGCTAGTTGTGTTTGAATAGATGGAACTGATAAACAAGAGAATTTGATGGTAAAGTACCACAGCTGTGCAGACCATGACAGCAAGTCTGGCTAACCTAAAACTGCTAAAAAAAACCTTTTTTTCATGTCTCCCAAACTTTTAACTTGTACTATGATAATCATGCTCTTATCATGCTGTACAAACTAACAGTAAAGGCATAGGCGTACGGGCAATTTTTTACCAGAAGGGGGAGGGGTGAACCATTTGCCCAAAATTACTGCAAGTTGCCCAATTTTGGGGGAAGGCAGCCTCCCCTACCCCCCTTCCCAGCCCGCACGCCTTTGTTACCATTATCTTGACTTCCAAGACAACTGCGTAATAAGAACATGTACATAATAGAAGGCAGATTCAAGTGAGAAAAATCTTGGGGTAGGGTTTCAGTATTGGTAATTATATTGCAATTCGGCAGGTCTATTTTACAGGTGAAATTCCACAGGTTAAAGCACTCGTCACCACTCTATAGATAGATAAGCTCAAAAGAGTCTCCTAGCCCTAATGACTATCCAAAGTATGTTTTAGATTGGTGTACAACTGTTTGGCTTCGTTACCAATCAATAAAACAATGAACTGTACCTCTGACCTGTGGAATGTGACCTGTAAAAAAGACCCAGCCATTACAGTTAGGAATTGACAACAAAATAAGAAAAAAACAATGATCATAATAACCTTTCAAGGCCTCTCTAAGATCTTCAACTGCATTTTCTACTTCATTTACATCAACATCATTCACTGAAAGGATTTCATCTCCCACCATTACACCTGCCAAACATGAGACAATAACAGTGATACTGGTCAGTAATTATTATTAGCGTTGTAATTTATCTCCTACACCATCTGTAAAGATTCATTCATACATTAGCATATTGACAAAAATACACAAGAAATGATTTATCAAACAAGTTGATAAAGTAAATCCTACAGTGTTAACTTTACTTCATCAACTTATTTTAAAAAGTCATTTCTTGTGTGTTCCAAATTCCCACCGACACAGCCCCAGTTTCTTTAGAAAAAAATTACTTTAAAAAAAATAATAAACAGTTGATCTATGTCTGAACACAGTGTCTTGCATGAAACTATTTGCAAAGGTGTATTCTTGAACAAGTTGCAGATCAAGGCATTCAGAGAACCAAAACCAAAAATTGTGGATTGAAAATTCAACTGTTCATTTGACATAATCCCCAAAGAAATTTTTGCTCTCAACAGGCTTTCCAGCTCTTACCTTGGACTTTCGCTAGTTTTCCATCTTCAACACCACTGACCACTATACCCTCACCTTTACTTTCCACTGATATACCTTAATTAAGGACAATTTTAAGATACATATTAATAAGAATAATTATAGCTAACAATAGTTCTCAGAAATCGAGGTGAAAAAAAGGCAGAATAATTATATTTACTGAGCTGTGAAACAGCAAGGTACATGTAAATACACTGTATTTCTAAAGCCACTATTCACTGAAATTAAAGAGAATAATTAACAATTTTTGTTTTAGTACTGTACCAATAAAGCAACCTGGGTTATGGACCCAGAGACAATTATTTGACACCTGCCATTTTTTCTTTGACCAAAAAACTCACTTGCACAAGCTTTTCCAGAATGGCACTATTCACCTGACATGAAGTAAATAGCAGCGAAGACCTCAAAATAGTGAGCCAATCCGACTACTCAAAATTCAAGATTGCTGAGTTGGTATGTACTACTTTCCATTTCTCTCACTTTGAAACTAAAAAAAGCATGTGCCCCAGATTTCATAGTTAACAATGACAGAAATGTTACAAATATTAACCAATCCCAACTGAACTTAGTTAAATAATTGATGGATGGTCAATTTACAGTACAGCAGCAGCCACCAAAAAATCAAATGTGGCAAGGAATAACCTTACCAGCTTACACAGGCTGGGATGGCTACAACCCAATAACAGATTTTCACTACTCACCAAAGTCAAGCCTGTCAGCTTCCATAGATCTTGCTAGTTCAACACTGAAGGTGCATTTTTCACACAACTTCAGACAGTTATAGCTCTGAAACAGGACAAAATTGCTTAAAGACAAGTTAGGGACCAGTCATCATTTCTTAGGGATCATGTATTTATGTGCACTACAATTTCCTGGGAGGAGGGCAACTTGCCAGTTGCTTTAAATAGTTTGGTGAGTTTTATTTAAGTTTTAAAATTAAAGTATAAAAAACTGTTTCTGTGGTTGAGGGCAGGTTATCTTATTTCATGTACAGACTTGAAGGGGGCCAATATATATTATGTTATGGAGTGGCAAGAACAGGCCCACAAAAAATTATGTACAGGAAAATTAAAATGCATCAGCACATCTCTCTCTAATAAATGACTGGTCCATTAAAGTGCTCAGAACATGTAAGTACATGTATCCTATAAATTTCTTATGTTTTGTAAACACTCAACAAAATCTTAAGGTGGCTTGCATCTATGCTACCAAAAGCATAAGACCATACACTATCAAGTTCAATGTTAAAATTCTTTAGCATGCATTGGACTTTATATCCTTAGAAAATAAAAAAAATTGTGCTTACATGGTCTTCTAATAAGGAATCCTGTGGAGGAGTGAAGTATTCTGAAAAATAGATGCATTTGTTTTTTCTTTAATAAGCATCTGAGTGGGCCAGAACCCCAAATCCTCAAATTTGATTGGCTAATTGTGTGCTTGTGACTGGTCCAGCTTTTCACGATATGGCCCACGGGATGGATTTTTTCCCCACCATAGCGACTACAGATTGTTAAAATATTATTACAAAAAAGTAAATAAGTTATTTATCGGGCAAGTTCAATCCATATGGGAAAAGAACTGTGCCCAAGGTCCTACGCATTCTCAAGACCTCAGTCACAGTTTTTTCCCATATGGACCTCCTGCCCAGTAAATAACAATTAGTACATATTTCAGTTAAAATTATAGAATTTACTTAAAAACAATAACTATCTTTCTTGACTACCCAAGGGAATGATCTTTATACCATGTTCTTCACTGAGTCTTTTAAAGTCCTTCCCACATTACTATAATTATTAAGCACACCAGTGCTCCTTGAAAGAATGACAGCCCAGCACCTTCCCTTTCTTCAAAAGTCAACCTATATGAATTGTGTAAAAGGGGGATAGATGTAGGAATTAAGAACACTTGTTGCATGATGATTTATTTAAGGTTATCAAAGCATGATTAATAACAGTGTTGCTACAGTATTACAAGAGACTGAGTATGGTATGTCGAGTGTGGTTCCAGAACACCATCCTATACAATTAATAACTGCAATTGAAGAGCATACCAACCTGTTGCTCCTGAACTGTCTTCTAATCCAAGCTTGAGAAAGTATACATCTGGATTGAGCTGTCTCTTGTTACATGTGTTTTCTACAACTTCTAAAATGGTCATCTCATTATGGAAAGGAATAACTGTGCCTTGGTTGTTTGCCAGGTTGATACGTAAGAAGTTTCCTAAGTTTTTCCAATCAGAATGGCTGGATGAAAGTGAACGACCCTCTAACCTCCCTCTCTCAGTTGTCTCTTCTTCTTGGATATCACATATTTCATCAAGGTTGGGCTGCCTGAAGATCAATAATTATTATTAACAGTTAATAACAATAGACTAATTATCGTTAATAATAGACTTTATTAATAATAATAGATTTTAATAATAGACTAATAGAATTAATTATAATTAATTAACTAATAGAATTTATAATAGACTAATTATTAATAATTGTAGGGGAGTAGGGTTGGCACAGTGCTGAGAGCGTTCGTCCTTCCGCCAATGTTGCCCAGGTCCAATTCCCAACCTCGGCGTCATATGTTGGATGAGTTTGTTTGTTCCCTCTGCTCCGAGAGGTTTTTCTCCAGGTATTCCGGTTTTCCCCTCTCCACAAAAACCAACATTTGATTTGATTTGATTTAATTTAATATGATTTGATTTAATTTTTGCTTTGCTGTGTCCCCAATTAGTGCTAGATACAGTTGACAACCTTCCTATGAGTCAGTGGCTGACAAGGTACATAACATAACAATGAGGTCTAATAAAGTACTTTGGTAGGAAAACAGCATGTATACCACCCTTGACCATATTTTTATTAATGTTCATTGAGTTTCATACCATAATCAGTTATTGGTTAACAATAATTATTGTTCTGTTTTAAGTACAAGGGTTTGTCTTCTTTGTCTTTCAGAGTATACATAATATTATATGAATCACTTATACCAACAAGACTACATGATTATACAGTAACTTTGTGATAAAGCATGTACATTGGTTTCTACAGTACCACTGTTGCATAGGATGCTGTCAAAACACCACAAAACATTACTGGTACCATTGATAAATAAGATCAATTAATATTTGATCAATGAAAAATATTTGGGTTGAAATTAGTAAAAATTATTAAACATGGACCATGTTATTATTGTAAACTCAAAACTATTAGAAATCTAATGATGTCTATGGGGGATTTCATGTAAGGCTTGTGTTAAAACTAAAGTTTTGCTTAGTTTTTGAGTTACAGTATGGAGGTTTAATTGTACCTTCCAGTTGCATGGATTAATTACAGTAACTGTAATCATTATTAAAAGGTAAAAACACTTATCACCTTTTAATTCTTGGAGTGCCTCTGGGTGAGTAGCGATCCCTGATAGTCTTAACAGTGGCTGCATCACTGATTCGCAGTGATGTAAGCAGAGCACTCTTCAACTTGCCTACAGAACTAGCTGAACGTTTGGCTTTGTTCCTTGTTTTCACTTCCTCATCAGTGCTAGGATCCCTAGCACTGACCACAGCATGGAATGACATAACAGAGAAAATGTTCATTCTCGAGAGAATTTGCTTTGTGTTCCTTGAGACACAGGCCAGTAAGGTTTGAGGATTGGGCAACTGACTGCCTTGAATGGCTGCCATATAACACTGAAGGCGATACAGGTCAACATTTAACTGCTCCAGATTCTTATCCCATTTAGAAATCTATTGAAAATCAAACAACAAGATCAATCCTACAAAACCACAAAACATTATGACATTGTGTTTTATAGAAAAGGTTAAAAAGGCATGTTTTAGACAGTATTTTTAATGGTCAAATTTCTTCATTAATTTAACAGCCAGGTTTTTGCAGAAACACAATTACCATCACAGAGTAAAATCAATGCTACTTTTTTTTTAAGAAATACCAGTGATTATTTGTGACCCTCCATATGATTTCAGGGACAAAGGTGATAACACGCTCACAACATGCTTCCACTTAAAAACAAATGATATTGACTATAACACGCTTACAGAGCACGCTAGAGCACACTTTAATGAGCCTAAGCTATTGTTTCATACGACACACTAAAAATAATAAAGCGTGTATCAAATCATGTATTTAGCACCTGGTATAATTACTTGCCCCCCAAACAATAACTGTTCATTAATCTACCATACGTCTCTCAAATATACAGCTCTGAATCTTGTCTTGTGCAGTGTAGTGCAGTATTAAAGCTACAAATGTATATCATATGGTGAGAATTTCCAATCCTAATTAGTACCCAACGTCCATTCTTTGTATTAACAAACCACAAACCTGATCAAGAAAAGCCTGCTTGTTTCTGGAATCAACTACCACAGTAGACTGAAGTTCAGCCATCTTCTTTAATTTAGAATCTGAAGATATTTTTGTCTCTACTCTTTTTATTTCCTTTGTTAAAATATAAACCATCTCACGTTTTCCCTTCTGTCCATTTCCAGCCAGTACTGAGGCAGCCATAGAATGGATTGCAGTTATCCAGTTTTCAAGGTCAGTTTGATTGGATGCCTAATTGAAAAAAAAATAACAACAAAATTACCATCATTCAAAAATTAAATTAAATCCTGGTTACAAAAAGACGTTAGAGGCCCTATTACAAAATTTAGTGGTAAAAAATTTGGAGGTACCAATAGTTATCTCTTATCTCTTGGTTTTTATATTTCCTATGGGTTGACCACCGGGTAAAGGGAACTTACAATGATGTCACGACTTGGATTATTTATCATTAAATACAGTCGATTCAAGCTCTCATAAGAGACCATCTTGGGAATTCAAAAGGTTGTAACTAGAGTTGCAGTCACAAACAAGAGCCCACTCTAATAACTGACCACAGGATGAAACAATAGAGACTGGTCCCTAATAGGAGAGTTTTAATCTAATTAGCATAAGGCTTGTGCAATATACATGTAAAACATGTAATTATTAATAGTCTAGTACCAGTAGCTTTGATATTAAAAAATCACTTTAATTTTGCCAGCCAAAGAAGAAATTTGCAAATGCAGGACTACCGGTACTTCATCCACAGAGGTTGAAAGCTTGTTAAAAGTGTTGAGTTATGAGAATCAGACTCTTTGATAGGTCAATTACAAGAGCTTAGCAACAAAACTATTACATAGCATTTTAGTGTCCAACAACAAAATAAGTTTAGCTATACTACAAGATATTCAATATTATTCTTGAGATATTTATCATTAGTTCAGTTAAAGAGCACATATTACTACTATAAAAATATACAATAACTATAAAATACCTGAAAATAATATGCTTCCCCTAATCTGGCACTCACACTGAACACATGATCTAACTTGGCATGTTCAGGGACAGCTTGAGCAATACAACCATCAATCTCCAGAGTAAAGCTGGCTTCATCTAAATCTTGAGGGCTTACAGTCTTTTTATTGCAGTTGTGAAAGTTCAGTGCACCATTTTTCAGTGACACCCAAAATTTACGCCATTTTCTACTGGAAGCAAGTTCAACTTTATTAGACTTCATTCTCATCAGAACATGCTTTGCAGATAACCAACCAGCCTTTCGTGTTGCACCCCCTTGACGAGACTGAGCAATCCCTGACTTTGGCTTCAAATCTACATCTGTATCACAACTGCTGTTGAGCTCCAAATCGTCATGGGAAAACGCACTGTTCTCCTGAAAAATACATGTAGCAACAAACAAATCAACGGTTAAAAAACACAACACCACTAAAACTGTACAACAAAGGGAAACAATACATAGATACATAATATTATACGTAGACATGCTGCCTTGTTCGCAACAAAAAGCTGTAGATTTTAAGGGAATCTAAATGATTCAAACAATAGGCTTTTGCTCATTAATATCAATGAGCTTTTCATTAAAGCAAATCTTTAACATGATGGCTTATTGCAAATGCATAAACTCTGTCATTTTAAAACACATTTATCGGTGCATTTGGAATGTGTGTTTCAAGGAGCATAATTCTGAACAGTAATGTACTGTATGTGCGTACACTGTGTGGTGCCAAAAGGGATATGCATAACATGAATTCATATATGCAGGTGTACATGTATCATCAAGCTTGATATAATTACCACAGGCCATACATCTAATATTAAAGAGCAACAAGAAACATTGAAAATGGCAACTTCAATGGCAAAACAGTGAACTTTAGTGGGTATACCTTGTTAATTATCACTGCATTAATTCCAAACCAACAGATTTTATTCCTCACATGTATATAATACTAGTCATTCACATCTACATTTACCAGTATCAGTACTTATAAAAGCTATTAATACATACATGTATGTATAATTTTATAATATACCGTAATGAACCCTTGTAATCCCAAGTGTGATCAGCATGCAGTTTAACTTTTTCTTACAATATAAGTACATTGTCAAGGACACAAATTATGAGAATTTAGAAACAAATGTGTAACGATGTGTATGCCACTCACTGAGAAAGAACTACCACATACAAGTAACTCTGATTTTAGGAGTGTGAAGGTTAGGGATTTCAATTCATTGAAGATTAAATTCAAACAAAAGTTATGTGTTCTTACCAAAGGAATTTGACTTGCAGCATTTGAATCTGTCATGGTTTTGAAGTATGCTTGTTCAACAGTATCATCTGCATCAGACAAGTTGCTTCGTGAACTAACAGAGTAGTCAGAGTCACTTGCAATGGACAAGTGAGATGAAAGTTCATTGCTATAAAAAGGTGAAATGTAAGATGAGTTCTGGTGTTCCAAAGTGTCACTTCCAACACTTTCCATGCCAAACCCACTGTCTACTGGGTCCCCACTAGTCTTAGGAAATATTGGAGTGCTACTACGCGAGCCTCCTGGACTGTGTGTGTCAACCAGAGTACTACTGGAATTGTAATGTTCCCCAATGTTCTTCCCAAGAGTACCATTAATGGGTCTGTGTGATCCAACGGCGAGTTCTATGTCATTTATCTGTATGGCAGGTGTATCCAAGGCTTCTTTGTCATCACTCTTAGATGTTACCTATTAGGGGTGAGAAAAACAAGAAATAAAAACAAACTCACCTAATTCCATTACTGTGTCTTTAATAATAAATAATAATAATGAACTTAATTTGGATGTCAATTGAATTAAGCACTGACATACTAATTGGGGACACTGTAAAGTACAAATCAAATCAAATGTTGGTTTTTGTGGAGATACCAATGATTAAAATTGCTTTAAAAAATATTATAAGAAAACATTCTTAATTGACATTTCTAAAAAATATACTTTATATCACTCAGTGGCTTTCCAAAGAATGGTCACAATAATATTAATTTTATAAACATGGTTCATTTCAGCCATATTCAAATCCTGTTCTTGATCTGTATTCATTAACATGTACTCTGACAGCAATGAAGTGTCATTACATTACACGACATCAGCCAGAGCAAATGACAGAACTTTCACTAAAAAGTTAATACACCATGTACATTGCATTCATGTTTCTACAGGTGAACGGTCCAATACCTTGGAGTGTGTTGACGATATTGGATGACTTGATGACGAGAGAGCAGATGAGGAAGTTGAAGAGTATGAGCGTCCACGAGCAGCCTGTTTGAGGAAGGTGCATTTATGACTAATCCTGATTTGCTGCTACTTTATTAGTGATAAGTGACTAAGTGACTTACCTTTATGGCTAAGTCAGGAAACAGGTATTCCAATCAACAGTGTTATGTTAACTATTTCATGGTAGCAAAAACTCTAACTTTGTTGCAAAATTCCAGTCAACAAATATAATGTTCCATGGCATTATCACACATGTATACTTGATAGTTTTCACTATGGGCAGGCATACTTTTAATTACTATCTTATTATCATGCAGGAGTATAATTATTATTTCTATTGCCTTAAATTTTTCAAATTGAAACCAAGTTTTCAAATTTAGCTTTCAATTGGCAACTTAATTTTCATTTTAATTTCAAGCCCTAAGTTTGGTACATGCACCGAAGAAATTTAGAATAAATTTAGTTTAGCTTTAGTTCAGTGCTTCATTCTTTGATAAGAAGTCCCATATACAATTGATGATTGATCACTTGAACTGTATTGAGTTCTACAACATTGTTACCGGCAATGACAATGTAAATTACTCTGTACTAGGACAAAACATCTACAGGTGTACATACACAACAAAAATCCAGAAACTTCTGAGCTTCCTCTTCAGAAACAAAGTTGAGTCCCCAAGCATTTTCTATGTAATCAGAGAAAACAAGATGTTTTCAGTTTTTGTCTTAAAACATAGCACATTATTAAACTAAAAAATTCACTGAAGGATCATTTAAATGTTTTTTTTTTTTGAAAACAAAAAACAACCATCTTACATTAACCAATCTAGACAGGATCAATGTCAGTATCTGGGTAACTGTACACCTACCCCTCCCCTAACCCAACATTAACGCTAAGTTTTTAACTTGTTATAACTTATTGAGTAAAGGGAGGGGTAGGTACACAGTTGCCCAGATACTGCCATTGATCCCCTAAACTAATACATAATTATTATCTTACAGTAACTATAACAAACTTTGAATACTGGTTTTGTTGAGTAATATCATTACTCTCCTTAGTGAGTGTCTCACTTTTTGTTGCATTTTAGTTTGGCGTGTAGGGCATTAGATCAATCTGAAATCCTTGAGTAAATAATTATTTAATAGTTCCTAATTAAAATTAACTTAAGTTGGATTGCTGATATTATGTTGTGAGGAAAACGTGTACACCAATCATTACAGAGTACAAAAGGCTGTATGGCTTTTGTACAGGTACAAAAGTTTTAATAGACTGCATAAGTTTTTCAGTTTTTAGGGGTGTATGCTTACTTGATTTGCGGTTCCTCCACTGTACAAAGCACTCTGATGTCTTCTTTAAACGGATTTCTGGTCAAAAGTGAGGTGGGGAAGTGTTAAATTAGGAACAAATGCACCACAATAACATATATTATTATTCATTCAAAATACTTCCCCGATTCTGATTGGCTAAAAGCACACGTTTAATTCACCATAACCAGTTACTGATGACCAAATTTGGAAGAATTTTGACTTAAACGAGGAAATGACGTCACAAATGCACCGTTTTCGCAGGTTAATGCACCGTTAACCGAGAAGACCTGGAGACGAGCTTGTGTTATTTTGTTGTTTTGTTATATTGCTGGTGGGTGGGAAATTTGTGAAAATGAAGCTCATTTTCTCCTTTAAGTGTTCGAAAATATTTTGATAAATAATAAAGCAATTAATGAATTCGGCTTTCGTAGGATATTAAGAATTAAGCGGATCTCGGAAGGGTGTTATCCACCTCGGCCTACGGCCTCTGTGGATAACACCTTCCTCGATCCGCTTAATTCTTCATATCCGACTCAGCCTCATTCATTAATTGCTAAATATTATAACTAATAACAAACACAAGATATGGTGTTCTTGTATCTCATTCAGACTGGCTACTAAACCCTCATCAATAAAAATAATAGAGTACAGGCCCATGCTGACGAAGTGGCCATCTTATGTTTGTAACATTTCTTATTTAAAAGAAAGATTTCTCATGAATTTAAATTGCAACAGCTATGTCTCTTGAATGGAAATACCAACACATTCGAGGATAGTGAAATCATAAATCAATTTGTAGAGTTAGAAGAAAACAAGTCTTCCTCACTGACTTAATGAACCAATTAAGAGAAACTGTCCATTATCCAATAAAATAATAGAGTAATTTAACATTTACTTTAACTAAAAGTAGCATAATATTCAATTACTTCCATTCCAGTTTTATATTATTTCTGTATTTCTATAAAGTATAATGAAGATAGATACCATTTAAATCTATTTCAGCATTGAAGACTGGCTTGTCATTCACTGATGCCGTAACAAGAAAGACATCTTCTGAATTAACCTGCAATATACCGGTAAAGTACATATTATTAAACTAAATGCATTCTGCCCAGAAGGCATTATATCTCAGACAGCCCAACACATAATTATGTCAGACATGCAGAAATGAAGAGACAATTTTGACAATACTGATAATAACAGCTCTACCTGCTTCCTGTGGATGACAATTGGAATAATGCTTTCTATGACTGGCACCCATCGTAATGGACCTGTATCTGATGATAGCGTATTGACTTCTGCAAGCGAACTAAAACACGAAGTAGGATTATGGTAATCAGTAATCTGTTTTGGGGTGATCAATTAAATCATTCACAACTGCCCACCACAGGCACTGTATTACACCCTGATAGGTATGCTCTTAAAATTAATGCAGGAACTGCAGTGACCAATTTATAGTGGTAAAGCTAAAAAATCTCGCCTATGCAAGCAAACATTAATGTCAATGTCTTGCCACTTGTCTTGCCCCAGAAAAAAAATCCAAGCAAACAAGTGTTTGAGCTATAGCCCTACCAGCCCCACCCCCCTCCCCCTGTGGTCCCTGAACTGTGTAAGTGAGCATTATTTTAGGGTCTTCAGTATTTGTGAGCTATCTCTTTATTTACTGCATAAATGTGCTAGTGAATGACCTGCAAACATCAAACTGCCAGACTAGCACACACTTGAGTAACAAAAAACAATAACAGGACATCAGGGTTTTATCTACTGCATTAATAAGATTGCTGTCTTAAAGATTTAGTTGCTTAATTTAAGTTAAGATCACAGACACAAGTCTGTACCATCATAAATCTATTAACAAGATAAATACCTATATTCTTACAAAGGGCTGTTAATCAAATTTATCACTGGTACATAAACTAATAACTTTTAAATCAAATGCAGTGTATAAGTCTGATCAATTGTTTATGTGATTCTTCTAAGAGTAGCTATATACACATATTTCACAATGTCTCATACCTCCATGTGATTTGCAAGTGTGACAAGCACAGCATTTCCACTGATGCTTACATGTAGTTCTTCAAGCACCTTTCATCTATCCTATTCATTTTCTGCTAAAATGTTTAGATGCAATTTCAAATTCATAACATAATCTATGGGCCTCCTCAACTGATAGATTACCGGTAATTCATTGTTATGACTGATAATGAAAATTTAGTACTACACTGTAAAATAATACTATTTTATCTTTATGCAAATTATTACATCTTTACCCAAAAAAACATCATTTACTGACAATCTTGGCAGAGTTTAATCAGTGAGACTTCTTTAATAACAGAAGTTGAATGTTTTTAATGAAAGTAATTAAAATTTAGAAAATGTTTCATTGTGTTTAATGCATGTTTATATGTGACTAAGGTATGCATTGTCTAGGTGAGCAAGACAGTGCAATGGAGCTTCTTTTAACTTCAATGTGCCCAATTTATCTTCAGAGACTTTTAAGCCTCAAATGAAATGCAAGTAATTGTGTGATGGTGCAGCACAATAATATTATTGGACTAAGAAGTTTGAAAACCAATCAAATTGAAGCATTTTACTACTTATATGATCAACACAGTAAATGCACCACTATTTAATAAGAATGAGACCTGGACACTGTACCATAAACAAGGATTAAGTGCAAAAATTTCTCTAAGCAACATCAGAGGGAACCCCAGCTTGATTTCTGTATTACCCTGTACTTCAATATGCATGCTGAAGCTGTTTTGTTTAGGGCAATCACGTGCCTATACAGTTTTTGTTTTCAGAGACTGAAATAGTACAGCTACAACATGCAGGAAGTATCGGATAATACAGAAATCTAGCTGAATCCTTGCTTGCATCTTATTGAAAGAGCTGATACACCATTTAACACTTTCATAATAGTCATGGCAACTACAACTATGTAGAGCCGTATCTGACCAATGGAGAGGTCAAGTTATAACCGCACCTAGCATCTCAAGTACATTTTACTCATTATCAATTGTGGCTCACACTGAAATGGCTTAACTCCACAAATATCATGAAACATGTTCATGTATCACTTAACGTAAAAACCCTGCAAAGTAGTCTCAAATCCCACTACATGAGTATATGTACGTGTATAGCATTAATTAATTATCACGTCTAGGAACTCAAGCTACTGGTGTTATATGAAGCAAAGATGAATGTTTTAAAACTTTCAATGGTTATTCTCTTCACATGGGAGCAATTTTAAAGAAAGGAAATGTATAACTAGCAAGTTGTTTAAATCAAAGATAAGTCAAACAGCTCTGGCAATGTAAACAAACAGTTGGCGGATCATGATATTATCGTTGTCTGTGTTTACCGTATAACTTGAGTACCGGCATCCTTGCTCCAGTTTTCGATGAATTTTTTCACTTCGTTGGCTTCGAATCCCGTCGTGTGCGAAGAAAAGAAGCCGATCTGGCCCCCAAATTGGGAGCCAGATGGCTGGCTTTCTTTGTTGCCAATATTGTCTTCGTAACAACCGTAATCAAGACATTTCTAGGACGTCCTTCAAGCGAACACTCCACGACAAACAACGAAGAACCGAAAACCAAATTATACAGGTACAAGAAGGAATTCTGCTAGAAAACGCAAAGAAATGGAGTAAAATTGACAGAAAAGAGCGGCACAGGGATTTGTTTCTTTCTAATAGCTGCTTTGTTTATCGGATTGCTTAAAAACGCGATCATCCCACGATTTTGATCGCGCGCGTATAAACAAAGAATATTAAATATATAAGCTCTTGTGTTTAAGTTAAAACATTTTATCCTTTCATTGCCGCTAAGTTCGCGCTTGACATACAGATCTGAACAATAATACGCTATTCCATCGAGGTATACATGGTTCTCGATGGAATATATAGAATCTGCAGTGTCGAGAGTTAAAAGTTATTGTATATGTTTTGTCGCATCACGCAAAAGCAGCATAAACTTTATGAAAACCATGGCTTTTGAACAGCAATCGAACATCAAGTGAGCAATTTACCTGAGTTCAGAGTTTCTTTTTTTGCTTCTGAGAGGTAATCAGATGTCTGCTTACATGTGAAACCCGGGGAAAATCAGCGGGTTTTACAGCCGCGATGCTTCATTACTTTGGAACATACTTCACCGCCGTAGTTGCAAAGGATTCTGATTTCTGATTGGTGGAATATATAATTTGCATGAAATTCCTTAGAATCCCCGAATGAAAACGTTTCTCTTTCCACGTGAGTAAACTCAGACGTTAATTTGCGTAATAAGGTTAATTTGTTGTCAATCGCTATTCTTTTCTTTATCTTACAAGATCACTGCATTAATTCAAAGAGTTTAGAGTCCTACAACTTGGAAACTGTTGCTATAACTGTATAGTCGGACTGGAAGAAAAATTCAGTAGCCTCGCGGAGAGTAATTAAATGAGAGAAATTTTTTTAGATAACGAATTCATAGTAGCATAAATTATGAAGCAAGCGTTTTTGCGTTTTCAAGACATATTTGGTTGAAAAGAAGATGACCTCATGCCAGTCTGGACAGGAGAAATGAAAATGCGAGGGTGGGGTAGGTAAGGGTTAGAGCCCAGTCAGGCTCTTTATACAACAAAATGGCAGATCGAGTTTGTCTTCAGTTATTATGCCTCAAACCCTTTATAGCTGTTGGCGATTTTTTTGTAATCACATGAAATATTTAAGGATCAATCTTTCCACATAAGAAAGGCAAGATAACTGGTTTCTATTTCGACGGAAAATTCAACGCTCGATGATCTTGCATGCATGATATAAATGGCAACAAATACTCGGCAAGAATTACCTCGACTGAACATACAAAGCGACTGGAAAGAAGCATTAAGGTAATATTAAGGGAAAGCTGAATAGGCGATGCTACGTACGTCAACAAAGATGCTTTAACTTTGGTCAAAGTAAAGTATTCTGATGTTTCTATGTAATGCTTCAAGTTTTGTATTTACCTCAAGTTTGTGTCATTATTCCTAGGGTTCCTGGAGGAAAGTCTTGGATATCGTCTTCTCCATTAAGTAATAACACAACCTTTAGATACAAGAAAAATCATCAAAATTCGGAAAAAAAAATTAAAATTAATATAGTAAAATCAGAAGTAACCAAAGTTGGGAATATTTACCCTGGGATAAAGTTTTTTCTTTTTAAAATATCACAGCCTAGACCTTAAAAGCCTTTAAAAAAAATTAGGTTACAACCTATTGGCCCTTTACTTATATTGACCTTAGCAGCATTTAAAAAAGCATGGAGCTTAATTTCTTTTACACCATCATATATTTTGGCATGCATGCAACTGGCCAAAATGCATCATATTACTTTGTCCCAGCCAAAGTTATAAAGAGGAAAGCCAAATTTCACCAAGAAGTAAGAGGGCAGTTTATTGATTCTTTTGTGGTTAGCAATGAGAAATTTAGAACAGGTTACTTTTCAGGCCTGTCACAATTTGAGATTCCCTCTTCACAGGTGCAAGAAGGAAGCACACTATACTAGTTCATTCTGCTTGGTCATGTGATATTTTTCAGTTATGTCCAAGAGAGGCTCCTATCGGTTTGGTATTTCAATGCTTTTGAGAAGGCTTATGTAACAAATAAGACATGTAAATTATGCTGTAAAGATAGCTTAGAAATGGCATTGAAAAGTTTAAGGTCTGTGTAACTATCTGGAAAACATGATAGGGAGAGATGGCAGGGTTCAGATCTGGGATTTCCAGAGAAGTCAGACAAGGGTGTGTTTCTGCTAGATTTTGTACTTTTGTAATTTGGTAAGGTTGGGGGGATTAAACGATTGTGGAATTTTAGGGGCATGGAGGGCAATGCGTTTTCAATTGGAAGTTTTGAAAGCAAGGATTATGAAAGGGGAAGGGTTAAAATATAGATGGCAACTGTGGCTGGTTATGAATATTTTCTGAAATTGCTCATAAAGTTAATTTGTATCAAGATCAATTAAGATAACTTAAGTGAAATTTCGTTGGTGTTATTTATGCCTAGATCAACCAACAGTGTATGGTGAGCTTGTAGCTTGTGAAAATGACATTGATGTCTCATTCCCAGCTCTTCAACCATCAGAGGGTTTTCTCGTTACCCAGAGAGACAAGGTCTTAAAAGCTTATTGCTGTTGATAAATTTGTTTTCACTTGTGCATAGCTCTCCTAAGTTTGTAGGTAATAGGACATGCTTTAAATGTTTGAAATACACTGTATGACAGAAAATTTTCAATGTTACTTTATAAAAGTTACATATGTAGTTAAATTTTTATTTGCAGCATTTAAGGAAAACAACAACAACAACAACCAAAAAAAAAGCAAGAAATAGCAGTGCAACATTTTGATGACTACCAGTCTTAGGAATATGAAGCTGTGAACGCTGTGGTTTCCTTTTAGATCGTTTAATGACTACAGACGACCTTTTGTGACAGTGTTAGCAAATTTTGTTAAAACTTTTCTTCATTATATCATTCAGCCAACTACATACTGACATTTTCTAAGTTTTAACGGTTTATGCATTGTGTGATGAAACACTTTCCTTCATGCAAGGCAAGAACAGTATCAAAGTACCTCGGGTAACCAACTTTTGACTTCATGTAAGTACTAGGCTCCTAATCAAAAGTAGATTGCCAGTTTTTCTTAGAGCTCTACCTTTGTTATCACTGTCAATCATTGATCATGATGGGAAAGTTCTGAAGCTGATATTTTATATTGTTTCAATATCTTCCTTAAAATCAAATGTAAGAAATTTTGTTTCCTGTTTGTTTATTTCTTTTAGAGTAGCATTACAATATCCTTTCCAGCAAGAAGATGTGAAACAAAGTTCATTGCACCAAGCACAGTTTTTCCAAATCTTAACAAAAAAAGTGTAAGTTTGAGTACCAAGTAGACTTTCATGGGACCACTGACTGAATCTTAAATGCAATTACAGCTGTATTAGCTAATTGCTCTGTAAATATTATATACTAAGGACATTGTCTTTCCGTGTTGATTTTTAAGAACTTTGTTATAATTTTTGTACATTAATATTTAGTTTGTGTGTTTTAGAAAAATGATATTTGGGACAATTATTCATGTCACGTTTTCTTATTGTTTATTATGCTATTATCACTACAATGTGGAACGGTTTGAATCATGGTATTTCACCCAATGTCCTGACATGCAATGGTTAGCAACTGGACAGTTAGCTCAATAAACCTGATCCTATACTTTATTTATTTCCTCTTTTAAATCTGCCTTCAATGACAGTCTTAAATAAATTGCTGATTTTTTTGGTTGTCCAGCTGTTCTTTCAGTATGTTGTTCCTGACATTTTGTGTCCTTGGCTGCAGATAAGGTGTGTTGATGTGTCACCAGGTGGAGCCCTGGGTGTGTCATCAGGAGATGATGGCTCCCTTGTTGTTTGGGACACAGACAAGGGAACTATCAGGGTAAATTTAGATGTAAACTAAGTGTACTGATCAAACGCAGTAGGCCACTACTTTAACATATTAATTTAATTACTTTGTTTATTCTCATACTATGTAATTTTTAATTTCATACCATGTAATTTTAATTGTAACTTTACCATTTAAATTGAATTACTTCCGGCCGCTCCATTGCCGGATTAGCATTTGGAAATGCTGGTGGCAATTACTTTGATCAAAGATTAAAGCCTGAAGTAGGCTGTATGCCTTCCAGTTTAGTATATAGCCCTGAAACAATCTTCGCCTAAACAATGACTCTATACCAACTCTATGCTAGCTCTTTGCTGCTTTCCCCCACCCTTTTTCATACGGCAGTCTTGTGATCTTCTGCTATTGAAAGCTGAAAACAAAAATTAAAGAACCCTGCATGAATCTCCTCTGGATAAATTAAGATTCATTAGTTCTTTCGACACACCAGGATCCTGAGGCTGGTGACCTTTGATCACAAATCCTGATCTGGTCGAGATCAGAATAGCACGCCTTTATATGTATCTCGACCAGATCAGGATTTGTGATCAAAGGTCACTAGCCTCAGGATCCTGGTGTGTCAAAAGAACTAATGAATCTTTAATTAATCCAGAGGAGATTCATGCAGGGTTCTTTATTTTTTGTTACATTATGAAACAAATTAAATGATCTTTGATTGCTGATGTTTACAAAATCTGTGTGATCCATTGCAGCATGATCTTCAGGGACACATATCAGATGTGAACACCTGTAGATTTTTTCCATCAGGGAAAGTCATTCTCAGTGGAGGTGCTGATTTGCGATTGAAAATTTGGTCAGCTGAAGATGGCAGCTGTCCTGTGACACTAAAAGGTCATGCTGGAGGTAAGTCAGACACAACTAGCACCATACCCCATTGAAATATTTTGTAGAAAACAGTTCTAAGAAAATACATGTATGCATGCTGATTGGTTAGAATTCATATTTCTATAACTCAATAGAGACACAGAACTAGCATGATGACGCGACGAAAGAGAATTTACATTTTGGTAATCCAAGTGAACAAGTTGTTTTCCTTCTTTTCGTCACCCTGTTTTCTAAAAGAAATAGGAAACATGTTTTCCATGTTTCTATCAAGTTTTAGGATAAATCTACTAGCGTTCTATCACAAATGCCACGCTCTGATTGGCTACGCTACCCACATTTTATTCTGTGATAGATAGTGAGTGCCCTTGCTAACAAAAAGGCCACCGCTTCTTCACGTTTTCAGAGTGTCCGTGAAGAAGATTTAGACAGTTTACTGGTGGAGGCTGTTCCAGAAAAGACAAAGTTTTGAACAACTAGTAGATTTATACTAAAACAATTAGATTATTTGCTCTCGATTTCTATGCATGATTGTTGACTTGGGCTGCACCCTCGTCAACTATCACGCAATAGAAATCTCGAGCTCATAATCTAATTGTTTAATAGAAACACTCATGAAAGTTTGGGAGAACTGACGAAAAAGCTGTGGAAACACTCGCCTGCGGCTCGTGTTCCCACAGTATTTCTTGTTCTCCCAAACTTCCACTTGTGTTTCTATAATTCAATAGAAACATGGTACATTGAATTAGAGTACTGTTATCCAGGGTTGTCAGTAAGATTTTCAACAACATGAAAAGTAATGAAAGTAGCTGGTGACATCAGTGGTTGCCAGCCCTTTTTACAATCCTGCTGTTATTAAATAGTTCCAGCAGGTTCATGTATTGCAATAATCATTATTAGCAGAACATCCATCTCTAGATATTGATCAAGCTCTTGTTTTGTTTTTGCAAGTTTATGGACCTTGCCTTTCAGTTTGGTCCATGAGAACAAGACCAATAATAATTGCTTTGGTGTGGACTGACCAAGCATGTTTAATATAGGGTTTATGAACAGTTATGGGTTAAATAGATTTATTATGAACAGTTGATGGGTTAATAGGTTTATTATGAACAATTTTAGAACACTGCAGAAATCTTTTAGTCACTTCTTTCCGAATTGAAGGCTAAAAATAAAGCCTGAAACTGTCTGCCTAACACAAAAACAATTTGGTTCCAAATGCTGATGGTCTCAGTGGTCTATAATTATATTAAGAAAATTTTGAATAGAGCAAATCGGTCATTAGTACTGTGTTATACTGGTATTTCTCAGTGCATTCTTGGCGCTGATATTCAAATGTCATTAAATTTGATGCAAAGACTCCATAATGACTGGATATATTAATTAGCAGATAATACCAAGAAATACAGTGGATTAGTTTGTCCCAAAGCTAAATAATTCTGATCCAGGCTTGAACTGAGGCTGATCTAAATCCTAAATTATTTGTGACCAGTTTTTATTCTAAACTTTCATGTCATTGTGCTGTTTTGGTTACAATGTACTGATGGTGTATTTTGTTTTGGCATTATTTTTCTTGTTAAATCAACCTATTCCTCTTACTTTTACAGAAATGTAAACTGATGTATATCACTTCAGCCATCCATTTATTTGTTAACCCTTTACTCTCCCTTTGTAGGTGTCACAGACACAGCCATTGTTGATAGAGGAAGAAATATTCTGTGTGAGTATAATTAAAAAGCATTTAAAAAACAGTCCTAAGAAAATACGCACACTGATTGGTTAGAATTTGTGTTTCTATAACTCGGTAGAAACACAGAACTAGCACGAGCTGTTGACGTAATGATGACGCAAACAAAGAGAATTTACATATTGGTAATCAAAGTATTCAAGTTGTTTTCCTTTTTTCATCGCAGTGTTTTCTAAAAGAAATAGAAAACATGTTCTCCATGTTCGCTCTCAATTTCTATGTGTGATACGATAGAAATCTCGAGCCCATAATATACCGGTAATTGTTTTAGTATAAATCTACTAGTTGTTCAAAACTTTGTCTTTTCTGGAACAGCCTCGACCAGTACACTGTCTAAATCTTCTTCACAGACACTTCGAAAACGTGAAGAAGTGGCCGCCATTTTGTCAGCAAGGGCACACTTATGCTACTCACTATCTATCACAGAATAGATAGTGGGTAGCGTAGCCAATCAGAGCGCGGCATTTGTGATAGAACGCTAGTAGATTTAGACTAAAATTCGATAGAAACAGGGTGCATGTTTTCTATTTCTTACGTGACAGAACAAACAGCAACTCAAACTGTAACCTGCATTTTTAAGTTTTAGTACATGTAGTTTCTCTGCTTTTATTACTGATTTGTTTTTGGAATATAAAAACATAGGAAAAGTACTTATACAGGAGTCAATGTAGGAGTCAATTTTTTTTAAGGCAATGCAAGACAATTCATTTTTCTTATTCCTCACATTGCGGCAGCCTGTTCCAGAGATGGTACAGCAAGGTTGTGGGACTGTGGTGAAGCAAGGTGTCTATCAGTTTTATCTACTAGTGACTGTCCAATTAATTCATGTGCACTTACACACCTCCAAGACACCATGGACACATCAGAAAATAATGAGGACAAAAGTAAGAATGCAATTACTTACTGCCATGAGTGCCTTCTGTAAACTCAAATATTCTGTAGGTGTAATATGAACTTGTCACCTAGATGTTGATCTCAATGTTTTTTAACTGCTTACTGCTGGTCTTCCTTCAAGGCAATAGGGTCGACTAGTTACAGTGTATCATTATGTAGGTTTGGCGATCTGCTCTTATTGGTTCTTTTACATCCTGCTATTGTTCTTGTCAGCTGTTGTTTTCCTCAAAGGTCTGCTGACTTCCTGTATGTTTGTTGGATGTTGTTTGATTGTTGGCATCAGTGCCTCTACAATTCCAGTCCCTGATGGTGTTGTTAGGGTTAAAACCTGTGTTGATTGGCTCTTTCACTCTTTCCTTTTTTATTTCCTACTTAACAATGCCGCACTCTTTCTTACATTACATTACTTACAATCTTTCCTTGTGTACCAGTGGGTGTTACAACCAATAAGTTTAACTTCTTCCCACAGCGACTTATGTCCTGTTTCCTTGGCATGCTCAGAAATGGCAGAGTCCTGGGTAGAGGCTAGCCAAATGTCACTGATGTGTTCTTTAATCCTTTCTTGCATGTTTTTCCCTGAATGAATCAACACTCAGCTTGATTACCTCTTGAACTATTCTGAGTGAACTGTTACCAAAGTTTAGTATTAACTATTTATTTTGATTGTAATATGTTTAAATATGGTAATAAAGCTTGTTATTGTTGTTGTTGTTGTTGTAGAATCTACCTGTAGTTGTTAACATATTGTTGCCTTTTTAACTGCAGGAAGTCATTTGGTTGTTTCACTTATTAGTAATGATAATCATACAGTTTTGAGTTCAATTTGTCATTTGTTTGCACAAATGAGCTTTTCAAAAAGCTCATTTATGCAAATAAATCACAAACTGAAAAAGAAACCGTATGATTCCTTGTTAATAATAATACTGTAGGAAAAGGTTTCTACATATAATTTGCTCTGGTCTTACACTTTTTTGTTCTGGTATTACACGTTTTGCATTGGTATTACACTTTTTGCACTGCTTTTACACTTTTTGCACTAGTATTACACTTTTTTGCACTGGTGTTAAACTTTTTGCACTGCATGGTATAACACTTTTTGTACTAGTGTTATACTTAACTGCACTGCTCTTAGCAAGTCACTCTCAAGTAATATTTTCTTTTATATTATTATGTAGGTGAACGCGAAGTTGGAACAGAAGGGAAGGTACTGCTTCTAGCCAAGGAAAACGGGCATTTAGATGGTGTGGATATTTACAACAGGAAAAAGGTTCATCTTCTCGGTTATTCATATTTACGAAAAGCAGTTCATCAACCCCTAGTTATTGAATCAATCCATCCGCTCTGACGAAAGGTTAAAACACTCCAATTGTCAACTTCTCTATTTCCCCTACTGTGGTATTGTGGTTTCCTTATCAACTAGATTGATAAGCCCAATTTATGTTTTTGAATCCGTTCTACCTTGAACCAATTTCCCTAAGTGAATGAAAGTGCATGGCAGTGAAGAAGGAGAAATGCTACTCAGATCATGGTAGTTAAAGTGTTAACTTTGGAGATTGCAATCGTGGTATGTTGTAGATTGTGAGATGTCCCAAGTCGTTTGTTGAAAAAACCAGGAAGTAGTGGAGAGAATCTTTCTTCCCCGCCCCCACCCCCACCCCCCCTTCATACTGACAGTGTACTCTGTACATGTGTTGTAACTTTCTGCTTTAGTCAACTCGTGTCAACATCCCCTAGTAAGGTTGAGTTCAGTTGCAACATAATACTCTGAGTGAAACTTCGTTGAGACACAATTTTCTTGATTGTCATGTCCTTTTTCCTAGGTGTTTGATTTCAAGTGCCCAACGGCTGTTAATTGCTGTACTTTTCTGTCTGAAAATGAAACCGTTGGAGGAACAGAAGACGGCTCCATATGGCTTTTAGACATCCGCAATTTAAGGTTAGTGGGTGATCAGATGCAAAGAAGGAGTAGAAATGTAAACCACCCAGCCATTCTCTGACTTAATCATTTCCTTACTCACCCTCTCTCTCTCTCACTCACTTACTAACTCCATCTTGCTCACTTATACTCAGTCAGACTCACTCACTGACTGACTCATGCCCAGCAGCAACTTGTTATCCCCCTCCCCACTCCCCTCAGTCCTTTTGTACGACTCCAATGCTGTCTCAGGTTCAGCTCTTTTAGATTTCCATCGTAATGTGGCAAGGGGGAGGCCCTGGTAGGATCTGGTCAAAGGTTGGGGTCAGGTTATGAGAACAAAGAGTTGTTGATTTGTCTTTGCGCTAGGGTTTTAGTCGTGGGAAATTTGGCGGGGATGATTGCGTGCTAAAAGAACCTGGGAGCAATGCTGACTGGACCTCTTGAGGTCCTGGAAGGTTCTCTCTAGCGGACTGGGTGATTGTTAGGGGCGAGTGACGAGGAAAGGTTAGTCACGAGAAGCAAAATAATATCTTAACTTCTGGACCGGGTTGGGAGTACAGTATTACAATGTGGCGGACTTCACTGGAGAAAGATTAATCGTGTTGGTCGTCATGGTATCATTGGCGTAAATTAGATTAGTAAAAATGGGTTTTTCATTTGTACATGCAAGTAAAATTCGAATAACGTAATAGTTGATGAAGCGTGTGCTTTAAGTGAAATGTTCTGCCTTATTATGTAGGCACGAGTGTTTGTGTCAAGAAATTTTTGTCAAAGACAACAATTGGAGTCACCCTACAAACTCGTGCAATTTTCGTTAGGCCAAAAAATTTACTTCTGCTGATTTACTCCCCCATTGCACTCGAAACCATTTGATTACTTATTCATAATATGCATGCAAAATTTCCTTTCAGATTTCTGCACGCAATTTCAACTTTCTGTATTGCGTGGGATTAATTGACATTCTCTCAGCCAATCAGCGCTTTGAAATTTTTACATTTATATTATCACCACAGAAAAGACACCACTCACACACTTGATGTCCTCGCTAGTGATGATAGTAATGTCCATGGAATAAGTATGTGTTATCAAATGGTGAAGTGTGCAATTAGGGAATAATTTTACGCGCGTTTAAACACAAGTGAAATTATTCTCAATTTCACGAGTATACCATTTGATTACCATTTAATATCATGGGTGACAAATTGCTCCTTAACATTTTTAAACCTACACGCCATTTTTACATGTGAAATTATAAATTACCGCTGAAATTTCACGCCAAAATTAAGGAGTAATTTGTCACTCATGATATTAAAGGAGCATTACATGGAGGCTCGAACCACTGCATTTTTTTGCTCGTATTAATAACGATACTTTACGGACAAGTGCTCAAAAATAAAATTATTATTTTCGCAGCACGAATTAATTGTATTCGTAAAGACTGGATCACAAAAAAAAACACTTGATTTTTCGCTGCTTGTTTTTTCAGCGGTGCTGTAGCTGTTATCCGTAGATCAGCTTCGCCAATACTGTCTCTTCTAAGACATGGTGATCATGGATTCCTGGCGTCCACTGGTAAGCCTTCGCACTAAGATTGATTAAGATGTAGCTTCTCTTTACAATATCCATACATTGCTAATCGAGCAGATAGTGAGAATTAACAAAATGAGCAAAATGATCAACCTAAAGGTGTTGAATGGATCTGCCACCAAACAGTTCAGCTTAAAATAGAAGGGAATATGTGGTACTGAACAAGAAGAATTCAGATACCATATATGTATCCTGTATTTTATGGCACCCCCCCCCCCCCCCTCTAATAGGCAACTCCTTCACATAAGCCACTCCTCTCTAGAAGAAGTTTATTTAGCCATTCCCCTCCCTTGAGGAAAAATACACTATGTACACCATGAACTTCATGAACATCATGAACATCATGAACATCATGAACATGAAAGAATTCAGATACCATATATGTATCCTCTATTTTATGGCACCCCCCCCCCCCTCTAATAGGCAACTCCTTCACATAAGCCACTCCTCTCTAGAAGAAGTTTATTTAGCCATTCCCCTCCCTTGAGGAAAAATACACTATGTACACCATGAACTTCATGAACATCATGAACATCATGAACATCATGAACATGAAAGAATTCAGATACCATATATGTATCCTCTATTTTATGGCACCCCCCCCCCCCCCTCTAATAGGCAACTCCTTCACATAAGCCACTCCTCTCTAGAAGAAGTTTATTTAGCCATTCCCCTCCCTTGAGGAAAAATACACTATGTACACCATGAACAACTCCCTGGTGAGATTAATAATGGTAACTGAACTAAGTGGAGTGCAAATTGGTCTGAAATCATACGCGTGATTTCAAATATCGAACGAGCGCATAGCGCGAGTTCGATTTGAAATCACAAGTATGATTTCAGACCAAAATTGCAAGACACGAAGTTCAATTACCACTTTATTACACTGATTTTGAAATCACAGTTTTTTGTCAATACTGCTTATTTATTTATCCACTTCCGGAAAAGTATCTTTTTTGAAGAAAAGTAACTTTTTAAAAATGATGCGATTTAGAGCAAAAAATGGTGCAATTTATGAATAAATCACACTGCTATGAGCCATTCAAATTGCAGGGATCACCTGTGATTTCAAAATGGGTGTAATAACAGCTGTAAATACTGTGATTTATTCGCGTCAAAGCAGTTCAGCTTGTAATGCTATCGCACCATTGATTCGGGGAATAGATAACATTAAGAACGTGAATATATGAAAATTTCATACATGGGAACTGCGGAGGAAAGATTTAATAAGTGAGGGATCATCACATATATGTATGCAACTGAAGCACTTGCAAAGATTAAACCTGAAAAAATTCAAACTTAAACGTGATTCGAGCCCATGACCTTGCAATACCGTCGCAATGCTCAAACCAACTGGATTTTCACTCGTTTCCATAGCTCAAACCGCCTTTTGGGAAAGATCTCATGTATATACACACCACGAGTCCACAACTACGTAAAACATGTCAAATTATTCAGTGCACCATTCAATTACGTCAACGTACTATTCAATTACGCACAGGGGACTCGTGGTGGGTATAATATTATATGTTGTCGTTCAATTTTTTCCTTGGTTTAAATTTTATTTTCCTTTGTGTTTTGGTATGGTAATGTATGATAATGAGTTTGAAACAAAGGAAAATAAAATTTAAACCAAGGAAAAAATTGAACCACAGCACATACGTTAGATCTCTGCCTGTAAAGGGAAAAAAGTTTATACAATGGGACTCGTAGTGGATACATACATGAGATCTCTGCCCGCCTTTTACTAAGCCCACGGTTCAAAGAGCACCTAAACAAACCCACGTTTTCATTGCCCAGTGGTAGCGCTGAAGAGGGGGCTAAGTACTTGGTGTATGCACTCACATAGTGAGGACACTAAAGTAAGCAAGGGCTAGGGATGATTAAGAACACTGAAATACGGCTAAGGATGAGTACGGCTAGAGTACAGCTGAGGTAAAGCTTGGCGACTATACTTATAACGCAGACCACTCTATTAATGTGTGAACCTCTCAAACCACAGCCTACACCAAGTACTTACCAAGGGCGGTTTGGGTTAATGGAAACTAGGGCCTACCAACCAACTGAGTTATCAAATCATAATTTCCAAGAGTGTGGGTAGCCAGTTAGCCGGCTCTCCAGAATCGTGAAGTTATGGCTGCAAATTGATGTCGAAATCAGAGAGTGGTAAAATAACCCAAGAAGAGAAAAGCCCTGGTCTCCTGAAACTAGCGATCGACACTACGTCAGAAACGCGTCGCAAATGGAAATGGCAGCGACAACAGTTCATAGTTTATCTGCTACTATACCCCTGCAAAGGTGCCTTAAATAAATAAGGCCGGTTCAAACGTCGAACTTCACATGTGCCTAATGTAATGCAAATGAGAAAAATCTATTGTTTTCCCTCCTTTGCATTAGTTTCGGCACATGTAAATTTCCACGTTTGAACCGGGTATAAGCCACCTAGGTGGCTAAGTAGAGGGTTAACGATTAGTGCAGGGTGTATTTTACATGTGCGCTCATCTAAGGATGGGCATTTTTAACTTGTGGACCGGAGAATAATACTACACGGAAGGTATTTCAGGGAAAAAGTCAAATTTACGTAAATTGTCCTCGAAAAATTTAAAATGAAATTCTAAACTCTTGCACAGATCCCAACAAAGAAAGAAATTACCCCTTAGATCTTGGTAGTTGACAGATAAATTGACGGTGTTTTTATTCCAGGCGACGGGAGTTGTTTCTTCTGCAGTCCGCAGATGTTAAGTTGCAGAAATGGACTGCTGAGTAGTTGGGAGTTGACTGGGCCTGACTGTGACCCAGTATACAAAGTTTGTAGGGCCGCTAACACTGTCTTCTCGGCTTGTCGAGATGCTAGCATTAGGAAATATATTTTGAAGCAATCAGAACTCTAGAATTATCATCTTACTAATAAATATTTTTGTGATCGTTGCAAATCTTATTCAATGGTTGTCTTTACGCTTATGGTAGCCACAGTTCACCTCACTAGAACTTGTTTTATGTTTCAGTTTTATCTATTTATTTTTTTTATTAATCAATTGATTTATTGATCTACTTATTTGTTTATTCATTCACTTACTTTGTTTCTGAACAAGTTTGCTTTGTTTGAATTTTTTTGGTGAGTTATAATGCTTTTACCGGTATGAAGAAGTTTTGATCGCTTTGAGTTTGTTTGTAACGCGCAGTTCGTTTTCATCTCGTCGTTTTCTTACGCGTAAAAGTTGGACAAATTTCCCACCCTTACTGCGGTTATTTTCATCTTTTCCCTCTACCACGTCATCATATTGTTTGACAGATCTAAGGAGAAGAAAACACTCCAATGCTTCTCTTTAATTACACAACAAAAGTATACAAGTCTTTTAATATGGGATTTTCGGAGTGTTTCCTGATGTCTCGGAAACCGTTGTCTCATCCCTTACTTTTTGTTATGGTGTGGGCATAGTTAAGTTTCTTTTCAATTTCTTTTACTCCTCTGTTGATCGCAGAATACGAATAACTGCTGGGGAGATGAATCCACACAAAACCCTCGCACAAAAAAAGCCCTTCTATAAACAACAGAGTTCACATTCGCAACCAACGTTGTACAGCGGCGAGTCGAGCGTTTTGTTTTTGTTTGTGTGTTGTTTTTTTCCTTTTCTTTGTTGTTGTTTTTGCCTGAGTAATTTCGCGAATGTTTGGTTTTGCACGGATTCAGTATATTCGGTTGAAGAATCTCTCGCTACTTTCTTGACCAATCACGAGTAACTCTAAAGTATATCGTGGGTGGCAGCTCATGCTGTCGACTGTATTTGTTTTGAATTCTGATTGGCTTATTGGACTGGGCGCTTCTGTCGTGATTGGCCAGGGTGGTTAAGTCGGTTTCGGTCTTACGCCAGTGAATTTAAGAACCACTCTAATACACAAGTAGTTTAAATTGCCGCAAAGTAGTCTTGAAATACATATAATAAGCAGCTGCATACAAAGACTACATTTATTCTCGAATTTAAAGGGTATTTCAAAAATAATTTCTTCGAATTAACTAATTAATTAAGTAAATAAAATATGATTATTAATTAAACAAAAATTTGCACAATTGATATTGCTAACTGAATTGAACGTTCAATTGCGAAAGAGGTTAAAAGCAAGGATGCTATGGTCCATCTAAAAACCTAATGACCTAAATTAAGTATAGGTTTCACTAAAGCAGATAAATTTACACGAGTTATAATCTTAACGTAGTTTATTGGCGAAAGGAAAGGAAATCAAGGAATTACGGTCGAGCTAGAGACTTAAATACATGCATTCTTGTACTGGAACAGTTAGAATTATACGAGTTAATTCTAAAGCAGTTCAATGGCGAAAGGAGTTTCAATCAAGGAGATATGGTCGAGCTAACTACTTTATATAAACTGAGTTGAATACAGATAGTGCCAGAATAAATAAATATACTCAAGTTAAAACTTACAACGTAGTTCGTTAGCAGGAGGAGGTTAAGGTAAATCAAGACAAGTAATCGTGTTTGTCTTTCGGAGTTCGTTCTGAGGAACTGGCCAACTAATAAAATTGACTCTTCTATACTTTTAGTTCTGAATTGCATCACAGTATAAAAATAAAGCTAGACAGAATACCCCGCAATTCTGTAGTCGCTGTAAATCCCTCTCTCAGAGGAAAAGTTCTTATGGCAAAGATGAGAACTAGCAATTTGAGCAAATAAAATAAATCATGGAAAAGCGATGTGATGGATTCGAATCCCTTTCAAGCCTTTTTACTTTTTGAGGCAAGGTCGCATCGGAATAAAATTGCGTAAACTCTGCTAATCTTCAAAGGGTAAATGAATTCTGATTTGGACTGCTGTAGAGTCTGCCTTTTCGGTAATCTTGCCTTCTTAAGGGAAGCAACTGTTCTATGTTCTATGTAAGTTGGTAACCTTACATACCACCTAAAAGGGAGTATCCCCCTGGCCGCAGGAGAACCAGTCTCGGCTCCTTCGCAGCCATTAGGGAGCTTAAGCAAGAACGACGACGACCCCGAGGACGGCACGTTCGAAAAAACTCATTTGTTTTTCGCCTGTACCAATGGCGGTAGGCTTTTTTCATTTCCTTTCCTCAACTTTTCAAACCGCCGATTTTTCCAACTTAACCCGTCTACGGTTCATTACATATTTTTCTTGGCAATTTTGTCGTTGTGCACTCGCGTCTAACAGAAAACCTGAAAAATGGTCATTTCACGTTGATGTTTTGCAGAGGACGGCAAAAAAATCTACCAGACTGTATTTTGCATGTGCAGTTTCATTGTTTCGTTCATCATCGGTATTGTTTGGTGCTGTTGTAGTCGACGTCGTCGTGTTTTGCTTTAAGTCCCTGTTGTCTTACTCGACATCGGCTGCGAAGAAGACTACATTCTAATGTCAAGTTTTCCTTTGCAACTGCAAAGAATGCTGTTTTTGGCGGCCGAAGGAAAATCGTGGTCTGAGTGCAAAGTTTATTATGTCGGTTTCTGATATCAACAATACTGCTGGTCTTTCAAAATGTAGAATGTTACAAGTTACCATTCCAACAGTCACGTCGATTGTTCTTGGGTGTAGAATTGCACTCAAGTTTGTATCGAAACCGAGATTCGTGAAACGTGAAGTCCTGTAACAACCTCGATCCTGGGGTGCTTTTCCGGCTTGAGCACTGGGGTCGAGGTTGCTGGATGTGACGGATAGCGAGTGATTACGAAGCAGAACAAAGAAGAAAGGCGGTCCTGTAGCAGTTCTGTGGAGACACTATGATGTGGTGGGTAGCGTTCCGGATCAGGACGTTTGAACATCAAACCCAGGTACGTGTAGTATCAAGGTGTTGTGTACTTAGAAAAGAAACTTAGTCCACACTACCTCTCTCCACTTAGGTGGTAACTATGGACACGTGTACCGGTGGTAATTGGAGGGGTAGCCCTGGGATGCTCCCGTCCGGGATGGGGTGGGGGGAGAGGAGTGCAATACTCTATAGTTGCCTCATGCCTTAGAAACCGGGATAATCTCAGATTTTTCTATTTGTTTTACAACATGTATAAACGCTCATCGTCTTATTTCATGGGCCTCTATTGCTTATAACCACGCCAGCTTTCATCTGTAAAACGATTGCAAGTGGTTGGTATTAAATAGATTTAGGCAAGCCTAAAAGCGGAGCTCCTCACACCGTCCCTCCAAAAATGCTTGAAAACTTGTAGAAAGAACTCAGCTTTATGCTTATGTCCCTCCAAAAACGCTTGAAAACTTGTAGGAAGAAAATTTTTCCTCCAAAACCGCTATGAATAATCCGTTTCTTCAGCAAAACATTGTAGACTGCTGTAGACTGCTGGCTGTAGGTTGTGTAGCCACGGCAAGCCGCGAAAAGCGCGCGAAAAACAAAGCCTCGTTTCGGTTTAAGACCTAAATATCCCGGATGACTATGGCCGCCATGTTAGGGCAACGTCGTCGTCGTCGTCGTCGTCGTCGTCGCTAGGCGCACGCGCCCGCGAGCCATGCCGCTAGCCACGATGACCATGAAAACTCAAACGCATGGTTTTCTCAATTTCTATCCTCGCACGGTAGTTATGGGGCTCCGCTCTGCGGCTCTTCGAGCCGCTGTGGAGCTCCGCTAAAAGAAAGTTGACACCATGTGCACAAATATAAAAGACCGTTGAGACACGAAAAACAGGAAGGAAGAGGGAGAAGTAAAACTGATAATGAAGTAACACAACAAAAATGACGTAAAAAAATTGCAAATTGACGTCAATTTTTTATGCGCCTGTCCTCTTATTGATGATAAATTGCGTCATAACATTGTCAAAGTGTTGTGATAGTTAGTTTTGTTTTTTACAATAACAAAACGCGAAAAAGGTCAAATGAAGACTTAAATTAAAATTTTATGTGTCTGTACTCTTATTGATGATAAAAATTAGCCCGTATCAGTGCGCGAGAATTCGCTCAGTTATTGTAAAAAGCTGGTTTGATTCGACTGATATGAGAACAGAATAAAGCAAGTCTACAATGATAAGTTGATAATCCACAGCAGAAACTCGATTTAGACATGCGACTACTTTCTGTTGACTGAGCCTCGTCAATTAGGAAGGAACTATTGATCAATGGGAAGTAGACAAATTTGTTACAAACATCGCAGCCGTAAGTTTTGCTAGACAAATGTTTGAACATACTTCATTTTAAAAATGCACATAGGACACAGATCATTTTTCTTTTATTAAAAGGAAAGAGCACCTATACAGGAAGCTATATTTGCAGCTTTAATTTCAGTACATAACAATATAAAACTACATAGTGGTGGAGCTGAAACAAGACATTCATTTCTAAGACCCGGTTCAGACGCCGCAATTCAGCCGAGCCGAATCGAATTCATTGTGTTAAGTGTCAAAGTACGGCTTCTGAATCAATTCGGAACGACTGATTTAGTTTGGAACGGCTATACCAATTAATCTCTGACCTATCTCAGCCCGGAAGAGCGGCTGTAGACCGGCTCCAATTTGGACGCCGTACTTCACATGAGCTGAATCAAATACATAAATTATTTTGTTTTTCAGGTTTTTCAATGTTTTTACTTGAGAGCATGCGTGGTAGGGTTGTTAAATAACGAAGAAGTTGAATCCTGGAAAACTTGTGTAGTAGGTTATTGGAGAAGCAAATGAGAGGTAAAACTTTGTCCATTCTCGTACGACTCCAAAGTCTCCTTAATCCGACACGTCCACCAGGACTAAGTATATTTGCTTGAAATGTGACATTCCTCTATGCAATAACTGTTTAATTTTTGAATCCAGATAGGAGTCTAAATCCAGGAAAACGAATTTTTTCGCGCAACGTGAACCAAATCTAAACTAAAAAAGGATCATTTTTTCTATGACAAATACAATCAAAGCCTAATCCAATTCTAATCAGAGTACAAACAGGCAGCCCCTCAGAAAAACAAAAAAATTTATAGTTTATACTAAAATTTTATACTAAATTTTTATACTAAATCGGCCATACTAAATTTTTATACTAATTTTTTATACTTAAAAAATAACCCGGATTAAAATTCTAATCAAAATCTTATATACTAAAAAACAGTCCAGCATAAGAATCTAATCCACTTAATCCAGAATCAGAACCGGTAGTTGTTGACATCTGTTAAGAGGTGTTTGTGCTAGGTTGGTGTACCAGCTTTCCAGAGTCAGTCGTTGAAAATAGTTTGTACTGTAGGTTAAGCAATGAGCAGAGTCCCAGTCAATGTTGTGGTTTGTCAGTTGATGATGTACAGCAATCTATTTTACTATCTACTATTACTATTCTACTATATATTTTACTATCCAAGTCTCACAATAGAACACCCGGGTTATTCAAACTAGAATTCAGTAGAAACCGAATCAGTGATCTCCCTGACTAGTAAGTGTTATTATGCTGAAGATGTAGAAGAAAAATCAAAATTCAGCTGTAAGAGCGTCCGTAAAAAGCAAAACCCTGTGACTTGGGACAGATATTATTTAACAAATATTCGCCTCAGGTTCAGTGATTATCGGTGAATATTCACCGATAATCACTGAAGCCTGAGGTGATTATTTCAAAAAAAGATAAGAAAAAGCATTGTACAACACGAAAAAAGTTTATTTCATCAAAAGCCCGCGAACGACTGGCAGCCATTTTGTTCGTCGAGGTGATTATCGGCTGATAATCCGAGAGAACGAACCAATCAGAGCGCGCGATTTTGTATAATCACCTGAGTATTTATACTAAAAAGCATTATTTGAGTAACACATTAATCGGGCAGAAAATACCGGGTTTAGAGTGGATAACCATAATATTGTAACGTACAAGCAGGCAAAACTAGGCTTAAGTGCATACTGTGATAAGCGAATTGTCGACGATGACAGAATCCGTACAAGACACGCTGTATTAAAATTGAATCATAGTATATTATACATAATATGGAGGAATTACGAAACAAAAAGTGTAACAGATGTAAGTGTTATAGATTTCCTAGTGACTTTATCGAAAATGGGGGTGAGTTAAAAACATGCATGTGTAGGGATCTTGGTAGAAAAGCAATAATTAAAAATCTATGCGTTCACAAGAAACAAAAGAAGAAATGTAGAGATTGCAGTGGCTCTCATATATGCGATCATAACAATCTATATTATCAATGTAATAAATGTTCAGATCCCGTTAAAACTAGCATCATAAAATGGATTTTTAACTGCAGATCTAGTGATAAAAAATATAATCGATACGATGCAGATAGGTTTATTGACAAATGCTTCCTTCGATGTCTGGTTGAAGACTATCCGAATTGTTATTACAAAGATTGCAGAGTCCGGCAAGCTACAATATGTTGATTTTGGAGATAACTTAGCGACTATGGGGCGACTTGACAACAACATTGGTCACATAAAGTCTAATTGTGTTTTATGTTGTCGAAAATGTAATAACCAAATAAAACTATTTATAGAACACTATTAGGGGGAGCTCTGTATCCTCTGAAACTACTTGGAGCTGTTTTATGGACGAATCCAGGCTTTGCCCCGTCAAATAAATAGTAAAGTATAGGTTGACCTGGTGAGGTGACACTACGTGATATATCAAAAATATCTAAGCTCCAAATAGGATCAGTAGCTCGACGCCTATCACCATCCTCTAATACTCCAGCGGAAAGAAGATACCTTACCCTCACTCCAAATCGTAATTTTACTTCATCCAAATCGACAGGTCTCTTATAGCTAACACCCTTAATATGAACCTCATTTAAACCCAATGCTGTAATAGGTTCCTTACCAGTTAATCTATTTGGAGTAGAATTATTGACAGCAACGAATATGAATCTGGCAAATATCATACTCATATTTAATATATGCACTATCCGTTTCAAGAATGGTCTCCTCGTTATTATATTTATCATTAAGCATAAAAACGAAATACGCCATCATTTCTTCTTACCCCTCTTCAAGTAAGTTACAATTAAATCATCAAATGCACCTTCAATTACATCCTAAAAATGAGATAACCCCAACTCATAAGTATTGGTTGTTTATATATGATGAAAAATGGTAGGTTTGTGGGATGTGGCTTGAAATGACAACGTCAAAATGGAATAAGGGTAAGTTGAAGCCACACATATGCGCACCAAGGCGACAGTGGTAGAAGGGATTAAACCGTGTTGTTTTCATGGTTTTATTCTCATCTCCAACTAGTTTTGGTTTAAAGACCACTTCTGCAGCCAACATTTGGAAAAATTCAATCGGTCTCATCATTATCCGTATGATTATTAATCAATTTTTTCCGGAAGTGGTGATTTAGGGTGGTAATATTTGAACCCCTGGAAATTTGGTTACAACATCATCTTCCGTCCACGAGTTGGAGGTAAAATCGAACCTTTTTATATGGGTTTCTATTTTTTTTTTTAAATCTACACTCAAAAAACATTATAACCTTTTTGCCTGTAGTGACCTGCCTAAAATGGGAGAGGTCAAGATTTCTTTGACAATACTCACAATGTTTAGATTCTGGAGGCGGAGGTTGAGTAGTTTCGGGAGTTGTTGGTTCTGGTGTTAATTCAATAATTGATTGTTGTGTTGTTGGTTCTGGTAGAGTAGGTTCAGGTGTTGTTGGTTCTAGTGTTGTTGGCTTTGGTGTTGTTGGTTCTGGTGTTGATAATAGCCGGGTACATTCTAAAAATAATTCGTTAATAACTTTTATTTTTTGGTTTATATCTTTTTTTATCTTTGATAATAACCATAATAAGATTTGAAGATATTTTGCTGTTATCCAAAAAATAATTAGTAGGGATAGGATGAGTGTTTCTTTTAGCGATTTCTGATATTCTACCATTTCTTATAATAACAATTAAAAAAGTTTATCATTTTTTTATGCTGGACTATTTTTTTTAGTATAAAAGATTTTGATTAGAAATTTAATCCGAGTTATTTTTTAGTATAAAAAATTGGTATAGAATTTGTGTATTTCTGAGGGGCTGCTCGTTTGTGCGCTGATTAGAATTGGATTAGCCTTTGATCGTATTTATCATAGAAAAAAATGATCTTTTTTGGTTTAGATTTGGTTCATGTTGAGCACAAACGTTCGTTTTCGTGGATTAGACTCCTATCTAGATCAAAAAATTAAACAGTTATTGCATATGGAAACCTCGCATTTCAAGGAAATATACTTGCTCCTGGTGGACGTGTCGGATTAGGTTGAGTAGATTGTGATTCTGGATTAGGTTGAGTAGATTGTGATTCTGGATTAGGTTGAGTAGATTGTGATTCTGGATTAGGTTGAGTAGATTGTGCTTCTGGATTAGGTTGAGTAGATTGTGATTCTGGATTAGGTTGAGTAGATTGTGATTCTGGATTAGGTTGAGTAGATTTTGATTCTGGATTAGGTTGAGTAGATTGTGATTCTGGATTAGGTTGGGTAGATTGTGATTCTGGATTAGGTTGAGTAGATTGTGATTCTGGATTAGGTTGAGTAGATTGTGATTCTGGATTAGGTTGAGTAGATTGTGGTTCTGGATTAGGTTGAGTAGATTGTGATTCTGGATTAGGTTGAGTAGATTGTGATTCTGGATTAGGTTGAGTAGATTGTGATTCTGGATTAGGTTGAGTAGATTGTGATTCTGGATTAAGTTGAGTAGATTGTGATTCTGGATTAGGTGGGGTAGATTGTGATTCTGGATTAGGTTGAGTAGATTTTGATTCTGGATTAGGTTGAGTAGATTGTGATTCTGGATTAGGTTGAGTAGATTGTGATTCTGGATTAGGTTGAGTAGATTGTGCTTCTGGATTAGGTTGAGTAGATTGTGCTTCTGGATTAGGTTGAGTAGATTGTGATTCTGGATTAGGTTGAGTAGATTTTGATTCTGGATTAGGTTGAGTAGATTGTGATTCTGGATTAGGTTGGGTAGATTGTGATTCTGGATTAGGTTGAGTAGATTGTGATTCTGGATTAGGTTGAGTAGATTGTGATTCTGGATTAGGTTGAGTAGATTGTGGTTCTGGATTAGGTTGAGTAGATTGTGATTCTGGATTAGGTTGAGTAGATTGTGATTCTGGATTAGGTTGAGTAGATTGTGATTCTGGATTAGGTTGAGTAGATTGTGATTCTGGATTAGGTTGAGTAGATTGTGATTCTGGATTAGGTTGAGTAGATTGTGATTCTGGATTAGGTTGAGTAGATTGTGATTCTGGATTAGGTTGGGTAGATTGTGATTCTGGATTAGGTTGGGTAGATTGTGATTCTGGATTAGGTGGGGTAGATTGTGATTCTGGATTAGGTGGGGTAGATTGTGATTCTGGATTAGGTGGGGTAGATTGTGATTCTGGATTAGGTTGGGTAGATTGTGATTCTGGATTAGGTTGGGTACATTGTGATTCTGGATTAGGTTGGGTAGATTTTGATTCTGGATTAGGTTGGGTACATTGTGATTCTGGATTAGGTTGGGTAGATTGTGATTCTGGATTAGGTGGGGTAGATTGTGATTCTGGATTAGGTGGGGTAGATTGTGATTCTGGATTAGGTGGGGTAGATTGTGATTCTGGATTAGGTTGAGTAGATTGTGATTCTGGATTAGGTTGAGTAGATTGTGATTCTGGATTAGGTTGAGTAGATTGTGATTCTGGATTAGGTTGAGTAGATTGTGATTCTGGATTAGGTTGAGTAGATTGTGAATCTGGATTAGGTTGAGTAGATTGTGATTCTGGATTAGGTTGAGTAGATTGTGATTCTGGATTAGGTTGAGTAGATTTTGATTCTGGATTAGGTTGAGTAGATTGTGATTCTGGATTAGGTTGGGTAGATTGTGATTCTGGATTAGGTTGAGTAGATTGTGATTCTGGATTAGGTTGAGTAGATTGTGATTCTGGATTAGGTTGAGTAGATTGTGATTCTGGATTAGGTGGGGTAGATTGTGATTCTGGATTATGGTGGAGGCAATGCAAAATACCCGGGTTTTGATTTACCAGGTTAAATCCCGGGTATTTTGTCTCCATCTCCCTACTGCCGTTGATTTTCAAAAATTGCGAGATCGCCGCACTCGGATCTGAGGGTCAAAACGTGTAAGGCATTGAAGAGCCGTGCAGACTAAACCGTATAGAATCTCGCGAAAACAGTATTTCTAGGTCAGCAGTATCAAAAGCGACCGAAGCTCCAAGAGAATAAGCGTAACCAGGTGTTGAACGGAATGAGTATAGAATGGAATGGCCGTCATTGATTGCCATAACGATAGCATTTTGAACCATAAGAAAGACACTTTCTCTTGAAGAGAATTTTTTTTCTTGAATGTAGATTGAAACTTCTCGTGAACTCAATCTCAAAAGTTCTTTCGACTTAAAGAGCAATAGCACTTTGGACAATGTGCGGATTATTCTCATCTATTAAATCACTAAACTTCAAAAAGTAAGTAACGGGTAAACAGTCTTTCTCCATTGTTTATTCACTTCTAATAGGGTTAGTCTTTGATGTCTTTCTTTTTAGAAGCTTCTTTTTAATGCTTTGTCCCTGTAATTGTGTAGATTTTGACACGAGGAGGTTTTTCATAATTCTTTCTGGTCCCGTTACATCTCTTTAGACGTAATTGTAGCTGAGTCTAACCTTGTGTTCATTCTATAAACATAAAAACTATTGGACGCTGCGGAACGTCTGGCTTATTACCACAAATAAACCACTGATTATCAGCTCTTTTTTACAACCTTGTGTACATAGGGAAACTTTGGCACTTTGGATCTGTTACTCTTCCATTCTAGTTTTCCGCTGAGGAAACATATAGCGAGCTATTCACCATGCACAGTTCCGAGTGCATGGCTTTCTGCCTGAAACAATATTTACTTGTAACTTAAATGGCATACGTTTTAACTGAAGTAGTTCCCTAAAACCGAATTTGATACACCATTAGAGACATCTAATCAGCCGAGTGTACAGGAGTTAATAAACAATCGAAGTATCTTGGAAATACTGAGGGAACGGCGACACGGCGCAAGAAGGAAGCTGACAGTTCGTAGCAAGGTTAGTCCGGCTGTGCACTACAAACAGGAAATCATGATGCTGTTTTGATAACAGGAAAAACCATGATGGGGAAATCAAAAATCCACACACTAGCGGACATACGAATTGGTATCCGTGGTATTGCGCTTCAGTGGATCAAAAGCTATTTTTCTGGACGTCAACAATTTGTACAGTTTATCCAAGCTTGCTCATCGAAACAAACCAGTAAGTGTGGTGTCCCCCAAGGCTCTATCTTATGTCCTTTGTTATTTATATTATATATCAATGATCTTCCCAATGCATGTAAATTTACACAGCCTTTGCTCTTTGCTGATGACACCAGCATCTTTTATTCTCATTCAGATCCTAATTGTTTAGAATCCGTGTTAAATAATGAACTGTGTAATCTTGACATTTGGATGAAATGTAATATGCTTGCAGTAAATGTTAAGAAAACTAATTACATTATTTTTAAATCGAGGCAGAAGAAACTTAGTAAATCTTTTTCTCTATCGTTTGGAAATCAAATGTTGAAACAAGTAAGCGAAAAAAAATTCTTAGGTGTCTATATTGAAGAGAATTTTACATGGAAACCTCATATTAGCTTTGTATGTAAACAAATATCTAAGTCAGTTGGTATAATATTTAGGTCTAGATACTGTTTATCCTCTAATACTAAACTTACTTTGTATTACACATTAATTTATCCATATATTACTTACTGTAATTCAGCCTGGTCGTCTACATATGTTACTAACTTAAACAGAATTTTTTATTTACAAAAACGAGCTGTGCGAGCTATTGCCAATTTAGACTATCGAGAACATACTGCTCCCTTATTTGCTAAACTGGGCATCTTAGATATTTTCCAAGTCAATGCATTGCAAATAGCCAAATTTATGTTTTATTATCACAAGCAATTATTGCCTCCGATGTTTCTTAGTTTGTTTTCTACAAGTAGTCAAATACATAGCTATGACACAAGAACAGCCAAGTCTTATCGACCACATCACTGTCGTACTAATCTTAAGCAGTTTACAATTCTCTACCAGGGTCCAAAAATTTGGAATTCTCTCCCAATATCGATTACTGGTTCGACTAGCTTTTCTGTTTTTAAGAAAAAAATGATTGAATTTTTAATGAATCGAGTCTGAATTGACCTAGCCGCATTTCCACAACAAATTTATGAACGTATTGCTAACTGAGGTGGCCTCCCCTATAAGCCTGGTGGTTTCTTGGAGGTCTCCTCGCCCTCACATAATTGTTAATGTTGTAGTTTAATTTAAAAGTGGCTAATAATGATGATGATGATGATGATGATGATGATGATGATGATGATGATGATGATGATGATGATGAATTGAGGTATTTAAGTTAGTAAAACACCAAGGTATTTCAGAAATATAAAGGAACAGTTACACTGCACTGGGAGGAATATAGCCAAGCAGGAAGATTTAGGTAAAGGAGTCAGTAAGTATTTCAGAAATATGACGAAGCTAGGACCGTTACACGGCACAAGAAAGAAAAATAAGCAAACAGTCAGACGGTTCGTGACGTGTGTACTGTGCAAGCTAGAATATTTTAGGCCTATGACAACTGGAGGAATGGACGGTCAAAAATATGTACGCTAGAAGAAGTATTAAGAAACAAGAGTTAGTTAACCGCCAATTCATACGTACATTTCTGAATAACGAAGGAACTGTTTCGCAGCACAAGAAGGAAACATAAGAAAGCCGGCAGTCGGTGCAATCTGGTAATGTAATTACCAGTCTCCGGAACCTCCATTTGGTCTAATTTTCGTACTTCGAGCTGCAAAAAAACTTACTTTCTTTCCTTTTCACAAAATTTCTTTTGGTATTTTGGAATAAGGGTACAATATGCTACAAAATTACTATGCAAAAAAAATTTTTACTTCATAGGCACTTTAAACAAATTGTTACGTTTCAGTTCTGGAAAAATTGGCCCCAGTAAACCTAAAGTAAGTAATTTCCTCGCACTTCCCTTGTTGCTGTGATATATTATTACTCTCAGCCGCTTTCGATGGTACAGGTCGATCGTCCTAATTTTACTTAGTCGGATTACTTGTGCTCACTCGCGAATCATACGAAAGAACCAAAGACACCAACAAGCGACTTTCTATCAATCAAACAGCGAGTATATTTTTCATTTGCATCTTGATGCAAATTAACGAGCAGATGGTAATGTTCAAGAAGAAATATTTCAGTTCGGCTTTCACTTGAATGTCTCTATCTAGTGGAGGCTATGCCGTGGTCGTATGCCTAATAATCTAAAAGTGTCATTAAGAGCATTTTAGTATTTGGGGAGCCTATCTATCGCCCTTGTCGAGCTAATTGGCGAGGTCCCTAATTGCAATCTTACCTCCAACAGGTTTCCGCCGTTTTTGGTGAATCCTGTTTTCAACCCGTTTCTACAGCCCTTTGATCATTTCATGCAACTGTCTTCGACAATTTCATTTTTTCACCTTTTCACGTCTTTTGTTAAAGCGCCAAATTTGACGGCTGGAAAAAGTACAAAGTAACAGTTCTTCTCGAAGAATCTAGAAAAATTCTCGCAGTGGTCGAACTTGTTGCAGTCTTTGATTTTCTGAGTCGAGTGGAACTGAGTTGCACGGACTAGAACCCAACACTTGATACTTAAACTAAACCCTAACACACCTTCGATGGACGAAACAAAATGTCAAAAAGTTTTGTTATTTATCAATGACGAACGATAAAAACATCAGTCATGTTATTGAAAGATGGAAATAATTTATGAGAGAGTCAAGCTGAGAGACGATTTCAGCAACACATCTCATTTCCTCTTCCTCCGGAAAAAAACGTAAATGACTACACGAGTTCTGATGGAACGTAAAATACTAAGAACCCAAAACATATTATCAACATTAAAATCTTGAAACCTTGAACTTTTTGTAGAAGCTGAGAGACTGCTATTAAAAGAAACTGTTTATCCACGAATACCCCCTCTATGTTCGCAATATCGTATTTATGGCAAATTCCCGGCCTTTTCAAAAAATACAAAACAGCATTTTTTCCAAATTGTACGATTCAATTTGCCGCTTTTTCGCTTTGTTTTGCGATTTTTGCATTTGCTATTTTGTAAATTGTAGAATTGAAGACATGTTTTCTTGCGGTTAATTAAGATGCGAAATAAATTCCTCGCCATCTTCAATACCGCTATGCATATATGACAAAGTGCCCCGCTCCGTTCATTTAACCTTACGACGCACGGATCATAAAAATAATCACGAAACCAGATTCGAATCCGCTTAAAGAAATCTGCAGGATAAAACCCATTGGCGAATTAGAGAGACTGGAAAACTATTGGGGTTCCTTTCTCTTTGCCGACTTTAGTTCATGATATAGCGGAGTGTCCGCCGGATAAAGACGATTTTCATGAAACAAAAGTCCACTAGTAAAAATATGAAAGCACATACCGCTATTCTGTTTGTATGGCAGATGTTTCGGCGACCATCGAGTTGTTACACAACTAGGTAATGCTGCAGGTCCGCGGAGAAAGTTTGATACAGAATTTAGCTGGCGCTGAATCCGTTTGACCAAGCTTAGATGGGGAAGGAAAAATGCTTACTAAAATACTTACTATCGAAATAAAATTGGTCGATGGCCATAAAGTGAACGTTTTCAAGGACTTTCGTTTTCAAGGACCCTCGCCTTTGTCGGAAAGTAAAAACCGTCTTTGAGAAAAACCAACACAATACAAACCTCTTGAGAAATGATCAAAGGGTTTAATGGACATTGCTCTGCAAGTAAAAAGTTTATTTCCCAGTAATTCTAGGGGGAAAATTGAACCGAGAGGTAAATCTGTAAACAAAACTCCTTAATAACACTCGGGTCAGGAAATGAAAATTAGAAAGTCCCATTATACTTGATGACTCAACAAAATTTACAAATAATGTCATTTAGTTAGATGAATAATTTGACGGCCTGACTCCAGTTGACTTTTCAATTTTATCCAAGAGATCCGAGTCACAGCAAGCATTTAGTTTTTGAGCTTATAGAGGAAGAAACTGAAAAGCTAAAACGATAGAGAAATGCACAGTGAAGAGGAAATTATGATAAATTTTTGTCTTAAGGCTGGGTGAGTGTTTTCAACTTTGACTGAAATACCGTTGGATTTGCAATAGAGCGCAAAATTAAAAACACTTGAATGTTGTCGTTAAACGTTTTCAACAAAATTTCAGCATAAAGCAGGTGGAATATAAATATTGACAATTTTTTTACCTGAAGACAAGCGGTGTCAATATTGCTTTAAAAAGGACTAAAAAAGAATAAAAAAAAAACCAATGCAAATTTGAGTTATTTTAACTTTGATTTTCTTTGTCAATGATTGATACGACGGGTATAAAGTGAGTGTGAACTGGTTAGCCATAGAGTGCGATGTAGTCGCAAGACAGTCGAGAATTGATTTCCATTAATTTGTTTAGAAAAAGGTGTGCTAAGATCTTATTCAATTACAACGTACGCTTGAGATAATTCGCAAGGAAAGGATTAATATCAGAGTCAGAGACCATTGTACGAGAGCTAATAACATTTGAGCGCGACAATATGAGGTTTTCTTCTAATGGTCATATTATCCTTGGTTGAATCGGGTTCCTTGCGTACAATCTTTGCATGTCTGAGGTTGAAAAAATTTTAGCTCTAATGTGGCAGAGTTCTGTTAGGGACATTTCACCGCAAATTTATTTGATTTTACGAGTTCACTACAGAGCATGCTCAGATCGTCCGCCCACAGGTTATTTGCCTGGATAAACCCATTTAGTGCTTAGTGCTAATACCATCAGCTCAACTAATAACAACCAATAAAACACATCAAGCATTCCCCAATCCGACGTGCCGTTTTGTTCACAATAGTTATTAGCTGGCTTCCTTGTGACCCGGCCTCCTGGAGGGGCGAAGATTTGACTAAATAGTGGCGTAAGTCAACGACGTTTTCCTAAGAGCAGGGACCACAAGTAATATGATCTATGCAAACACAGATTGGGTGAGGACTGTGGTTTCGTTTTCCAATGGTTTTCATCGCTTTTACTCCTCTAAAGCTACAGGCCAAAAAGCGTCTGATTGTTAACTGCTTCCGCGGGGAAGTTGTTTTTCAATTTTCGTTCACAGTTAGTTTCTTTGCACATCAGTTGCATTCATAGCTGTCGACTTAGTAATCAACTATAACCGCTAACCCCTCACGATCTTTCTTATCTCAAGTTTTAAAATAAAAAAAGAAATCCTCGGCGGGCTCTCCCCAAGTAATTAAGCTTTTTTTAGGTTTAACATACTAATATCGCACAAAGAAAAACACTGTAGACAGTTTCTCATCGCCAGGAGGCTGAGTAGAAGTTTCACTAAAAAAAATCACTTTATATCGCTGCACATTGATCAAACCACCACGCGCTGGATTTCCAAAGTCACTTTGAGCGAATTTTCTTAATGTGATTTGCTATTATCATAGATAGTTCTAATACGCTCAAACCATGGCTGATTATTAATTCTCTGAATGCAAGCAGCTAAAACGTTCGTCGCCCACACAAGTAACCCCTGCTAAGTCCAAAGGCTTTGCATTTGGCTCACCTGCTGCGAAGTTCTTTCCGAGCCAATTCTAGTCAATTTTAGTTAATTGGCTGATATAGTTGCTAATTTCAATAATCAGGCGTTATTGTTTCATCTATTTGGGCCACAGTTAATTGATACAACCACCACAACGAACCGGAACTGATTTTCATGCACACAAAAGGGTATGTACGTAACTACGGTAGAATATATTGCGGGCAGGTAAACGCTGGAAACAGAAGGCTGTTAAACACCATCTTGTCAAGGTGCTCTAGTCTTGGAAACACAACTGTGCCCTTGCAGCTCTTATATATTTCGTAAGTACAGTATATGAATTAAGGTTTCAGTTTTCTTTAGTTTTCAGTGATGGTTCAATTCAAGTTCTAGACAATCTTAGCTGAAAAATTAGACGCAGATCGAACACGAAAGCAGTTATGTTAACAGAATTCTAACTTGACCGCAAAATTGTGGCGCATGAAAAAGAAAACAAATTTCACTTTGACTTTTAATCGCTAAAAAAAACATTTTCGTTCTCTTGACCATTTCACAATGTTTCTTTCTTGCGAAAATCGAGAATCGTTTTCAATTTTTCTTTTTTTTTCTTGGCTTTTTGTGGGTTGACGACTACTTGTCTGTGAACGAGTCTCTTTATCGCCTTACGTTTTCCATTATTTCTACAATTTTCTCCTCGTAAACGGAGAATTGCTAAATCATTTAGTGAGAAAAACGAACTCAACAGTTTGTCCAGGGTTACAAGAACTTGAAGTGACCTGAGTGTCTTTTAGAACTGTCAGTTTATTTTTCGTATAAATAAGGTATAACACGGTCATACATTTTCCCTACCTTATAAGGGGAGTAGTTTGTATTAACAGAAATAATGCCTTTCAGTTGTTAAAAGGATAATCATATTTTTCTAAGCAACATTATACTAAGACCTTTCTTGATTCAATTATAACCATCTTTTCACTTAGAATGAGAAGCAAAACGAAACTATGATTTTAGTAATTTTCTTAAGATTACTCAATACAACGTCTACTCCGACAATCTCAGAAAAAGTAAACATTTTCCAATCAATTAAATGGTGCAATCGTATCCGTCACATTCCTTACAATTATTTTGTTCGTAGGACGTTATTTAGTAAGTGTTTATTACGGCACAAGTTAAAAAGAAAATCAAAGATACTAATTCTGTTATTCTAAATTAGCAAAAGTGTCGCGAAGTGGCATTATCGTTCTTAGCATTACATTTTTGCGTGTAGAATATGCCCGACTCAAATTAATGAATCAGTTTTACAAAAAGGCTTCGAATCTTTGAGAAACTTTCTGGCTTGTCATAAAATATTAATAATTCCGGCGGCTTCTAGATCTCGGATCGGTGTTTCGTGAAATAAGGAATGTTTGTAGCATATGCATGGTGACGCTACAGACATCTGTGGCAACCGTACAGGGCATTGTCTAAGCCGGCGAACAAATTCTTTCTACCCATGAAGCATTTGATTGTACGCAGTAAACGCGAGGAAAAAATTTCGCGCGTGGGCTTGTTAGCGTTGCCCAGCCTCAAACAAAACCACGAATTAACCAATTAGATGACTAAGCATTAAGCTGGAAAAAATGCGGCTCCATTTTCCTTCACAATTTTTACACTCCTTAAGCGAGTCGATATTGTTAAAATCCTGTTATGAAGGATCCTAAGAAATAACATGCATTGCCTGCTTCACAGCATTAATAATCAAAAAAATAATTCTGACCAAAGTAAATCCTTTTTATAATTACTAATTCACAGCGATCAAGCCCTAATCAGTCACCTCTGATCTATGTTTGGGTGAAGAACACAATCTAGCCCCAATCTAGTTTCTCCATTCGGGTCGCAAATTTTCGAGATTTTGCGATGACGATAGAAAAAGAAATGGCGTGGCTCCGTAAAATAGCTACCAAACATATTTTGGGTTGATGAATTGCAACTTTTTAAGTTAATTTTTTTTTTATTTTAAACCAGCGTAGCATTTAACTGTGTCTGACCGTCCGCCTGGTAACAATGTGCGCTTTTCTTTCAAAGTTTCTCCGGATAGAATCAAATTTAATTTTGAGCTACTATTTTAAACTGCCTTCAAGAAACTGCTTTTAAACTTCATGAAAAGTTCTACTGGTCTCCGTGACCAAGCTTTCCCATATAACGGAGTTTAAAAACACGCTTTGGGATTGTACTTTTCAAACAGGCCGCGTTGAAAAGCTTGGCGTATCAACTGAAATTTGAAATATGCTATCCGGCTATCTTAGTATTGTATAAGTTTGATCGTGTGGGATTTTGACTTGCGATTCGACTTTATTTTTCAAGAGAACGACTGAAAAAAGAATATAGGACTCCGTCTTGTCTGCTTAATTGTCTTACATTTCAGCCTTAGATAAGACGCTCGTTCTCAACAGGACGATAGACGGTCGAAGCAGGAGAGTCGCCAACTCTCGTATTTTGACTGACTTTTCACCAGAAAACAACAGTACGATGCGGAATAGGAAAATTAATGTAAACTGAACCATTCAGTTTTCTCAGAAAATAACTATTTCTTTCCACTGATAAGACAACTTAAAACCACGAAAATGTCTGACCGGGACAAGTTAAACTGAAATCAGGTACTTTTTCCATGTGTTTTGTATTTTGCCTATTTCGAAGTGACTTGATGAAATCAAAGATATTTTCTGCGGTCTTTTTTATGTTTGTATGTTTGTTTGAAAGTGAAAAGATTACTTGCAGTAACAACATGCAGTGTTAGCAGGTGACCAAAAACCGATTTTACTCTAAAAGGAATTCACTACTTCAACGGCTGCAGTATTAACAACTAAAACCGGCTGTGATACGGAGTGTTTTCCTGGTGCCTAAATGTTTTTGTTATTGTTGTTACTCATCGCTTCTTAGAAATAGAATTAGACAGTCTTCTGGAAGGAAAGGAATTGTGTTCGAAAAGTGAATTAATAGACCTAAGCAAAATAAAAACTGAAATTGAAACTGGGGCTACTTTCAAACGAGGTACCAGTGTCGCAATGGGCTATGGCCCGGATGTAGCAAGGCTTTGCTACTGCTTGGATTTAGAGCCATTGAATTTATTCATCGAATCTATTCAATTATGTCAGTTGATCGCCTAAAAATTGGCTCTCGTTTAAATAAATTAAATATATAGCTTACGTTAAAGTTGCCGACGGTTCAGCGAAGGATTGCGGCGAAGTCACAAACTGAGCTAGGCGGGCAAAGCTTACCGTGTCACAGGGCTTTGGTAAGACTTGTTTTAAAACATCACGCTGCTTCCCTGCTATAAGCGACAAATTCAGCCAGACAATTTGGCTATCATTTAATTGCGAGGACTTTCTATGGTCGAAGCTGGGGGTAAGGTGTGCTGTAATAAAACAGGGTGGGGATGTGCAGCATTCTTGTTACCTTACTTCATACGAACATGATCGCGACTTATAACTGGTTGACGCGTGCTTCAACATTTTTCACTTTACCTTTATGGGCCGCGCATACCTATACATACTGAGCCTATTTTTATTATTTACTACAATGGAAGTTCTCTACAATAAACCGCATCATGATCGTTTTTCGGATATTTCACATCCTTTTTAACCTGCACTTTTGCTTTTGTTTTCCCAGTTATAATTCCAGCTAGCCACCATGTCCACGCTCTATGCAATCCTATTGGTAGCCACAGCATGTCATATTCTACATGCCAAGCCAATGAACGACAAACGAGAGCTTTCATCCACTAACGATGAGCCCAACTTTGCTGATGGCGAGTTTGCAAGATCCCTGAATGATCCTCAATATTGGATGGGACGTTTCGCTGACTGGAAGGAGGACCTCAATGACCCCCAATATTGGAGGGGGCGTTTTTCTGACCCTCAATACTGGAAAGGTCGATTTAGTGACCCTGAGTACCTTAAGGGTCGTTTCTCTGATATGGAATCTGATAAGAGAGTGCCCCAATACTGGAGGGGCCGATTTAGTAGAAATATGCTAAAAAACGTTCCACCAGGCGAAGGTGAACAGCGAGAACTAAGAGATTTCGCTCCCGGACGGTTTGGCCGGGACTTCCAAGGCCGCTTTGGGCGTGAAGATTTGCAAGGAAGATTTGGCCGGGAAGAACTCATGCAAGGGCGTTTTGGTAGAGAGGAAGAGTTACAAGGACGATTTGGACGCGAAAGTGACCAAGGACGGTTCGGTCGTGAAGATTTGCAAGGACGCTTTGGACGAGAAGAAGACGAACTGCAGGGACGATTTGGACGTGAGGAAAATCAGGGACGATTTGGCCGTGATGATTTGCAAGGCCGCTTTGGACGAGAAGAAGAGCTACAGGGAAGGTTTGGGAGGGAAGAAGACCAAGGCCGATTTGGCCGTGATTTTATGCAGGGACGTTTTGGACGCGAAGAGGACTTACAAGGGCGATTTGGACGCGAAGAAGACTTGCAGGGGCGTTTTGGCCGCGATGAAATCGAAGAAGATAGTGAAGAATACGATCAAGGGCGGTTTGGTCGAGACAATCTGATGGATTATTCAAATGATCTCCTTGAACAAGTAGAGCAAAATCTCGCCGAAAATGAGCCCAACGAACCCAAAAACGACGACAAGAGAGAAGTTAAGAGCAGTTTAGAGGACAACAAGGATGAGGGAACAGAGTCTTAACAATTGACACATTTGGTACGTATATATGTAACACTGACTAAACTTTGCTTGACCTGACAAACTACAATTTCAGGCCGTAATTAGAATGTACTAAAAGTGGTCGTATTTTGTACTGAAGAGGTATTTGTCTCGAGGATTTCTTTATTCTGCGCGACGTGACTAAATAAACCCGACCTCCAAGAAAAAAAAAACACTTCCCCTTTCACCCCAAATACTTTTATACCACAGGTGTTAAACACCTAAAACGACAAAGCAGATAAATAAATAAATAAATAAATAAATATACATTTATATAGCGGACCTTTACTTAAACTTCTTTTGGGAGTTGTCAAAATTCCCCTCTCCACTGCTCTCCATCTCCCCGCCCAATTCGTCGTTTCTTGACATTTTTTTTAGAAATGGTTCAAAATTCTAAATTTTGCTGCAGACCGCAAGATTCGCCAGGTCTGTTAAGACTCGAATTAAGCTAATCCTTTTACAGGCACATACTAACTTTTGCTTTCTCCGCTACAGGACGTTCACAAAAGATGTGGGAAGAACTGAAAACACGGATTCTATAAGTTGTTGAAAATTTGAAGCACTTGCATATAGATAGCGTTAGGTTGACTAGGCATCAATTCTTGGGTGTCACACACACACTACAAACAAGCATCACATCAGGGTAGCATGGCATGTTTTCTCTTTCAATTGTACAAACATTGCACATGTTTCGTTACTTTCTAATTCCAGCGAAAATAAGGCTTATTTAAAAATTAAAGATTAGTTAATTAAGGGAGAATGTCTAAGCCGTGTAATTTCTCTCTGTGGCTTTCTGCAACCAAACTAATGTCACCTAACTCGAGAACAAAATTTGTTATCTTGAAAAGTGTTAAATATAGATTAAGAGCGACAAAACAAGACCAATAAAAATAGACAAAAAAGTAGCGTTTGTCATTTTTGTTGTCTCGGCTTCATTCCAAGTAGTATTGTATAGTTAGTTTCTAAAGAAACTTGAGCTGCGTCGGTGGGGAATTCAAACACAAGAAATTGGGATAATCAAACAAGTTGATAAAGAAATTTAGTTTTGATACCACCGTAAGGTAAAAAAGGGGGTGCTGACTTTTCAAGCGTTAGCCCTTCGTCGGAATGTATGAGAGGATTATTTATACAGAAAAGTTTGGAGCTATGCTATTGGTGGAGCCATAAGTAAGTAAGTAAGTAAGTAAGTAAGTAAGTAAGTTGCCTTTATTTAAACACGATGTAGATAAAAGCTGACAAGCTTGTGGGGTCGTGTAAAATTAAAGTATTAATAAAAATTAAATTAATATTTACAATCATTTAAGCTATTTACATTTGGATTTATAAAACTATTTACATTTGAATTTAATTTAAAAACTAGCGCTAAAAGTAGATAAAATCTTTCTGTTTAAAATTAGTGGTTGACACAGATAAAACTTTAAAATTGAAATTAATAAAAACATCCGAAGTTTTAAGCATGTGGACGAGGTCCTTTCGACGTGTCACATTTGCCAAGTCCTTATGTTTAGTTGCGAGCGTATTCCAGAGTACGGAGCCTCTGTAGGCTAAGGAGTCTTTCATATAACGCGTATTAAAACGCGGCACTATCAAAGATTCGCGTGCCCTAGTTGAGATCTTATGGTCTCGCTTCGCAATAATGCATTTACTTAAGATGGTGGGTAATGTGTCGTTATATGCGTTTTGCACGAGCTTCAACACGGCGAATTTGTAATGGAAATTGATATTTGTCCACGCAGACCGTTCTAGTACTTCGGTGGAAGCCATATCTTTGGGCAGATTATAGATAATTCTAGCGGCTCTACAGTGCAGTCTTTCAATGGAATTAATGAGTTCTGTATTGCAGCACGATCCCCACAGAACTAAGCCGTAGTTCACGGAGGGCAATATGATCTTAAAATAAAAATCTTCAAGGACTTCTTTTGGTAGAAATCTTGATCTCTTAAGCAAGCTTAATTTGTTCACGAAACTCTTTTTGAGCTCCTGTGTGTGGAGGATCCAACCGAGATTCTCGTCCACTGTCATTCCTAGCAAGCGTGTCTTGTTGACCCACTTAATGGCAGACTCCCCAATGGTAATTGGCGCAAGAGACTTTGTAATATTTCCTCTACAAATGAGCATCGCCTCGCTTTTGCCTGGGTGGGGTGTAAGCCTGTTAGTAAGACACCACGAGTGTAACTCTCTCAATGCAGTGTTGAGTTTTGTAATGGCCCCGTCTGCCGTATCACTTATGCAGTAAATTGTTGTGTCGTCAGCGTACATATAGACTTCTCCGGTTTCTACAGATGATGGTAGGTCGTTTGTAAACAGGGTGAAGAGTGTTGGACCCAGAACAGACCCTTGTGGGATGCCGAATGTGACTGGGAGGAAGTCTGATTTCGTTCCGTTGACAGTTGTGTATATCAGCCTTCCTTTTAGATAGCTCCTAAGCCAATCTAGAATTGGGCCCCGAATACCAAAGTTCTTTTGCAATTTCATTTCTAGGACCGTATGAGATACGCTGTCAAATGCCTTTTTAAAGTCTATAAAGGCGACTGCTACAACCAGTCCTGAGTCAACGGCTTTTCTCCACGTCTCAGTGAGGTGAATTAGCAACAATTCTGTCGAGTGTTTTGCACGGTATGCCCATTGTCTGTCTGATGCAAGCTGATTCTCTATAAAGACGTGACGTACGAGCGTGTCATTTATCTCGGATTCCAATATCTTGCTTGGTACACTTAGCAGTGATACTGGTCTGTAATTCCCCCTGTCCGTTTCATCATCCTTTTTGAAAATAGGGGTAAGTCTCGCTGTTTTCCAGCTGGTGAAGACCGTTTTTGTCTCGATACTGTGTTGGTATAGGCTAAGTAAGGAAGGAACAATTGAATCACTTGCTAGCTTTAAAAGTTTTGGCTGTATGTCGTCAGGGCCTGTTGATTTGTTCGTTTTTAGTGCATTAACTTTATACCGTATCTTTGACCACGAGACATTGAAGTCTACGAGTAGCGGTACGTTCTTCGTGTCAGCATTTACAACAGTGGCTCCCTTTACATTGTCAGCCGGTGGTAAGTTATCAGATAGCTTTTGTCCAATCGTTGCGAAAAATGAGTTCATGAGGCAAGCTTTCTCGGAATCATCAAGTGCTAGGGTATTATCGTCCCTTTTCAGTGGACCGATGTTCTTACGTATCCTAGGATTGGTAGCCTTCATAATTAGGTTCCAATATGCTCTCGTGCTTTTGACCTCACTGAACATTTTTGAGAAATATGCTGCCTTGGCCTTTCTTAGATCTGAGGTGACCTCATTTCTAACCCTTTTGTATTCCGTCCACTGTTGAGGGCATTTAGTAGAAGCCGCTGCTTTAAATAACTTGTATCTTCGATTCATCTTGTACCGAATATCGCATGTAATCCAAGGATCGGAGCTGCTTCTGACTTTGACTTCTTTCCAAGGGGCGTATTCATCACATATGTCATTGAATAAACATTGCCAGGCCCACAGATGATCGTCGGGATCGTCAAAAATGGATGCAATCTGGAACGGCGCTGTTTCAAGATCGTGTCTGAAACTGTTTATATCCATTCTCTTATAGTCTCTTGTCTTGATAATCTTGGGTGGCGGTCTTTTGTTTTTTATTCTAATGGTCGCATAAATTAAGTGGTGGTCTGATATACCCAGAGGGAATACGCCTGAAGAACTGACAAGGTCTTTTCTTGTAGTTACAATAAGATCGATTAAGGTGCTAGATGTTATTGTTAATCTTGTAGCTTCTTGAATGACATTTTGCATATTAAACATCTCGAATATAGAACGTAGTTTGTTGATGTTTGCGTTCGAAATATTTGTGTCGCTTTCTTGATTACCTTCGATAAGAAGGTTGCAGTTGAAGTCTCCCAGTAGAAAAATATTAGAAGACTTTAACCATGCCTTTTCAAGGGGCGAGCTAATTAAATCAAAGAATTGATTGAAGTCCGGTGGTCTGTACATGACTGAAAACAGTACCGAAGTGCTAGGAAATTTAACTTGCACCCAAATCGCTTCAAGGCCATCAATAAATAGGTCCTTGCGATGAGTTGCTTGTAAGTGATCCGCATAGTACAGGATACAGCCGCCACCTTTGCGTCCTTTTCTGTCGAGGCGTAGAAACTTCATCCTGTCAATATCCAAAGCTGTGTCTGGAACAGTTTTGTCCAGGTGGGTTTCTGTGATAGCGAGCACTTCAAATCTGCAAAACATTTGCAAGCATCTTAGTTCCTCGATCTTGTTTCGCAAGCTGCACACATTTAAGTGGCCTACCCTAATGTCTTTAGCTGAGCGGTTTGCGAGTTTTTGAACGAGATCAGAGAGATGACTATCACATTCTTCGTCTGCGTACGATGCGTTTATTGGCGTCACCTCCAGAGATTCGGCCATCGATAAAAAGGATTCATCTGACACCGACCCAAATGGTAGGGCGGACATCTGGTTTATATCCGGGCCACTCTCTTGTAGTGCAGGCTGAGTTACACACCGAGGACAGCTCCAGGTCATTAGGTCTCTTCTTTGAGTTGCCTTGTATTCCTTGGGCGTAACTTTCCCGCACTTGATGTGATGTTTTAGGCCGCAAATACTGCAGTCTAGTGCGCGATGGTGGCGAGCGACCGTTCTTGAGCATATTGGGCAGGTATATTTCACTGCGCTTGGACCTGGATTTAAGCTGATGTCGCCGCTTGTTATCAGGCGAGTTAGCTGGAAGGTTGAGACGGAATTAGGATATCGATTCACTCTGAGGTTGAAGTGACCTTTAGCCTGATAACATACAAATCCAATATGGCGTCTGCATTTCCACGAGGACAAGAGTGCAAAACGGGATATGCAAGTGACCTGATGTGTTCCTTGATTTACAGCTCTGTCTGCAACAAAGTAAACGACATTTGAATCCTTCTGTAAGCAATGCCTCCCGGCGATATCGAGGATACAAAGAAGAATACTAAGGATTATGCGAGAGCGAGTATCGTTCCCGCCCGCCATTCAATCGACGTACTTGTAACTTCAGTAACTTCAGTACTTGTAACTTCGACGTACTTGTAACTTTCAGCCATAGCAGTGTGTGAACCAAAGTGAATTACTAAGTAAACGAAAAACGTTCGTTGATACCGTGGGAATTAAGAGAACCTCTTGGAGAACCGAGCTGGAAGATAAACCTTTGTTCTAGGTTTTTGCTGCTTTCCGTGATGCCCTGATGCAGGGAAAGGACACAGATTGCCATGTTTTGAGTGGAATGGTTTGGCAGATTAAAGTGTCGCGCTACTGGTTTAGATGCATCTTATTTCTTTGGACTCTCGAACCGTCACCCCAACCCCCCCACCCCTCCCCCTACCCCTCCCCCTACCCCTTTCTTTACCTTTCAGTGGAAAAACTTACTGTATCAACTTCTTCGATTATCCCAGTTTCTTGTGTTTCATTCCAAATAGGGCGGTTTTTAATTGTGTCTTAAAGCCGAGACTAATGGGGCTAATAAAAACTAATAATAATTATAACTAATAATAAACTAATAACTAAGGGGCTACTTCTGGACAGCTGATCAGCGCTGACCGAAAAGATTAAGCACTGACTGAACAACGGTTTGCTGGGAACGCAGCTCTGGCAGATCACGGTAGGTACCCATATTTCAATGAACCAGTCAAGCAAGTGAAAGGAAATGCAGGCCCGGTTAGCTCAGTTGGTAGAGCGTCGGCCTGTCGAGCGGGAGGTCGTGAGTTCAAACCTCGGCCGGACCAGCACTCAAGGTCTTAAAATAACTGAGGAGAATGTGCTGCCTTTGTTGTTACATCTGCAAATGGTTATACGGTCTTGTCTTCTCGGATAATGACGAAAAATCGTAGGCCCCGTCTCACTGAACGGTTCTTGTGGGACGTTAAAGACCCCACAACACTGTTCGAAAAGAGTAGGGGACGTAGACCCCTGTGTGTGATTGATCTTTAATAGTTGGGTGGACTAGCACGTATGGTTCTCCGGTTCCCTTCTAGTCCTTCCCTGCTACTTACTTGTGTATATTGTATGCAGTGAAAATGGATTAAATTATGATTGCTGACCGGCGGGAGGTTATGGACTCTTGGAGCTTGTCGGAATTGGTATAACTTTCATTCCTTACTGATTTAGAAAGGGAGGCCATGTTCTTGACCTAGTAAACACCAGGTGTATCAATGTCTAAAGCAATCGTGAAATTAGATCGACAATGCATAAAAACGAAGTGTAAGTGAATGCTCTATCGCTATAACTCCCCTGCAAATAGCTTTTCACTCATTATGGACATTCTTTCCTTGGGCAACTCACACTTTCTCAGTTTCTCTATCCGAGTCACATTCCACCAAGCTGGAACGAAATCAGGTGACGCAAAGAAAACGTTCATGCTATATAGACTAAGAAACGAGAATAAATATACTTGATAAGTGAAAGATCGTCGCGAAGGTAAGACGTGGAAAAAAAACTGTAAGTTAGGCAATATGTGGCCTGAAGACGTTGAAACAGTTTGGTTTTATCAAAGATTTGTTAACTATATGTAAAATGTATTTTCTTAACAGAAAAAAAAGAACTGAACACTAACGCACTTGATAGAGATCTACAAATTTATTCTAAGTCTTCTTCATCAAGATCTAAATCATCCATTTCTTGGAACAGGGATTCATCCACCTGCACTGCTTCACCTTAAGAAAAAGAGAACGTTATGCTGTTAGGCATAAGTACCAACAGAGAAATTCTCCTCATCCCATCCTCCTTCTTTGCCACAGCAACAGAAGGGAGAACTTGTAAAAAGATGCATCAACACTGTCTATCACAAGCGGTCACATATTTCTCACTATCCATTGACATTCAAAAGAGTATTTGAATGCTAAACACCATTGGGCCTTGAAGGGCTAACTCCATTTGGTAATAAATGTGGATAGAAAGATATCCTCCATTCAGTTACAGTCTTGCAAGCTGTTTAAAGCAGGTTTTCAAGTGTCTAATTGAAATAAGTCATGTGATTAAACAAACAGATACTGAAATTGTAACACTACACATTATCCAGATATAGAAAACACTACATGTACCTTCAAGGAATGCTGCATCTGAATCTTCCATGGAAGCATCGCGTTCAAAAAGTTGCCGACCTAAACAAAAGATATGTTCTTGAAATTTACAGTGTACTCTTCATCAGCTCTTTGAAAAACATTAGTACCATAAACTGGTTCTCTATCATCTCTGAAGCTGATAGGAGAACCCCTGAGCAGTCCTCTTTTTATCATCACCTTGACATTCATAATGTGGGAACCCACAGTTCATCTGCTAGCTGTGCCATGCTGATGAGGCCCAACAAGGCCGAAACAGCTGTCCATGACTGCTGGCTTTTGAGCTCAATTCTTTTATCTTTTTTTTGGTAGCAATAGGGTTTTATGCCTTCTACCACTGTCGCCTCAGCGCGCATAATTAATTTAACATACCCTAACTACATTTTGACATTGTCATTTCAAGCCACATCCCACAACCCTACCATTTTTCATCACCTTGACGTTCGTAATGTGGTTTTAACATACTCTTACGACATTTTGACGTTCTCTTTTTAGATAGTTGGGCAGGAAACAAAATACAGTGTATGACTTGATGAGAAAGTTAGGGGAATAATGCTACAGTAAAAAGTATGTCTATCTCCCACACCACATTTTTCTTTCCTGCTTGTTTTCACTTTGATTGACTACGAAATCATGAAGAGGAGCTGCTACTAGTCTACCAGGAAGAACCAGCCACTTCCACCAACCAAGTAAGTTTGCCTGAAGAAAATAACCAAAACATGCCATATCCATTTCAAGGCCTTTGCTGGATCTGGTGTTCACTAATGTCTAACATTTCACCAGATTCCATTAACTCAAGACCTACTGAACTGTACATAAAGCTATATATACCCACATATGTTAACCATTTCACTACCAGAAGTGATTATCCTCTAACGTCTCCCTACAACATGAATTCAGGGTCAATACATAGCTAGTTACTGCAAGTCCTACATGTACCTGTCAGCTTCCCCTTGGATGTTTCTTCTTTAACATTTTTTCTTTGCATTATTTCTTGTAGGAAAGCTGTTCTCCAAGCAATAAAAGTCTCTACTGTTACAGGTGTTCCTGTGAATTTTAACCTTTCTGCATCTTCTGCTTCCTTCTCTTTTCGTAACTTCTCATCTTCTTTTCTGTTTTTTAATTTTTCCATGTACTCATTTAGTCTTTCTTGAGCAGCTGACACTATTGTAAACACCATTGCCATCCCAAGATTTTCCTGAGCCTAGTTATAAATATGAAAAATTGAAAGTTTGTACATTTACCTACAGTGTAGGACAGTATTACGTGTATATACCTGCCAACTCTAATAACAAAAAGTTAATTGAGTTTCCCTAAAAATACTCCAAAAAAAGGCACTTAATGTTGACTTTGTGTCTCAAATGTATCACAGCATGCTAAAATCAAAGGTCAACTTAACATCTTCAAACAGGGCACTTTTAATTACCCCACTGGAAGACTAATATAAGAAAGTTTTCTGTCTGCTTCCAAAGTCCAAAATTCTTTAATTCTCTTAGTTTTGAAATTCAAAATGCAACAGGTATCACTTCTTTTACCCGTAAACTGAAAACGTTCCTCCTATCCTAAACATTTTTTCTTTGCGTTTTCACTTTGTGTTTCTAGTCTAACTATGCTTAAAACAAATATCTAGTATTAATAACGCTTATTGACAAAAGCTCTGCCATTGATTGGACTTAATGTTTCATTCATAATTTGCTGAAGAAAATGTTGAGGAAGCCTATTACTTATAAGCTCGATTGTTTCCCTTGGGCTTTTTTGCCACTAAGTTTTTATCTTCATGTATTTATGTTTTAAAACTGATGGCAAACAATAAATTTGCACTTAAACCTGAAACAACATAGGCAATCTTTAGAAATCTCTGGAAGTTGCTGGGATGTTTTGGGGAATTGCTGTCATCAGACAAAAATCTCACGCATTTGACCCAGAAAAGGTTGTCAAGTACTGTGTAATATTAACAAGCAGATAATTATGCCCATGGCTCAAATAAATACAGTGTAATAATGTTGCATTGCTTTCTTAGATGAGAAACTGAATTCCAAAATATTTATCTCTGTGCCCAGTTGTATCAATGGGTACCAGTATTGCAATGTTGCGGTGATATTGTGCTTAATACTGTGTGACATTACCTCAGATGCTAAAAATTCTCTAAGTTCTTCTGCATCTGTACTCTCTATTCCTTGATGCAATAGCACTTCAATAACAGGAGCAACATCAGGGTACAAGTCCACAAATGTAAACTGAAGTGTAGCACTCACTGAAACAACAGAACAAAACAAGAAAGATCAATTTTCGAAGAACAATGTATTCAAGACAGCTATTCCTATGTACATAGACTTTTCTTGAACTCTGGGATCAAAATACATGCATCCTTATAATAAATAGCCCCTCTTGCATTGATGCTTACATGTATCCATTTTTTTAATAACATGTAATGTAGTACCTCTGCAGTCTTCATCCTCAGCTTTCTCTGGTTCACAGGCAATAGCCACTTGGAAACAAGAAGGGTCACTGGAAATTACTAGGAATCAATAAAATTGATATTTGAAATACTTCTGCCAGTAGTTATTTTCTTTTTACAAGTAGCAACTCAAACAAAAATATGAAAATTTGATTTTAGCTACAGAAGGACTTGTCAGCCATTTTTGTCTTTCTCAGTAATACAAAGTTATTAAATAAGGTTGACCAAAATTATATAGACAATGAGGTCATTCTTTTGAGAGACTGTGTTTCTTCATTTATACATAGGGTTATATGGATCAATCATTTGACTGCTCCTGTATGGATGGCTGGTTTACCTCAGCTGGTAAGACAGTGTTCTGGTATTCATGAGGTCATGGTTTTGAATCCCACCTCAGCTTGTTCTTTTTTCAGGGTTATTATCTCATTTGCTTACCAATAATATTGTGTAACAGACACAGTGGTGTAGTGGTTAGGGTGTCAGACTTCTGAGTAGGAGGTCAGGAGTTCAAGCCCTGGTTATGGCACTGTGTTATTTCCTTAGACAAAACCTAACTCCACACTGTCTCTCTCCACCCAGATGTGTAAATGGATACCAGCCATTTAATTTTGGGGATAATCCTGAGTTAGACAAGCATCCCATCCAGGGGGGAGTAACAATACTACCAGGTGCTTCATGCTACTGCAACTACTGCCCATGTGGGCATTCAGGCTCATGTGTGCCTTCACATTAACTTACTGTAAAGATCAAATCTTTGAGTCTGCAAAGCTCACATATGATTCATCATATATTTTAAAATTTCTCTATTATTAAGCCAACAGCAGAACTTTGCTTTTCTGCACTTTTTCCGTACTTTTGATTCAACAAACAATACTAACAGAATTTTCCTGTATTTCAGTGAATTGAACCTCTGTCACTGCATGGATTTTAGAGGAATTAGACATGAGAAGAATGTTATGTTTTCAACCAAGTCACAATAAAACGTTTACTACAACGATTATTTAGAGTCAGTTATAAGCAGATCGCGTAGTGAGCCCACAGCCAATAAAGACGCTGAAAAAGACTATCTGGCTGGATTTCCGTATCACCCAATTAAGAATGCTGCAGCTGAATTGTCTGGGGAATGCACGTGCAAACACCTCTTGGGTAAGATTTCCGCACAGGTCCCTACTTCATTATGCATTCTGTAACTATACTATTTCGTTATTCGAACACAAGAAATATTTGCACGTGCATTGCATCAGACAAGACAGCTTCAACATTCATAATGAAGTAGGGACCTGTGCGGACATCTTACCACCTCTTGTTTTAGCGGAAAGAAATATTACGGCTGTAGCATGCATACTGAAGTATGGGATGATATGGAAATCTAGCTGACGATCTTGAAATGAATCGGCTTTACGGGCTTATACTCACGGGAGAATTCTTCGGGGTAGATGGATTCCAGGGCTTCCAGTTCAAGTTCTTGTTCCTCTTGATGGTTTGTCATGATACTGTTAGCACAGTTCGTAACTTAGAATTCACAGACAAAGGTGATAAGAATTTAAAAGGCATATATTTTGCACATGAAAAAGTAACATTCTGAACTACATAACCATTGAAAATCTTCCGCCATGTTGTTTCCCGGCACCATGCTTTGGACTCGTTCTCGTGTTAAGACATTACTCCTCTAGGAGTAAGGAAAAGGTTCAATAAGTTCCAAACCAAATGTATATGATTCTTTGTCACTAAAGAATTCCTCAGAAAGAAAAGTAATAGGAATTATTAAGAGAAGTAAAATTTAGGTTTGTCACACCCATGGCTTTCTAAAATTTACTTGAACGCTGAGAACTCAAAACGTCTACTCTTACCCTCCCTACAGGTATTTTAGCGGAGCAATTTTTTCCCCATGGACCATTGCAGGATAAGACGACAGTTTGCATGGCGACTTTGTGTCATGACAGTCGATTTTTAACCACAATTTTGCCGTAAATTCACTCTTAATATGGCGGAAAATGAAGATGGTACTAGCCAACATTATGTTTTGTTCCTCGTGCAAACTCTGAGCTAAGCTGCTTTGTTATTTTTTGCAGCAAACAAGAGGAAATCAGACGAGGATCTAGACGCAAGTGATCCTGCACCGAAACGAGTGAGCACGCCTTCTGTTTTCCGGTCTTTCTGAAACAAAAGTTGATCTTGATTTCTTCCTCGGAGAGAAAATCATCCAGAACCAGTAATGGAAATGCTTTCTAAATCTTTCTAGATGCACATGGAGTCACAGGAGCTGAAGGATTTGACCAGAGAGGAGATTTTAGATCGGTTAGTTTATTATCATTGACACTCCATATGTAGCTAAGCTTGCACTTGTCACCAGCTCAGTTCAAAATTAATGCAAGTTGTTTAGAAAATGCAATAGATCACCTGACTCATCTGTTAATTAAATGTTTAAGTCATTGAATTTAGTAGATAAACTGTACAGGCATTAAAGTTGTAAAGTGTAACAGTTTTGAAGTTAGCCGATCGATTTATAAAAGGATTTCCAGTATTTTGCTTTCTGTAACATACCGTAGACGGTATATGTAAGTCGTTTTATGCAAATTCGGTGCGTTTTTTTATGTGCTGCCTCCTTTAGCAGCTTTACGTGGCCTTAACCTGGAATCAAGAAGAAAAATCCCCGAATATTAGAACTTTGTAAATGTTTTTCTCTAGGGACATTTAGGAAAATTACTGTTGTCCGTTTGTGTATGGTCTTTCATGCACAGTAACCAATCGATGGCCTAGGTCTAAAATCGCACAGTTTTTGATACGGCAAATGGTATCTGTGATACTTCTTTTGGCTAGCTTCCCATTTGAACCCATACTTCATTACGCTTATTGTAGCCGTACTGTTTCGTTCTTCGAAATCAAGAAAATTTCGCACATGTATTGCCCAAAACAATAATTATTTACCTAGAGCATGCAGAGTGAAGTATGGGATGATAGGAATATCTGCCTGTCAGTACCTTTTCATGTTCAAGGGAATGTTGTGTTTGTAGGATCAAGCAATACAATGACTACATTGATTACCTGGAAAAGAAACAAAATAGTGATCAAGCAAATAGTAAGTTGAGACTAGCATAAACTGCCTTATTTTGTAGACATTGTTGTTTAGCTGGTAATAATAATATATATGCAAAAATTTCAATGTGCTGATTGGTTAAGAGCATGTCAATTAATACCAAACAGTGCAGAAACCTGATATTTGGAAATTTGGTAAGATTTCCGTACAGGTCCCTACTTCATTATGCATGCTGAAGCTGTCTTGTCTGGTGTAATGCACGTGCAAATATTTCTTGTGTTCGAAGAACAAAATAGTATAGTTACAGAATGCATAATGAAGTAGGGACCTGTGCGGAAATACTACCTTAAATTTTTGCATGTGTATTATTAACAAGTAATCATATGAGTCCAAATGCAATTTTGTAGAAATAAGCACTGGTCTCGTAAATTTTCAAAGACAACTATTAATTTGTGTGTGCTCAGTTATTCCAGATTGCACTTAAAACCATTTGATTACCTAGACAAATACACCACTTGCAAAATTCATGTAATACCACATTAGGGACTTGTTTGGTGTCTTTATCCTTGCCGTTGATGGTGTTTTCAAAATTGTTTGTGCAAATAATAAAAAGAAATTTCTTTGTGGTCCGGACATACCTTATTTTTACCTACCGTATTCGCACGTGTATAGGCCGCACTTCTTTTTCAAATAAATTTTGTGCAAAATGGGGGTGCGGCCTATACACGGTATAACTAAAATCTTCATATGATTTAGTGAAAGCCCCTTTAGTTGTCACGTAATTCTTCGTACAACACAAGTGTATAGGCTTGGGCAGATATGGAGTTATGATATTTTAGTCAATTGCTGCTGAAACGAACATTTTGAAGCCTGAAAGCATCCGTCCGATCCTTGAACCTCGCTGAGATATAAATCATTGAATATGGAGGCTTTAAATATTTCTCATAACCGGGAAATGATCCACGTATGTAGAATCTAACAGAACATGTGTACAAGTAGCGATCGCATGTCTCGCGTGCGACATGTTTAGAAATAGATTTGAGATTCAACGTGGGCTTTTTCTACCCGATAATTACATTTAATTACAACTTAGCTTGGTTTCCAGGGAAAACATTAGAGCAGAATGCTATAATATATAGACCTGGACACTAAGTATGATTTGCCCGATAGGGGCCTGGTACGAGTCGTTCGTGCCACGTTGTTCATATTATGTGTTCTCGTCATTCTTAAGTGAGAATGCTCGACTGTTTCTCAATGAAATGGATAAATTCCTATCTATGACGAGAACACATAACACCAAGCAGTGAATAGGCGGAGAAAACACCGACGACAAGCGAATTTCTTCGTCATACGCCACACGGAACGCAGCCATCGATCGCGACCGTCATCTTTGTTTCCACACAGAAACGGAACCATCCATCGCCGTAGCGAAAGACCATCGCAACGAAACGGGTCAGACTACCATAAATGGCAAAGAAATACAAGTGCCCGTTCCCCGAATGCAGCTACGAAACGGAGGAAGTGGCTGACGCGCTCGCGGCCGTTCTGCTCTCGGTTCACTCGCAAGGCGCACACACTGCTCCTGGAGTCGCCGCTGCCTCACCAAGCGCCGCCCCAAACACGAAGCTGGAAAAAGTACGGCGCCCAACAATCTCTGCCGCAGGGTCAAGCGAGGATTGGTCGTATTTCCTCACCCGTTGGGGCGACTATGTCGCGGCGACCAACGTCACCGGCAAGGACAAAGGAATCCAACTCCTCGAATGCTGCGAGGAACAGCTTCGCAAAGACCTCACACGAAATGCAGGCGGCTCCCTCACCAACAAAACTGCCGATGAAGTGATGGGGGCCATCAAAAAACTTGCTGTGAGGGAGGAAAACACAATGGTCGCCCGGGTTCAACTGCATAACATGCGCCAGGACCGGGACGAGACGATCCGAAGTTTTGGGGCCCGCCTTCGCGGCCAAGCGGGCGTATGCAAATTTTTAGTCACCTGCCCTGGTTGCAATATTGAAGTTAATTACACAGAGAACATTTTGCGCGACGTCTTAACACGCGGCCTGGCCGACAGTGAAATACAGCTAGATCTGCTAGGAGAAAGGAATCAAGACATGACCCTTGAAGAAGTCTTTCAATTTATTGAGGCAAAGGAGTCTGGAAAACGATCCGCTGGCCGCCTGTCACAAAGCCAAGGTGTGGATGCCGCAAGCAGCCAATACCGTCGTGCTAAACAAGATGACATCAAACAGCGTAAAGCTGGAGACAACAATGACCCATGCTCCTACTGCAATAAGCGCGGCCATGGCAGGAGCGCCCCGACCAGGATAAGAAGAAATGTCTGCCCCGCCTATGGCACAACCTGCGACCAGTGTGGGCGACCGAACCATTTTGCAAGCGTATGTTGCAGTAAGAGCAAGTCCACCAGACCCCAACAGCCCACCCCACCCAGTGGCAATACCACAGAAGGTGCCATCTTTGACTCACTCTGCATTGCAACAAGCCTCAGCAATAATTCTGGCAGAGATGTAATCAAACTCGACCACCATCTCTACTGCCACCTCACTGATTGTTGGGTCCGACAGCCATCAAAGTCCCAACCATTCATCACGCTCACAGTGACTGCTCACCCCGAGGACTACATAGCACTGGGATACAACCCCCCCACCTCGCGGCTGACCCCAGTACGACTATCTGCTATGGCCGACACAGGCTGCCAGAGCTGCTTAGCTAGCATAAAAGTCATCCGTCGCCTTGGCCTGAGTGAGAGAGATCTAATCCCGGTCAACATGCAAATGCATGCTGTGAACAACAATGGTATCAAGATCATGGGTGCTGTCATCCTCCGGTTCTCAGGCAGGTCTCCGTCTGGTGCAACCCTTGCAAGTCGACAAATCGTGTATGTGACCAGTGACTCGGACAAGCTCTTCCTGAGCCGAGAGACCTGCAAGGCACTGGGCATGATCACTAAACACTTTCCCACCGTGGGCGAGACCATCCATACATGCAGCACGACTGAGCCAGAAACGGCATGCGATGCAACCAAAACACCCCTTTCAAACGGTGCAAAGGCCCCTGAGAGTGCATTCAGCTCACCGTGCACTTGCCCACGTCGCGAAACCCCACCACCCAAGCCTACAGCCCTTCCGTTTCAAGCAACCGAAAGCAACCGGACGAAACTACAACAGTGGCTTCTAGATTATTACCGATCCAGCACCTTTAACACCTGCGAGCACCAGTCACTGCCGCTGATGGAGAGCGTCCCTATGCGGCTAATGGTCGACCCTGGTGCGGCACCGGTTGCACATCACACTCCCATACCAGTGCCACTTCACTGGCAAACAGATGTCAAGGCGGGACTTGACCAGGACGTCTCACTTGGCGTGCTTGAACCAGTCCCGGTAGGAGAGCCTGTCACATGGTGCCACCGCATGGTCGTCTGTGCAAAGAAGAACGGCAAGCCTCGACGCACAGTCGACTTCCAGGCGCTTAACCTTCACGCCACCCGTGAGACACACCACACACAGAGCCCATTCCATCAAGCACGCTCCATACCCAGTAATACAAAAAAGACTGTATTTGACTGCTGGAATGGCTACCACAGCGTCCCCCTCCATGTGGAAGATCGCCACCTTCATAACCCCATGGGGTCGATACCGCTACAAAACAGCACCCCAGGGTTACATCGCCTCTGGTGATGGATACTCACGACGGTTCGATGAGATTGTCTCCCACGTCCGAGACAAAACTAAGTGCATTGACGACACCCTCCTTTGGGCAGATGACCTCCACAAGAGCTTTTTCCAGGCGGTCGATTGGCTCGACCTCTGCGGACACAACGGAATAATACTCAACCCAGACAAGTTTGTGTTCAGAGCCGACACTGTGGAGTTCGCGGGATTTGAGATCACCCCAAGCAACGTGCGGCCATGCAAAAAATACCTCAATGCCATCAGCAACTTCCCAACACCAGCCAACATAACCGATGTCCGCTCGTGGTTTGGACTCATCAACCAGGTCTCCTATGCCTTTGCTGCTAACGAGCGCATGCTGCCATTCCGCCAGTTACTCCAGCCCGGGACACCCTTCAAGTGGACTGATGAGCTCAACCAGCTCTTTGAGGAATCTAAGTCAGTGATCATTGGTGAAATCGAGGAGGGCGTGCGCATCTTCGACAAATCAAAACCAACCTGCCTGGCAACCGACTGGTCCAAAAGCGGCATTGGATTCTGGCTATTCCAGAAACACTGCCGGTGCCCCTCCACTGAACCCTTCTGCTGCCGCACAGGCTGGAAAATCACACTAGTCGGCAGCCGCTTCACACATGCCGCCGAATCTCGTTATGCCCCAGTTGAGGGAGAAGCCCTCGCCGTAGCAGATGCCCTTGATAAAGCTCGATTCTTCGTCCTGGGCTGCAGCAACCTAATCATCGCTGTGGATCACAAGCCCCTACTGAAGGTGTTTGGAGACCGGTCCCTTGAGGAGATCACTAATGCCAGACTACGCAACCTCAAGGAAAAGACGTTACGTTACCGGTTCCGAATGGTACACATCCCTGGTGTGAGACACAAAGCCGCTGATGCCATTTCCCGTCACCCTACAGGAACCACCACGCCAGAAATGCTGGTCTTGCCAGACGACATAGCAGCATCCACAGCTGCTCCGGCTGTTCTACCCCAATTGGCTACCTCTGGACACTCATTCTTGGCCGGTATCCGCCAAAGCGAGCCTGAGCTAGGAACCTGCTTGATCACCATCGATGACCAGATAGCATCATCAGCCTCCTCGACACTGAGCACAATGGCTGTCACCTGGGACAGGGTCAAACTAGCTACAACCAGTAGCGGGGACATGACTCAGCTACTCGACATCATAGAGAGTGGATTCCCCGAGCTTCGCCATGAGCTACCACCTGCCCTTCGGGAGTACTATCAGTTCCGCGAACACCTATACAGAGTCGATGGCGTCATCCTCTACAAGAATCGCATCGTCATACCACCCTCCCTCAGGCAGCATATCTTAACTGTGTTACACTCAGCACACCAAGGCATGACCTCCATGACTGCACGTGCTGACAGCACCGTATTCTGGCCAGGCATCACTCGAGCCATTCTTGCCCTACGGGAAACCTGCAACCATTGTAATCGCATGGCACCATCCCAACCAAGTGCACCACCCTCACCAACAGTGCCCCCAGCCTACCCCTTCCAATGCATCTGTGCTGACTTCTTCCACCACAAGGGGGTCAACTACCTCGTTGTGGTAGATCGCTACTCTAACTGGCCCATCATTGAACGAGCACGGGAGGGATCTACAGGCCTGATTGACTGCCTGCGGCGCACATTTGCCACATTTGGCATTCCCGATGAATGTGCAACAGACGGTGGGCCGGAATTTACCGCAGCAGCCACTTGCCGATTCCTGAAGGAGTGGGGTGTCCACCACCGCCTATCATCAGTGGCGTTCCCACACTCAAACTGCAGAGCAGAACTTGGTGTCAAGACAGTCAAACGGATCATCACCGACAACACTACCCCAAACGGCAGCCTTGACACCGACTCCCTGCAGCGCGCCATCCTCCAATATTGGAACACCCCAGACCCTAATACACAGCTCTCCCCCGCACAGTGTGTATTTGGCAGGCCTATCAAGGACTTTATACCCATCCTGCCAGGCCGCTATCAACCACACCCTACGTGGCGTGACACTCTAGCCACGAGAGAGGACGCTTTACGAAACCGCCATATGAAAGCTGCGGAGAGATGGTCGGAGCATACCAAGAGACTCCCACCCCTGGCAGTTGGCAACCATGTACGCATCCAGAACCAAACAGGCCCATACCCCACGAAATGGGACAAGACCGGTGTAGTGATTGAGGTCCGCCAGTTCGACCAGTACGTTGTACGTGTTGATGGCTCCGGCAGGATGACCACCCGTAACCGGAAGTTCCTAAAAAAGTACATCCCCGTGCAGACCAAGCCCCACCGACTCACTATTACAGATGACCTACGACACCTTAACATGCTGACCCCCAAACCAAACAAGCCAGCCAGCCCCAATCCCCCACTAGCACAGCAGCCACCCCCGCCGCCATCTGACAAGCATCAGAGTCATCCCGGGCTTACCAGCCCCAGCCAAGACAGGTGTGCACCACCACCAACACCTATGCCCATGACACCGCCTCACCCTACTGCGAATCCATCAGTATCAGCGAGTCCAGGTCCACCACCAATTCGTGAAACACCATCCCCTCCCCTCGTGGATACCCCGGTGCCGACGAACTCAGGTACACCCCAAGCACGGTCCAAGAAACTGGCATTAGCCCTGCGGCGGCTACAAGATTACAATGCAAAAGGACTTCTCGAACAATGAGACAGTCAAATAACTCCTATGGATGACATTATTTCTCCTAGTTCTGTTTTGTTCTTTCATATTACCGTTTATGATTTTATGATATCAGTCTTCACTGCCCCTCCAACACACGCATGAGGAACACTAAAGACTTGGGGGGAGATAGAGCAGAATGCTATAATATATAGACCTGGACACTAAGTATGATTTGCCCGATAGGGGCCTGGTACGAGTCGTTCGTGCCACGTTGTTCATATTATGTGTTCTCGTCATTCTTAAGTGAGAATGCTCGACTGTTTCTCAATGAAATGGATAAATTCCTATCTAAACATAGTCCAAGAACATCAAACACTACATAGAAAACACAGCATAAACCCTTGTGCGAATCGACACAATCCGCTGCCATCTTTGATTCATTCAGTAACCTTAGCAACCGATAACAATTGTGCGTGAACGAAACGAATTTCTTGAAGTTTGATCCCTGCACCTCACTGAGTCAGTAAATCCTTCAGAGACAATCTGAGGGGTCTCACTGTTTCTCATAACAAAGAAATGATTCACACATGTGGAATTGCCAGAATCTCCGTTAACTTATCTGTGACAAAGCGAGTACAAGTACACCAAAGTAGCGATCGCATGTCTCGTATGCTTATGTTTTATATTAAATTTGAGATTCAACATTGATTTTTCTGTCAAATAATTTATCCGTTATGTGTACTTACATCTGAGCTTTGTTTCTAACGAAAACAAAGTCTGAGAACAACAAACACTGCATAAGAAACGGAACATGAACTTTCATACGATCGAGTTGACACAGTTTTGTTTGTTCGATCGAATGCATGCTGTTTTAGATTATTTATCGCGATGAATTTTGTCATATAAACAAATAACAATATCTTGATGGTACTCGGCACTAGCCAGGCCTTTGCGTTTTTAAGAACGCGTGAATTTTTTTTTCACGAAATATGGCAAAACTCGGGGTGCGGCTTATACACGAGTGCGGCCTATACACGTGCAAATACGGTACTTTCGCAGGACTTACATTTTGCGATTTTCTTAAAATCATGAAATTTAAAGTTCTGAAAAATAGTTTTCACTCAGACAAAGTGCGCAATATTTAACACCCTGCCATATGATTCAATTTGAGGATCCATTTAAAGAAATTGTCCTTCAGCTGTGAGTGCAATTCAGTGTTATTGTATTGTGTTCTTGTATAGTGTGTCAAACTGTATGAAATTATTTGTGCCAATTCCGATACTAACTGTTAATTAATGCAGGTCAGTATTTTAAGAATTATGTGGAATTTAGCTCCCAGCTGATGCATAATTTTGGACAAATTGTGAAATTAAATTTAAGTTCAGCAAAATATGCCCATTCCATTTTTGCAAAAATAAGTAGCAGTAGGATATGTACTTTTACAGTGCAACAAACTCAACTGGGGCCACAAACAGTTTTGTTTTTTTTTTTTTGATTGGCTAATGTACTACTGAAGTCAGACTTCCTTGTTGTGACTGGTTTTTGATTGGCTAACGAAGTCAGACGCCTTTGTTGTAGATGTGACCTGTGATTGGCCGGTTAATGTCTGATGGCCCTGGTTACAAAATGGCAGGGGTTTGACTAAACTCCTGAAAAGACAAAACACTGGATTTTAATAACTTGTTTATTATATGCCTTTGTTTGGGTAAAGATGGTTTAAACAGAAGTGGTGGTATCCATATCACATCTGGTTATGCACAGGCATTAACAATTATTCGTAATGCCCATGGACAACATAGGGGGAATCCTGCCCTACCACTAACCAATCAAAGAGCTTGTTGTATTAACTAGAAACACTAGCCATATAATTTAGATGGGGATGAGGTGTAGGGCACAAAAGAAATGCACTTTATGATTGGGCAAGCATACAAAGGAAAATTGTCATGAGATACATTAAGTTCTCAAAAATGGAACTACATCTGTGATTGGCTGAAAGCTTGAAAGGAATGTGCTTTGAATTTGAGCAGTGGTTAGTTTGAGAGGAAGCATTGTGTGATGAACCAGTCAACAACTGTGAAGGAAACTAATTTCGTTGGAAATGCAGACAAGATTAAATAGTAGTGTGCAACTTTTCATTCTACAGTATGTGGAAGCTGACTGTTGTTAGTTGTTCATAAATTTCATTGAGAAATATTGTGTAATGATGGAATGTTGAATGTTATTATGATCATCTCTGAATTTGCCCAAAGAAGAACTAGCAGGACTGTTAGAGACTGGAGAAAAATTGAAGCAACAGCAACAGGAGTCAACAAGACGTGAAAATGTGTTAGTGATGAGGCTTGCTACCAAGGAACAAGAAATGCAGGATCTTCTGGTGAGAATGACTGCCACACATGAATAACATTTCTTTACTTATTTGATGTGTTTGTCCAAGGTTTTGTACAATGGTATAACAAGGAATTGGTTGCACTATTTTAGTGTCCTGTAGTGTATTTAACAAATAAAGAAGCCTAAGCCGTGTATTACACTGTGATAAAACACGACGGGCATTTGAGAACACGAGTGAAATGTAGAAAACACGAGCCGCAGGCGAGTGTTTTCTACATTTCTCGAGTGTTCTCAAATGCCTGGAGTGTTTTAATCACAGTGTAATACACGCCTTAGGCTTCTTTATTTGCTTTATGATATAGATTTTACATGCTGCGAGAAGAAACAACAAAGCACACAGATTGACAAACCGACGCCATTTAATACCAAATTCTCGACTTTTTTCGCTTCTTCTTCATTTGTTTTATTATTCTCAGCTTCAAAACTTTCTGCTGCTTCGCAGAAAATTCCATCATGAATTTCTTCAAAGAAAAATGTTTTTCGCCATCTCTTAGAGAATTGTCAAGTGGAGGTAATGTGGCGAAAAACAATAAAAAACGCTTTTTCTATGTTTTATACTCTGATAAAACATAGGTTTTTGACCAATCAGAGTGCGCGTAAGAACGTAGCTATATTATAAATTTCCTTAAAACATACCTAAAAGTGTGCTGGTACAGTGGTACACTCTGAAGCAAAACTTTTGTATTATGCCATGTATTTGATTTGGCGTTCCACTTTTGAGAAAATAATAAAGTGTTCAAACAAAAAGGTGATTCTCTTGCACCAGCTGGCTGTTTAAATTGTTCAGTTTGTCATGAGGGGGCAGGTCAAAATCTTCAGCTTTTGCGTGCCTTAATTCTCAGGAAATGCTACTGTGGAAAAGGAAATACAAGGCACTGCTCTCCCATTGAATTATGAAATTTATATGCAATTTTGGTAGCAGTGCAAATGAGTGCAGGAGTGGTTGGGTTGAACGTTTGTAGGGGCTGAGGTTTATTTCCAGAACACAGTCATGGAATCTTAAGGTTCTCTTTATTTTCCTTAGATTGTACATGTAAATGTGCCATGTGATAACGTCTTACATTTAAAATAATCTGCCATCTCCCCCCCCCCCCCCCCCCAAAGCAGCCCTGGTATGTCATGTGACACTTTTAAGCTGTAGTGTACAACACCTCCCCCTTATGGTCACTAATTTACACACAATCTCTTACCTCTGCACCCAAGACAAGTAATGTCTTGGTATTGTGGTTGGTCTGATGATGACAAACACTGAGTAGTGACACCAGATGCTTACGTCATGGTTATTTCAAACCTACTAACAATATTGTTTGCCAACAACTGCTACATTGCACACTGTCTACATGAAATGTTTTCTTTACATCTGTTGTCGTCATTATAGTTTTCAAGTTTTTAAGGGTAAATTTATTCTGAGACGACCAGGTCATCTGACACGTTAACTGAGCTGGCAACTTTGGAAAAATTTTATTGCTTTTTTACCAGCTGTCAGTTATTTCAAACTGACTGCTCCCTGGTCAGCATATACTTCCTGTGTTCTGTGGGAGAGAAACGTTGTCTTCAAGGTAGAATTAATGTTATTTATTGTTAAGCTATTGAAAACAACAGTGACCTGTTAAGAAAGAAGAAACAATACTGTAGCTCATAAATACTGAGGTATACGCACATATACTGTATATGCACATGTGCGTAGAAGCGTACGGCGTTAATTGGCTGATGCATATTACGCATATATTTTGGTTCGGGTATATGTGAGCTGCACTGTATGTTGTGGTTTAATTTTATCCTTGGTTTATATTTTATTTTGTTTTGAACTCTTTATCATATATTACCATACCAAAAAAGCAAAGGAAAATAAAATTTAAAAGTTGAACCACAACATAAATTATTATACACAATATAAGTTCTTTATATATATGATTATTATTATTATTTAAGATGTTTATGATCACTTGTTCTCTCATATCCATAGACACAGATCCATGATTTAAAACAAGCACAGAATCCATCATCAATACAACTACGTTCCACACTGTTGGATCCTGCAGTTAATTTGTTGTTTCAACGAATGAAAACAGATTTGGAAGGAGAAAAGGAGAAAGTTGAACAAGCTCAAAATGATCTCAGTGCATGGAAGTTTACTCCTGACAGGTAAAGATACTTCAGTTGGTGATATATAAATTATTGTAACTCAGTTAGTGAGAGCTGCATGTTTGATTATTTTGATGTGTACTGAATTAATGATCAGCAATTGTTTGTGGACAAGATAGTCTTGAGTGAAATCCAAGTATTTATTCAAGTTCTTTTTGGGTAGGATTTTGCCAAACTGACCATTTCCACTAAAAAGTTTAAAAGTGGTGTAGTTTTTGAAAGCGGCAAATGTAATGTTTGCAGCATGGCCTGACTGTCTTATACTAGTGTAGGTACTCAGGTGATTATACAAAATCATGCGCTCTGATTGGTTTGCCGTCTCGGATTATCAGCTGGTAATCACCTTGACAAACAAAATGTTAGTCGTTCATGCGCTTTTGATGAAATAAAATTTTTTTGTGTTGTACAATGCTTTTTCTTTTCTTTTTTTAAAATAATCACCTGTGTATTTATACTAAAACAATTATTTGCCTCAGGCTCAGTGATTTTCGGTGAATATTCAAAGATAATCACGTTGCCTTTGGCTAATAATAATTATTGTTAAATAAAGTACCTACTAAGTACAATCCTGGTGAAAAACCATTGGGACACCAGTAAAAACATGTTGACCCTGTACATTTTCCAAAGATACCATGTGAACATTCCTCGCCTCTGTGAAATGTTGTTTTATACACGGAGAATATTGCTGAAAGGTTTTGAAAGTAATATGTCAAACACAAGATATGGTGTTTCATCACATATCAAACACTGAGAAGAGAGCTGAAAATATGACATGTTGTGGAGTATTTTTAGCAAAATTCTATGTGTTTGTGTGATGAAACATGTGTATTGTGTGTCTAATATACCTTCTCAAACAAAATTATTTTGAAGGAGAAATTAAGGATGTAAAAACAAGCCTTGTTTCATCAGATATCCAAACACGTCACGCTATCGGATTTCCTTTGTCTTTCCCTCATGCATTATTAATGAGTTTGAGAACAGATGAAATTAACATTTCAGAGGGGGACAGGGGAAGGTCCAAGGAATACCAAGGATTTTCGCCATGATTGCACCTTGCTTAGGACCTAACTGAGAATATCGTAATGCCACAACGTGGGGTCAATATTCCGCAGTACGGCCCTTGAACTAGGTTTGTAAGAGGTTGTTTTAAGACTGTGAGTTCCTTTATAACACTTGCCAGTAATGAAGTAACTGGAATGACACCGGTTATTTGTGCATTATTGACCAATCATAACGTCAAGATGGCTGCATATTCGTTCTTTTTTTTTTTTTTTTTTTTTTAACCGAGACGTCGAAAGTCAAGGAAAGCGCAATGAAGAACAAGGCCAATATCCAGCTATCTTGGCCGGACAAGCCTTGTCAATAAAAGATTTACTTTATGACATTATGGACAAAGCGGGCAAACAGCTATGTAATAAAAGCAATTGTTGACTAGTTTTTGACAGTACTCTTAATGGTGAAAATTGGTTTATTAGCATGTTTACACTCTTTTGCAGCGTCACCGGCAAGAAACTCATGGCTAAATGCCGCATGTTAATCCAAGAAAACCAAGAGTTGGGTCGTCAGTTATCTCAAGGCCGAGTAGCACAGCTGGAGGCTGAACTGGCTCTACAGAAAAAATACAGCGACGAGCTGAAAGGCAGTCAAGATGGTAAGAACTATCTGCTCATCTGTGTTACAGTTCACTGCTGCTCGCGTCTGAGAGTCACCTCTCAGCATCACAAACCAGTTTGTTTAAGGAAGCGTGATCTGCACTGCTCAGCTGAAGGCGTCCGTCGGTTGGTGTGGACTTAGTAGTCTCTGTCCTCCATCGGGCGAATCTGGGCGTTGTCTTTCAAATATCACTGTGTGTAAAGGGGCTTTTTTTTGCGCGTTATTGTGGCCTTTACAACCGACCGTTCAGTTTCTTACCATTGGATATAGTGTTTGTTTTTGAAACAAAGTCGTTGCTGCACATTTTTAGAAACGTCTTTTTTGTGCTCAAACTGGAGAGTCGCGTTCACAGACACAATAGAGATTTCCCTTGTATTGCTCTCTCGTTGTAGAATTGAATGACTTTGTTATCCAGCTGGATGAGGAAGTGGAAGGCATGCAGTCCACCATCTTAGCTCTTCAGCAGCAACTGAGAGACTGCAAACAACAATTGTCTCGGTCACAAGAGCAAGTTCTCATAAACGAGGAAAAATTGAGAACTGCGGAAACCTTGCTTGCTGACATGCGCCAACAGAACTCGCCGGTCAGCAGCAAGTCTGAGGACCAAGAAGAGCATGCGCAAACGCAACAATTGCCGGCAGAAATTCGGACCAATGAATGCGATTCAAGTGATTCGACACTCCCTCCTGCGCAAAGCGAGGAAAGGATACTGCACGGCGCTGCTCTTAGTGCCCCAGCGAAACATGTCCCCTGCGCGCCCGCTGCGTTTTCTATCAGCCAATTGCTTGCAACTGACTCAAATCATGGGAGCGAGAGCAAAAAACGCGAAAATGTAGAGAACGGAGGGGAAGAACACAAAAATGTGCCGCTAGAACCTGCCGAGTCGCCTTTGGTTGCGGCTATGGGGTTAGTAGAGAGGATTGGTTGTGACTCTAATACGTTCAATGGGAAGGTGACGGGGTGAGGGGGCTACACGCCGCCCTTGTTAAGTGCAGGTTGGTTGTCGGGTCCGGGCGGAGTTTGTACCAAAGTGCACTAGAAGCAGGACTTTCTTATAAGCGATCCGAGCATACGTTTTCATATGTCTTAAATTATCAATAAAGTGACACCTTTTCAGAATTTCACCTGACTTCATAGCAAAGTGGTCCCTGGGCGTATCATACTGTTTGAGTACATCATATCCATGTTATGTTGGTTGTCCTTAGCTGTGTGGTGCGAACCTGTTTAACACCCCTGTATGCGTTTGTAATAGTTACAGTTATTGATGTCTTTACTTGGCAGACCCCTTGGAAAGGAGTATTTCACACTAAACATCTCAGCCGGTTACAACGGTTTTTTTTTATCAGAGTCCATGAACCTTGGCACTAAAATGTTTTGTCTTTAGTGCTCATCCGTACCTTGGCCGAAAATAGTAAACCAGAAGTCTAATTTTTTTTTGTCAGATTCACTTAGTCATCTAAATGCAAAGCGATTATTGCTGCAGCAAAATTTAAAAGCATAATTTCTGTTTCTTTTGTCCCAGCCGTCAGTGTAAATAGAAATTGGTATTCCCGTAACCGCTCAACGTAAGTCAAATTTTACTATTGGCAGTTTAAAATAGTAAGGAAATGAAATCCGGGTAAGAAACCGAGCGCTCGTTCGCCGTTCACGCATTCTCATCGGCCAATGATTCAAAGATGTAACGTATTAAACACGAGATACAGTGTTTCATCATATTAAACATCGAGAAGAGAGCTCAAAATATAACGCTTAGCGGAGTATTTTTGGCGAAAGACGAGGGGTTTGATATTTGATGAAACACATGCATCGAGTGTTTGATGATATAGCTTCTCCAAAGAAATTATTTAGGAGGAGAAATTAGCGATACAAAAACAAGCCGAGTTTCAGCAGATATCCAAACACGTCACGATGCCTGATTTTCTTTTGTCTTTTGTCTTTTTCTTTTGCATTATTTTAAACTGAGTTTGAGAGGTCGGGTATGAAGTATGGTATCGGATGTCCTCACTTAAATGGACGATAATTCTCTCAAAAAAAAACTAGTGCTTGAGCTGCGTCGATAAATCAAAGGTACCCAATGGTGAGCTCGTGGATAAAACGTTAACTTAAAAGTTTGCTGCATCAAGCGCACAAGTATTCTGCAGGCGTTTAATGCCACATGGTTTGGATTATCTTTCTCGAGCGCGAATGTATCCTCTTTTATGAAGATTTAGACTCGTAAAACTGAATTTCGTTTGTTGTTCTTGTCAATTTAATTCTCGTTGCCTTTCATGAGAAGCGAGTGGTCCTTCAAAAACTCTGGGTCTCGCAAAATTTTAGTCAAATTTCACGGGTCTCGCAGTCTCGTTTTTAGCGGTTATGTGCGCCTCGCAGTCTCGATTTTTATACGAAAGAGTCTCGCACTCAAAACACTTTTAAGTCTCGGTCTCGCAACCTAGAAAGTCAAAATGTCTCGGGTTCGGAAAGAAAAACGCTAGTCTCGCCGTCTCGCATTTACTATTCGCCAACCCTAGAAGTGTAAATTTTTTTAAAAAATCCTTTAATTCCCGCTTTTCGGTTCTGTCCTCGTATACCGGTACACAAGGGAATAACCATTGTATTTTCTTTGTTTAGCAGTCATTGTTTAGCTCTAATGTATTGTTTGGTCTTTTGTATCGGCTCTTGTGTACCGGTACACGAGGACAGAACCCGCTTTTCTGGTCTCAAATCCGTGCTCAAACAACTGTCAGCGGAAGAGTCGATGTCACTGAAGTACGTACTCCGTGTATCCTTTATTATAATATATTTAGAATATCTACAACATGATAGTGCAAGTGGAAACATGAAGGGCATTCTGACGCTGGTGGGAAGGACAGAGGAGAGGAGAGGAAAGGGTTCGTGAATTTTAACCTTTACAATAATTGGGTATCGAGAGCAAAATAATCATGTTACCAATTATGAGTGACGTACGGCCTTTCTAGTTTTAGCCTGAGTATTCCAAAGAGCCGAATCTTTTTGAAGATGAAGTCGAGGAATCAAGGGTTGAACGCAATTTCTGGTTCTGTCCTCGTGTACCGGTACACAAGAGCTGATACAATAGACCAAACGATACATAACAGCTAACCAACTCCCAACAAGGAGATTACAATGGTTATTCCCTCGTTTCCCGGTATACGAGGACAGAACCCAATATTTCTCCTCAGTATTTAAACACTAGCTGGTGTAGTTGCGGATTGTGCACCAAAGCCCAAGGCCAGCGAATCGGCTTTCGTTGTCAGGACCTTGAAGAATTGAACCATAAATTTGAAGAATGAGGTATGTTTCTTTTGTAATGTTATTTTTCGTGAATATATTCTGGCTAGATTTCCTTCAGTACCCCCGTACTTCATTATGCATGCTGTAGGTGACTTGTTCAAGGTAATGCACGTGCAAATATTTCTTCGGTTTTCGAAGAACGAAACTGTGTGGCTACAACATGCATAATGAAGTGTGAGGTGCGGATATGGAAATCTAGCTGCGGCATTCAAAACGCACGTTGCAACCTCATTCCGGACCCTACAGAAAACAGTGGGTAGGAAGCCTCCGTTAAAATAATGGTGATTTGTCATTCAACCAAAAAAAGTCGGAAATTTCGGGTGAAAGTCAAATGGAACAGTCCAGTTTTGTGTTCGGTCCGACCGGGATGTTTGGGACCACCTTTGGTTCTGTCCTCGTCCACCGGTACAGGAGGGAATAACCATTGTGTTTTCTTTGTTTACGAGGCATTGTTTAACTGTAATGTATTGTTTGGTGTTTTGTATGGCATATAATTCATGGTAGGCCACCATATAGTCAGTTTACAGGGGTATACAAGGGTTTACAAGGATATACCTTTGTAAACCCTTGTATACCCCTGTAAACACTATATTTGGTGACTATATGGTGGCCTACCATGAATTATATTGACCCTTGTGTACCGGTGTACGAGAACGGAACCCCACCTTTTGGAGATGGTTCAGAGTGACCGGTCCGTCTTGCCCGATCGAAATGGCGCGTTCCATGTGATCATTATTTCTTTCATTTTCCGAAATGTACGACTCGGTAAGATCATGCCTCAAAATAAATGGTTCAGAGTAAGCGTACCTGAAAACAAAAATCAGCCATAACTGATGTCCGGGGGGGGGGAACTCCCGTATGGAATGGACGGGGATGCTCGTCGTCTCGCTTAGGGGTGTAAATTTCGGATTTTGGTCTCGCTTAGGGTGTTCTGGGCAAAATGTCATTATTTTTAGCCGTCAAGGTCTCGTTAAGGGTTGCACTCGAAGAAATAACAAAACAGAAAGAATTTTGATTCTTTATATTTACTCAATTCAGAATTCGATGATAAGGTCTTCGCCATCATTAAAAGTCACTGTACTTTTTATTTGTCTGTTTTGTAAACTGGTCTCTTTTAGGGGTCTGAATAAGCTTCGGCCACGCCCAGATTGGTCTCTTTTAGGGGTTAAATTCAAAATTTCCGACGAGCATCCCCGTCCACTCCATATGGGAGTCCCCCCCCGGGAACTGATGTCCATGAGTTAAGTCATAACGAAAAAGCATAAGCTCTTGCGCTCTTGTTTACAAAGAATTGACAAGTCACAGTGCACAGATAAGTTCGTCATTTTCGTTGAGCCGAGACAAAGAAATCCTTGGATCAACGTCAAGAGATAATCATCTCGTGACGAGTCCGCCAACCGAACGACAACAGGTTGGGTTTGAGGCTTTCTGTCACTTTGTGGATTGAAAACCAGGTGTTTTAAGTATTTCCGAGGGTGGAGCAGGGAAATATTTTGTATGTAATGCCAAACCGAGCGCCGATGAGTGCCTATCCCCTTAAAAAATTATCGACAGAGCAACATGTTGTTTACTTTAAATTTTTGTATGAACAAGAGACTGTTCTCCGCCTTTAAACTCTGTGTAATTCCGAAGATAACCTTAACTATAAAGAAAATGTACCAAGTTTGCATCACGGCCCAAAACAATAATTTCTATCGTCACGCATCGCCAGACCATTGCGTGACAGTAATTCAATTGCACTGTGTAGATTTCCTAGGAATGGTCAGCTATTGTACTTCGCGGTTCCGTTGAACCTGTTACTTTGAAATAATGTATTTTATACCTATTCATCTAAGATCCTTATCCTCAGTAACTTCAAAATTATGGAGAACAAAGCGTTTTGGCATTTTAACCTTTTTGGTTTGTCTCACGAATTGCGAATGCGTCTGAGCTGACACATCTTGCATTTTTTGGCTTGCACTGCACCGGAAAGTATTTGATATTTAATAGTTAAAGCCGTATTCGATATCTACGGTATGTATGACTTTTTAAACTGTTTTCATCGGACATTTCTTTGAAACAGCTTGGGGTTTCTATTTCAATTTACAATGATGTGCACTTCACAAATCATGGAACCGGAAACGTGGTTGTTATTATGTTGTAGATTGGCTTAATTGTGTAGTCTTGTCGTTTGAACAAAGATCTTTTGTCAAGGGGGTCTTTGTCTCTATTTGAAACAAATGCTACCAACGAAAATTTACCAATCTCTGTCACACGCGCGCCGCTAAACGACTACTCTACAACCACTGCACAATATGAACCGGAAGAAATTATATAATGGCTAATCTTTGGCAAATGACGAACCATGTGCTACACGACGCTATCACCTATGTGAAACTGAACAAAACAAGAGCATAGAATGAGGTTAAAAAGGCTCTTCTATCGAGTGCTTAGTCTTCAGAGGGTTTTCACTGGTCCGGTAGGTTGCAAGCTCTCTCTGTAGAAATCTGTATCATTTGGGAATTATCTGTAGAGAGTGGAGCGAAAAACCAATAGAAACATTCCTTTGTACCACTATCAGGTAACTCGCATAAAGTAGTTTTCCCTTGCTTCTCCTTCGTTCACTTATCCCAATTCGAACTTTAAAGTCCTGAATTGCTAGCTGTGGACGAACATGAAGGCACGCGGCCGCATTTTGGTGGCCGAACAACGAGTGGTAAATTATATTTTACGATGCCTTCACGATGTAAACAATCAAGGCTTTGTCGCTGGCTATTGAACTTCATATTGTGATAGTAACTTTTTACGAGCAACAATCAAGAGAACTCCGTTCCGACGTAAAGTATTTCATGCCGGCTTGTATGACCTGGAAATAAGTTTTTAACTGTGGTAGTAAATTAAGTTTAGATCATGCACGCCCGTTTAGGGCCAAGCCGTGATTGAAAGAACTGTTTTCAGGAAACTTAGCAAATGCGATTTCCGCTACAATGCTAAGACCACGGTCTCATTCTTTTAAAACAAGGTGAATTCATCAAATATGTAAAAACTACGAGGAAAATCACGTGTATTATTTCAATATTTACACACTTGATAATCACTTTTCAGCCTGACCGGGCTATAACCTCTGTTCACGTCGTGAGTGTTGGCGTTATTTTTCAACCAATTGTTAGAGTTATGTTGTGCTTAGATTAACGAGAAACTCATCAAAAGCGAGAACAGACAACAAACGTAGCTTTAATGCCTTCCTAGCACAACCGACCACGAGGTTCAACACTAAATGCATTATGTATGAGTAACAAAATGTCCATAAGAAACTAAAGCTAGTAGGACAATACAACATGCCCCCTTTTAAGAAGGTTTAAGAACCGAAAATTAGCATAGAAATATAAACACAAAAGTCTTAAAGAAAATCGAAATCAAAACATCATTGTGTTCTTAGTCAGCAGACTAATAATGTCACAATCCTTAAAAGTCACAGACTTTGAGAGTCGTCATCCTTTAAAAGACACAATCCATTGAAAGCAACAGTCCTTTAAATGCGAACACAGTTTTATACAAAGTCCAGGTTTCTAGGCGGCTTGATTACACGTCCAGAACGTGTTCTTGTCACTGGTGGTGTTGAAACAGCTGGTTTGGCTCTGGTTGTTTCCTCTTTGGCCTTCTTTGGTGTCTCTTTCTCACTCCCACTGACAGATGGTGATTTTCCTACAGTACATGGAGTGTCTGCCGGAGGTTTCTCTGAGGGTGTTGGGGGAACAAGCGGTGTTAGTTTCTCATCTGACAAGTTTATTGGACACCTTATAGGGATTTGCGCATGGGGTCGCTGCTGTGTAACGGTAGCATAATGCGGCTTGATGTCACACTTATTTCGTCTAATCCTTCTGTTGGTCTTGTGACTAATGATCCAGTATGAATCTGGCGAGGTATCTTTTGACTCAATATACCCAGGTTTCCATTCATCAGAATCATCATCAGTAAACCAGATGGGTTGATTCGGCAGGTAGATGTAATTGTCCTGCTTCATAGGCTTCAGATGTGCAGAGCGCCTTTCACTAAGTTGAGACTTTTGCTGATCAGTCAGCGGAGCTGGAGTCATAGCCATGCTGAGACGGGTGTTGATTCGCCTACTGTAGAATAGCTCAGCAGGTGATGGTAGAGTGTCGCTCACTGGCGTATCAAGGTATGTTGTCAGGGCTTTGGTGATATCAATGTTGCTTGCACTCTTCTTCAGAATCTGTTCGACTGTAGCTATTGCCCTTTCTGCACGACCATTACTTTGATGATGGTATGGGCTGGTTGTCACATGCCCAATGTCAAGCTGATCACAAAAGCGTCGAAAGTCATCAGATCTGAAGCATGGCCCATTGTCGGAAATGATCTTCTCTGCCAGGCCAAACTTCCTGAAGATGTTGTTCAGTACTGCAGTGACAGCTTCGGTTGTCTCATCCAGTAGGGTGTCATAGGTAAGAAAACCAGAGTAGTAATCGACTGTGACTAGGGCATGCTGGCCTCGGAAATTCACCAAATCCATTCCAAGGATTTCCATTGGACGAGTTGCTGAGATCTGCCGTTCTGGAGGTCTGGGCTTCTTGTTGCCATGCCTTTGGCATTCGTTGCATTTTTGGACCATCTCACTGATGTCATCTTGTATCTTTGGCCAATATACAGTGCGTCTTGCACGTTGGAGCGTTGAGGTGAGACCTTGATGTGCATCATGCAGGCGACTGAGAGTTCCCGGTCTCATGCTTTTAGGGATGACAACTCTGTTCCCTTTCATGACAATTCCATCCAGGATTGTTAATTCATCCCGGAAACACCAATACGGGTGAAGATGGTCTGATAGATCTTGCATGCTGTCCGGCCAACCAGTTATGATAAGGTCGGTTAGCGCAGCCAAAGTGGAATCTGCTTTCGTCTCTTCTTGAAGGGACTCTAAACGGGTAGACTCTATTTTCAGAACTTGTGCGATGTTGATGTCTAATCCAGGGATCTCTCTGGCACTTCCTGGTTGAACGAGACGAGAAAGAGTATCAGCGAGCAACACACTGTTGGATCCCACATACTTCACCTGGATGTCATACTTGGATAGACGCAGCAGCATCCTCTGCAATCTGACTGGGGCCAAACTGACTGGTTTCTGAAAGATGGACTGTAGGGGCTTGTGGTCAGTGTGCACAGTGATTTTCCGCCCAAACGTGTACCTATGTAGCTTTTCGCAAGAAAACAGGACTGCCAACAGTTCTCGTTCGATGTTGGAGTAGTTAGCTTCAGCAGGTGTGAGTGCCTTGCTGAGGAAACGCACAGGTTTTCCATCTTGGATCAAAACTGCACCAAGTCCTTTCAACGAAGCATCAGTCTCTATGACAGCTGGCTTGTTTGGATCATAGTGAATTAGCTTGACAGCATTAACAATGTCAGTCTTGATGGTGTCAAGTTCCTTCTGCATGTCGCTGGTCCATATGAAGTGTACATCTCGTTTAAGCAGACTGCGCATTAGATGGGTTTTCTTGGTCAAGTTAGGGATGAAAGTAGACATGAAGTTCACTGTTCCAAGCAAGCTTTGGAGTTCTTGCTTGTCTTTTGGAGCAACAAGTGCTGTGATACCTTTCACTTTATTTGGACATAGCTGGACACCTTGCGGGGTGATGATGCGTCCGAAATACTCGATCTGCTGTTTCTTAATGAAACACTTGCTTGGGTTGAACTTGAGTCCTGCTTGGCACGCTTTTGCAACAGTTTCCAATAGGTGTATGTCGTGACGTTCCTCTGTTGACCCTTGCACTTTGACATCGTCTGCACATGGGAATGTGCCTGGAATGCCAGAGAGGATTCGATCCATGTGTTCACAGAAGATTTCAGATGATGCTGACAATCCAAAGGGTAAGCGCACGAAGCAGTACTTTTTAAAGGGTGTGTTGAATGCAGTGAGAGGCTGGCTCTGTTCATCAAGCTGTTTGGTCCAATACCCACTCTTGGCATCAAGTGTGGAGAAGTACTGACCATTCCTGAAGCTGTGCTGAACATCCTCCCAAGATGCAGTGTAGTGAATGTTGCGGATCAGGTACTTATTCAGGTTTCTTGGATCAAGGCACAGACGTAGGGTTCCATCCCTTTTGACCACAGTTACCAGATTGTGTACCCACTCAGTAGTTTCTGGACAGGCTCTGATGATTCCTTCCTGTTCCATTTTATCTAGTTCCTTCTTTAACTGAGGCATGATGCTTTGTGGTACAGCACGGGGTGGTAACTGAACTGGTTTTGCATCTGGAGAGAGTTTGAGACTGACCTCCCCTTCAAAGAGACCAACCTGACCATCAAAGGTATTAGGAAAGATCTGTTTGAGATCCTCCAGAGGGTCTCCTGTTTTCTTTCCAAGTGGCAGATGCTTCTTCCACTTCTTTTGAAGAGTGTGATAGTCAGCTTCTGATTCCTCAGTGATGTGTACTGCCTCTACATGGCTAGGCTCCACAGATATGCTTTGCTGTATGCACACAGGTGCAATAGTGACAAGTTTGAACTCTTTGAGGAATCCAAGACCAAGAACAAAAGCACACGCACGTTTGGTGACATAGAACCTTGTCTTGGCAGTGATGTCATTGCAGGTGACATTGACGTCCACAAAGCCACAGTTCTGAAGATCTGCTCCGGACATCCCACGGATTACAGCGTTGCTGGACTGTAGGTCCTTTTTGGAGAGCCCGATTTTTGGAAGCATGGAACTTGGCATGCAAGATACCATGGCACCAGTGTCAACTTTGCCTCTGACCTGGTAAGATGGACTGCTATCGCCTTTCAAGTGAAACATTACTGTAGCGAAGACTTCACGTGACTTGCAGTTATCAAGAGCATTGATTGATATAACATTCAGGTCAAAGTCATATTCATATTCACTGCTGTCATCTTCAGGATATTCAGGTTCGATGTCTATGGCAAATTGGTGCTTGGATTTCTTGTCTTTGCCTTGCCCTTTTTTCTTGAGACAGGCTCGTTCAAAGTGTCCTTGTTTGCCACAGAAATTACATGTTGCATCGTTGGCGGGGCACTTGTCGCGAGGATGAGCATCTTCCTTACACCAGACACAGGATTTCTTTCTTCCTGATTTCCATTGTCCTGGTTTTGGCTTAGGCTTGTACTGCTTCTTCTTAAACCCATTCCTTTGGGATTCCTTGGTTGGGTCTTGTGCATGTGAAGCATCGACATAAGTATCGCTGGGTTCTTCTAACTTTCGCATGGTGGCTTCAACAGCTTCGTTTCTTCGCATGAGCTCTAAACAGTCTTTAACCGACACATCTTTTCCCTTTGCCATCAGTTTCCGTTTGCACTCTTTGCTTACACAGCCATGAATGAGCTTATCCACGATGAGGAAATTCGTGTTGACAGGAAACTCAGCTTGACGATACAAATCTAAGATTCGGGAGTAGTAGGCAGTAGTATTCTCATTACCTTTCTGTCGGACACTGTAGAATTCTTCTCGCTTCTCCCTGAAGAAAGTAGAGTGGGTGAGGCATGCAGCTAACTGATCTAGGAGCGCTGTTGGGGTTGTTATTCTTAATTCTGGCTCTTCGTTTAGCATTGCATCTATAAGCGATTCTGCATGAGCACCAGCCCAGATGTATATGTGATTAAGCTTGACACGGTCTGATCTGGATGCTAGGGGCCCGTCTATAATTCTCTCCACTTCTTTTCGCCACAGTTTGAACTGTGAGGTAGCATTGTTCGACGTCCAATCGACCTTCGTTTGTGGAACATAATGACTTTCGCCGGCCATCTTGGTTTCAAAGTTACGTAAATATTCAAACACGAAATATTCGAGTATTGAGGATGCAAAACTGAAAGTTCTTTTGTGCTGATATGACAAGTTACACCAGGGAAAATTTGTCAAAGACCACTTGCCTGGAGTGTTCGAAGCGTCTTTTCCTGAAGAGTCTTGCAGAGAGTATCCTCTACGGGATGTATTGTGAAGATGATCTGATCGAGAGCTGAAAAGATGCTGATGTCCTTTCGATCCTCCGTTTAGCTAAGAAGCGTTGGCCTCGCTCAGAAATGCGGGCGGTATTGTCACGTCGGGGTCACCATGTTAGAGTTATGTTGTGCTTAGATTAACGAGAAACTCATCAAAAGCGAGAACAGACAACAAACGTAGCTTTAATGCCTTCCTAGCACAACCGACCACGAGGTTCAACACTAAATGCATTATGTATGAGTAACAAAATGTCCATAAGAAACTAAAGCTAGTAGGACAATACAACACAATGAATTCGGATTCCGCTGAATTACCGAGCCCGCAGTCTGATTCCAAACAAGATGTTCATGTATTTAAGCACGAGTCAAAGCCACGAGTGGAAAAAAAACGCGTGCGTGGTTTTTCAAGACTTGCATCACTTGAGGATCAGTTTTAGCCTGACCGGACTGTACATTTTGTTCATGTCGTGTGCGGTTTAATGTAAACATTTAAAAACCCTTTATAAATATGATTTTCGCTGGGTCACTGAGCTTGCAGTCTGATATCAAACGAGGTGGAATGTTGAGTAACAGGCTGAACAGCCACGAGGACCACATGAATTATTTCACGATTTATATTTGTTGTCAATTAGCTTTCAGCCTGACCGGACTCAAAGTTCATGCACCTATCAATGTCAAGCCGGCCGTGGGGGGGGGGGGGGGGGCAGTCAGGGCATGGGGTGGGGATTTGACATTTTTGAAAAATTTGCCGTCATATTCCCTGCCCACGGGCAAATCATTCCAGTCAAATGCAACCAAATTTCCCCACCCCGGGCTGCACATCGCTGTCAAATATCCCAAGGCTGGCAAAGAAAGATTCAAATATTCCCTCTCCCGGGAGAGCGAGGTCAGTCAAATGCCCTACCCCAGGGCCAACAAAGACAATCAAATCCCCACCCCATGCCCTGACTCCCCCCCCCCCCCCCGCCGGCTTAACATTGATAGGTGCATTAGTCGACGTAGTGTGCATCTCCCTCATAACATCGCTCACACACTGATTGAAGTGAACCAAACAAGAGGCTAAAATGATGTCCTAAACAAATGAAGTAAAAAATGCTCTTCTATTGAATGTTAGTTTGTTACGAGTCGTGGCTGCTCCGGTAGGTAGCAAGCTTCAGCCTGACCGGATTGAAAATCGTCGTATGCATTTCAGCATAAACAACATTTAAAAGCCCATTTTCAGAAAATGAGTCCTATTTCCGTTGTATTGGTGATCCCATAGTTTGTACTATAAAAGGTGCATGGTAATGTACAGCCAATGGTAGTATTTACCAATCCCCCTCTTAGGACAACACTAACACACTGATAGAAGTGAGCGAAACAAGAGACTAAAATGACCAAACAAATGAAGACAAAAAGACTCTTCTATCGAGTCTTAGGTTTGCTAGGAGTCATCGCTGCTCCGGTAGGTAGCAAGCTTCTTTTGTAGAGATTTCTGTTATTTAGAAATGATGAAGAGAGAAATGCAAAATGACAAGGAACAAATTTTTGGTACCGTTGTTCGGTAAATTGCCGAGAGATAGCCAGGGTTAATTTTAGTTCCAAGCTCAAGATTTGTTGGGTTCTCATGCAATTGCTAGTTACCTTACGTCCATACTAAGGCTCACAAACCCCGCCTGTTCGCTCATCTGTAGATCGCGCCGTTGTATGTGTGGAAACACCAACCATGCCTGACTTCTGAAACACGTTTGTTTCTTTATTACAAAATTTCAAATGAACTTTTCATGAAAAAATTACGATGGAATTCCCGTTTATTGTTTGTGTCCGGTTATTGCTTTATTTTATATTCTCGTTGATCATCTTCTTTTATAATTCTACTTCGTTAATTCCAAGATGTGAATGCTTGCTGAAACTGATTATGAAGTAACAGAAGGTAAAAACTGAATATGGTGGTGTCTTACCCCTTTAGCTGATTGGCAAGTTTGACAAGCAACATCAAGACTAGGGGTATGAGTCTAGAATATTGAATCTGGAACTTCTCTAGATTGCGAGAGCTTCGTTAAGGAGCTCTACACCGAGACTTCAGTTTTCTTTCATATCCGAGTTCGTGTCTGTAGATATTTTCTATATATATATCTTTTTATTTTATCTATATATCGAGCTCAACCTGACTCTAAAAAGCATACGTTTTTAAGCGTACAGTTATTGTGATAGCAGTGTATAATCTAAACTTTCCGAACTCCAAGCACCACAGTTTCAAACTGATTCCGGGCGACAAGACGGTTCGAATTCTATCGCGCCCAAGATTCCGACACTCTAGGTATGAATCCCGAGAACTCGAAACCCCACTTTTATTTTTCGAGTCGACTCATCGTTTCTTTACATCATTATGTACCCCTCAGACTGTATTAGACTAGAAACCAGACCTAAAATCTTGGACAATGCGTTTGGGACAGTTTCCTGGATTTTCTTTGAAACATCAGTAGCATTAATTCCCCCTCCCACCAGTGCAACATATTGTACAGTTTCCGTAGTTACACAATGTATAGGGGAAAAATCTTTGTAAAACGTTTCTGGGGAAGAAGTATATCGGCTGTTTTCTAAATATACAGAACCAGACGAAGAACAGGTTAAGTTTTGTCCTCGATTGTAGATTTAGCGTTGGTGCTAGTCAACCCTGGTTATGTTTTGGGTTTTTCGTGAAGTCAAATTGAAATTCCGTACTGCCACATTTCACCAATGAAGTTTATTGGAAAAACCAAAACGAAAACGAGCTTATCCGTGCAAATTCCTGCTCCTTTTTCCGTCTGTTTCAACTTCGCCGTTCTTTAGATTTTGTTCAGCTGGTGTAGTCTCTGGTATACGTTTTACCAGGATCGGCACTTTTAAGGAATCAGATTGCGATTTCCGCTGCTACAGTAAGCCCGCATTCACTGACGCACCTCCAAGGTACCATCTGCCCCGTCCGTCCCCACTCACAAGTACTTTGGCAAACTTCAGGCTATAGCACGGATAAAAAATTATAAAAAGAACCACATTGCAAAACTAAAACAAACTAGTTCCAAATTGACACGCTAACGACTCAGACCACCCACGATCAAAGTTATGTAACGGAAACTTTTCTCAGTTGCGACGATGCGATGAGATATGGAGTCATGACTCAATTTGACAGTTTACCGATTTGACAGTTTACGCGCGAAGTGCATTATTGTCGATTAGGGTCCTTGTGAAAAACAAATTGATTGTGAAGGTAAATATAACAAGAGACTAAAAATGACTTAACAGATGAAGTCAAAAAGACTTTTCTATCAGGTGTTCCTTCTTTTTGGAGTTCTCTCTTGTTCGTTAGGTTACTGGCTTACTTCGCAGAGGATTGTATTTTCCACTCATGGTTTAGGAAGAGAGGTTAAAAATATCAAATGTTTCGCGGTATCCATGCTAGCAATATCACATAGATTGTGATATTCCCCAAGGTTTTGGCTTCAATTTCCACGTAGTTTGATATAAAATTTTCTTGCAATAGACGAATATGTCACAGTAATATGCTTACTGTCTGCCAAGAATTGCACAGTAAATTATTTTGGTGATGCCTTTCATTGCGATTTTACCTTGAACAGTTATCAATCATCATATCATCTCGTTACTTAATTGATTTCTATGGCAGAAAGTTAACTGAGAAGCATATGACAGTGGACTGTGTTAACCGTGGTATTCCATACGTATCTTCTCTTAACTTTACGCACGATAAGCTGACAAGACTAAAACCACCCAAGTTTAACTTTCTTAAGGGTGTCAATTCTTTTTGTGTCGTGGTTATTTTGGTTCATAGATCGGATATAGATATACTTATGTCGCATATTGATTATCAGCGATTGCCAAGATAAAAACCCGACTCATGGCAGGCCTTAAAGTAATTTTTCAATTTTCCAGAAGCAAAATAAGCGAAGAATAACATACTGTGTTGACTTTTATTATATCACTCGCCAAAAAATTAAACTTCAAGAAAATTCAAGAATCTCTTAAGTATTGAATATACAGCGTCAAATAGTGCTGTGTTTCAGCGGTTCAGTCATTTTACTGAAAAGCCACAGATTTTTGGCACAGAAATAAATGGACTAACAAAGGAAGGATTTAAGGTTAAATAAACAGCTTTAAAACAAGAAAGATAGATTAAGGATCGATGAATTTCCCTTGATTCTCTTTTTGTCCCTGCATTGTTTTTATATTGAAGTTTGGTCGGTTTTTTTTGCGGTAAGTTGTAATATCAGTCGTTAATTTTTCCACGTGTTTTGCATGTCTCAGCGGGAGTGGAAGCTGGTTACAGAGGTTTGGCCGGAAAGCTATACACTCAAGTTTTTATTACGACGACGCCCTCAATCGTATCACTCGTCATTATCATTTCTAAAGCCATCATTACTGAACTTGCAAAGAAACTGTCAGTTGACTGACCAACCTTTTCCACGTGGAGATTAATTCTGGATTTCACTGTGTCGGGTGAATGACACTCTCAAGGGTTCCCCATTATTTTGGAATAGAAGTGCAATATCTGATTCAGTTTCCGCGTTATTATTAGGTTAAAAAACCGATCTGACTTATTGGGACAGCTATGCAAAAAATATGCAAAACGATAAGGGTCGGTTATTTCAATGTCAAACTAAATCAGCGGCTTAAGTAAAATTGAAGGGGATTGGAACTGACCAATTTGTGATGAATGACGTTAAGTTAAGTCACTTTGAGTTAATAGGTATTGACTACATTTTCTGGTGTAGCATAAACGAGATTGGAAGGTTATTTAAGTTAGGGAAGCACAAATTCAGTTTAGACAACGGTTTTTGTTAAGCGTGGGTTAAACCTACTTTAAATAACTGGCCCAAGTCCCTTCTGATATCTCCGCTTTTTTAAATTTTTATTTATTTATTGTAACGTTACTCACGTAACATAAGATATTTACACCAAGTAACTTTTAAGGTAAAAAAAAGTTCTCTTGGCTTTTGTTGAAATCTGTGAACCGTAACTGAGTATGGGAGAATGGGAATAGCTTGGAGAATAGTGGAATGGGGACGAGTCAGCCCCTTATTGCTTTTCCTTTATTCTTTTTTTGCAGGCGATAATGTCAGCGGTCTCTGTAGGAGTATTTTTGCATACTTATAGGAAGTACAGATATGGTCCTCAATATTACTATCTTTACGGCATGCTTGGGGTGAGTGTAGATTTAACATCTCTTAGTAATCATTCAAGTAGGAAACACCTCGGATTCTTTAACAAGGATCTTACGGCGAATCTGAAGTGTGCGTTAGAGTCGTTTTACAAACAAATTCATAGCATCCGTGAAAGTCATTCTATCTGCAAAATCAGCTGTAGGAATCCTGGACTTTCTCGCGTCCTGCATTTGATACTTAAAAGTCTGACGAGATGCTGGTAACTCGTATTTCTCATTCGTTTAACTCGTCTTGAAGGCGCGTAGTTAACGTTTGTGAGGTTTCTCCCTCAACCTTGGTCAACCCAATTTTTTGCACTTATTTTATTCCAACTTTTTAGCTTATTTCTCAATACATTTACAGACACTGCTAACAGTGGCTGTTTATGAAATGCTTGCTTGCATGCAAGAGTCCGAATAGCCATTCTGCAGGGTGCATTAGGTATCGGAGATCGGAGAATTCTCCGGCTACCACGAAGAATTCTCCGGTCAAATTTAGTTGGCCTGAGCTAGTTTTAAATTCAGACATGGAACGCTTTCGAGAATATTCTCCTGTTACTTTACACAATTCTCCCGCTACTTTACACAATTCTCCTGCTGCTACACTTTTTATTGAAAACCCTGAATTCTGTCGCCTGTATACAATGTCTTTGGTGGCTTTTTGTCAAGGAAAGTTACAGTGTTACATTTTAATTAGGAAATAACCTGAGCGTTCTCAGAACAAATTACTAGATCGAGTTCCTTACTGAGATGTACGTTTTTTGGGGGTAAATGCGAAAAACTTAGGCTGGACAGACTTAACGAAAAACTTCATTGCTTCTCTGTTAAACAAACAGTTAACGCAATCTAGTTGAATAAGGTACGGACCATTAGAAAAGTGATGGGGGGTGGGGAATTTTCAGCTTGCACGAATTTTTTTTTCGCTCACTGCTTGTGCAGGAATTTTTTTTTTTCAGGTGAAACCCTCTGCACGAATTGTTTTTGCTACGTGTGAAAAAGTCACAATTGGACCTTCCTTCTGCATGAATTTTTTTTTACCTTCTTTGCATGAATTATTTTTCTTGGCATTTTCCCTTGCATTAATTTTTTTTTTGTTTTTTTTTCCCCACCCCCCCCCCCCCTCCCCATCACTTTTCTAATGGTCCGTCCCTAAGCAACTCCTAAATCGCTTGCAATATTGTTAACAAAGAAACACAGAGATTTTCGCAATTCAGGCGCGGTCTTTTGAAAGCAGATCCCTGTGTTCTTCTCTGTGTAAGTCTGTCTGTAACTAGGTGGAGATGTGTCCTTTCTCCTTCTTTCTCATCTTAGGAAAGCCTATGTTGGTCACGGGGTTCAGCCTCGGTTCTATCTATCAGCAGTGGTCTGGTGCTGCTTGCCATGTGTCGGAATGTGCTGACGTTTATCAGAAACTCTTGCAAGGTAATAAATACAGTGTTATCCCAGGGACCGATCATTATTTATACGGGGATGAGGGGGGGGGGTGGTGGTTGGTGCAGAGAGGGGGTGGGTCACCAATATTTATGCATGGCCGAACAGGGGCCACATAAATTTGTTCTAATATATGGCCAGCAAAAATTCTCTGTGATTTCTATTTCATGCATTCAGGAGAAGGAAAGGAGGATCAGGAAAAATCATGCCTACCGATCAGAGGGGGTTACGACAAACCAAACATAGGATATTCACTGTTGCACCACCCCACCTTACTCGGATCAATATCAGTTTCTGGGAAACCGTGCACCTACCCCTCCCCTAAACCAACATTGACGCTAACTTTTTAACTCATTATAACTTGTTGGATTAGGGGAGGGGTAGGTGCACAGTTGCCCAGAAACTGATATTGATCCCCTTAATCTATAAATAGTGACCGGTCCTTTACTTCAAACATCTCATTCCCTTGCTCACGAATATTTGTTTCGTAAAAGACCCGGTTACTTGACGGGGCCGGAAAGTTATTTTTTGATCGCAATTTATACAACAGGAATTACAATTTTGTCGGTTTTCAAGTTTAAACAATCCAATGCTAACTTAACTTGGACGTTTAAACTGTTTTTACACCAAGAACTACGCAAACATTCTGAAGACTCCAAGCTAATAATTGAGCTCCGTGCTCGTAGAGTCAGTTGCATGGTTTTCTAAAAACGGGTACCGACTATTTAGGTTTAGTATCACCCAACCAGTGGACTAATGCAAATGCCGCAATCTGATTGGCTGCGCTACTAGAGGACTATTAGTAATAGTCCTCGAGTAGCGAAATTCGTGACGCTTTCTTTCGTTTTATTCCCAAATGAGTATTTCTTTAACTTGCATTTGCTAACTTTATCATTGCCGATTATGTCCGACTAGTTGGGTGATACTAAAACAATTAGATCCTTTACGGGTCTAATTGTTAATTTGACTTGCCTTGATCTCTTTTTCTCTTTTTATTTACAAGTTTTACGGTGGAATTTTCCGAAGGTCATTGGACAGGAGCATTTGGTTTCACAAGGCCTGTGCACTTGTCATAGTGATTGCGTCAGGTTGGCCTCATATCTGTTTTAACTTGAACATAAAATTGTATAGAGTACATGTTTGCAAGGCGTGCACCCTTTTGACTGGCTAGTAACTGGACTTCCTCTGCGCAACAGACTTTTTTCATCAAAAGCAGTCCTTGGTGGAAAGAGTGTGAGAATTCCCAGTCATCTATTCGGTGAACAGTATTTGTCTAATGTCATTATATGTCAATTAGATATCTCAGTGGTTCACCGAAGGTGAAGGTGGTTGTCAATCAAAAAGCCGCATTTCAAACTGGTGATCAAATTGGACTAATCAGAGAGTAGGATTTCTATCATTCCTATTTGATGACGCAACTAATGCGCGGCAGTGAGGGGAGGGGGGATTCGGTAAGTAAGTGAAAGAAACAGAATATGAAAGACAAATCTTTATTTCAACTCGTTTTATGGTACAAACTGGAACGTATGGTACAATCCTTGAGACCAGCGAAAATTTATGTTGTCTTAACTTTTATTGTCTTAACTGCCATTCGTATGGTTTGTGTTGAGGTTTTGGTTTGGCTTGTTCAGGTATCCATATTGGGGCCCATATTGTGAACACAGTACGATTCTCAGCTAACTTCAGCTTTGATTTTACGGATCTCAACTTGGCAGCCTACCCTAATCAGGTAATAGTAGTAGTAGTAGTAGTAGCAGCAGCAGCAGCAGCAGCAGCAGCAGCAGTAGCAGCAGCAGCAGTAGCAGCAGCAGTAGCAATGGCAGTAGTAGTAACAGTAGCAGTGGCAGTGGTAGCAGTAGAAGTAAAAGCCAGTAGCAGTGGCAGTGGTAGCATTAGAAGTAAAAGCCAGTAGCAGTTGCAGTAGCAGTGGCAGTAGCAGTAGCAGTGGCAGTAGCAGTAGTAGCAAAAGTAGAAGTAGCAACAGTAGTGGCAGTAGTAGTAGTAGTAGTAGTAGTAGTAGTAGTAGTAGCAGCAGTAGCAGTAGCAGTGGCAGTAGTAGTAGTTGCAGTAGAGGCAGTAGCAGTGGCAGTAGTAGCCGATTAGTAGCAGTAGTAACAATGGCAACAGTAGTAGTAGTAGTAGTAGTAGTAGTAGTAGTAGTACTAGTAGTTGTTGTGATGGTACTAGTAACCGTAGCAGTACAAGCAGTAGCAGTGGCAGTAGTAGAGGTAGTAGCAGTAGTAGTAGTAGTAGTAGTAGTAGTAGTAGCAGTAGTAGTAGTAGTAGTAGTAGTAGTAGTAGTAGTAGTAGTTGTAGTTGTAGTGGTAGTAGTTGTAGTGGTGGTAGTTGTAGTGGTGGTAGTTGTAGTGGTGGTAGTTGTAGTGGTGGTAGTTGTAGTGGTGGTAGTTGTAGTGGTGGTAGTTGTAGTGGTGGTAGTTGTAGTGGTGGTAGTTGTAGTAGCAGTAGTAGTAGTAGTAGTAGTAGTAGTAGTAGTAGTAGTAGTAGTAGTAGTAGTAGTAGTAGTAGTGGTAGTAATAGTTATAGTGGTAGTAGAAGCAGTAGCAGTAGAAGCAGTGGCAGTGGCAGTAGTAGCAGTAGCAGTAGCAGTAGTAGTAGTAGTAGTAGTAGTAGTAGTAGTAGCAGTAGTAGTAGTAGCAGTAGCAGCAGTAGCAGTAGCAGTAGCAGTAGCAGTAGTAGTAGTAGTAGTAGTAGTAGTAGTTGCAGTAGTAGTAGCAGCAACAGTGGTAGCAGTGGAGTATTACAGTATCGCGAAAACTTTGAAGCGTCAACCTGGTTAGACAATTTTAAACCTCATCACGGCATGACATATGGGTTATTGACCAAGCGTGAGGTCAAGATGGCTGGATATTGGCTAAGTTCTTTTTTTGCGTATTTATGGACCGAGACGAAGTCGAGGTTCATAAACACGCAAAAAAAGAACGAGGCCAATATCCAGCCATCTTGACCGAACAAGTTTGGTCAATAAAGGATTTATTGGATGAATTTTCCTTGCGGGACAAAGCCCTTATCCCGAGCGGGCAACCTAGCTCCATCTTGCCCGCTCGGGTAGCCAATCACAGCGCGAGATTCGATTCATCTTGCCCGCTCACGGAGCTAGTCATATAATAAAACTCTTTATTGGAGTATAATCTATTCACTATTACTGTCCGTTTTCTTTATCTCCATTTTTACATTTTTATATTTTTATCTTATTGATGTTCATATTTTCGATTATCCGGGCTCTCCATTGTCCGGACATTTTGCTCAAGGCCCAACGAATCCGGATAATCGAGGTTCGACTCTATTACAATCAGCGTTCCTGTTCTTGTCATTTTTTCTTTTAAATCGTAAGTTAGCTGCGGCTGCTAAATAAATAAATAAATTAATAAATAAATAAGTAATTAACCATTCATAAAATCTTTTCCCCAGGATCCTTTTGAAATAATTGCCACTTCTGGTAGGTGAATGCCATCCATAAATCAGTGAACTTAGCTGTTTTTTTCTTCGTTTCGTTTATTATCTCAGTCAATATATATTGAGCTAGGTATCACTCATTACGATATATTATGAGGTTAACTTAATCCCACTGTGTGTTATTTTGTCCTCAGTTCCCGGAGTAACTGGAATTCTTATGATGATAATATTGCTTGCCATGGTACGTCACTTAGCAGTAAATGGATGACATTACTTATAATATTGGATAAGATCGTATCGCATAGTATCGTAACGCAGGATGGTATTACTTGTTAAAGCCGCAGGTTGAAGTCAGTAATACAAACTATGCAAAAAAACAGTTCACTTATTGTTGTTATTAACAATTAGATTATTCGCTCTCGATTTTTCATGATGAGGTGATAGTTGATGAGGCCTTCGGCCTCTTTGAGAGCGAATAATCTAATTGTTTTAGTAAAAATCATAATAAACGAATCATGTGTCGGTGAAAAAATGCCAAAATACTAAATCCTCCTAAAAACGTCGCTAAAGCGCGAAGACGTTGCCATTTTGAAAACGATCTTCAACCAATTGCTGCACTCTATTGGCTGATAGTGTGCAGTAGCTCAGCCAATCAGATTGCGGCATTTTTATTAGTATACAATTAGATTTTTACAAATACACATTATATATGTACTGGAACGTAGACGGAAGATCGATTTACCGTCGGTATGAAGCAATACTGAATACTGAATGCTGATTATTTTAAATGGTTGCTTCTTGTTTTTTCAAATTTTGATACTTACGTTTGATGGAGTTTTGAATCTTTATTCACAATTGAAGAATGTTTGATTAACAGACAATTTTACAAATGTGGATACAGTACCGTAGCCTTTAAACAGGTATAAGTTTTGTGGCAACTTTGATGCAAACTGTGCTCTTCTCAAGTGAAAAATATGAAGGAATGTTTGTAACAATACATGCTAAAAGAACAGCTCTGAAGAATGTGTGCTTCACCATTTTACCACTGTATAGGAAATTTAAGAAACGTTTTCGGATATTTCTGAGAACGCGCATGGTGTCAAGAAAATTTACCGTATTGTTTCGTTTATTGGTGGAGGACATTTTCCACGACTGAACTTTTTTCAATTGTATTGAATATTTGACCCCGCAGTGTTAACACAGGCTGGAACGGATTCAAACAAGAAGACGCCTGAAGGCGTTTACGCCGGATGTGTTGGTTTAAAATTGTTGACGCAGTATCTTTTTTTGCTGATTGTGCGATCATGGATATCCATGGTGCAATCCAACCTGACTTGCACGTGATTCGGAGTTACAGCCAATAAAAATCACACAATTTTTTCGGGACGGGCTCGGGATACGGGAAAGTTAAAAAACATGGCAATTTTTGACTCCCAAAACGACGAAAGGAATGCGCTACCGAATTTTATACGCTGCTGACTACGTCATCCCGCGTAACTAGCGACCTTGTGAATACCGGTGTCACGATTTTGGGTACGAATCCTGTTCCGGCCTGGTTTTTTTTTCTTTTTTTTTTCAGACTTAACCCTTTCACTCCCAGAAGTGATCAAAAATGAAACCTCTCTTTTCCAAAACATTACAAAGTAAGGAAAAACTTACTATGAGAATTGAAGAAAATGATCAACTCAAAGATAATAAATTGACCTTATACCAAATTCTCAAAAGTCGTCTGTGAGAAAAGGTATGGTTCTCCCTTAGGAGAATTGCTACCCAGATACTGGGAGTGAAAGGCTTAATCGCCATTGCTAAAAGTTGCGTCACAGTGTGACTTCTCGAACCCAGGCCACCCAAACAAACTTTCATACAAATTGTCCAATCACGAGCGAGTATCTAAACAATTGAATCTCTAGAAATGTTTTATAGTTGCCTTAAAATGCATATAATTTGCTCTTTAACTGTATAAAAACAGATCAAGTTTGAAAAAGAACCATCTTAGTTGGTAAAAAATCCCCACAAATCTACTGTTTATCGTCAAAAACAGACATTCAAAATTTGTATGAAAATTTATTTTGGTGGCCTGGGTTCGAGTAATCGCACTGTAACATTGTGAGGGTCCAATTATAGAGTTTCCAGCCGCAGTGAAAATACACGATATATTTCACAGAAACTTGAGTCGTTCTTTTATTGTTTGCTCATCTTCCAATATGCCATTAACATTGATTTTTCAGATTGTGACCTCCACGCGGGCTGTAAGGTAAGAGCGAGTTCCTTTCGTTAACTTCGGTCAACTTGTTTCTCTGTTACGCACTTCTTACTCCTGGCTATTATGGACATGAAAAGGATTTCATCTTCGTCTTCTAGTGAAGCGAGCAGCTGCATTACCAAAGACCTGCGAGTAGAGATTGGACGACAGCGTTTATGGGCTTCAAATTGTAGAATATTAAATCGTTAACAGGGGCGTTGCTTCTTGTACGCACTGTAGGCAAGTTTTCCCCACCTAACCAGAACAATGGCAGCGAAGGCCGACAGGTTATAACATGCCGAATTCCGTACCCTAGTCAAAAGGACAACAAACTGAATGCGTTTACATGTTAATTCTCTTCTTTTTCTTCTTCCATTCCAATTTGATAAACTATGCATTAACCTTTTTTAATTCACCGGAAATGAAAACGAGTTTCTATGGCATTTTAGCGTCTCATCCTTTAAGGCGCCATTTATATGGTCTTGGGTACCCGTGACAACCCTTTCCCCCTAGTTACCCTGGGCGAGCTAATTTTTTCAGCCGACAGTTTACATGAGTTTGTGAACCGGTAGGCGAGACAACTCAAGGGGGGTGGGTGGGGGACGTCACAACACAACCTTGTCTCGCCCACCCGAGACGAGACAACTCGAACAGAAAATGCGTGCACACGCTATGACCAGAGCCCGTGTGTTTTAGGTCAGCAGAGACCGTACCGAAAGTGACAGAGGAATTACGAACTCAAGCGCAAAATGGTCGTGGACCAATGAAATGGTGAAATCGCTGATAGATTGCGTAAAAGAGCTTAACAGTGACAACGTTGTACGAAAAGATTCAGAGAGGCTGTGGCTTTGCTTTACGTTGAAAACGACTTTTGTCCAAAAGAATATTGTTCACCTGCAAAATCTGCTATTTCTTAAGGAGGTGACAGAAGGCGAATAAGAGTACAAGAACATGCTCCTTTCCTCTCGAAGGCAATTTGGTCGAATAAGTAACCTGGATTGGCCGAACGAGCAGTCATTTCCAGTGATGTCAAATTTCATATAAACGCTCCGTAAAGTTGTCTCGGGGGGAGAGTTGTCTCGGTTGCCCGAGACCATATAGATAGGGCCTAAGTTTCATTGTTTTGTTATAAGCGCTGAAATATTCGATACTCCGGCGCTATCTATCGTAGAATAGATAGTGAGTACGATAGCCAACCAGGTTACAGGATTCGTGATAGCATACAAGTTGATTTTAATTAACGTATCTTAGGTTTCAATGTATCCAACGTTCTACACACAATAATTTTTCAATTTACTGATGTGCCCTTTTAAATTTAAAATTGATGACGTGAAGTCCGCAGGTTCTTCCGTTTCTTACTACAGTGTTCTTTTTACCCTATTGAAATAACATACTTAAACTACGTGCTTGTAGATTGAAAATTAATTGTGAAACTTGGATGTTATACTGGCTACTATTCGCCTGTGTCAGTCAGTCGATTTCATAAGTCCAACATTTTCTTTGATTTTCTTTGTAGGCGTGCTTCATATGAAATTTTCTGGTACACACATCATGCGTTTATAGTGTTCTTCTTACTGTTGTTTGTCCATGGCCTTGGGTGAGTATCGAGTCACCTTTATCATTACAGTTTGAGATACTGCTAACGAACAGACCCAGAGCTGTCTGTCAACGTTGGGCGTCAAGCTCTCCAAACTCTTGGACTCAGTTTGCGAAAAGCATAATGAATTGGACACTTGTATGCTAACAATGGAGTCTTCCCCGGTTTAATATAAATGTTGTGGTTCAATTTTTTTCTTTGGCCTAAATTTTCCCTTGTCTTTTGGTATGGTTATGTATGATAATGAGTTTAAAACAAAGGAAAATGAAATCTAAGACTTCGAAACTTAAAAGGGCAAGTCAAGTCGAGTCCAAAACAACCAATTAAGCCAAAGTTAGGTTCGTCCATTTCGGCAGTTGTTGATTCCTTTTGCATTATCATGAACTCTGTTGCAAACCGGTTGAACCAGGACACTATGATATTACGCGCTCATATTTTGTGCGTTCCTTTTACCTTATATGGTGAAATGACGTGAAAGTGGAAAGATAAAATGTATTCATTATTTATCTAGATTTTGTTAGGGTTTCGTTTATTGTTAAGAATGTTTTGCTTCCTTTGTTTTACGTAAGCTGTGAGAAATTTAACAAATCGAATGTGGTTTAGCGTTGTCTGTACTCTTATCGACAACGAGTACGCGTCATCACGGTGGTCAAAATGTTGTGGACTCGCGAGGCGCAGCTAAACCACATTCGATTTGTTTTTTACCACAATATCAACGTCAAAGAAATTAGTTTTTTTTTCAGAGCGTGACCAAAATCGTGACACAAAGAAAGAGCAAGCTTTGTCTAGAACTTTCTCGCAATCTGATTGGTTTATTTCCCAAATGAGCGTTTCTGATTGGCTGTTGCATTGCGTGACACATTGACGCGAGCAAGGTTGTCTGGACTCTCATTGACAAAGGCAAATGAAAGCAATCAGTTGCGAGATTAGTAGCAATTGTGGTAAAAATTGCTTTTTCTATGTAGTGGAAACAGTGCGATGATAAAAGCCGGCATTCGAACAAAATTGTTATTCCTTCTTTGCAGTGGAGTAATAAAACATCAGGTTAATCTGGACGCTCACTCGCCTGGATGCAAAATGACGAAGAATTCCACAGAACTTGAAGTTAATACAACTCTTCACTGTACAGAGGGTCCTCTGTTTGAGAATGACAGACCAGAGGTGAGTAACTAATTTGGTTTCGCCTAGCGACGCCATCGGATAAAGTGTATCGGGTAAAACAAACGCGGTTTTATTGTTGGCCTGTATCCTAGCTGGCAGTAGGGAAACGATGAAGACGTGGAATTTGTGGTGTGGACTGCGGTGCCTCCAAAACACACATTTGAGCGCGGAAATACGATTAACCCACCAGCTACACAAATGTAAAAATGCATGTTCGCGATGTAGTCCATTACTGCAACAACAACAACAACAACAACAACAACAATAACAAAAATAAAATAAAATAAAATCAATCATCATTATAATAATAATAGCGGTTAAGGGAGAGTTATCGGTATCAAAACGCCTCATCACAACAAACAAAAAAACAGTAATTCGTGACAAAAGCATAAAAAGACTCGCCCGGAAAATTTTAATAACAGCGAAAACAAGCCAAAACGCGGTCGGTATGTAGAGGCAAAGGGCGTGCAAGGGAGTAAGGAAGAAAAAGTTGGATTGTGGTTAAAAATACAGATGCGTTGCGGATGGAAATTGAGAATTTGAGCCCCGGTACGGATTACGTCTGTTGTCTTGCTCGCTTGCACGGCAGCAAATGTTCGTGCAAAAATTTCAGAACACGTCAGTTGATCCCTAACAGTGAGTGCAGAAAGTTGAATTGAGTGCAGAAATTTGAAATTGAACTTTTGCATGTACATTATTAACAATTAATTTAATGTTCTCAAGGACAATTTTGTAGAAATAAGCAGTCGCACACTTTTCGAAGGCAACAAATTGCACTTGTCCTACAGTCTCGTACAATTTTTTCATTTTTTTAAATTTACTTCTGCTCATTTATTCCAAATTGCACTCGAAACCATTTGATTGCCTTAACGAATTACACTTCCTTTCTGAGGCGATTCTTGTCCTATGCGTATGTAGGTATGGATGTGGTGTATTGGCCCTGTTGTTCTCTACGTAGCAGAGCGTCTCGTTAGAATGCTTAGAAGCTTTCAGAAAGTCGAATTGATTAATGTAAGTATACATTCGATGTTAAAGTAAGAGTTGTTTGTTAACAAAAGGTAGTGACAAGGAGACTTTTGCCATTATCGTTCATAAAAACAAATCCTTTCTTTTAGTTTCGCGTACCAAGAACCTGCTTTTGTCCCAAAAAAATTGTTCCTTTTTCCTTTTCAAAGCATAGCAATGTCGCTCCTTTGCCTATTCATTTGCCGTTGTAGGATTTCAGATCGTTTTACCCAAAATGCACACTTTATAAATCAGGGAAGTTCTCTTGTTTTCTCTACTCTGTTCCGATTTATAATTCTGCAATTTCTCCCTCATTCAAATTTTTAAACTCGCTCTCAGCCCTCTACACACTCGGCTCCCCAAAGTTACCGTTGCGTGACTTCAATTCTCTTATAGTAAAAATGACGTCAATTCTACAGTAAAAGAATAGTTTTTGGAAAATTAACGCAATCTTACTGGCTTTGAAGAATTAGCTGGGCTTTTGGGCTGATCAAAAAACGGAGATATAAATTTTGAATGAACAACAATGCCAATCAGTCTTTTTTTTTACCTGTGTCAGGTTGTACGACACACTGATAGCATTATTGAATTAAAGATGAAGAAGAAAAATTTTACAGCAAAACCAGGGCAGGTAAATATTTTAAATTGTTAATGTATTTTTGGACAACTACTTAAGGCATTTCTGTGTTTTCAAATACCTGGCGCACAATGCATTTTTCAATTCATTGGTGTTCTGTCATGATTATGTCGTTTGCAACTAAATTAAATTTAATGACTTAAATTATTTCACTTTTATTGCATATCGACTTCAGTTAGTACCAATATCCTATGATAAAAATCATGTATGCATTTGTATATATGTAACAAGGACCAATGGGAAGTAGTTAAGAAATATGTTACAGAGCGCCTCACCTCTCTGGCATTGGTCCGTCAGTTTAAAATCTACAGAATAAGTCCTGATGTGTAATGGCCAATCAAGTTGGATCTAATGACCACAATGCCTCTGATTGGTCTGCAACAGCAAAATGACTGATTCCTTTTTCTTTCGATAAAACGTATGCGAAATTATTGCGTAAGGGTGCCATGATATTTTCCCGCGATTGATCTCGTGAAGCCTTTAGGTAATGACGTTAACTGATGGGCCACATTCTATTTTATACTGAGACAACTGATTATAATCGTGTAGTAATGTGTAACTGATCCTTCCTTGCAGTACATTTTTATCAAATGTGTAGATGTGTCAAGATTTGAATGGCATCCATTCACGTTAACACAGGTAAGATTGCTACTGAACGACTGATATGGTTTCTGGACTTTTAGTATAGTAGTTCCCAGGGTCTATCTTCTGCCCCCTACCGGGAAACAGGGGCCCGATGACTAAGCGGGCCTGCGGCTCGTTTCTCAACAGGCCCGGAAAGCTATTTTATTCTCGCAATGTTTACAACGGGAATTGAAGTTTTGATGGTTTTCAAGGTTCAGCAACACAATTGTAGCTTAACTTGCATGTTTAGCTGGTTTCTACGCTAAAAATTACAAAAACAGCTGGTTGACACTGAACTAAGTTAACGGGCGTTTTGAGAAACAGACCCCTGAAAAGCTATTGTATGATCACGGTGTTTTCATGCATGTTGGACTGGTTTGTACGTCACAAACTACACAGACACACGATAGACTCGGACCTTACAATGGAGCTATGGGACGTTAAGTTACCGGGTCTCTGGAGAAATTGGGTTCCAGCAGAAAGGGGACCCTGGGAACAACATTGGTTTATTGATTTAATTTTGCATGTATATTCCCCTCGCTCCAACCATTTGTTAGTAATCTAAAAAATCTGGTAGACACTAGTCCAGCGCAACCAGGGCTAAAGAGAGAAAAAAAGACTCTAGGAATGAGGTTGATTTATTTATTCATTCGCGTAACAATCAGTGAGCTAGTTTCAACAGAATAAATGTATTGCAATGCTATTTAGTTGTAAATTGCGATGCGGCCAATTTCTTTTGCTCATCAGTATCCGTGGGTCGAGGAAACGTAAAACGTAAATTTCTCCACGAGTCACGTAATACTGTACCATAAAGAGCGGGAAAAGTCGCTTGACCGCAGTTGCAGCAATAATGTTTATGATATAATTACCACTGAAAAAAATGCGATATTTTGCTCCATTTGACCAGGAAATGGTTCTAAATTTAACCACCACCACTTATAGGAAGGTGTTTGCTATTCTTCCTTTTTTTTTTAGGAATACGTGGCAATTGTGGTGGTCAATTATTCTTAATAATATACATACAAAAATTTTAACGCGCTGATTGGCTGAGAACACGTCAATTAATCTCAAACAATGCAGAAAGTTATTATTAAAATGATTTCGAGGGCAATTTTGTATAAGAAAGCACTCGCAAATATTCAAAGACAACAAATTACACTCGCCTCAGAGGCTCGTGCAATGTTTGCAGCCTTTGAAGAATTTACTTGTGCTCATTTATTCCAAATTGTACTCGAAACCATTTGATTACCTCTACAAACAATCACGCAACAGAGGCAAAATATTCGCTTATCACTTAAACGGTTCACTCTAGGTGCTTTCGTTTAGTCATTATAAAACAGCAAACTGAATTCAGTGTTCTTTTTTCGTTCGTCTTTTTGCTAAAAGTAACTGTCCTCATGATGTTGTTAAATATGCTTCGGATCCGCTCGTCATACTTTGACAATATTGTGAACAAATCCGTTTTGCTCATCACTAATAACTTAAACTCCTGTTATGTTTTACAGTGCCCTTCCTCTGAGAATCAAGTATTTAGCATTCATTTTCAAATATTTGGAGACTGGACAGGTACATATTAAAGTTTCTATGATAGGGACCTCTTTCAGGTGATTTTGTACGTAAATATTTGAAGTGTGACTTTGGCTTTACGATCGAAGTAACGGTTTTAGTTAAACTCGACCAAATTCACTGAAAAGACCATACCTAGTACAAAACCACGATCACCCCAATCATTGATTCAGTAAAAAAATAACGTTCCAATCGTAATGGTACATAAAACTAGACATATAATGGGCATATTTTTCACCTGAGGTAAGATCACACAATGCTATGAGGCAGGATTGGTGAGGTTGTTTTTCAAAGAATGTCAGTTTTCTGCGTTATAAGTAAGGGTAATAATATTGCGTTCAACATTTCCAAGTCATTCACTCTGTAAATATTAATGTGGCTGTTTCACTACCCTTGCAATAGTTGAGTGTACGAACTGAGCTAAGATGCTGCTGAACAAAGACAGTATTATGTCTCAATTTACTTGACCCTGGTCAATGCTGCAACTTTAAATTAACTTGATCTGCCACTTTGCAATCTAACGCGCCACCGTCAGTAGAGTTGTTAGCGACAAAGGCCTGCTGCAAATGCTTAAAATAAGAGCATTCATCCCCAGACACAAATTGCACACTCGCTGGTTTTTCCCACTAACAACCTTCCCGGATGTAACGTACGAGATATCGCTGGCCTATTAATCTACACCCACAAACAGCTTAACAACAGGTCAGCATTGCTGTGCGTGCAAAATACCTTTTTTCTTTTTTTCAGAGAAATTTGCAAAAGTATTAATTTCGACAAAGGGCGAGGAAAATAAGAGAGAATTAATTTACAGGTTACACAATGGATTACATTCGAGTCAGTTGCTACCAAATATCAGGTAATTCATCAATTTCTTTTCAAAATGTACAAAATGAGAGTGCATGTAATCGTTTTACACTGAGAGAGTGGATTTTACGCCGCAAGTTAGATACTGTTCGCTATACACACACACTACTTTTCACTGAATTCCCCCATGACTGTTGGACTCTTACTTGGTCATTAAGTGTAACCCCCCTTTTCAAACTACTTCTAGCAGTCAATTTTTCAGTACATTTAACCCTGCATAAGTTACCAAAGGAACGTCATTTAGGCAGGAAGTGTCTCTTTGATTTGTGACAACTGTGGTCTTACTAAAGATATACATGCAATCTAGCACCCTTGTTTCTCTCGGCAGTACAATAGCTGACTTGAAGATTTAAAGTGGGCCTTAAGCTTTCACGCTTAACAATATCAAATCGTAGCCTCGTCAGATGATGGTTAGGAAGGTCGCTGTTAAACCCCAAGGAACTTACACTTCATTATTGAAAGGCATCTCTTCTTTTGTGTTCTGGAGACAAAAAGATGAAAACGTTTTTATTAATGTTTCACAATGTTTGTTTTGTGTTTATCTTACGTCTTTCAAATTCACCAGCAATTACAATCGCTCTCTGACTGTTTATTTCTGATAATTTTTTCTCAACAACAGACTTGCTATTGATGGTCCGTATGGAAGTCCATGCATGGTAAGAATAAACCGTTCATTTGAAATATTCTCAAGAAAAGTTTTCCACTAAATATTCTAAGCTTTTTAGTGGTTTAAATCAGCGCACAATGCGGTATTTGAACAGGCGATATTTTCTTGCTTTTGGTACACTGTCTTGTTTTCCAGTGTGTTAACTGAACTGTAAGTGCTTTGAGCCCAGGTGTCTTAGAAGTTGTTTGCCGTGTTCGATCGTCTGGGTGTAAGTAGTTCTGAGAAAAACTGACGTTGACATTGATTGACATTTAGACAACCTAAAAGGAAGTCATCATCAGAGTCGAGTGAGTTTCGTGTCATCATCTGTTGGTTTTTGTCTATGTTCAACGTTGTCGTTGTAGACTTAATTAACCACTTTAATATAAATATAAACAAGTGTTTGCTTTAATCAGAGAGAAGATCTTTTTGGCCAGTCAAGAAAAAAATAAACAGAAATCAAAGGAAAAATTCAGTAATCTTCCAACATACGTTTTTCCTTGCCTTTGCCGATAAATTTCAATGCTATTTGATGGGAAGGTTGGGTGTATTACCGTTGAATTGCACTAATCGATGGGAAGGTTCGATGAAATACTGACGAATATACAACGGCTTTCCTGCATTCTGATTGGCTGTATTTTCTATGGCATTGTATAAAGAGTGATATCACACATGTGACAAGATAACGTTTTATGATATATGAGTGGTATATAAAGTGGTAGCAAATCGATATAAATGATATCCACACTCATGTTATATAACGGCACTCATAGGGAAACATCGCATCTCCGCGCTTATATATAATCCTTTATTTCATCGATCTACGCCCTGTCCTGCTGACGGTGACTCTATAAAGCAAGACTAAGCTGCTTGTCAAACCGAGCTCGTTGGCTGCAGTCACATCGACTGAATTGCCAGGTTACTCTTAATGCAGCAATAAAAGTTTCAGACTAGCCTTCGGAGGCTAAACACGATACTTTTGCTTTTTACAAGTGTGGTCAAAGGATTGACATTCGGGATGATCGTATTCCAAATCCAGCCGCTGGTCAGAATATAAGCCAGGAGTAACAACTTTCCAGCCCGGCACCGTGACAAATCGGCCACGCAGGGGAGGGGAGGGGAGTAACAATTCTTCTTCTAGATGCTTCATGCTACTGAAAACGGGCGCTCGGGCCTCACGGCTCGTGTGCGTTTGTAATTCTTACTTACATTTACTAACAGCCAGACAAGACTACGTGTAACAGTGAATTTGAAGTACGCGAAGTGTATTTTTGCCATAATTGCTACTAATCTTGCAATCTGATTGGCTAATCTGCCGTTGTCGATAAGATTCCAGACAACGATGCCCCGCGTCAATGTGTCACGCAATGCAACAGCCAATCAGAAACGTTCATTCTGACGAATAAACCAATCATATTGTGAGAAAGTTAGACAACGCTTGTTCTTTTGTTGTGTCACGATCTTGGTCACGCTCTGAAAAAAAGAACAGATCGACCACTCTTCATCATGGTCCACTTTCTTATAGAAACAGAATAACGTCTGCGGCTCGTAGATCCACTTGAGGACAATTTATGGATTCTTTCTATGGTCCAGACCATTTGAGAGCCCCTTTCAGGGGTTTTAGAGAATAAGGGAACAGAAGCATTTATTTTCAGGGAACAGGGAGTACTTTCGAATTATTTTCTGGGAACTAGGGAAGCTCTGATTAAAGTGCTGGGAACAAGGGCACAAAAAGCAAGTGAGTCTATTAACGGGGGAGGAAGGGAGAAAATGCAAATAGACAACGGGAATATAGGATCATGTATCCTGCCTTGGAGGGGCTCATGGGATATCGGGGTCGATTTGCTAATTATACAGTATCCTCATGTTGTCAGGACGTGTGGAAATACGATGTTAGTTTGTGCATAGCAACTGGAATTGGTGTTACTCCTTTTGCTGCTGTTATCAATCAACTAAGGTACGTAATTTGATTGGTCAGTACAATTGTGTCAGAATTGGTAGGTAGGTCAGACTTGGTATCGTATCGTATCACTCACTTGGTTGCAGTGTGCACTTACCAGTTGGCTATATAACCGAGCACACAAACCATGTGATGCCTGTGAGGTGGGATTTTTTTTCCATACAAAGAACTTAGTTTGAGTATTGTTTTCACCCTTGGATGTGATGCTAGTCCATGGGGGGGGGGGGGGGAGGGGGTATCAGCCCAAGCATTATATCGCCAGCACTCATCTATCCACATGTACCAGGTTCCCTGAAAGACAATTAGCGTTCAACCAGAAATAGACGTTAACCTAAACGTCTTCCCATGACCTGGTCCCTGAGTGGAGAGGGGACAGTGTGGACGCAGTGTATATACCTCGGTTTTGACCTAATTTGATCCGCATTCTTCCCTTTTTAACCATTTCTAAGCTTAATTTGTTGCAGTTTAACACCAGATGAATGGGCGGGTAGGTTGCATTGATTGGTTACACATTTAACTAAAAAGATTCCCTCAACCCCGAACATGATTCCATTCTGCTTCTTTGAGGGCATTTATTTTGTAGATTTGCTTAGACGGCGTTTCCGTCATTGCATTTAAGACACCACTATCAACTCAAACAAATCAATATAGGCCTAGATTAGCAGAAAAATGTTCATCGCGATTTGTGGCACCGACAACTGAACAGTCGCTGTCTAAGCAAATAATAATATGTTTGATTCTGTTCTGTTTCTTGCAGACAGAAATTAACAACAAAGACAACCAAGAGTTTTAAACTACGCAGACTTTATTTCATCTGGGTGTGCAAACATGTTCAGTCATTCCAATGGTTTGTGGATCTTCTACACTCCACACATCGAGAGGTAAGATTTCAAACTCGCCTTTCGTTATATCTTATTGGTTAGCTCAGTGGGTTCCTTCCTGAGAGGGTGATACAAAGTGCCATTCACGCTGCAATTCATGACGAAGAATTTTAAAAGAATTAAAGAACAAGTGTTACGTCGGTAAGAAATTGAAACACACACACAGAGAGACAGAAAAAAAAAGACACGTTAATCAAACGTGTTGATAATTAAGAAATAGAAAACATGTACCGTGTTTCTATCGAGTTATAGAAACACGAGTGGAAGTTTGGGAGAACGAGAAATGCTGTGGGAACACGAGCCGCAGGCGAGTGTTTCCACAGCTTTTTCGAGTTCTCCCAAACTTTCACGAGTGTTTCTATTAAACAATTAGATTATGAGCTCGAGATTTCTATCGCGCGATAGTTGACGAGGGCGCAGCCCGAGTCAACTATCACGCATAGAAATCGAGAGCGAATAATCTAATTGTTTTAGTATAAATCTACTAGTCGTTCAAAACTTTGTCTTTTCTGGAACAGCCTCGACCAGTAAACTGTCTAAATCTTCTTCACGGACACTTCGAAAACGCGAAGAAGTGGCCGCCATTACGCTACTCACTATCTATCACAGAATAGATAGTGGGTAGCGTAGCCAATCAGAGCGCGGCATTTGTGATAGAATGCTAGTAGATTTATACTAAAACTCGATAGAAACACGAAGAACATGTTTTCTATTTCTTTTAGAAAACACCGCGACGAAAAAAAGAAAAACAACTTGTTAACTTTGATTATCAAAATGTTAATTCTCTTTGCTCGCGTCATCATTACGTCAACAGCTCGCGCAAGTTCTGTGTTTCTATCGAGTTATAGAAACACGAATTCTAACCAATCAGCGCGCGTATTTTCTTTGGACTGTTTTTTAATTAAGAATTAGATTACGAGCTCGAGATTTCTATGGGGTGACAGTTGATGAGGCCGAAGACCGAATCAACACTATCACCTCTTATAGTTCACCACTAAATTTTCTCCGATTCTTGTGGGTTTAATTTGATCACGTGACGCGGTAGTTTTCGTCCGCGGAGACACTAATAGGGACCTTTAGCAATGACGACGAGAAGGTGGACGACGACTGTGTGGCCGCTCTGGGCCCTGGGACGAGACGTCGTCCACGGCGGGAAAATAGCTACAAATGGCAAATAGCTAGAAATGGCGTCTTGTACGATATGTGGACGAAGACTCGTGATCCATTGGGCATGCGCAGTAGCATCGAGGTTCGTTTTTCAAACTTCCGGTCGTCGACGTTCACGTTCTCGTCCACTTTGCTAAAGGTCCCTATTAGCTCATTGTGCCCTTCCGAGGAAAATACCCGGATGGATACTACTCGTCCGTGCAAATGTAAATTTTCTGACAGTTATACCGTATTTTTTTAGCCAATGCACGTTGCGGACTGTACGCAAGGATAAACATTTGATTGATCTGCACAGATTTGGTGGTTTTTGACTGTTTTTCAACTGGCGCGCGGAAGAAACTTTAGTGTTGAACAATAAAGACAATAGGGTGTCTATGTCTCGGAACTATCGGTCTTATAGTTGCCCCTTGGAAATTTGATGTTCTTAAAACTAGCATATTTGCCCTAAGAACATCAAATTTCCGCGAGGCAACTATCAGCGAATAGTTCCGAGACAGAAACACTCTATTGTTTAAATAGAAATCTAGAGCAAATAATCTAATTATTCTATTGAAAATCATGATAACCGAATCATCTTTCGGTGAAAAAAAATAACTAAATCTTCCTGCGAAACGTCGGTAAATTACACGGTAAATTACACGGTGGCGAGAAGATATGAATTTTATGTTCTCGTGGCAAGAACAATCTCATATTGTTCTTGCCCGTTGAACATAAAATTCGTATCTTCTCGCCACCGGGTAATATCCTCTATTTATTTTTTCTCAAGCATCTGAGCAGGCCGGAATCCTAAATCCTCGAATTTGATTGGCTAATACCGCGCACTTGAAGGGGTCCAACCTTTAATTACGATACGACCCACGGGTCGGATTTTTTCCCCGCTGTAGTAATTTCCTATCTCTTTTCTTACTTTAAAAGAGGACATCCAAATCCGTGTTAGGTCGGTCCGTATAGGAAAAAACTGTGCCTTTGGTCTTCGGCCTCGGGCCGTACTCAAGACCTTGGGCACATTCTTTTCCCATACGGACCTCCCAACCGGTAAATAATATATATTTATAACTCACCAACTTCTTCTTGACTTTGCAGCTATGGGAAAGTAACAGACCCGACTTTCTTATCTGTAATTTCTACGTCACTGGGTTGCGTTTTGAAGACGAGGTAATTCCATTTATTCTTTAGATTCTATACAAAGTAGTTTCTACTTTTTTACTGCCTTATCTGATCATAACTGAACTATTGTATAGATTTTTGTTTGCGTGATACCTTCAAAGTAGCGTCATTTTAGTATTGTGGTGAGCTTAGTGCATTCTGACCGCGTTAATAGACCAAATGCATAAATAGTGGCCAAAAATGTATTCTTTTGTTTATATGCTAATTAAAGTCACTAACCTCGCTCTCAAGCAACATTTCTTTTGAATTATGTCCATGCAAACGATGCTAGTGAGTTTAATTAGCACATAAACAAAAGAATAATTTTTTGGCCGCCATTTATGCATTCGGTCTATAAAGGTTACTTATTAATTAATTTACTAAATCACGTTATCACTTACACACTAATTCCCTTACTCACATACTCACCCACTCACTCAGTTCGCACTCACTCACACTCACTCACTCACTCACTCACTCACTTACCCACTCACTCATTTACTCACACTCACTCATGATCAGGTACGCACTCACTGACTCACTCAGCCACTCACCCACTTTATTACTTCACAGTCACTCACTTACTTACGCACTCACTGACTCACTTACCCACTCACCCACAGTTGTTATCAACACTTCCTATTAGAGGGTCACATATAAACCTCGCGCATTTTTGACGAGCTATGTAATATGTTTACTGTAAGAGTAGCTTGCTCAGGATGGATAGGAAGAGAAGCATCTTCTTTTGACGGATGATGAAATGAGGTTAGCGGGATTCGGCATAAAACTACAACAATGAGATCAAAATAATCACATCAATATGCAGGGTGTAGTGTTTTAAGCCGTACAGGCACGTCACAAAGGTTTAAATAAGAGTTTGATAATTTATCTGACAGATTATCATGAAGCAGTCAGATGGATGGTTTGCTGTTAGGCTGCATAATAACAGACCTATATGGAAATCTGTGTTTGACCGCGTTAGCAGAGAAAACCTAAGGTAAATAGTTAATCATGAAGAATTAAAGATTATAATAGAGAAAGAAACATTCCAGATTGTGCGCGTTGCTCGAAAGACTCGGAACTTTTGTAAACGCTTTCGTACGCAATAACCCACTCTGTAGTTTGGGAGCAGAAGCATTTCTGTCCATCATCAATCTTTGCTAGAAGGCAAGACTTTCTTAAAGACATCCAGAATGAGTGCTTCATATCTGCACAATTGACCCTCCGGGTTTGGCTCTTCGAAAAACGCACGTCTGATCGTTGAAATCCCACCATAACATACAAAACTATGACTAGCAAAGTTACATGGAAATGCAAACGTCACTGTTTGGCGTGAAGTATTTAGTTCTTGCTAAGTACAATTGTCCAGGTGTAGGCATCTGTGAGAAGAGGTACTGTTCAAGTTGACTGGCGTCCTGAACGGCAGTCATTTTCAACACAGACATTGCAATGAATGCGGACTAGTGCTGCTGACCAGTTTTAGAAACTCACTCTTCAGCTTAGGTTCAATCGTTGCCTGTTGCGTTCTCTTCTTATGTCTTCCATCAATACAAATATTTAGATTAAACCATGGCCCAACTTTGTATCTTGTAGGACTCAGGTCGGAGTATTTTACTGTGGGAGCGGGAAACTCACAAAAACACTAAAAAGGATTTGTCAGCGGTTTTATCCAACAAGAACGAATTTCATTCTAAATAAGGAAGTTTTATATTAGGCGTTAATCGTTTCCAAGAAAATAGGAACACTTAATTGTTTTGTCTTCGAACGCTGTTTAAAAGGAAGTGTGCCACTCGGTGTGAGTGAAAAGGCTATTTCTATGCTTCCAAGTGTAGCACTTCTCCTATGTTTTGCGAAATTTTGTCGTTGTGAATGTTTTTAATAAATTCTTTCATTTTACCTCATGTACTTCATTTAATTTCGCTAAACTTGACTTCGTGCACTTTCATTTGCCTCAGATTACGTCATTTCACGTGCCTTACCTTCGTGCACCTCAGATAACGTCATTTCACGCCCCTTACCTTCATTTGCCTCAGATTACGTAATTTCACGTGACTTATCTTCGGGCACTTCAGCTTACGTCATTTCACGTGACTTACCTTCAGGCATTCAGCTAACGCCATTTCACGTGACTTACCTTCAGGCACTTCAGCTTACGTCATTTCACGTGACTTACCTTCAGGCACTTCAGCTTACGTCATTTCACGTGACTTATCTTCAGGCACTTCAGCTTACGTCTGCAGCGAGATGGGTGAGACTCCTGTCATAGTTGTGACCCTGACACGTTATATAACGATCTAGTCAATAGTGGTTCCATTTCTGCGCATAGGCTGTGATGGTATATAACAGCGCCTACTATAAGCAAATGATATTCTTGCCGTAATAGGTCTTTCCTCTTATAGAGGTCACAAATATCATGCTACATACGTCATTTCACGTGTTTTACCTTCGTGCACCTCAGATAACGTCATTTCACGTGTATAACAGCGCCTACTATTAGCCAATGATATTCTTGCCGTAATAGGTCTTTCCTCTTATAGAGGTCACAAATATCATGCTACATACGTCATTTCACGTGTTTTACCTTCGTGCACCTGAGATAACGTCATTTCACGTGTATAACAGCGCCTACTATTAGCCAATGATATTCTTGCATAATAGGTCTTTCCTCTTATAGAGGTCACAAATATCATGCTACATACGTCATTTCACGTGTTTTACCTTCGTGCACCTCAGATAACGTCATTTCACGTGTGTCACCTTCGTGCACCTCAGATAACGTCATTTCACGTGCCTTACCCTTCATGCACTTTGTCTACTTCATTGTACTCAACTTATTCCATGATACATACATACATACATACATTATTTTATTTACCCTCGGATTTTTAGAGTAGCTTTTATGGAGCTAATATCTCCGAGCATTTAACCATCCGATAAGAGAGAGACCACGACACCGGGAACTACGTCCCCTACTCTTTTCGAACAGTGTGTGGGTTCTTTTACATCCCACGGAATCAATTATGAAGAGTTGTGAGATATCACATGTCGTTAACTCTGGAGAAGTTAATTTTCTTTCACATTTTAATCTTGTTATATTTCTTCCCAATATATTCATGGTGTTATCAAAAAATTTATATGGATCTGTATGACTATGAAGATGGCGGGATCGAAGTTCGGCACCACATGTGGTTTCACGATTTCCGTTTACGAATTTAATTTTGAATAAAAATTTTACAACTCGAGCAGAGCGCTGCCCCATCATTAAGCTTATTATATGTTTCTTAACAGTATTTTTGAATATGTCAGAAGTTAAACTAACTGTGCCTTCTATACGATAAATTTCATACGGTCCTCCGATATTACCTTCTATTAGTTTTGGTGTAAAATGACGTGCGAATCGTCCACATCCTGCTGATTCATCTTAAATAATTTAAAATTTCGATCAATTTTTCCAATTAAAATCCTTCTTCATCTTGTTTTCCGCGTTCATATGCAGACTCCGAAATAAATTTAGCTTTTTTAGGCCCACAACTTGAGCAAATGCGTTTCATAATGTATTTACCATTTGTTGTAGTACATATTCTTCGCTTCCAGGTAAACATTCAGTTTCCTTTCTTTCTTTCACGCAGTAACTTAACATATATACACACCAATTGGAATTTCTTTAAATATTATTAATTATACTAAAATTTGGATCTAATCCAAAATCTAAACCAAAAAAAGAATCCGGCATAAATTTCAAAACACATTATATTTGTGCCAAAATACTTAAAGAAATCGATCATATTATAAATATTATATTGAGCGAAACACCGACATCTGCCGAGAGAGTTTTTCAATCTATTAATAGGGAACTTAAAATAGGGACGTTTTCAAGGACGACGGCAACTTTGACAGGACGTGACGTCATATTTGTGTGATACTGTGCATGTCTTTGCTTCTTAAGCCTGGTTTTCATATGTCGGGAAAATCCCAGACGATCGGGGATTTTACTTTTTGCCGACCATCCCAGATTTTGCTGAGATATCGGGTAAGCCAGAGGTCTGTCCCAGATTCTCCCGATTATGAATTATGAATATGTAGGTCTTGTTTTAATGAAGGTTGCAAGCCACCTCAAGTGTTCATACTTCGGATCTAACTGAATGTCATCTCTACCAGCGCCTCTTTTCCCAAGTGCCTTCCGTTCGTACTTTGAAAAAGTTGTCCTAATGCTAATCCTGATTCTTCTAAATCATTATCCAGCAAATCTGAAATCTTTCGCCAGGCGTTGTTCTTTATGTTCCGATCTTTAAAATCTGCACAGGCACGGGTGTAAATTACGGGAAACTCTTTTATGATATCCATAAACGCCACATCATTCTTCTTTGCCTCTTGGACTAGAGATTCGAGATAGCCATCACTCACGTTTTCGAGAGACGCCATCTTTATTTGTGATACTGGGATTTAGGGGATTGGTAATGAGCGAAATCCATCGCCGACTTCCCCGAAGTAAAAAATTTTCATTTATCGGGAATGATCGCCGACCATCGCAGAAATCTGGGACGCGTCGGGAAAATAGAAACGCTCCCGATTCCCCAGATTTGTCCCCGTCCATCCCAGACGATCGGGGATATCACCGATTTCGAGTTTTCATTAGTCGGCAAAATCTGGGACAGTCGGGAAACAGCAAAATCCCCGATCATCTGGGATTTTCCCGACATATGAAAACCAGGCTTTACCTTGCCGTCTTGTTCACGTCGGCGACATGAAACTGGGCTGTTTGGCGTTACGTGGAAAACGTGAGTATTTAACTTTTATTTTCATCCAATTTCTTACGTCTAGTACTCCAGATTTTGACCTTTATCGTCCTTAAACTATCCATTATTGTTCAACTCAGATTTCAATCTCGAGTGTCAAGTACATTGTTATCTAAACCGTAGCTGTTTACATCTCTTTTATGTCAGAGTCAAGATTCAACATGGCAAACAGCAAACCGTAAGTGAGCTTTGCAACTCCAAATCTGCCTGTGTGATTTTTAGCACACTTTTTTCAGTGTAGTTTTTGTGGAAGGCAAAATATTTTAGCACGCAAAAAGTATCTCAATACCAGATTAGAACTAGAAGTTAATTTCTGAAGGTTAAAAATTTATGACAAAGCAAATGTTTAGTTTTTTTTTAGCGCATGTGTTTGGTAGACTGGTTGAGAGCTGCCAAAAACTATTTTCTGGGAAAGTACATTAGTGTCCTGTCAGATTTTATCCAGCATTAATTAACACCCATGACCAAGAGATTGGTCATGGTCATTGGTCATGAGATTGAGATTCCATCAAATACGGTGCCTTGATAGCATTTTAATGTTTCTGGAATTTGCAAGGCCACTGCAAGTCTGTGGAGGTCATTTTGTCCACACGATATTCTGCCTTGCACGCGGATTCATTCGTGTTTTCGAATTTGAACAGATCGTAACTGTCCCACGGCAAATCAGGATTTTTGGACTCATAATTTTCCCACAAAAGTAGAAACTCTTCATCCGATAACATGTTATCTGCATAGCGAATAAGCATTTCCCCTTGCAAGTTTTCTATGTAAGACGAAGTTGTGGTTCAATCTTAATGTCAATTTAATCGCGTAAACAATTTACTTTATATGAAACCATGAATTATATCAAACCATGAATGATATCAAACCATGAATTGTATTAAACCAAGAATTATATCAAACCATGCATTATATCAAACCATGAATTATATCAAACAATGAATTATATCAAACCATGAATTATTTCAAACCATGCATTATTTCAAACCATGCATTATATCAAACCATGCATTATATCAAACCATGAATTATTTCAAACCATGAATTATATCAAACCATGCATTATTTCAAACCATGAATTATATCAAACAATGAATTATATCAAACCATGAATTATTTCAAACCATGAATTATATCAAACCATGCATTATTTCAAACCATGAATTATATCAAACCATGCATTATATCAAACCATGAATTATATCAAACCATGCATTATTTCAAACCATGAATTATATCAAACCATGAATTATTTCAAACCATGAATTATTTCAAACCATGCATTATTTCAAACCATGAATTATATCAAACCATGAATTATATCAAACCATGAATTATATCAAACCATGCATTATTTCAAACCATGAATTATATCAAACCATGAATTATTTCAAACCATGAATTATTTCAAACCATGAATTATATCAAACCATGAATTATTTCAAACCATGAATTATATCAAACCATGCATTATTTCAAACCATGAATTATATCAAACCATGAATTATTTCAAACCATGAATTATTTCAAACCATGAATTATATCAAACCATGCATTATTTCAAACCATGAATTATATCAAACAATGAATTATATCAAACCATGAATTATTTCAAACCATGAATTATTTCAAACCATGAATTATATCAAACCATGAATTATTTCAAACCATGAATTATTTCAAACCATGAATTATTTCAAACCATGAATTATATCCAACCATGACTTACATTGTTTGAAACAACGAGTTGTGTCAGAATATATGGTTTCAAATAATGCCGCATTGTTTGAAACAAGGAATTTGCCTGGCAATCATTGTTTGAAAGAATATATAAAAAGGGGAAGTCGATTTTATTAGATAACGGTCGTGTGATAGAGGCAAAAAGTGGTTTCAAATAATGTAAGAGCAAGCTCAGATTGTATAAAAGAAATGATTGAAGGGGAAGTTATTGTTTAAAACAAAGGATACAAAAGATAAAAGCATGGTCTGAAATAATTACACTTGTCTAAATAATTTTTAACTAATTTTGATATAATTGCCAAAAATAATTTTTGTACATTTGGCGCCCTAAAAGCGACGGCAGCCTCATTCCCAATCTTGCTCTGCCAGTCAAGTTGCCGTCTCCCCGAAAACGTCCCTGTCTTAAGTTCCCTAATAATTACGCCAGACGGCTATTATCACACGTGCCCAAGTCTATGAGAAGACCGGTTAATAATGCTGTAGCGAATTGTAGGAGTCAAATTAATAGAATTTACAACAGATTTACGTCTCAACAATAATATGAGACAGCGGATGAATATGAGACGGCTGATAAAGGTGAACAACATCAATTACCCTCCATAGAGAGTAGTGAAGCTGAATTCCCGACAATCCTACTAGACCAAACGACAACGAGCAGTATAAATGGGCTGTTACTTCAGCTTTTTATCCTGTGGAAAAAAAATCCAACGTCTTACAAAGTTAATGCGAGAAAACTCAGAAACGTTTGACTGGAAGAACATCAAGTTTCCAGTTACATATCGACGAATATTGATATATTTCAGCGGCAGAACGATTACACAATTAATCATAACTATAACAAAATTCTCAAATCTGATTGGCTTTCAACTGCCCTGATTTCAGCCTTAATAGGACAGTTAAATAGGACAGTACGCGTCATGCCTGAGTAATTGGACAGTACGCGCCATCATACGCGCGCTTAAATGGCTTTTTTTTCACTGCTAGCAAAACAAATCTTGGAATTTCATGTGTTTTGATTAAGAAAAAAATAAGTTTATATATAAAAAATTTTGTTAAAGTTATGATTAATTGGTAATAAGACTTCGTGTCGTCCAATTCGGTCTGCAATCATACTCGTGATTAAACAAATCCGACTCCCGCTACGCGGTCGTCCGATTTGTTAATCACTCGTATGATTACAGACCGAATTGGACTCCACTCAGTCCTATTACCATTACTAATGTTATCGCTTACGATGCTACCAAGCGACGGTTGTTTACTCTTAGGGACGGACCATTAGAAAAGTGATGGGGGGAGAGGGGGTGGGGAAAAAACCCAAAAAAATTCATGCAAGTGAAAATGCCAAGAAAAAAAATTCATGCAAAGAAGGTAAAAAAAAAATTCATGCAGAAGGAAGGTCCAATTGTGACTTTTTCACACGTAGTAAAAAAAATTTGTGCAGAGGGGTTCATCTGATAAAAAAATTCCTGCACAAGCAGTGAACGAAAAAAAAATTTCGTGCAAGCTGAAAATTGCCCACCCCCCCACCCATCACTTTTCTAATGGTCCGTCCCTTAGGAAAAGTGAGAAAAATGTATCCAACAACATTTTTTATATAATTTATTTATTTTTTTACTTTTAAGAATTAAGTACACGAATAACAAATAACCTAAACCATACATCGCACGATATCCAATTCACAATACAAAAAAAAAAGGGAAAAAGAGGAGACAAATGTTGAGGACGATCACCCTTGTTGAAGGCCTAAATGTAATAACTGTCCTAAATGTAATAAAGTCCTAAATGTAATAACATTTGGTCCTAAATGTAATAAAGTCCTAAATATTTGGTCCTAAATGTAATAAGCCTCCAATGCAATCGTTTAACTGCTCTAGTGCACTGTTATAGCAGACATCCACATTGAGATGTTAAAGTGACAGCTGTTGCACCAAAGAATCCTCTGACCAATATTCATGGCATATTGCGGGCTCGCTGATATTAATCAGCCTCTTTTTATATGCTAAAGACGTAGGTTGAGAAGCATTAGCTACTTAGCAATTATTCCACGAAATCGAGTCGTATATGAGCTAATAGCCAACGAGGCGCGTAGCGCCGAGTTGGCTATAGCTCATATACGACGAGATTGAGTGGAATAATTGTTTTATTATATCTCTAAACCCTCGCTTATGAGACACTGGAATTAGTTTGTACGACAAGAATTGACTTTGTTATTGTTTTTGAACAGAACCATGTCAGTTGTCGAGCCGACATATTGTAGAGCCGATGTGTAAAAAAGTTTGAAACACGAGTCCGGCTCGTTTTTAAACATCTCTTTAATGTACTTGTCAATTTTTTTTCGAGTTAGCAAATTAGTTTAAGAATTTTAAAGTGGAAAAAGTAGGCAGAAATAAAATAAAACTCAGTTTACGGGCTTCACAGATCTTTCAAAATGGCGGCTGTTTGTAAGAGTTTCACTTTCGTTCGTAATAAACAATTTCGCAATATAATTTGCTCACTTACCGTCGAATAATTTCATCCCATAATTATTTGCTTCGGTAGTATTTCTTCGGTGTATGATTTTTAAGCTTGACTTGAATTTCTCCCTGTCTAATTCAAGAAATCATCCCTCCATGATGGCCGTTTTCCGTGCCAATGGTATATGAGCTGATATACTATGAGTAGGGAACCAATCAGAGCGCGCGTTTGCTCATATACAAGGGTTGCAGATATAATAAAAAACCTTATACTGTACTGATGTGCTTTTGGCATCAAATTGAAAGACGCAAAAACAATGAGAATGCTGACCAAGAGCTCTCTTTATATCATTGGCTCAGACTCTTAAGTGAAACAGATTAAGACGATATACTTGTGTGATCAGTGCTGAAGTTAACACTTTATGAACCGAGTTACAAGAAAAAGGTAGTCCACTGACCTATACTTCTGACAAATTCCGGGCTCGGAAGTCCATTTTTTGTACTTGCCTCGAATGGGTCTGCATGAAATATATTCCTATGCGTTATTGACCAAGCGTGAGGTCAAATGGCTGGATATTGGCCGAGTTTTTTTTTTTTGCGAGACGAAGTCTCGGCCCAAAAAATAGTAGAAAAAGAACGATGCTAATATCTAGTCATGTTGACCGTACAAGCTTGGTCAAGAGAGTTTATATTCTCTTGGCTTAAACATTAAAGGATTCATTGTATAGCAAAATATTTCGCTTTGATAAGAATCAAGAATGACTTGTTTATTTTGAGAGCCGAGACTGAAAGCCAACTGTTCAGTTGTAGCACAATAAACCCAAGAGGGTCGTTTAATTTTTTCTATGCAAATGCCGACATGTCCAAAATTTACGAACTTTGTGAGTTTTCTTGCGCGGTATCAAGACGGGGAATCTCGAATGGGCGAGGGAATCATCTTGCCCGCTCAGGTATCCAATAAGAACACAGGATTCACTTCATCTTGCCAGCCCGCGCTGCTAGCTATATGATAAAGTGACTTACAGAGCTAGATATCTACTGACCAATCATATCCTATCACACAAGTCAGGAGCCCTTCACCTGCACAAGTATAATTTATTGTACCTTAGAGTCTGAGCCAGTGATATATGAACAGGGTTTTGGTCAGCCTACTCATTGTTTTGCCAGCTGTCATTTGATGCCGTTTTTTCATCAGTATAACGGTTTGCGGCCAATGCTTCTCGACTTATGTCTAGCAAATAAAAAGACGCTGATCGATATCAGTGAGCCCGTAATGTGACATGCATACTGGTCAGCACCTTTTTGGTGCAACAGCTGTCACTTCAACATCCCAGCTCAATGTGGATGTCCGCCATAACAACAATGCACTGAAGGAGTTAAACGATTGTATTGAAGGCTTATTACATTTAGGACTTTATTACATTTAGGACCAAATGTTATTACATTTAGGACTTTATTACATTTAGGACAGTTATTACATTTAGGCCTTCAACACACCCTAAGAACTCATACACGGCAAAAGCCTTTCCCACTTACTTAAATGTTTCATTAATTTGGTCCGCCATCTTGCTATTTTATGTTCAGCTTGGTAAACTGCCTTGATCTTGACCTTATAAACACGCAAAGATGGATGGACTCTTTTTAACTTACATTTATAGATATGGAATTTGGCTTCAAGTATCAGGTGATTTTCAATATTAAAATCATCTCCTATATTGAAAACTCCAAACAAAATATCCATTAACGAAAAGGGTTGAAATTTAATTTTACAATTTCTAAGCCAAGAACGAAAAGCTTCCCAAAGGGTGAATCAATCATTTTTAATCTATACAGCTTCTCATTTGTAAACACTATATTATTCAGAATTTTATACTGAAATTCTCGAATTCTGTTCTCTATTCACGTTAACAGTGAAAGGTAAAGAGTATATTTCTTTCCAATCAATTTGTAGTTGAGGAAATTTCTCCTGAATTCTCTTTTGTGCGGTTGCAGCGGTTTGTTTTCTACCCTTAAGAGCCGATGTTTGTAAATTTCGAGAAGTCGAAGTCAGGCGCGAAAATATCGATTCCCCGATATTTTCCCCCGATATTTTGCCCAGATAACCACTATGGTGAGTCATTTTCGAAAATATTATTCAAAAATCCTGGGGCGCATTATTTTATTCGAGATCCGGGAAAGTTTGAAAACCCTCATTTTCGCTTCCCGCCGCGGTCGACAGAATGGAAATTTGCTGCAATTTCTTTTCGCTTGTACGGAACAACGCGCTTACATCTAACACTGTAATTTGGACAGATTATTGCATATGTCTTGTTCTTTAAAAAATAATAATAATAATAATGCGACAGCGAATTTCTTACCTGTTCCAGCTACCCCAATTATGCCGCCTGAGCGGAAGAGCGAATTTTTGCGGGCGAGCAAAAGCGAGCCCGCAGACTAATCTTGAGTCGGTGGTCAGCGGCACTTTCTTAAAGCGTACCAGACTGACTACTCCATTTTGGAGGAGAGGGCGTTGTATAAAGCAAAGAACTATGGGGAATGGCTGGAAATCAACCACGTGTCTACTTGGTACCAAATAAGGTAAATAATCATTTCTGCAACAAATAACCAAATTGTCATTTTGGTTACTTAGGGACAGACCATTAGAAAAGTGATGGGGAGGTGCGGGTGGGGAATTTTCAACTTGCATGAATTTTTTTTTTCGCTCACTGCTTGTGCAGGAATTTTTTTTTTCAGGTGAACCCCTCTGCACGAATTTTTTTTACTACGTGTGAAAAAGTCACAATTGGACCTTCCTTCTGCATGAATTTTTTTTCTTGGCATTTTCCCTTGCATGAATTTTTTTTTCCACCCCGCCCCCCATCACTTTTCTAATGGTCCGTCTCTTAGCAAATAACCAGTTCTAAATTTTGGTTATTTGCTGAATAAGCCAAGGTAGCATTTTGCTTATTTAGAAATAACAAAACTTTGAATTGGTTATTGACAAATAACCACATTTGTTTTGGTTATATACATATAACCACTCTAAATAATAAAAATACATTTGGTACCCCATAGTATGAAGCCTTGATACGCAAACGGTTCATTCATTTGAAATTGCTTTATCAAACCAGTCAAATTTGTGTCAGTTGTATTCAGTAGAAACGTATAAGGATCTCACTATAACGAGTTAAAGTTTATCGGCTGACCGAGTCAAATGCGAGCCTGTTTTAAAACAGTGTTAAAACAGCGTAAATATCTCTGAACTAGTCGCTCTCGGGAGCGTTCACTTGGGCTACACTTTATGATACGTCTTCGAAAAAACTTGACTGTCAGTTTACGCCCAAGGTTGGTATATATGGCTGGTTCCGCGACGGCAAAAAGCCTACCTGACTGCATATCGCACCACAGTTCTTGTCGACGTCGTGTTTAAGCTGAGCAATTTTATCAGAATGAGTTCACATGATTCCGGAATGAGTTTCATTCTGGAATGAGTTCATTTCATCTCCATATATTTCTATGCATCTGTTTACATGATACCGAGACGAAATTGTGTCCACACACAGGTCATTCCGGAATGAGTTCATACCGGTTTTCAACCCGAATGAAATTTTCGTT
>OX453272.1:31275931-31330931 GCA_949710005.1 Ricordea florida
TAGATTCCGTTAAAGGATAGCAAAACTCATTCCGAGATGAGAAAAGTTAATCTTTTTAGGGTAGATTTTTTGTGTTATACACAAACAACACAAACTCCCTTTTGCGATCAAACTCTTGCGTTACTAAGGTGAAACACTCTCGTCTTAAGAAAAGCAGAAGCCTTATTGATGACTGTGCATCGGACGGTTTGTGTTAGTGCTATTATACACTCATCCAGTTATTGTATGTAATAAACAAACATTTGAATAGCGAACGGAAATTTGTTCTCATTAAAACTTTCTTTGTATTGGAAATTTACTCCTTTCAAAATCAAAGCGCAAATATCTTGTAATAATAATAATAATAATATTTGGCAAAGTGTCTGCTGCCTAGTTAAATAAGAAACATTTCGTAATCGTACAAGTTTTGCGCTACGCTACTTTGGGTAGTTTAACGAGTTATGCTGTATCAAGGTTCTTTGGATCGTATGCCAACAATAAACTTGCGACTGAAAGTAAATAAGGAAGAGAACCTGCTGTTCAACATCGCAAATAAGCTGATTAAACAGAAGTATTATGTTGGCATGTAAGACGCCGTTTACCACTTTCTGCTTATATTGTCCGAGCTTTACCTTTGTTTAGACTCTGATTAGTTATTTTAAACCAAGGAAGGGTGACTGAGGCTTTTTTCTACGAGTGCCCATACATTCACCCCAAAGGTACTTTTTAAAGCTTTGAATTATACCATATGAAATCTATCAATTTTGCATTTCAAAGAAAGAACGATTATTTGAAGGACATTGAGGTTAGAACACGCGCACATTACGCCTGTGACGTTTTATTCTGTTGGACACTAAAAATAGCAAAACAAAGTCGTGCTTTTAAGGAATTAATTCACAAGATTGCCATAAACAGAAGAGTTACCGTATTTCAGTGAAAGTTGTGAGACCTGTATTTCTCAATGCCCCTATATATACTGCCATCGATGAAGTTTAATCAATTCAACCACCCGAAGAAGCGATGACTTTCGTTCCGAAAGCAACTGGGTTACTTTCCAAGTGAAACAGTAGTTCATCTGAGAAAATGGGTCTATTCAAATTACATCATAAAATCCATTGAACGTTACAAGTAATTGGTAAAGAATTAAAAAAGAAATTTTGTTTCATTTTATTAAATTAAAAAAGGCAGACCCAAACAAAAAGATAAATTAGCCAATCTTTTACTGTATAGAAGGAAAAGCGTTTTCTTCGCTTACTTTGCTTGACTGACGCTCTCACGTTTTTATAATTAATTTCCGATTACTGTAAATACCACGCAAGCAATAGCCTAAGAGAATGAATTGTCCCAAAATGCGTGTTGGAGTGTTTCATATTTGCTATTGATTTGCATAATTTTGATTACCAGTTTCACCGATTTGGTTACGTATATAATGAGCCCGTACACAAAAAATTATTCTATTAGAACTCACAAAAGACAGAAGATAATTTGTTAGTTAAGGAAGACTTTGTTTTTTAACGAGGAAAAGAATTGAAGGTAAAGTCAAACTTGTTCTCCTTCATTTACCTCAAACTGCACATAGTGATAAAGAATCTATAAACGCATTCAGTTGGTAAAAGTCTTTTTTTTTTGTCATTTTTAGGTGAAATAGGATGAGCATACTCTGAATCTGAGCACACAACAGGAGTTAAACCTATGACCTTTAAACACCCTTCTAATGCAACACCCCTGACTGAGTAAAATCAAATTCTAACCCACTCCAGATTTCGTTTTCGTAGCTATGCTCCTTGCGACTCATCAGTCTCTTCAATTACTTTTATTTTTCTTCATCAGTGATTTCCTAACGCATTTATTTCTTGATTTTGTAGGTTTAAAGAAAAATGAAGATTCTTCTTATTGCTGTTTTATTTTTGTTATACGTATGGCAGACTCAAGGTAAGCGGAAGGTTATCTGCAGATCTACGGATAATTAAGATTCATTTTTATCATTTGAAGCGTCCGAATCGAAATGGGAAACTTAATTCAACAATGTAACGAGGAAAAACACGGTAACTAAACGCAAACAGAACTGCTTTTTGGAACGTTGGTACACATATACTTAGCTTCCAAGTGAAAACGGGAAACTAAATTCAGCAATGCACCGGGGAAAACACGGTATCTTAACGAGTACAGAACTGCTTCATGAAAAGTGGGGACACATCCTTTGCATTACAGAACTTCTTCACAATCTTTAATCTTTAATCATTATTTATACACGGTAAAAGATTCATCAGGTACAATAAAATTGTAATAAGATGTCTAAGATCCTAAAATCTAAAATCCTAAATCCTAATATCATCTTAACTTACTACAATATGCTACTTATAATCCAATGAATGGCGTGTGTTTAAAAATTATGATCAAGAAGACTTTTAAATTGATTTCATGGGCCCGACTCTCTAATATGACAGGGTAAGCTGTTCCAAAGGGTTGCGCTGCTGTAACTAAAACTATTTTTCATATAGTTAGTTATCGGAAAGGGAAAAACAAGTTTGTTGACCAAGTCTTTAAGAGCATAGTTTGATTCATTTCGTGTTAGAAATTAAGACGTTAGATATTCGGGAACTAGACCGTTTAAAGACTTGAAAACCATAAGGGCTTTCTGAATTTGACGTTGAGATAGCAGGTCTTTCCAGACGAGTTGATAAAACAAGGAATCGACACCAACGTCATAGCGCTAGCTCGATGAAGTTATCACTCGTGCAGCACAATAACGTTTAAATGCTTATCCGGACGCACAAAGTTAATTTAGTTTGATCTGTATAAAACCTAGTGCTTCCATAACAGTAAGGCATTTTAATAAAATGAGAAGATTGCGTACAAGTAGTTTGTACGTCCTTCAGCAGAGAGAGAGAACTCACTGACAGTTGCATTTCAAATGTTTAGTTCTAAACAAACGCAAAGTGGAAATATATTAGACATATTCGTAACAGAGGGAAATAAAACTCAACTTTCGCTTTAATTAGGTTTGCAAACAGGACGGAAAACTTCTTCGGTTAATTAATCAAGTGGAAATGTAATCGACGTTAAAGTGGATTGATAGACGACCCGTCCTGTAAAACGGATCTCTACCTAAATACAAGGAAATGAAGATTTAGTTGGTATGCAGAGAGACGAACTATGATAATCAGCTGATCAAATATGAAACAATCGATGATAAAACGTTAACAACGGGTAGGGACCGTTCTGATCAAATCCGTCCTTTGCTCTGTGTAGGTTGTCTGTAGACTTGTTTTATTAGGAACATTAACTACTGAGTATAACCACAACAACAAAGACTCGCTGCACTTTGCTATTCACCGAAATTAAACACGCTTTAGGAATTCATTTTACTTACGTCTTTTGATTTCATTTTTTTATGTAAAATTCCCTAAAGAAATCTTATTACTGTGAAAATCAGAGTTCACACACGATTGATTGCGAACTATCACGGTTGGAACAAACTGGTGCTATGATTTTTATTCATCAAATGGACGTTGTTACTGTGACAAATACTTTTACTTGTTTTCAGTCAGCTGTATACGGCCTGATGGAAACTAGCTTGACTGTCAACCAAACTATCGGGAAAATAAGCAATAATTTTATATATAAAGAAAAACCTGCTGTAACGATCTGTTATCTTATCCTTTTCTTTTCCTATTCTAATACTTTAGATCCATTTTAAAGATTTTTAACGCGAAATTTTATATACGTCCTTCGCCGTCTGATTGAATAGAGAGATCTTTTCAAAACGCGTCTATATTTTCAATTTCTTGCAATCGTGAAAGCGGCTGAACCATTTTCTATTAACTCAGTGCTCAAATTGGGATTTTTGTATTGCCCATTAGGAAATAAACTACAGATAAAGCCATTAAACTAAAAACAATAGTTTGCTGCGTCAATACTTGCACTGAAGCCAGGAGCTTAAACGTGTATAGCAACCCTCTAAATCTCCTAAATATAAGATATTTAAGAGGCTGTCTCGGTAAATTTCGCGTGAAAAATAACTTTGCTTGAACCTCAGCGAAAGTGAGCTGGCCATATTATTTATATATGACACACAACAACAGTTTTCAAGGCAGTTTTACCCAATTTTCAATGTAATCAGGCTTCTGGGGATTAGAATATGGCTCAGTTTGAAGGCAAGGCTTGCCTTTCACAGAATCTCTCGAGATAGATTCATTGTTTCAAAAACGACAAAATCGCACAAAGCGAAAAATTTTTAAAGTATTGAAATCGTACAGGGTTCTTATATATTTGTGTCAGTAAAGGAACAATCTTTATGGCTTTATAGTCTAGAGTTCTCAACTGAGTTCCAAGTGTTAGTAATATGCTTCTAAACTGAGGCTATGTTCAGCGTTTCGTTCGATGGCATTTATTAGGGGTCATATTTTGGAGGCTTTTGTCTTATACAGGACATAAAAGGGCTAATAGTTAATCTCCTGAAAAACTAGACATTAATAAGTAAATAGGGATATTTAAAAAAAAAAATGGTGCGAAATGAAAATTCTACAGTCTTCACAAAAAGTTTCTAATTTTCAGTTCTCCAGGCGTACAAATTAGCAATGGCGGGCCAAAATACTCAACGGCCCTCAGCATGGCCAGAAAAAAAAAACTATGAATCAAACCAAACCGATTTTATAGATTTGATAAAGCCTTTTACTTGGCAGAATTTCAGGCAAAATTGTTTTTCACGCGAAATTCATCAGGTGGTTTTTACTGAGATAGCCTCTTAACATCTCCCGAGGCTTACAATTTTATCACTCTTTCTCCACTCACTGGCACACTGTTTAACAAAGAGCACATTTTCTGTGGTTATTTGCTCCTTTAAATTTCAACGTTGGACAGTCAAGAAGTGTCGCGAGAGGGGTAATATATATGCGTTATTGACCAAGCTTGAGGTCAAGGTGGCTGCATATTGCCCAGGTTCGTTTTTGCGTCTTAGTCTTTACTGACCTCGACTACATCTCGGTCGATAAAAACGCAAAGAGGAACGAGGCCACTATGCAGCCATCTCAACCGAACAAGCTTATGTGGGGAGACGTACCTTGTATTATTTTTTTTCTGAAGCATCTTAGCGGGCCGGAATCCCAAATTCTCGAATCTGATTGGCTAATCGCGCGCTCGTAACCGGTCCAGCTTTTTACGATACGGACCACGGTCCGGATTTTTATCCGCGCTATTCGCGGCAAATTGAAATTGTTGCGAAAGGTTACAAACAAAGGCAACAGTTATTCGTAAACAACTTCCCGTGGAAATATGTAAGGAAAATATAAATTCAGAAGAAAATGGATTCAGACGAGAGTGTACACAGCGAAAGTGAATTTTACTACCCAGAAGAAGAAACCCCCAACGAAACGACGCGGAAAAAAAGCAAACAAACAGAAAAAATAAATAAGTTATTTACCGGTCTAGGTCGGTCCGTATGGGAAAAAAACTGTGCCCTTGGTCTTGAGTAAGGCCCTCGGGCACAGTTTTTTTCCATACGGACCTCCCGCCCGGTAAATAACATATATATCTGGTATTTGGATGTAGTAAGGGAACCTTTAGAAAACCCAGGGCGTTCCGCATGCAACTTCCTTTTACCGTGAATGATGTGTAGACATTTTACTTCAAGCCTTTGAAATTACTGAGTTTTTTATCATTAAACACAGGGCAAACTAAGTTCGCACAATGCCAACGAACCTGGACAAAAATTGGTTGCTATAAAGACAACAGAACCCTATCCCGTCCTCTTCCTGAGATGCTACTGAACGACAGGGATAAATCAAGCAAATACCACGAGAAAGGATACCTGTTAAACTGGCATAAATGGAGAGAGTCACTTCACAGGTGAGCTTCTAAACAACAACCCAAAACTGCTAAACCACAGCTCTTTTGACATTCACCAAGCCAGTTCCCTCGCATCTGCACGAAAGCACAACTACCGGTACATCTAAAAGATACAACGCAAACGATAATTGGTTCTTTTCAGGTCAGGGCCTTTACAGTACGTACTATTACCATGGAAACGGTGCACCCACGATAACTTCATTCACTGGGGATTATCGCAAGATTGCCCAGTAGAAACGTACCGCATGTCCATTATCAACCAAGGATATGACGGAAAAATTCTGGGGTGAATTCGGATATCCCCTAATCTGGGTAAAATACAAAGTGTCACATGACGCATTTTGACCGATGATGTACGAGCAAAAGTATTAGATGGACTATAATTTATGATAAACAATTACTAGATGAGCTGGGTATGATATGAACAGTCTAGGTTGATACTGTACAGCCTAGGAGAAATCTAAATAAATTAGCCAGTTTATACGAGTTATGTATCTTTAACGTTAACACTGATCTGGATGTTAATTTTAGCACTGATTACAACCTCCCAAACCAGCGAATCCAAAGTCGATATTTTTCTTCGCGTAGCTTCAATATGTTTACGGAAAAACTCCCAAAAGAAAGCCATGATTTTACTTTTTCAGTTTTTCATAACAATGCCGTGAACACGAACGGTAATCTGGATAATGTATCAATATTATTAGACCAACTTGATTTCCACTTTAATGTTAATGGTCACGGAGACAAAAATTACAATTTCAAATGAGAATAACTTTTATCCAAGCACTCCAGGATATGTTTTTGAATAGGCACCAACACATTTGGCCTCTGGAGGCGTAGGACTCAGGCTTTGCTGATCAATCTCTGCCTTATACAGTTCTTAAAAAGACCCCTACTGAGGCTTTTTAAGCCATTTAGATTAAAATATCTTTCGTAAAACATAAAAACATCGCTTGCGGCATAAATGGAAATGGCCGCTCAAAAGAGTTGTTTCGTTAACAAAGCCGAAATACGAACACGGGACTCTTCTGCTTTAAAATGAGCTCGGTGCTCCTACTTTTTCTATTTCTCTTCTTTTGAGCTAGGTCACCAAATATTGAATTAAGCAGGAAAGAAACGCGAGTATATTTTATCCAGGACAGAGTTCACGTGGGTGTGTGGCATTGAACAGTATGATTATACCCTTGTAATTATGAGTGGTCTGTACTAAATTTCTACTTGTCTGGATTTCTCTTTCGACAAAGTACAAGAGTGAGGACAACCACTCGTTTGTTCCTTCGTTTACTATATACATTATCAAGTCATTGCATGTACGTATGCTCACTCCTTCCGTTTTAAAACCAAAATTCGTTTACAAGTTCGTTGACTAGAAAATCGACATCAACATTTTGCTGCTGTTTCATTAGATTGTCTTGAGAAGCACCAATCTCGATAAGACGGGCACCATCCATGGCCTCTGCCTCTGAAGATCCGGCACCGTCACTATGTTGTACAGTAGAAAACTTCTTTACTTCTTCAAAACCATGATATATGGCTGTGAGGATCCGATCCTTTAAGTCATTGCTCTCATTGTAGTGTTTGGGTTCTAAGAAGGTGTTATTAATTTTTTCTGTTGTTTCGGACTTCAGCCCATAGGGCCTTTCGGCCATCGCGACATGTGCTCGGGGGTCGGCCATGTTTTGTTTTTGTTACGGAGACAACTTTGTGCGTTAGTGTATTTTTCCGAATTTGACTCTCAACACCCCAACAGGATCCACAATTGTGTAAGTTAACTGAATCCTCAACCTTTGTTTACTTCCTTGAGTTTATTTACGCCCCTTTTCTAAACCTAGTTTACATTTATAGCGAATTTCACCGAAAGACGACTAGAAGAGTAATTGTGAAAGTGTAATCTCGACGTGTGGAAAATAAAGCTGTTGATATTCTCGTGGAACTGTGACAATGTCTGAACGCGACGCTGGCGAGAACAGAAGGAAAGATAAATCCAGGTTCTTGGAAGTTGAGTGAGCTCTGTCAGGTAATCTTCCCAATCTTTGTGAAGGGTGAAACCGAGAGCGGCGCATACTGGCCTTGAAATGTTCAAAACACGCAACAGGTCCATTTTCCCCATTGCCCGGTCGAAATAGTAACTTCAAGCATCCTCTTGATCTATCATCAAACATGAATGATGTCTTTGGCTTGGGTGATTTGTTTCACAACGATAACAAGATTCCATCTTTTCATGATAAATGGCTTCATCACAAACAGCAGCATACCCAAGACGAAAAATATGAGCAACCAAGACTGCTTAACGTTGCTGCGTCACTTTCTCGACCTCATCCACACTAGGTAACAGAGAGTGAGTCGGCTGGATTTCAACTGATATGTGATGGTGTGTTTGAGTTGTAAATCTTGTATCCAGTTGTAGAAAGTGAACTAGAGCTGTACCAGTTTTTATTCAAGTATCTCGGTGTTCTGCTTGATAACCATCTTACATTTGATGAGCATATTAATTATGAAACTACCAAGGTATCCAAGAAACTAGGAATTCTTTCCAGAGTCAGAGCCCTTTTAACAACTGAATCTGCAAATCGTCTTTATAAATCGATGATCTTACCGTTACTGGAGTACTCTGACATCACCTGGCATGGTTGTAGCAACGAGAACCAGAAGAAAATTAAACGTTTGCAAAAAAGAGCAGGCCGAATTGTCCTTAAAGACTCGAAGGATTTGACCAGTGATGCCGCCATTGAGAAACTAGGACGGAAGCCGCTCTCCGAAAGAACGAGAAGATCCTACTAAGGAACTGGTTAATTAAGGGCCTTGCTCCTGACTTGTTTAAGGATTATTTTAATACAAAGCATTGCGACATTCATTCTTATAACACTAGATTCAGAGGAAACCTCTTTGTTGATAAAATCAACTTAGAAATTTCAAAACATGAATTAATAAAGGTGCAATGATTTTTAATCGTAATTGTTAGTGCATATTTCATATTTTTTATAATATATTTTTCTATTATTTACAGTTATTATTAGTTTCACAGGTACCATATTGATACCAGTTGTATAACTGAAATGGTTACCCTGTATAAATATTGTAAATATTATTATTATTATTATTATTATTATTATTATATTATTACTATTATTATTATTATTATTATTATTATTATTATTATTATTATAACCGTTTCCACAGTAGCTTCGTTTAAACCCTATTCTTCATTATCTATCCATTATCAGCCTAACACGAACAGCAAAAGGATTAACTGGCTTTACCGGAAAAACACGTTTTTCAAGCCAAGTCTGTGGGTAACAACTTAGCCACACACAAAATACGCTTATTGACTCTTCTTTTCATCCCAAGATGGCTTCAAAAAAAAAACACACCAATAGTGATTCCATTACAATCTCTGTTCGTTTAACTTCCTTCCTACTTATTCATTGAAAATTTTTACATTCTCATCAGTCACGATCAGCTGGTTAATAAAAATTTTCTTGTCAACTGGGAACTATGTGACCCCAGCTTTTCTCCAACGATGCGAATAAACGTAAACATTGGATGCGTGAGAGAAAAAACAAATTCTCCCCGATCGCCAAATCCATTCCGTGTATTTTGTTGCCGCAAAACACGAGATTTTGTCGTAGGTGTTTGTGAAACCTCACCCAAACACGCGTCTTGATTTTAATGCGAGCATCCATGCCGATACTCTGCAGTTTGAGAGCAATGCTCTATCTTTTGCGAGCAGAGATAGATTGCTCTCTTATTCCAGAGCACGTTCCTATACAATGTTCTGACCAACTCGTAGTAAAACTGAAGCCAGCACACCGTATGAAAACGAAACTATTGCAGTTCGTGAGAGTGAAAGACACCCTCAAACAACGGTTACAAGAAATGGAATCTCGCTACGCTAGTATGAAGAAGAAGCTAAAACCCTCGGGAATGAAAACAAAAGCCTGGTGACTGCAATTGGACTGTTTAAATCTGCAATGAGCTGCAGAATGTATTGAAAGTGGGAAAAAGCTACTCTGAAAATGCAAATCTCGATCACGCTGTAAATTTACATGATCGTCAAAGGCAAGTAAAAAGGAAGACAGCCACACAGCAACAACAAGCCACTGAAAGACGAATGGAAAAATTACCAAAGAAGCGAGGAAACAAGGAATTCTGCTTAAGTCACACCATCATCACCACCGCCAACGACCGTCATAAATTGCGACTCAATTATAAAACGAGTTCAAGGTCAAAAACTCGGTAGGCGAGTGAAACGCAGAGTCGTGGTCAAATCTTTCGGGCTATGTTTGGTGTGAAGATTTTCTTTGTTTTAGGCCATCGTTGTTGTGGTCTGCATTGTTTAGATTTTCTTTGTAATCTTTTGTTACGTCACTGGTGCGTTTTACACCGAACATAAACCAATCCTTCTCTGGAGCCTCTACCTCCGACATGAAGCATCACATAAAACCAACGTTACTCAAAGCGCCACAGCAGATTGCCCTACACGTCGGAACAAACGACCTCTGAGACACAAAACCTGAAGTAGATGCTGATAACGTTGCTGACAGATTTAAAATGAATCAGATGCAAAAGTTGTAATACCTGAACTTGTAACGAGAAATGATAGAGAGAATCTAAAAGAAGCGGTACAAGTTGTCAATAGGCGTCTGAGCAAGTTCTGTAATCAAAATGGATGGAAGTTGATCGAACATAAGAACATTAACAGCAAAGACTTAAACAACAGCAGACTTCAAGTTTTAGAAAGGATCTTTCAATGGCCCCATGGCATGGGATATATGGAAACAAATATTCATATGCATTGCTGAAAGTCATGCTCCTTTAAAGAATCAAAGGTCTCTTAGAGAATAATATTGATTATAACCCACCAATTAATTTTAGCGCCATCTCATTGGCTATTTTGGGTCACGTGGTGTCAAGTAGCTGGACGGGTATCAGGCGATATACCCCGGCAGCGTAGATATTTGCCCTGTAATTTTTCAGTGGCAAGAAAACATAACAAAGTCAGTCTCTTTCAAGGTTTTTTTACAATAAACTCGTTTTGTAATTAAATAACTAGTCGCAATTGTAGCTCAAAAGTTACGACCCAATCGAATTCTTGAAAATTTTTCCACTGAAATGTGCAAAAATGGCTGGTTTTGTACAAAGCCACACTTTCCACTGTCTTTAAAGCTGCCGGTTGAGAAACCTTTCCAAGCCAAAAACGCAAGCGATAAATCGCTCAAATCGTACAGTGCACAACCAACTGTAGAACAACTGCTCGAGCCATCCGCAATTATAAAAACTATTTATAGCTCATCAGAATTCAGTTCAGTCACTTCCAAAATACCTCCAATTAGAGCTAGAAACAGTCTAAAAGAGGGCCCTCACATGCATTTTCCCGAGAGAACATTACTCAGACGCACTTCAGTTAGATAATGATAATGATAATGAATTTATATAGCGCACTTTTTCATATGAATATGTTCAAAGACGCTTTACACTTCTATTGGGTGAGATCGGACGTCAGCATGTAAAGGCGCCTCTGGCTGCCGCTATCAGTCCATATATGATCTCACACACCCACCCAACCCATGCATGAATTGTCAGATGAAACCAGACGAAGAGATAGGTCACCATCAGGGCTCACCAGGAGGGTCTGTCTAAGCAGCTGTTTAACTCTGTAGTTAGTAATTCATCCAGCAAGGCCCACGGACCTCTCCCCAAACCATGCACAAGTACATACGCACTCAGAAAGCAGAGAAAGTTCACCGTGCCAGCTGTAAATTAAAGACGCAATAATCCGCAAAATCTTTTATTGGAAAGAGCGCTAGTGAGGCAATGTTTAAGCCCAGTATTGTTTAAATTTGTATATATACTATATTCGTTTATTATATCACTATATCCATTGTAAAATTCAGCAAGTCAGTTTCAACTACAAAGGAGTTTAATAAACTTAGTCTATCAATTTATCTAACTCAAAATTTCACATATGCCCTCGAAGCTTCGCTTCTCGGCCAACTGTTCCCTTTTCGGACAATTTCTTAGCCGCGGGCATTATTCTTCAATATGCCAGCCGCCGGAAGGGGTTTATTTACTAAATATTTATAACTCACTAATTCATCCCAATTTAACATACGGCCTCGTGGTCTGGGGGCAGGAAGGCATGTCGCATGACATCGTTTGTTGTTTTTCGCAGACACTCGCGATCATGCAATTCCCTTATTTATTGAAGCTAACATTCTTCCAATAACCTTTTTATATCATGAGTGTGTATCGAGTTTAATGTGTGATATCAATAACAACAATGCGCCAATTAACACGTCAAATTTACTTGAGAAAGCATCCAGCATACACTGATATAAAGCACGACCATCCACTTCATAGAACCTATACGTCCATAACTCTAGACTGGAGATACAAAAGCGCTCTTTCTCTCCACTTGTGGTACGGCTGTGGAATGAGATGCCATGTCATGAAAGATTTCTCAAAGAAAACATTTAAAAGGGTTTTTAGAACATTGCTTCTTAATATTCTGGAAAAATAAGATGACTATATTGAGACACGTGATAATTAAGAAAGTTGGTGAATTTGAATAACATGTTTTTATCTGTACTATTTTCTTTCTGGTTTCTAATCCTACAACTTTTTATCTTTATCAGCTTACAGATTTTGTAAATAGACAGTTTCCAGGTAAACTGTTTCTAATAACTAGTCAGCGTGATATATTTGTACTTGCGTGCAAAATTGATGGCCTTTGTCAGTTAATAGACAGTTGTTAACGATCAATATTCATAAAAACTATATCGTTAATTTGTTAGATTGAGTATGGTTGTGTAAATCTATTGTCTCTTAATAAGTGTGTTCTTGTATTTGGCTTGCTCCGTATCGATTAGCTTTTTCTTGCTATTTGCGGGGTAAGCCATCCATTAACTATCATATTTAGCTAAATAAAATTGTTCAAAGAGAGTGTTGTCCGCAGAAAGTGCATAACTCTTCGATCACATTTCAAAGGAGGATAGCGTACAATCAGAAAACAAGAAAGATGATTTTAACTGACCTAGTATATTACCATGTCCTTTCTCTGTAGCCTCGCCTGTCGCTGCGCCGAGAAAGCTCGAGAAAGGGGCTACTACGTGTTTGGTTTACAGTTTTTCGGTGAATGCTGGAGTGGGCCTTTTGCACCTTTTAACTTCAGTAGGGATGGCCTTTCAAAGCGATGCATCATGAACCTTAAAGCGCCAGTGGAATGCGTAAAGGGGGATCCTAGGGAGTGCGTGGGACAGCAAAACACCAACTACATCTACCAACTGTTAGAAAGTAAGATTGCAATGATATTAGACCAATGATAGCAGACCAGTGAAATATCACTTTGAATTCAAGGTTTACTTTGCCAGGATAATTCTGACCAAGACATCAGACTGAAGGGACAGAGATTGACACTCGGGGTGTTGGCTGGGCTATGAAAAATTCAGAAAAGTTATTTATAGAAACGGAAGTACTTTCACCGAGAAATCTGCATGACTCTCCCGTAGCCCGATGCCTCTAGCCGTCTGGGCCGGGTTGTTCGAAGCAGGGTTAAGGTAACCCAGGGTTAGTGCGATATTTAAATAAAATTTGATGATCGTATGCATGCTCTGAAAAAAATAGAGAAAGTGTTCGGAGAAAATGCTTTTTAACAATAGGAAAAGAAACCCGGGTTAAAATTTAACCCTGGATTAGCGCTAATCGGTCTTCGAACAACCAGCCCCTGTATTTTAAATCCCCTCGCCGCTCTTGAACATGTATGGGTTTCTCTAATTATGGATTATTCAGGCGAAATTTACAAACTAGAGTCCTGCTAAGTGCGCCAGGAGCATCACAATGACGCATGCGGACCGCTCGGAAAACAGACTTCCGTGTCCAAAAATAACTTTTCTGGAGTTTTCATCTCCTAAGGGCTAGACTGGGAGTGTCCCTAGCTGTGTCCCTTATGTTCTCTTGACTGGGAGTGTCCCTAGCTGTGTCCCTTATGTTCTCTTGACTGGGAGTGTCCCTAGCTCTGTCCCTTATGTTCTCTTGACTGGGAGTGTCCCTAGCTGTGTCCCTTATGTTCTCTTGACTGGGAGTGTCCCTAGCTCTGTCCCTTATGTTCTCTTGCTCTAGCACTGTAAAAAAGACAACGTTGCAAACAACGATAAATCAAAGTAGGACTATGGTGAACTCGTGGATATGTTTACAAAACAGAGAAAAAAGAAATAATTTAAAAAGTAATGAGGTGTTTTTTCAGAGTTGTGATTGAATGAACTTGAAGATAATTTTAATAATCTATAATCACAACATAAAAGTGACCAGGGAGCTGAGTAGCTTTTTGAAATAAACATACAGTGAGTACATGACGCCAATCATTTGACTACACTAGGCATCAGTTATAAGGCAGGTGGCAAGCATACAGTTGTTAAAAAATTTGATAACTTAACATAAGGGTACAGGATTAAATGGCACCGAAACCAAATGTAGTTCTGGTATGCTGCTGCTCACTGTCTGTGTGTTCAAAGTAACAGGGTCCTTCTGAATAAGGTCTGAATTTTGTTGCCATGACATTGTCAATTTTATCATCATTATAGTTTTTGTTGTCTACAAGTCTATTCAATGTATGCAACAGAAATATCCACCTTGATTCTGCAGCTGATAATGAACAAAACCATGTAGGATAGCCCAGCTGAGGTGATGATCTTAAAATCCTTAAGACTCTCAATCCTTTATCAAGTTGAATTAGTTTATTTACATTACCATCTCATTTTAGGTTATCAGTGGTATATATATTCAGGGTTGCACTTAAAAAAAATCACACTTGCCATCATTAATACAGCAATACATCTTTGTTTTTATCCTTATAACTTCTTGTTTTTACAATGTAAATATGATGAGTCACACAACAGTAAGCAAAACAGGTAAGCCTATTTTTCCAACATGTCTACTTCAACACAATCTAGTTCACTTCAAGGTAAATTCGGAAATCAATAGACAGAAAACGTTTCATTGTAACGGCTTGTGGTGTATTGTATATAATATAACGCTTAATACATTTTCTACATGACTTACTCTTTTCGAACCCTGGTTCTCCGTCACGGCATGTGCCTCTATATTTAATGGTAAGCGTTGACATACTTCTTGACCGTCCCAATACTTTTCCAACTCCATTCCTGTTAGTACTAACACTTAAATCAGTAGAAAAGTCCTCCATGCGATGTTTCTTATCCAGGTTGGCCGCAGAAGTTCTTCGGTTTCAAATCATGGATTCGTCAATTTATTCTGTTTTCAGTAGTAGTTTCGTTCAATAACGAGTACTCATTTCGCTCAAGTAAATTCTCATTCAAGTGCTAATTTCGCTCTATGAGTTCTCATCAAAGCTTACTACATTAGCAAGAGATTTTCTCATCTTCAGATCACTTTCGAGCCAACTGAAATTCATATACTGCTTGTAATCTTGGGGGCGGTCGATGGCGGTCGATGTCGGAAAAGCGAATAGTTATCATCTGTTCACGTTTAGCGCCTGGCCGAGTAAAAGGCTCATGAAATTCAGTCTCCAAGTTGGTCATTGTCCTAACTGGAAACATTTAAACTCCTTTTGATTTTAGTAAGACCGCTAATGAGGCCCTGTTAGTGAGGTTGTTTATGTCGCGCGTCTGAGTTTCAAACCTTTTCACGTCGCAGTTTCGGAAGGTCGAAGGTCGCTGTCGTAATTTCCCGTGAGCGGCTCGTCGTTCGTCGCCATTTCAGGCCCTTTATGTCGCCGTTTCAAGGCCACGTCGCTTGTCGAAATATACCCCTAACAGGGCCTCGCTAATCGTCCTCTTAAGCTACAAAATCATTACAAACTCTGGCAACGGTACGATACACTTTCAGCGTGAACTTTCATCAACAGACTTCCGTGACTTCGGTCACGACAATTGTCGTCTTCATATCGGTGCCCCCGAGTTCTATCCGACTAATTACGAAGATGTCTACACTGGAGTGAGTGAGTGAGTGAGTGAGTGACAATTTGCATATCGGAGTCCCCACAAAAACTCGCAAATACGCTTCGCGTATCCACGAGTTAAAAACGGTAATTCATGTTCTCCAAAGCATTCGCTTGCAGAGGTTTGGAACTCCTACTCAAGCCGTTGGTAAAGGAGTCCTTTTACTGGTAACTGTACACTAGATAGTGTCAAGATTTAGATTGCAATACTCATTAGTAAAGCCCATACAATTGCTTCTATGTTAGTTTGGAGAATTTGATTCTAGATCAAAACACTCTTCCCACCTGCTTGGGGATGCCACCATCACAGATGACAATTTAAAATTTCAATTATTTTTGAACAAGGTTCCTTGTTTGTTCCCGTTAGATCCAGGACCTCAAAGCCCGGATGTAGACGGAAATTACAGCAACTGGTCTGAATGGACGGCGTGCAGTAAAACATGTGGTGGAGGAACAAAGTCCCGCGAGAGAACATGCACCAATCCCATACCAGAGGGCAATGGACGACCGTGTTACCCACGTCTTGGTGAACCGGAGGAAACGGCCAGGTGCAGCGAACAGGAATGTGATGGTGAGAACCAAATGAACCATCAACTACCGATCGAACCTTTTGTACCACTTGATCAACCAGTTTGCCTCCACTCCATTCCAGTTCACCCTTATATGAGCTCAATTAATAAATCCTTAATCGCTCTGTCTGAGACACAATAGACCTTTTTAACTTGTACATTTTGTTTTCCCATTTGCGACCACATGACTGTTCTAAAGGAAATTTGCCTTTGTCTTTTTACAAATTATATATACATCTGCATGCAGATAAGGAGGACGCGACAGAAATTGTTTCCTGGAGTAACATAACGTGGTCTTAAATGGAAAAACAAAATGTATACGCTAAAAGGGTCTACTGTGCAGAAAAAGAATTCGCCTGCCCAAAGGATTTTGGACACTGGAGTTGTATACCATTTACACGAGAAAACCGGTCAGTGTACTGTGTCGGCAAATGGCAAACAAAATTCAAAATTGGAAATTTCTGCCAAGGATTGTTGTTTACCATTTGCAAACTAACTCTTGTTTGCACGGAAAATCTCGAACTAACATCAAAAGGTATTATAGATGACTTTAAAAGAAAAGGAACACGATATTCCATTTAGAACATTGCGGTCGGAAAAATAGGACTACCCTTTAGACATTCCGTTACTTCTGAAAACTTTCCACCGGAATTTGCGGAAACTTTATGTAAATAATAAACCACCTGGAAACCTAAAATTGTAGAACCATCCTGGAAACCACTGCGGTGTGATTAAGTGTAATAGTAACCTAATTCTGAAGGGCGCTTTGGTTTATAAATTATAATTACTAAAAGGCCGAGGAAAATAAGAAATGCTTAATGTAAATCGATCACAGATCTATAGTCATGCTATATGAAGCAATGTATTTTAGCGACACATAAACTCATCATGTAGAAAAATTTTCTAGAAAACAAAAAGTACTTATTCCAAAAGTTTTACTTCAGTCGACGCCTTAAGTCAAACGTTTATCGCAGGTTTTAAGCGGGAGAAATAAGCCTACATCTTCAGTCCGCTTTAAAATGCACGAATAAAGAAGAAACTGAGACTTTGGACATATTCGTCAGTTAGCCCATATTACTGTTTTCTACTTTTAGCGTGCAACAAGAAAATGGATGTGGGAATCGTGGTGGATTCTTCAAGCAGCGTACATCGCAAAAACTTTGGTAAGGTCAAAAAATTCATGATTAATCTGGTCGACAAAATGCACGTCTCGCACCGTTTGACCCACATCAGTGTAATCCGCTACAACCAAAAGCCGACCGTGTTGTGGAAATTCAACAACAACGAGGCGCAAGACAGAGACAAGCTGAAGCAAGCCATTGCTAACATAAAATACAAACCAGGAGGGACACGCACTGACCGAGCACTGGTAAAAGCTTCAAGTGATGTATTTAAGCCAGTCGCGGGCGAAAGACCGAGCATACCTCAGGTACTGATGGTTATCACCGACGGACACACACACAGCTCATCGGAGGAATACCCAGCAGTTCTTAAGCCTTTCAAGGTAATGCGTCTACGAAATAACTTCAGTTCATACGTTTTTTTCATGTTTATATTATTAATAAGTAATCATACGGTTTTTCTCGTTCAATTTGGAATTAATTTGCACTTGCGAGTTTTTCAAAAAGCTCACTCGTGCAAATTAATTCCAAATTGAACTCGAAACTGTATGATTACCTTTACAAACAGTAGCACTACAAATACCATGTACGTTCCTTTTTATTTCACAATAGATTAAAAATGTGAAGGTGATCGCCATAGGCGTTGGTCCATTGGTAGACAAAAAGGAACTCATGAAAATCGCTATGCACAAAGCTGAAAACGTAATCCAAGTGTCCGAGTTTGATAAACTGGTTTCAAGGATTCACGAGATCCTGGAGGTTTCCTGTGCAGCTCGGCGACTCTAAAAGCAAGTCTTTCTCTTTCTGGATAATTACTATTGTTATATACCTAGACTTTCATTCATCAAAACGAGCACTGTGATTGGTTGATTCTTGGTCACGTGCCCTTGAACAAATTCAAATGTATCCCGACCGGGAGACAATTGCGCAGTTGTTGCCCGCGCGCCAGTTGTACCGTCTTTGTTTGCTTGTTTTTGCTAAGGGAAAGTCTAAATATATAACAAAGCACTTAATGTATGGTCCCTCGGGAAACTAGTTAGTTTTGTTTTCCCTCGAGTCCTGATGTTTCCCTCGACTTCGTCTCGGGAAACATCAGGACTCTCGGGAAACAAAACTAACTGTTTCCCTCGGAACCATACATTAAGTGTATATTATTATATGGAGAAGAGTGTTTTACTGGGAACTAAACCACTCGTAGATTCCACACGCCACTTCATCCGGGACCCGAGTGGCGTATTTTCCGTATGTCACCTTTGTGAGTGTCGTATCGTTCAATGACGTCACGATTCCCGCCTTTTGCTTTTTTGCTCTTGTTCAATATTTAGTCTCCATATAATAAAAAGAACATTACATGTTGGCTCAAAGATATGAATTTTATGTTCTCGTGGCGAGAACAATATCTCCATTGTTCTTGCCACTCGAACATAAAATTCATATCTTCTCGCCACCGTGTAATATCCTCTATTTATGATTCTATAGCAGTTAAAGACACTTTCAGCTGACTATCGTAAAATCACGAAGCCAACTACTCTGACCAGTTGCAACACTAAGTCAATAGAACTCAGAATATACGTTGTAAGTACTCGTCACCATTTGGTTTAGTCTTACTTATGACTGGTTGGCACGAGATCCTTTAGTCACTCAACCATCGAAACCATGCAAAATCCAAACCAAGCACGAAATTAATACCGAAAGTGATTTAAAACTGCCGTGCTTTTACCATCACAATGCTATATTACTTCATTCTTAAATTATCTTGACGAGGTTGCCTAGCGGCTGCTCTGAAGGCTAGGCGCCCCAGCCCTACTCACTTTTGCACAGTGTTTCCCAGCACCCTTTGTTGCCCAGCCGCACCAGTTTCGCACTCTTTCATTCGATATCCGACATCCCTATACTCTTGATTTGAAAACAGTGAGCTAAGTAACTTGATCGGTTTCCAGTGAAGTAGCACGAGTTAACTTGAATAAATTTAGTCAAGTTGGCAACACCTTGAAGCTCGAAGTCACATTTTCTTCGTTTATTCTAAAGTGCTTCTGAAAAACTATTGATCCTATATAAGTTATCTGATGACTGTCCGATTTGATATAGATGAAATTCTTAAGCTTAGATGAAATTCTTAACGTTGCTTTCACGTATCGAATTGTGATCTTCATTACCAGAAACAAAAGGTATTAAGACCCTGTTCCGTTTACAAAGCAGATTAGATCGGCATTTTCTTGGCGCTCCACTTGACTGCAGCGCAGCATGACGCAAATAGCGTAACATCAAGGCCACCATTTGCCCTAACGCTCTTTGGTTAAAATTGATTACACATTCTCCGTACCTCACACATTTTAAGTTTTGATTGACACCATCGAAACCCTGAGGAAAGACCCCAGTTATTCCCAATACTGAAACTGTTAACCAATCGCAAATTAATATTACTGTCTACACAAAATATGGCAATGGCATTCTGTGCGATGTGTTACGGTTAGTTGCGACCTTAAGATCTGAGGACGGAAGAATTTAGTATGAGTGTAGGAAGCGAAGTTTCACATCCGGTCATGGGCAGAATGTGCGATAAGCTCGTCATCTTCCCGTCACATTGTGTCTTCTACGAGACTTGAAGTGTTTTGCCGTAGTAGCTACTACGAAGGAAATTTTGTCTTAAATTATGCAAGTTTTTGGATGCTTTCAAAGATATCATATCCGGATATCTACACGGACAGGCAAGACGACGAAGAAGCATACAAAGCCCTTCCATGCCATCACAAGTGCTCCCTTTTCTGCTCACGATGGTCTCAGTAATCCCGAAGGGAATTATATAGAAGACGCAGGTTGTTTTTCTCAACGCGAAATTACTTTCGCAGCGGAACACGGAATGTGGTTAAATGGAGCAAAATGCAAAGATATGCTCATGAATTTAGAGTAAAACCCTTTCCTACAACACCGATTCGTATTGGTGGCGCTCCTTTAGAGCAGGTCTCAACGCATAAGGTACTTGGCGTATTTGTCTGACCTGTCATGGAATAATCATGCGACTACATAGTCAAGCAAGCGCGCAAACGTCTCTATGCCCAAGATATCGTTCAGGTGTTTTGCTGCCTTGTCAGGTCAATCTCAGAATACGCGTCTCCGGTTTGGGCTGGTTTACCTAACTATCTTTCGGATCTTATAGAGTCAGTTCAAAAGAAAGCTCTCTGCATCATTCATCCTCGCCTTAGTTATGACCAGGCACTTGTTCTAACGGGTTTACCTACACTGCTGGAGCGCCGTACTACAACTTGCAAACGCTTTCTGCAAACTCTCTCCGGTTCGTCATCTCCGTGTATGTCTGGCTTGCTTCCCGTTAGTACAGGTGCCTGTCATAACTATAACTTACGCACTCTCAGGAATGAACTAATAAATACAAATAGGTTTCACCGCACAAACAACTTTGTCACACTTAAATACGCGTAACACCTGTTTTTGCTTCTTGTTTTGTACTGTTGCTTAATCTGACCTCTTTTGTAATTTAGCTTCTGTTACAATATTAGAGAATAAACTTATTATTAATTGGGCTTTGCACTCGGCCAGATCGATAAGACCTAAGTCGAACTTTTCGTAATCGTGGTATGGGAAGTTTGAATTTTTCGAAGTATGAAGGTCGTACAGCATCAAAAATGTCTCTTCGTTTACTAAATCATCATCTATTGCAACCAAAAGAGCACCTCTTGTTCGTTAGAAGGTCGCCATAATTAATTAGTCTCCTTAATCGTAGTGTTTCACACTAACCTTAAAGAAAAGTCATGACGAACAACGTACTCGTCCGATTACTAACACGGTTCAAGTTCCCCGTCGCAGATCTCCTGTCGTCGTATCTTAAGGTCTCTAGTATTAGTTGAGGCAAAGAGCCACCTTGTTGAAGTTCTACTTATTGGTCGTTTTTAATTTTAATGTTTCTCAACTGCTCGCAGAATACAACGCAGAGCACATCCTTTGCTGCAAGAACTCTTAAAGTGACTTTTTATATCTCGGGTTCGATGACGGGTGATATTCCACGTGATGTTCGATTCGAAGCAATGGGAATTTAACATAATACTCCCATTTCCCATCACCAAGGAACCTTCCAACCTTACCTCGCACACAAACATCAAAATCCCTTCTCGTTGTAAGCATAAACACATGAGAATATATTTCTTACTGACAATTTATATATTTGTGTCTACTCATGTTGTTAATTTTTAACTACTGCTTCGTTATCTTTTGTAGGTGACAGATTATCGGCGAACCGTGGAAATATTACTCCAGTTGAATATAAACTTAGCTCAGAGGGTTTGGGGTGTCATTGTAGACGAGAGAATGTTAAAAGCTACGAAATAAAGATGTTTTCAACATACTTGAGCGTGTTTATAATTGTGTCAGTAAGCAGGTTTAATATAAACTCTGTCTACAAAGGCCAGTCTTACTGAGTCCATATCAACCTCTCACTCCGGTAGAAAATACTCCCACAAACCTGCACGGAGTGGAACGTCAACATAAATGTCATATGGTTGAACATGATCATTAGAAAAACGAGTTGTTCCTACATTTTATTTCATTAAGCCGTTTTGCGTTACAACAATTATTTCCGTCCCCGAGCATTAATAAGTGACTGTTCTCTTCAGTATTTTTTTAAGGGATAATGACTTCTGATTTTTATTCTCTCTTGAATGATAAATTTTGTCGGCACATTGTCAACGTAGGTACATTGCGGCTCCAAACCTTCCCCTTTAGCCCCAATGTCAAGATCTAGATTCTCCTAAGTTATCCACAGCAATACCAGTAAGGAGAATTTCTTAGGATAGCAACACGTTAGTCATTTCCTTATATTCACACAACATGTATTGACGACTGTTTGTTGGGTATGGCTAGAAGAAAATGGATCTTGATCACTATTGAGACACGAAGCCTACATCTGACCCACATTAATTCAGTACTAGAAGTTTCCATTGGAAAGTAAAGTGCTGCAAATAAAGCTTATGCAGAATATGTGTTTGAAGCGTATCTCGTAAAATTGCGTGTAATATATAGTAAGCAGTCAGGAGCCTCCTGGAGTAGTAGAGGGACGAGCGACTTGACTAATTTGCACAGCAGGATGGTCTAACTGACAGCTTGTAAATGCCGTATTAACGGCTTCAACTGCAGGCTGTGTAATAAAAGTCATAAATAGTGAATCACAGAACGATTAACCTGTAGACCGTGCTCCGTAGTAGTAGCCCCGTTCGCCCCGCTTGGCTCATATAGCGCCTGTCACGCAGGCTACCTGTAGGTCTTCAGGCGTGCAAACAAACCACGAGGAGATTGGAAAAGGTGGTGTCCCCACTGGGTGTGTACTATTTAACTCTCAAGGATCTGGTTACAAGTAATTTTGCTGCACGCACCGACAGGGCAGAATAACGTCTGCGCATGTGCAGAGTGTCATGGCGCTCGCAGCAGGGGAATAACAAGATGTACTAATGTGACGGCGTGTTCAAAATTTTGCGAGCAGCCTCTCGTGGCCTCTAGTTTTTCAACAATAATAACATAGAGGGCAAAATTACTGAATGCTGATTGGTCAATGGAGAGGGTATTTTATCTTAATTTTGCTTGTGAAGAGGGTAAAATTACTCGCTCTTGATTGGTCCTGAGGTTGCATATCAACAACTCATGCTATCGCCGAAGTTGTTGCTCAATTTTTTTTGTAACAATGGCCTCTCGTTTCGAGATAGTTGACGAGAAATATATCGAAGAATTAAAAGACAAGAGCGAAAATGAAAACACTAAGAAAAGCACGGAGTACTGGAAGAACGTTTCCAAAAAGTGGGCGAATGAAAAAAACTTCCAAGCAAATTTAGAAGCGTACGAGAGCAATGTCCTCGAATTCAATTTGTCTTTTCAAGCTGTTAATTTAAAATTGCCTTTCCGCTTGTGTAGAGGAGACAACTCTACAACGCGCTATAGAATGTAGGTGAGGACTACATACAAAGCATGTGAATGGGCCCCTCTTATAAGCCCGGTGGTTTCTCGGGGTCTCCTCGTCACAATTATTGTAACATCCATCCTTTTTTTAATCAATGACTTCATTATTATTATTGTTACTATTATTATTATTATTATTATTGTTATTATTATTATTATTGCTTGTCCTTGTCATGCTATTAATCTTGTGGCAAATAAACATACATACATGAACCAATACCTACCAAGAGAAGAAAAATTGACATTTCAGCAGAGTTAAACAGAGACACTCATCCCCTGAAGTCAAAAACTGCCAAAGCAATTTAACAAGTCATAGGTAGAACTAGTGATGTTTCCGTGTGTGATAGACTGAAACAAAAACTAACAAACAATCCAAAATCATATTTTATGCAGGACGTAGCAGAAGTTATTCCATTATGTATAAATGGACGATTTCTGATGGTGACTCAGCGGCCTATAATGGGATTTGGAATGCTGATGGAGCTTGTGATACTTGTTATTACTAGGAAGACCTGAAAGCAAGTGACCAAGAGTATATTACTTGGAAGGCATCAGATGACTAAGACATGGGAGCAAAAACACCTGGAAGAAAGTGCCGATTGTGACTGAGTCCTAAAACTTGACTGCATAGGACATGTGCAGAAGCGGCTTGGGAAGGCTTTGTATGACTTTCAGAACTCCAAAGTAAAAATAGATGATGGAAAGAGGATGAAGGGTGGTAGTGGTAGGCTTACAAGTACGGCGATGGAGAAACTGAAGAAGAATTGTGGAAAGGCCAAGTTTCAAGTGTTGAGGAGAGGGACAATGCCGTTCATGAAATTAAAACTGCCATAAAAGCTGGTCTTTTCCATTGCCTTCAGTTGCCAAATAAAGAAAGACATCAATTCTGCCCAAGCAATTCATGGTGCAAACACAAAAAAGGTCTTTCTTGCCCAGACAAGCCGCATCACCTTGACCAGGTGTTCAAAGAACCACTAGAGAAAATTTATGACAGACTCAGTGGCTCAGCCCTGCTTGCCAGATGTTTGCCTGGATACACACAGAATTCAAATGAGTCTGTGAATGTAGCGGTTTGGAACAAATGTCCCAAACACAAGTGGCATGTGAGGAAAAGAGTGCGTATGGCTGCCATCCATTTCAGTGGAGGTGCCTCCAAGAAACATGCTATCATGGAAAATATTGGATTATTAGTTGGAAGACACACAAAGAAAGACGCAGAAGGGATGTCTCTAGAATAAAACAAGCAGAAAAGAGAGTGCAGGATCAGCACAAGAAATACCGAACCATTTGCAGGCAAGCAAGACAAAGGAATGACCTATGAATCTGGTGGATCCAATGAAATTGAACCATGCAGTGGATCAAAGAGGAAGACAAGAAAGTATCTCTAGGATCTGCTAATGGAATGGTTGCAATGACATAACTAGTGAATGTTTGTGATTTACTAACTTTAAATCAGTTTCCGAAACATAGGTAACTTTTAACTCTTTATTCTGAGAATATTGCATTTTGGTTGTTTTTCATGTGGCCCCTTAGATTTCTCAGCTATTATTCAAGATAAGAGCACCAAATTTCGCACAGAGACTCTTTAGAATGTAAACTACAAACCTACTGAGTAAAATTAGAAACAGTTAAAATCAACCAGAGTTAGGGACTGAAAAGTTTTTGAAAATGTCAATTGGTTGCCACGGCAACACAAGTGGTCGAAACCCCACTTCGCCCAATAGGTTTGCAGTCCATGTTGTGCTGAGTAATTAGACCAAGAAGTCACAAGTTCGCTCAAAAGCCATGTACAGAAAATTGGGGGCTGAAAAAATGATTAAAAAACAATATTCTCATCCTGAAGGTTGATTATTAACTAGTATTAACCCAATATGTTCAGCGAGACATGGCTGGTAGCGTGGACTTGTTTCATATTAAATTTGAGCCATTCATTGTGGGTAGTTAATTTTTTAAGATATTTCTTGTGTTAGTCCAAAATTGTACTTAAATCCAACCAGATAGCCCCCTAAGGTCCTATTTTTCAGTGTATAAAATACATGAGGACTTCACATTTTCCACAAAAACATTATAAAGCTTTGCTTGCTTGTCTGTTCTTATACTGTTTCCTAAAAAATTATGAGGGTAAGCCACAAAAGTACAGCCTCTCAGTAGTCACTTCAAGCTAATAGAATTATCTGAATTCAGCAAAACCCCACCTATAACAAGCAGCATTTTTCCAAGTTAGCCTAACATCTGCGCTAGAAAGGAAATGATGCATGAAAACCCAGGCCTTAGCGTTAGAAACAGAGAGGGCATTTTTTTCTCGTCAATGTGTGTAGGCATATACCACTGTTAATGAATTTCCTGAGTATAACCACAACCAAATCCTTGAATTCCTCTGCTTTCAGTGACAATACTAATAATACTAATACAATTTTTTTACATAATTACCACTACCACACAATAGACATTAAAGACGAATTTTATCGCACCTCAGCGGTTTATTTATCCAAAACAACCATTGACCTGTGACAAACACAGTTTGCCTTGCAATCTTTTTTCTTTTTCAATTCACTATCAGAAAAAAATCTTATTACTGCTGTAGCGCTCAAACTGTGATTATCACTGATTCATCAAAGTCTTGACCAAAAAGCGATATTCGAGCATTCCATGTCAATCCAGTCACGTTGATCTCTAAAAAGGGAACGTAACAGCTGAGGACTTGGAGATTGTATCACACCTAAGCACATTTTGTTTGTTTTAACCTGATATTGTTTCAACAATTTCAACTGATTTGTCCATAAAAGAACCTGTAGTATCTTTTAATGTCCTGAATATACAATTGATAAAAATATTAACTTGAAGGTAGCTATTGTTTATAACAAACGTTTTGCACAATCAATAATTTAAGTTCTTATGCAAATTTTCTTGTACAACAGACAAGCTAAGAATGGAGATGGAGCCCACCGCAGCATCAGAGAAGTGCTCGAATACCTAATGTCAGCTGACGATATTAAAGAAGCAACTAAGGCAGATGGGAAAACCATGAAGCTGATATTTGCAGCAGATGGGAGACAAACCAGCAAAAGAATAGGAACAGTTATGGCAGTCTTCAATTTTCTTGCTGAAGACACATAAATTTGAGTACCAGTACACCCTGGTCTTGTAAAGATAAATACAAATTATGACAATCAAAAATAGAAAGTGGTGCACATGCTCACATAACCTGGTGCAAACATGAGAAGGAGTTTGGAGAATTTATTCACCAGAAGCAGCACCAGAAGCAGTTTACAAAATGACAATAGAGACCTTTTGAAAAGATATGTAAAGATCCTTTGTAATCTTTAATAGGGAAAGAAGACGACCAAGAACTAAAAGACTGCCAAGGCAAGACTTTTGAGGAGATTGAGAAAATAAATGCAGAAGGCATACAAATTGATGGAGAGCATTTTGATGTTGAGTGGTAGGTACATTTATTATATGACTAGCTCCGTGAGCGGGCAAGATGAACCGAATCTCGCGCTGTGATTGGCTACCCGAGCGGGCAATATGGAGCTATCTTGCCCGCTCGGGATAAGGGCTTTGTCCCGCAAGGAAAATTCATCCGAGGCAAAAGCCGGTTTACCAAAATTTTCTTTCTTAGTTTTTCCCTGAAAAATCTTTTCCGTGACAGTTAAAGATTTCCTGTGGTTTGTGTATCGATGGAGCTGGAAAACGAGAAAACTGGATGCGTCAACGAGAAAGAAAACAAAGAAAACAAAACACGTACACGGATCATTTTTTGGTGTTTTATCCCATATAATAAATCCTTTATTAACCAAGCTTGTTCGGTCAAGATGGCTGGATATTGGCCTCGTTCTTTTTTTGCGTGTTTATGGACCTCGACTTCGTCTCGGTCCATAAAAACGCAAAAAAAAGAACTTAGCCAATATCCAGCCATCTTGACCTCACGCTTGGTCAATAACCCATATGTATAGCACAACCTCACAAGCTATTATTCCTAATATATTATGGCCTGAATACTTTTAAGTCTTGCAACCAGTATCTGTGTGAAAAAGTATAATTTTCTTCTCAACAGGTATTGCTGTTAGGATTGGAAATTTTTGGCATTGGTGTATTGGCTGAATGGAGGATGTGCAAAATTCTTTTGCTTGTGGTGCTTCTGCACCAAGGACAAGATCAGTGACCTGGACAGTATGTATACTAATATTTACAATAGAAAGCCAGAAAGTTCACAATACTGAATACCAAAGTAGCAACATTCAACAAATGTTATTAAGTGTACTTGACAAGGTCTCAACTCTAAATTCAATGAAAATTTCAGTATTTATTGTGGGAGAATCTACTCCATGAACAACTAATTTATTGTTTTCATTTCGTGTCTCAGTTGAAGAATGGCCAATTGGACGGAACCTGGTTGACAGTCAAGACTCCGCAAACGACCAATCACCGCTGCCAGGAAGGGATGTTAAATGCCCCCACTGCTAAAAATCTCCTTTCAGTTTGTTGTGGTCGACACACTCCACGTGTTTCTTCGTATCATGGGCCTGCGATTTCAACAGGTAAATACTTATGGCATTCTAGACTGGAACGTGAGCATTATGCTTGGATAACAGAGAACCGAGGCTAAAGATGTTTTTCATTCTTTCACATGTTATTGAGGCAGTTGTTACAAAAGAATGCCAAGAAGTGCTAACGAAAGAAATGGCTGAAATTAATGTTGAATTCAAATTTTATTCAAATTTTATGAAGAGTACAACAAGGCAGCACAGAAAGCTGAAGTAAAGTGGACAACACTTGGTCGCAAGGAGCTTCAGTCAGGGCTCGAAACGTTAAATGAACAAAGAGTGATGGAAGCTGTGGGGGAAATGGATGCCGAATGAGTTGACCAACTATGGGGCGTAAGTTGTAGAAACCTTATCAATTTATTTTCTGTGTCGAAGGGAAACCAATCAACTTTGCTCTGATAAAACAATATTTAAGCATCTTACTGACTATGTTAAAACAGCACACAAACAAATGCCATGAAAAACTACGTTTGTGTGTCGCGTTCCTGGTTAGTCGAGCACATGGTGTCTTTTGCCAAAGTTCGCCAGCTTAACCACACAGTGTGAGGGCAGTCAGCAAGATTCAATTCGTTGATTTATTGAAAGTTAACCGGCTGGGCCGCTGAGTACACTGATAACGATAAAAACTGAAAGCGGGAAGGCAAAAGCCTAAGTTACACACAGGGTGCGAGCAATAAACAATGAAAAGGAAACATGTTGTGGCTATAAGACTGGAGCAAGTGAATACTCACATCTGGTCTGTTCTCCGGGGTTTGAAGGGAAAAGAAAGGACTCCTTGTAGAAGGAAAAAATCTCCGAAAAAACTCCGCTCCTTGTTGCAATATCAATATCAAGCTTCTCTTGCCATTGTCGGAGACTGGGACCGAACAATGTAAGGAGTTTTTGACTGACAGTTAAGCATATGGAATCAATGATGCCTGTCCCTTGTAAAGGAGAAATTTCTTGTTCAAGGGAATTCCTATGTGAAGGAGAGAATAAAAAATCGGTTGTGTTCTGAACTGCTAACTTGCGATTGTGACTTGTTCGGGCAACTTAACTACTATTGCTTTGGAGCATTCCCGACAGTCATTTCCCTTTGGTTACAGCTGACTATAGTTTTGTCTCATGTCTCATGTTATGATTTTTTTATACAGCATTTGTATACCATGTGCCTCAGTTCCTGGAGATGCATGGAACTCTCACCAAGTTTAACTGCCACCCAGTGGAGAAAAAGAATCACTGGCAATCTAAGAAATTCCACAGAGGATTACAGAAAGGAAGGAAACAGTTCAAGTATACCTCACAAGTAAGGAAAGGTTTTAAAACTGGGGTACAAGAAAAAGGGGTTTGAATTTAGATACCCAGTCAAACCTACACTACAGACACTTTTCACCCCAAACCAGAGACAAACAGATACCTTTGCTGGGGTTCAAATAACCCACAGTGATTCTCATTATTGTACTGTGGATGCAACAGACAGGCCTTTCTGTTGTGGCTCCCCAGAATTTTCATTTTATGTTACCGGTAACTATTACTAGCCTTCATTTTTCGTAATTTTGTGTTGAAGGCAAAGTTGAATAAATAAAATAAATTTTACTTGTTTTTAGGTCATGGAACAAGAAAACAGGACCCTCTTTGCAAGGTGCCACAAACTAAAATGTAAAAGGAGAACTTACCAGACAAAGACAGCTGCACCCATTCCTGACAATAAAAACTCATCAGAAGAAAAGGATGAAGAAGGATCAATGGGTGCCATTGCTATTTATGACCAGAATGAGGACGAAGGCTGAAGTTTGGCACAAACAATGTCAGAAAACAGCTACATGTATTATCTTCTTAGTAATACAGAAATGACAGTGGTTCTAAAGAGAAAACTTGTATCTAAAACTTCAATGAGTAATTTTGTAATCCAAACTGCTTCGTTCACACAGTTGTCTACAAACAAAAAATACTTTAATTAATTTTGTCAAAAAAGGGTTTAAAAACATTAGAATAAATCAATACATTTATTAATAATATAGTATTGTTTATAAAGTTCAGTCCACAGTTCACAATAAAGATGCAGACTTGTTAATAATCCCAACCATTTAATGTGAAAATGACTTTGAAAGCTACCTTAGTACCTTTCAATGTGGGAAAATGTACACCATGTGATGTATTGATTTTATTACGGTGATGACTAAATTCCCTAAGACCTGCAACTCTAGCTGCCTTTCACATCCAGCTACACTGTCAGTGAGGTTTTGTTTTACCCAATCATTCTCCTGTGACCAAGAGCACCCCCCCCCATGTGAATTTTCAGAGTTATGATAAATTTTTAAGGCATGGACGGAGAGACCAGTTAAGGTTATGTTGGTGAAGTTTCTGCTATTGTCAGTTATATAAGTTAAGTTGAAAACTAGAGATTGTGGGGTGTAGTCAAGAGGCCAGTGGTGGTCTTCTTACAACAGACACTGGTGAAAGAGAATGGGAAAAGTAGTTGTATGAACAAAACAAAAACAAAATCCACTGTCACATAACTGATATCCAAAATTGACATAATATTTCGGCAGTATAGATTCATAGGCAGTGTAGACAAATGCTTAAGATGCAGCATACTCTTTGCTGAGCTGAATGCCTTTTTAAATTTATGTTCAGGTGTTTTGTTTTGGTACAAGGCCTAAAGTTATTTATTTACTTAAAGCTCTGGTGGGATGTTGAAAATCTAAAGCAAAGAGATGTTATGGAAAGTGAAACTGTTTATTAAATTAAGACTCTGTTTAATAAATGTTAATACTAACCTCGATTCATGATCAGACAGGCTCCTGGATCAGATCATAAGCTTATTTAAGTATATCGTGCCTGTAAGCTGTAGTGAAAATTAAACTTACTCAAACCTTCCGGTGACCAAACTGGCGGTTAATTCGCCAACACAGACTGAGCTTTTCATTGGCTTTCAAATCAAAAATGACAATGTGTAGCACGATTTGTAGCAGCCACTTTGGTCACTAATGTGCCAGCAAAAATTCTCAGTGATCTGGTCGGATCGAATTTGCAGCTTCTAATGACAAGACTACGTGACTTTCCTAGTCATGTCTATGTACCGTCAAACTCTTGCGTGCTTCCTTTGTAACAGGAACGTATTTTCGTTAGCAACCCATCTGAAGATATTTCGAGGAAGAAAAACTAAACAACGTCGGGTCGCTTCATGTCACTATTGTGGGCGACCATATTGGACAATAGATGAGTATTTTTGGCATTTGAAGAGGCAACATCCAGTGAGATCGTCACGAAACATTTTCTGTGACAGTTGCTGCCAAATGATGAATTTTCAGATATTCTGAAGACAGCCCCGACATTTAACTAGATGTGTGGCTTTCACTTGATAAAATAGATGAGGCTGGTCATTGATTCTATTTTTTGTGGTGGCTCCTAAAGGAGCCATTTTTGCTAACTCTGGAGCTTCTACTGCTGGACAGCTCTGGGCTTTGCCCAACCTAGTCTTGTCCGCTCCGGTTTAGGGATTCTTTGGGCTTGCTTATTCCACTCTCGGAAGAAAGAAACCTTTAGAAAAGATGAACCATAAACTAACTTCCGCACCTATATCCTTTGTGCTTCGGAAAGGTATTCTCTTTAGCAACCCATCTGAAGATATTTCATGGAAGAAAAACTAAACAACGTCGGGTCGCTACATGTCCTTATTGTGGGCGACCATATTGGACAATAGATGAGTATTTTTCGCATTTAAAGAGGCGATATACAATGAGACCGTCACGAAAAAGTTTTTGAAACGGTCGCTGTCAAATGATGAATTTCCAGATATTCTGAAGACAGCCCCGACATTTAACTAGATGTGTGGCTTTGACCAGATAAAATAGATGAGAGCTGGTCATTGATTTTATTTTTTGTGGTGGCTCCTAAAGGAGCCGTTTTTGCTGACTCTGCAGCTTCTAATGCTGGACAGCTCTGGGCTTTGCCCAACCTAGTCTTACCCACTCCGCTTTAGGGTTTCTTTGGGCTTGCTTATTCCACTGTTGGAAGAAAGAAACCTTCAGAAAAGATGAACCATAAACTACCTTCCGCACCTATATCCTTTGGGCGTCGGTCGGTTATCAAAAGACGTAGGTAAATGGACTATACCGCAGCTAAAATGCTGGCTCAAATGCAGAAGACTTAATCAACAAGGATAAAAAAAGATCTCGTCGAAAAGTAAGTTCGATATTTTGCTTTGCCGTTGGTTTTCTGGTTATGTGTGTTGTGTTCCATGTGAAAATATACCTACTTGCTTTTCGTATTCCTTTGTTTACAGAGTAAAAGCATGCAATGCAATACCCTATTACAGAAACATAGTGACACTAAAAGTCAGAGGTAAAAAGGAAACCCACGTTATATAAACCAGAATAACTGTACTGATCGAAAGACGCCTTTACATAAGACCCAGTCTCAGCCACGGCAGAACAAGAATAAACTCTTCTTTCAATCCAACATAACGTTTTCGCCCTGGTTTTGCCTTCTCAGGATCATTCTGGTAGTTGGATTTTTGACCACTTGTTCTTGTCCCAGATTCAATACTTTTCAGCACATCTTGAACCACTTGCTTTCCCCTTCTCTGGGGATTACCACCAACTTTAACTTATTGCCTGGAGACTGGGGTTGATGTCGAAGACTGATTTATTCCCCAATTCTGGTATACCTGCGGCGAAACAAGAAAATACGGATGACATTGTGATAAAGGTTGGTTCATGAATCGGATTAGATATAACGAAAAAAGAATATATCAGTGAGTCATCGTTTTCTCGTGCGCTATTCCCCCGAGACTCACTTTCGTGCCTTTATTTGGTAGCAGTCTTACACTCCTCCGTATATCAGCGGGAAAGGGCTATTCACACTCAAGCCGGACAGTAGTTCTTAAAATATGTATGCCCAGTTCATCATTATGGTATGTGCAAAATTCCCATCCACAAACGCTGAGGAAGGATGCCATGAAGTCAAAATTCCCATTTGTAGAGAAGTGTTAACTGGAAAGGAAGAGACTTTAAAGACTAGGATGGGGAAAGAGGAGCGAGTCTTATTGGCAGAAAGCAGGTGCTCAGCTCATAGTATGGACCTTAAGCAACGGACAAATCTATGACGCGGACGTGATATCATTACCGAAAAAAACTGGGAACGAGAACTTCGTCGGTCACGTCACTTGTAAACATTAAGCTTACGTGACTAAAATGAATACGCGGACGTGTCCGCGAAAGTGGTAAGTGACATGTCTGCTTAGTTTAAATGGCGTCGTTTAAAGAGACAAGAAACTTAGTTCTGGAATGTTATGATAATGGAATTATTGACGATGACGATTTTATGCTCCTCTACGACATAAATCAGTCAAAAAATCCCGAGTTTCCACACGAAAACTACGAACTCTTTAACTTCGATGCCTTGGACCCAGTCGAGTGTTTAGCTGACTTTCGTGTCGAAAAACAAGATATTCCAAGATTGGCTGATGCTTTGGGTATCCCTCAGGTCATTAAGTGCCAACAAAGGAGCATATGTGATGGTACTGAAGGACTATGTATGCTCCTGCGACGTTTTGCTTATCCCTGCCGCCTCAGTGACATGATTGCACGGTTTGGGCGTCCTGCTCCTGTTATGAGCATGATCACCAAAGAAGTTATGAGTTTTATTTACAGCAATCACCAACAGAGACTAACCCAGTGGAATCAATTTCTTTTAAGCCCTGCCTCTCTGCATGAATACGCAAATGCGATTCACCGTGCTGGCGCTGCTCTTGACAATTGTTTCGGTTTTATAGACGGAACTGTGCGTGCAATCAGTCGTCCAGGAAAAGACCAAAGGATAGTTTATAACGGGCATAAAAGGGTACATGCCCTTAAGTTCCAGTCTGTGAGTTTGCCAAATGGAATCATTGCCAATCTTTTTGGCCCAGTAGGTAGGAGTAAATTTGTATCACATACCTCAGCTAACTATTGTTGCTACACTCCCCTTTGTAAACACCAATAATTTTAATCTTTTGTTTTAATTATTTTTCTTTTCAGAGGGGAAGATGCATGATGCAGCTATGTTGATAGAGTCAGGTTTTCTGCATGATTTAAACATGTATGCATTTTCACCAGTGGGCGTACCCCTCTGCATATATGGTGATCCAGCATATCCATTAAGGATACATTTGCAAGCCCCATTCAGAAACACAGCAAGGCTCACACAACAAATGCAGGTCTTCAACAAGTCAATGAGTAAAGTGCGAATGTCAGTTGAGTGGATTTTTGGGGACGTCATAAATGATTTTAAATTTCTTGATTTCAAAAAAAACTTAAAGATTGGTTTGAGTGCTGTAGGAGAAATGTACATTGTTGGTGCCATATTACGGAACTGTCTGACCTGCTTATATGGTAACCTAACAGCTGAATATTTTGATGTTCAGCCACCAGTTTTAGAAGACTACTTACGCTAACGGTATATAAAGAGTCCAGTACGTTACAAAAGGATCCTTTGGAGATTCACATTCCAAACCTCAACATACAGGTTATATGCAAGTTAAAAATGGTCAGGGGATGGACAACTTTTGGATGAAGAAAAAAATTAATTTAAAAATGTGTCAGTCAGTTGTGACCTTCCTCAGTCTACTGCGAGGTTGCAGATGAACAAGCCATTTCTAAATTAAATTTTAATTTTTTATCCTCGTCCAAAAGTTCAGTCCTCTGACCATTTTTAACTTGCATATATACTCTTATTTTTTTACACTTCATGAAGTGCATTCCAATCTCTGGTTCTGGTCATATTTTCCTCTTGTTTTCTATTAATTAGGTATCAAAATTGGAAAGCTTCTGTGAGACCAAACCAGTAACATTATTGCTGATTTCACGTCATTGAAATGTGTATAATTATATTGGTGAGTAATCAGTATTACTCCTATACATATATAGACCGAAGAAGGTCTAAAAGAGATCATTAAGAAAGAAAATATATATGTTTATTAGTTACTACGAATGCCACAGGAGCTTTTGATTCATTTCTGTGGTCTTTTTGCAATAAAAAAATGTGGAAAAAATTTTATTAGATCATCATTTCACTTGTGTTAACAACATTAATTATTGAATATGAGGTGATTTTAGCTAGCATGGCCTGAACCTGGTGTATGCATCTTTTTTGCCATATATATCTGAACACGATAAGTCTTCATCAAATATGCTTTCATAAAATTAACATAACCAGTTCACTCAAGCACAATAATTAATAATATTTATTGCCATCCAAAATAATTTATCACAGGTATAAAAGTGTCTCAGCAACTTGATTTGAACATTAAAGTTCACAGTACGTTACGTTAAAATTATATCTGCTTAGCGCACCAACATACCGGTATATAACTATACAATAGTTTGTTTTTCATGGCTGTTAGAAAGAATTAATGACAAGTTCTTCATTAGCTCAGAAAGATAAAAAAATTACTTTTTTTCTAGTTTCTCAAAAAGTTTCAAGAAAAGTTCAGCATGCTGTTGTTGCAGTTGCTGTTGTTGCTGGAACAGCATTGTGAAAGTTTGCATTTGTTGTTCTTGTTGCTGTTGCAACACTTGCAAGAATTCATTGTGTTTTTGGCGGTCAAGCTCCAACTGAGCCTTCCTCAGCTCAATCTCTTCTGCCCTCCCCTGTCTTTCTTTTTCGCTTTTTTCCCGTAGGAAGGCCACAGTCTCACTTCCGGCAGAGCGTCTTCTTTTGGGTTGTTTGTCCAAGAAATTTTCTTTATCATCCTCTTTCCTTCTCTTTGTGGCCCCCAGACTCTCCATGGCCACCTTCCGTACCTCTTCTGCCTTTTCCCTCTCTGCCACGTCATCTTTCCTACTAATGTTGCTTTTGTGGATTTCCTCAGATGCATCCTCTTTCTCGATGAGATATTCGAGTGCCTCTTCTATTTCTGATCTTGTGGGCGAAATGCCACTTGCTTTTTCTTCATTTTTAATTTTTATTCTCATCTTTTCTGCAAGGAGGTTATATCTGTAACAAGATGTAAAGGCTTTTTTTCAGTTTAACAAAAAAATCCTCTTACAGGTTAGCCAAAAACAATTTGACTATAATCTATGCAAAGTGATTTGTATGGCACACCTAGGGCATAATTTAAGTACATTTCATTATATAAATTGTTGTTTTTTGGCCTTTTTTTTCTTTTTTTTTTTTTAGTTTTGAGCATGATATAGAGGTATTTTCCTTTAAATAATGTGTAGTCATACCTGTCTCTCACCGCCCTTTTGTCTACTCTAAATGGGGCATCAATATCCTTTACAGCAACAAGGGCTTCAGCAATTGCTGCCCACTTAGCACTCCTCTGAGTGGTCCCCTTTTTAATATCGGTAAATGGGTCAGTTGCTATAATTTCTCTGCATAACAAGATATCGTGCTTTTCTGTCCACACCATGTTCCTTTTGAGACTAAAAAGGAAAAGCAAACAAAATTTTTATTCTTTGCAAGATAATTATAGAAACCCAGCCCGGGCAAAAAAAGGCATATGTAGAATTATTTTTGTACTGAATTTGTAATTTTCCTTGTCTGTTTATCATAACAATGCAAAATAATACATTGACAAAAATCAAATGCCATATTGAAATGCAATTAATCCTGTGGTTTATTATTGCATTGTAACTTAATCTACAATGAATAAACAAGAAAAGAAACGAAAGTAAACAAGCTTACACACATAAAGGTATGCACGACATGCATGTATACTGAATAGTTGACGTATTTGTAAGAAATTATTTGTGCAAATAATTTATTCGTGTGGTTACAAGGAACAGCGATTCCCAATGGTACAATGGTTTCCTTTTCCTTTCAAAACCGCATATTGCTTGTTTTAACGAAGACAGCCACTAAAACACGAAATGATAACTACTACCTTGTTCCATGAAATTTTTGCGACATGTTTATTTCGCGATTTTTATGTGTGCATAATTCGCGACACTTAAATTTCGCGATTTTGCGGAAATTTTATATTTTGAATCACTTTAATTTCGCGTTTTTGAGTAAGACACAATTTACAGTCCATTGGTAATCTTATTTAAAATGTCCTTGAATTTAATAAAACGTCTGTGAAGGGAAGAACAACGTCAAACGTAAGAAAAACGAAACAGCGGGACCAGATGCCAACAGTTATAACAACAAAACAGTTCTCACAATGTCCACAAGCAGTTCATGCTTGTATGTGAATTATTGTTCTTGAGTCAATTGACCACCACAACCCTTTACAATAAAAAATTCGACATTATGTGAGCCAGTTAATTTTCGCGTAAAGTTACGTTTGCAACACTCATCGTTCGCGTCACTTTAATTTGGCGATTTTTTTTTTGTATCGCGAAATTCTCTAAATTAACGTGTCGCAAAAATTTCATGTAATAAGGTAGCCTATTTTGGTAATGCCTAAACATAGGGAAAATTAAGCAAACCTTGGAGGACAAGAAGTGCTTTTCACGGATGAATTCTCCGCCATAATTTTTCGGCACGGCTAAAAAAGTAAACAAATAGTTAGGGTCCATTTTCAACGCAATAAGTAAGTTAAATGGATTTATGTTGATAAATTAAAATTCGTTAGTATTAATCATGGGTTCTCTGCAGTTTTTTCTTACCTTAAGAAAACTTTCTATCGAAAAATAGACTGTCGTTTCCACGAAACGGGACTTGCCGCAGTTTGTCGTCGGGGACGTCAACAAGACGAGAGGCGAGAACGGTAACCAGGGGCAACAAAAGTTAATTATGCAGAGTTGCACTTCCGGTCGACGTTCGCGTCATAGATTTGTCCGTTGCTTAAGGTCCCTAGTAGTTGGATTCTGGGCATTCTGGGCCAATTTCATTTTGATCGATTTTTTTGCGAAATCGTGGTTTTGGGTGTGGTCGATTTTTTGGTGTTACGATTTTTTTGCGAATTCGTGGTTTTGGGTGTGGTCGATTTTTGGGTCTTGACTTGTTTGATTTTTTGATCGATGATTTTCTTTAAGGTGCCAATTTTTTCGTTGGGATCGTCGATGTCCTTTGGGGGGTGGGGTGGGGGTCGAGTTGTTAAAGTGGGATTTTTAGTCGAGGTTGGTACCATCGGGTACAGCTTTGCGCAATGGCAAACATGGATGAGATGAGAATGCCAACATCATTTGACTTTCACTATGACAACGTGGACTGGTTAGGAGTTTATGATTTTCTAGAAGAGTACAAATCAAGCATATTATATAGGGTGTCTAGTTTCAACCAGTGTTTTGTTGAGAAGGTTCGTCTTGTATTTACCATGGCTCATTTTCCCATTGACGATAACGAGATAGTATATGGATATTCAAAAGACTTTGATAAGTTGTGTATCAAAGACATCGCTGAGAACTTATGTAAGGGTGCTGAAGATTTAACTCTGTTTGGCATGATGGATTCTGATCTCGAACGGCCATATTCTGTCGATGAACTTCTTATCGGTGATCTTATAGTTAAGGTTTATATAAGTTTCAAAGACGAGTTGTTACATGAGGCCTGGAAGAGCATACACAGACGTATTTTCCGGAATGATATTTGGGGAGAGCTAATGTCTGTAGCATGGCATCCAAGTAGGTTTGTATATTGGTGTCTTGATTTGGAAGAGTTTCAAGAGTTGAAGGAGCGTTGGGGAACTTATTGGTAATCATGCATGATATTTTTGTAACATGTATCGTGTTACAAAAGTGTAAATGGGGTTTGGGGTTGTGAGTGAGTGGTATGCGATTCAGAGCAAATGAAACCAAGAAAGTTTAAGAAATTGGATTGTGTTAAGTTGAGGCTTATAAACAAAGAAAAGTTGAATACTAAGGATTTCATTGAAAGTAATAAGGTTGAAATTTTATCTTTAATCAAAAAGTATGAAGAGTTTATAGATGAAGTTAGTCAATTCAGAATTAAATTTAATGGTCGTAAAAATCATGTATATATTAAGAATGACTTACCAATTGATGAAATTTGGACTAAAATAAATAAAGTTTTTGAGGACCATTATACTTATAGAAGAGGTTTTTTGAGAATGTTATTATTTGGTGAAGATTTAAATCAGACTCATGGAACTTGTTTAGTTAATGAATTACTTCTTATTATACGTACCAACCCATATAAGAGACTACATAAGTATAGGTTTGATTATTTTCGTGAGGAATTAATGGCTATGGCATGGGAGCCAAGTAGGTTTATGGATTGGTGTCTTGATTTAGAGGAGTTAAAGGATTTGAAAGAGCGTTGGGGAATTGATTGTTAATCGTAAAGATTTTCGTTTGTGTGTGGTCAAAAAAGTTTCCGGTTCAATTCCGGTTCAAAATGGTTTTACATTGACGTCATTACATTCCTGAGCGACGTTAGAAACGGGCCTTTAGAAAGTAAACATCAAACCCACTTATAGAATTGCTGGTTGCCATGTCGTAAAAGTATGAATGGAATGCATTTATACTGGGCGTGGTATTAGCGTGGGAGTAAAATAGAGAGAATGTGTGACATTTGTAACGCGCTTCACGTTACAAAAGTGTAATTGATGGTCGATGGTTGTACTGTAGTGGTATATACACAATGGATTGTGCTCGAGTTAAACCAAGAAAACGTTGTCCACATGGTCGACAGAGATATTGTTGTAAAGAGTGTGGCGGTGCAGGTATCTGCCTACATGGTCGACAAAAATCAACTTGCAAAGAGTGTGGCGGTGCAGGTATCTGCCTACATGGCAGGCGTAGATATTATTGTAAGGAGTGTGGCGGTGCAGGTATCTGCCTACATGGTAGAACAAAATATTATTGTAAAGAGTGCGGTGGTTCAGGTATCTGTCAACATGGCAGACATAAATATTATTGTAAAGAGTGTGGCGGTGCAGGTATCTAAGCTACGAAGGGATTGTGAAGAGTGTGGGCCTTTGTGAGGTATCAAAATACATTTGTAACGCGCTTCACGTTACAAAAGTTCACTTAATCATTAAACATAAATGACTATAACCTCTCTCTTGTATTTCCTAGCCAACTTAATAGCGGATTTGGTACCTGGTGAGTAGATACGAGAAGGTAAGGCCAATACATGCGTTGCACACTCCATAATCGCTCTATTGCGAATGTGCCCAGCCGCCTTGCCATAATAGTCCCATTGAGGTTCAAACGCTTTGAATGGGATCTCCTTTTCAGTGGCAAAATCTTTAGCCAGTTCATCAACCCCTTCTGCACCCCCAGACACAATCAATTCAATGTCTGAGAGATCCAGCTTCCATTTCTTGAGAGCTTTACCTATTTGTTCTTTCAAGGTTATATAGTCATTGAAGTATCTGCTGCCAACGATTGCCAATGATGTCATGATTTGCGAAGCCATGATCTATGGATTGGGTATCTAAATTTTTATCTGAATAACAGCCAGGCTAGAGCTACAGCTCCAACGATAAATAGTATCAGGTTGGTTTCATGATTAGTATTTGTTTCTTCTTTGATTTCAGGTTGAGGATTAATCGTTGGTGTTGGTGTTGGTTGTTTAGTCTCTACAGTTGCATGTGGCAACTTGACTTTTGAGGGTCCCAGATTATGGCTGCTCCAACAGTCTTAGTCTCTAGGTTTATGTTTGTGTTGACACCAAATTTCATCTCATCAGTGGCCTTCATGAGGTTGTTGTTATACCCGATCACACTCTCTGTGTTTATGATCATGTTACTGGGCATTAACCACACTCCAGGAGCAATGGCCAAATCAAGTCTTAACTTAGCTTCTTGAGTGGCCAGTTGATACCTTTGGATCGAACTCGAAATGTCATTCTCGATCACGCTACTTTCAAACAGGGCCAAGAATTCTTGTTGAGTCTCAATCGCTCCACCACCAGTGCCCACAATCGAGTTTCTAGTGTTGACTTGCGCCCCCAGCACACAGTAAACAAAGGCTTCAGCAGATCGATTCAATCTGCCAAGTCCAGCTTTAGTGAGTCCATAGCCACTAGTTGGTATGAACCAAGCATACTTGTAATCGGCAAAGTCATCATTACGTATGAATGAGATGAGGTCACCCTTTTCCTTCTTACCCCCATCATCGGCAAATTTACTACCTTCGCCAGGCCACTGATCAGCCTCTTTGTCGTAATTTCTTACCATATGGACGTTTTGGTATCCTCCACCTACTCCATGGTATCCAGCCCCATAATCAAGGAATATGTCACCCAAACCCCCGTTTCGTCCACCTTTCCATCTGAAATCAGAGTTGTTTGAGATGCCAAATTCAGCGCATAATCGTTGATAAGCGACTTTGCTGTAAGGGTTGTTGTTGATTACAAAGGGTTGTTCATCAGGGAGTGGAAGACTCAGTTCATACAATATTCGTCTTATGGTGAAGTACACATGAAACTTGATGAAGCTACTCACGACTTTGGGGTAGTTGAGGCTTTCAAAGGGGCTTATCCCACAGCCAGAGGTCGCACACCACACTGCAAAGTTCAGTTGTTGTGGCCAGTAGTTCATGTCGGGGGCGTTCAACCACTTTCGACTTTGTTTACCAAACTTGAAAGTTACAACTTGGGAGGTGAAACCATTACGCATCTTGGCGGTGAATTTCTTCGTATTGGACACGTATATGTCTAGTGATGTCAGCATGCTTGTGGTGTTACTGGTGGGGCTGTCAAAGTCAACGGCGGGTATCGGGTAGTATCGTTTGGTCATGGTTAGGCTTGGTGGGAATGAGTTCAGTGTGTCATCATCGGCCAGTCCAAGATCAATCCAGAGTCGCGATTTCAAACTTGGTTGCATCCCATCAGTCCATGTCTTGCCAGTGGGGTCATCATAGGACATGACTGTCATACCGTTATGTTTCCATCTAATGTAGCCTCCATATTGATCGGTCACAAATTTGAATTGGTCAAGGTCAGCCTTTGGATACTTGTTTCTGAAGTCATCGAGTAAGCCCATCTTCTATCCAGAATTTGGGTAGAAGAGTTCAAACTTTTAAGCCATCAGTTAAACGTAACACCATCAATCACATCCAAATTTACCTTCTTCTTTTTCAAGGCAAAGTTTCACAGCTTCACTGATTTCTTTGTTATTTTTGAGAGAAGCCCACATAGACTTGAATTGTTCTTCAGTGATTTTTTGTTCTTCTTCATTCACCATGTTCATCACCTCACACATTACAACAAAATCTAAAGTTTTGAGTTTCTCTTCAGATGTATATTTTAGAGTTTGGTTGTTCATGAGATCTGTAATAGCACGTGCCAAGGATTTGTATTTCTCTTCATTGACTTGTCTATTAGCCATGGTTATGTTACTAGTATATCAACCTTTTAAGTCTATTTGGACTAGTATTTGTTTTGCTCATAGATTATAGTTATGGCCCTCCTTTTAGTTCTTTGAGGATTTCGTTGCGTACTCTCTGCCTCAATACCACGGGGTCCTCTCCATTCATATTTTTTTTGAGCTTTAGCCCTTATTTCAGCCTTGAGCTTTTCGAAGTTCTTGAGTTCTTCAATGATCAACGAGAACTGCTCATCGGAGATCTTATTGTCACGAAGGGCTTTGGAAACCAGGTCTTCAATGGTGTTTATCTTGGATCTGGCCAGTGTGATGGTGTTTTGATGCTTCACAGCTTTCTTTGACAGGTTCTTGGATATTTGTTGACATGCTATGGATGCGCACACAAATACACCACTCACTACACCCAATGGCACAGATGCGACAATTCCGATACCACTAAGCGATGTGCCCAATCCACCAGCTGCCAAAATGCAGGACATTATACCACAGGTCGAGCTTGCATTCATGAGTACACCCTTGGATCGGTTGTATTTTTTGAGTACTGTCTCATAGTGGTTTAATTCAGACTTTAGCTTGTTCAAGGCATCACAACATTGTTGAAGTCTGAATGATGGTCCATCAGTGGGAGGTGCAGTAGCCTCTAAGTTGGGATAAATCGTCTTATATGCATCCATTTTGGAATGAATATTGCTTACTTTTAAGATGTTATCTGAATCGTAAACTGAATGTGATGGTAGAACCCTTCAGATCAAGTTTCTTCCATCCAATGTCGAGGATGCTTAAGTCGAAGTGGTTTATGGGGCTCTTATGTTTTTGGACTGGAATGGCTGGGTAATCCTGTGATGGTATGTTGGCAAGGAGGTGGGAGGGCGAGAGTTTCACGGGTTCTCCAGATTGAGTCTTATTCATATATGACGACTTATTGTCCACCATACTACACATAAGTCTCAGCGGCTCCTTAATCTGTATGTTTATGGGGTACAGCTTTCCAGGGGTTACGGTTTCAGGTAACCCAAGAGCAACTTGGAGCCCTCTTGTGAGTTTAATGTTGAAAGTCTTGTTGGAATACAGGTAGTCAACAGTGTCAGTCTCAATGATCGATAGCTTGGCATTATCCGTATCGTTCAGAAAGATTGCGTGTATATCACGTAGAGAGTATGTACCGGGTTGAACTATTAAGATGGGTCGATTATCCTCCTTGAGAAAGCCCTGTCGATCTTTGAAGTTCACCAATCGTTTGGGTACAATACAGTCGAGGAGTTGGATCTCCCGAATCTTTTCCAGTGGGGGATCCAAATACACCCTGGCTTCAGACTCGTACATAGTAATGCTCAACATGTTGTTTGATTACTTCTTAGTCATCTTTAAATTTCTATAGTCAGCATCTGAGAGGAATCGAGTTTTGATGATGCCACAGCTGGAACATTTACACTTCATCATCGGCCTTCCTTTGGATGTTTTGGCAAAGGTTTCACTACCAGATACACAATCAGTCAGCTTTTTCTCTTTGACACAATAAGTCTTCATTTGATTCATTTACGTTTCCTTTTTAACTCTTCTATGAAGTAAAGCACAACTGCCATTATTAACAGCCAAGCATGTTTACCCAGAAATGAGACGACCTCTCCAGCAGTCTTGAACAGAAAGCTTACAATAGCGCCCACCATCCCAGGCAGCAATTCGCCAAGTTTCTTACCAAGGGTTTTTAGCCCATCACCAACGCCTTTGCCCAATCTTGAGAGCCCTTTGGATAGGTTGGAGACTATGACACCAATGACCACTCCAACGGCACTCATGACAGCAAAGACTGTGAATCCGTATTTCTTGAAGATGGCCTTTACACGATCCCGCAATGACATTCGTTCCTGTATCTCTTCATTCTCACCCTCCAAATTGGCTATCTCCTCCTCCTGCTCACCGATTTCCCTCTCCAGAGTCTCTATTTGGCTACTTTCTTCTGGGGTCTTCAGCGGCTTGCCCCTATGGAATTTTAGTTTGTCTTTGAGTTTGGATATCATGGTCTTTCTCTTGGCTATCTCACCATCATTGGCTTCCACAACTTCTTCCGCCATTGGGCCTAGACTATTTTTGATGGTGTCCGGCAATCCATCATTCAATTCATCATCACCTTTGAATAACACATAAGGTTTTGATCCTTTCCTAAGCAATTTGACGACTACTTGTTTGAATTGATTCAGCCTAGCTGTAAACTTGGACGTATCAACTTTGGGGAATCTTGATCTAATCTTGGCCCAGGCTTCATCTTGTTCTATTTCCATCTCCTCCATCAATAAGGGTCGAGTTTCATCAATACCACCAAACGAGGTTTCCTCCTCTTCATAAGGGTCAATTGGACTAGTGGTGGATGTCTTTGTGATTGGGCTCAAGTAAAGTGTATCATCCCCATCATCACCATCACCTGGCTCATTTAGTGTAGTCGGATCCAAATCGGGATCATAAGCAGTTGCCATATTTGAAGTTGAATATGGAAACTTCTAAATTATTTTATATCCACTTGCTGGCAATGTATCCAAAGGCTAACATCCCACCAGAAACGTAGACCATTTCCCCAGTCTTTTGATCTGAATTGGGTCGGTAATAGTCAGAGAATTTAGGGGGATTGCCCATTTGATTGTACAATCTCAGCGCTTCATCCGTCTTTGATATGTTCTCAGAGGCTTGATTCTCATCACCCTTCCTACGATTTTCAAAGTCAATATAAGCCATTCGTTTCTCTTGATAAGCAGCATAGTCTTTCTGGTACTTCTCCATGGCTTTGTCATGCCTCTCCCTTTCAAGTTGGAGATCGGCCGAAGACGAGCCGCTAATGACCTTTGCTAAATAATTTCCACCAATGAAGGCTGTTGCATTGAGGACTGCTCCTCCAAGCATGATTGCCATAGTCGCCATTTATCCACTTGTTGTCCTACTTCTTAAACAATTTCGAGCCTGTGTATAATGCGATCGTTGTCAACACCCCGGACATAAAGGATACTGATGGTCGTGGTCCTGGTTTGTTTTTGGACTTGTACTCTTTCTCTTTCTTCTTCCTTTCTGCTTCAACCTTAGCTTCATATCTCTTCTTGAATTCAGGACTTACATTCATCAAGACTTCTATGATGTAATCGTTAAGATCAGGAGTTTTCTTTGAATGAGCATGGATATCATGCTCATCACAGAAATACCACTCGAATATCTCTTCCAACTTCAAATCCTTTCCATAGAAAGTCAAGTTGGTATTACTTTGGTTAAGCTTGTACTCAGTATAAGATAAGGAATTGTTGTTTGCATCTCTGATATGACTTATCAAAGCTTGGCTATAACAATGCACGGCAATGTCAAGTATCTCTTCCACACTGAAACTTTTCGTAGCCATTAGATGCTTGTGGGTAGTATCTTCTGATCCTCTAAATAAGTTTTGACATACATAGCTATAGTCAGCACAAGTACCCATTTGCCATAGTTCATGATACTGGTCGATGGGTCGCCGATGAACGACTCCCGAAGAGCCTTTTTACCAAGCCAGCCCATCCCAGCTGACAATCCAACGAGCACTGCAGAGCCAGTAACTGTCTTTACGAGCTTATTCTCAGCCATTTTGAATCACAACAGATCATCTTTTAAATCGGTTTCCTCTGTGGCGGGCTGACTTTCTGTGACTTTGGGCTGTGATGGTTTCGATTTTAATGTAATGGGTGGAAAATGCAAATCAGGTATCCTGTCTCGATAGTTGGTCCATAGGCTATAGGCGGCGAGGCCAATTGCACCTATGGCTAGAAAAATAGTTTGGGACGGCATATATTTTGGTATCCAATCACCTCTTCCACCAACAGAACTACCCTTATTCTCTTCCTTTTCACTCTCTTCCCTTTCTTTCTTCTCCCTTTCCTCTTCACGTTTCAAAGCCTCTCTGGCCCTCTTGTTCTTTTCCGATAACGTTTTACCAGCTTGAACTCGTTTGGGGTCTTTGACCTTGGTTTTGACAGAAGGCTCTCTAGTGATTTGCTCAACCTGACTTGTTTCTTCAGACATGTTGTTGTGAGTTAATCCGTTCTAAGCTTTAAGTCTCCTAGTAAGTGTTATACTAGGAGAGTAAAAGATTTTCCGCATTAGTCTCTGGTCAGTAAATTAAACCCTATCACAGCTGTAACTGTTACCAAACTTATAGTAGAAGCTGCTACTGCTTCTAATCCAACTATGGACGTAACAGTTGCAACTGCTAAGATTTCCATGGCTGACAATGCGGCTGTGACCATTAATACTTTAGCAATGTCTTCATTGGTTTGAATTTGTTTAGTCATGTTGTGATGTAAACTACCACTATCTTTAAGTCTCCTAGTAAGTTGCATACTAGGAAACTGCCAGATCCCACCCAACCCCCCTAATTCTTAAACCTATTTGTTATGCTCAATAACATATTCATCTTCATCTGAATCGTCTTCATCTGAATCGTCTTCAAATTCAACATCCTTGAAATCATTATCATCATCATGTTTGTCTTCTTGTGGTTCAACCTCATCAAATGGTTTTGTGAACCTAAGTGATTTCACAATAATACCTTCGCCCAGAAGGGCAATGTATTCACTCTTTGTTGAAAAGAATACACTCTCAAACTTGACTGAAATTTGCAAGCCTATCTTATTTGTGGGGTCAAAAGGTTGATTAGGATCAATTATAAAGTGATGGAAAGTCTGGTTTCTTTTCCGTCCTATAAATGATGAGTGTAACTTGAAGTTTTCACCAGTTCCACTGCTGTTTAGTTTAATGTACATTCGATATGGTTTTGAATAAGTGGATTTGGATTTGGGTTTGGATTTGGACTTGGAATCGTCTTCTTGTGGTTTTGAGTATAGAGGCTTCACCAAATTGATTGCCGATTTTTGTTTCATCAATGCATACTTCGGGCCATCTTTGGTCAATTTAGGCATGTCTTTCCCTTCATTGTAGAATTTAACCATGTGTTTAGCCGTAATCGCACTTATCAACTCAATCCTTTTGAACGTCTCTTCCTCTTCTTCAGTTGGGCAATCTTGAGTGTAGAATGACGTCATAGGGTAATTGATCTGCAACTTTTTGAGTTTGTCACCCGGCTTGTGACCATATTCATGGTTAATTCCAAACACATTTTGGTCTGCCAATTGAAATGATAGAGTCTTCTTTACACCATCCTCCATCACAAATACCTTTGATTTGAACCCAGACCTTGATCTGACAGGATCCTCCATAATAATAGAGTTCCAATCAAAATCAGTCTCATCAATTGGCACAAATCGATTTGGCAGAGGCGGACCTGAATCCAAAGAAGACCCAGTTGAGGAAGTTGAGTTTGTTCTCTGTGACATGTTTTCGATCTCTTTCGAGTATGCCTTCAACCGTAAAAGTTTCACGTCCAATTTCAATTTTTTCACCGAACAGTGTCAACCCCTATTTCATCCGTGTTAGCCATGTCGTACAATGTAGCTGGGGGACTAGGCTCTTTTAGTCTGAAATGCTTGAGAGCGGTAATGGCTATTATCAATAACGTAGCAACCGCACCACCATGTACTACGATTGAACCAGAATGTTCTGACAGCCACTGCTTGATCAACTGATTGTTCTTCCAATCCTTTACCAAAGCATCTGGCTCATCTATTCCGCCGTAACTACTAAGACACCAGTTGACTAGTCTGGCCAATAGATGTAAAGGAGGATCAATTAGTCCGTCAGCCACATTCTTACCCGACACCATCTTGTACCTCTTGTAGTACTTCTCTACATCCTTATCCGACAATCTGTGGACATCACCTAGAGCCATTTGAACGCCAAGATACTCCTTGGTCGAGCCTAGGCAAGCTAGTATTGACAGCTCTTCTCTTTTAGCTTTCACATCATCATCGCTAATGGTTGGTGTTGATTGTTCCACCACTACAGTTTCACCATTCATGATTTCTTCGATAGTTGTCATGGTTGTGCCGTTAGAGCCGGTATCTCTAAATAATTTTGGAATGGATGTCTAAGGGAGAAGCACAGCCTGGCATATTTTTCATTCATAAGATGCTTCTTGAGTTTCTTCCACGTTTCAGCATCCAGGTCCCCGCCATACTCCTCGAAAAGCATCTTCATCGCCGTTTGTGATGGATTGTGGAATGAGACCACACAAGCTACATTTTCACGGAATGGTTTGGCTATAGATGTCAGTTGCTGAGTGAGAACCCAGACCGATATCCCTACAACAATCTAAACTTATCTATGTATATCTCAACATCTAAAAGATTAACAACAATGTCATCAATGTCATCAATGGTATATTTAGTCTCATAAGGGTAATCGCGATAACGATGACAACCAGACTTACTACGAACCCAACCATAGAAATTATAACTATCATTTGCACGTTTCAAAGCACGTCTAACAATATCATTAATAGGAAGCCCATTTACTGCAAATTTATTATCACCATGGAGATCAAAGTCACCAACCTTTCTATCCAATAAAACAAATAGTAAGCGAACATATTTAGCAAAGGCACGATTTCTTGAAAGACCACGTAGTATCTTATCCTCAACCGAACATATGAAATCACGAAATCCCAAACCTTCACTATTAACATAACGCAATCGAATATAATAAGGATAAGGTTCATGCGGATCCTCAGAAATCTCCAAATCCCTCAATAAACCATCATACTCACCATAATGAGCAATATAAATTCACCTATACGATAGTTTTCAATGTCACTCTCAAGACTCCCAAATCTCACGTCCATATGTGCCATTTCGTTTGCGTATGCCAGCCGGTACCAACCTCGACTAAAAATCCCACTTTAACAACTCGACCCCCACCCCACCCCCCAAAGGACATCGACGATCCCAACGAAAAAATTGGCACCTTAAAGAAAATCATCGATCAAAAAATCAAACAAGTCAAGACCCAAAAATCGACCACACCCAAAACCACGAATTCGCAAAAAAATCGACCACACCCAAAACCACGATTTCGCAAAAAAATCGATCAAAATGAAATTGGCCCAGAATGCCCAGAATCCAACTACTTCCCTAGTTGGTGGACGGGGACTGGTTAGGAAACCCGGCAAACATCAAATGCAGAGGTTATTGTTCGATTTTATAAAGATCATGTGATAATGACTGCGCAATCCCTTTGTTTCAAAATGGCGTCGGAGATCACTTAAAGTTGTTGTTGAGTCACAAACATATCGAGTTTATCTTTTAAAATAGTTTAAATTGTTATCGAACTAGTTACCTGTGTTTATGAAATGCCAGGCGACAATTGCGCCGTATTTGGATGCGGATCATGCAGGAATACTGAAGGAATCGGGATATGGAAGCTCCCAGCTCCAAGAAAGGACAAGTAGAAACAGTGTCGAGGACAGTGGCTGAATGAGCTGACAAAAACACGAGAAGTGGATAAAGACTTGCAAAGGTTAATCGACAATGATAGAGTGTATACATGCGAAAAGCATTTCGCACCTGATGATATAGAAATCTGTAAGTAGTGCAGGTTTATGCTTTAAGTTTTAATCGCTGTTGACAGATGACTACATACTGCTCATGAACTTTTATATAGTCTCAACTTTCTTGTTGAGCTTATTGAGCAACTTATCATTTTCTCTCTCTCCTAGTCCTTTCGGAAAAGATGACGAATTAAAAGCCAACGTTTGGGGCTCTCCCAACGCTTAATGTGCCCAAGAAAAGTCACGATTCAAGGAAGCCTGTGCCGAGACCATCGAGATCCATTGTCACAGATCATGACGACAACAAGATCAACAAACAAATCTACAAGAACTATGAGGAAATTTGTGTCAGAATAAAATCTCTGAAAACTCTTTCCACCTGGAAATTAAAACCACTAAATGACCGATTGCTTATTAAAAGGCTAAGCGGTCCGATTTTATTACCTGAACTCAAACTAGTAATAGAAGACAGCGTGGGGTTCACTATCAAAGTGAATGGATGCTTATTACCTGAAGACCACAAACTTTATTCAAACTTCTTAAGTTCTGTGATGAATGTGTCTGTCAAACATATGGAGAGGTATTTTATTGTGATACAGCATGTCATTCCAAAGATTGTGGATCACTTGAAGGAAGAAGAAGAATCATTCCAAAGTAAACAGTATTGGCATGCTGAGGGATGTGAACTTGTGTGTGAAGCCAGCAACCAGCAGTGCATGTCTTGCTTCCAACGTTCTCATGCAGTGGATAAAACAAACATACCAAAGTTGAAAAAATTATCAGAGCCTGCTCACATCAACTCTCCACACTCCAGATGCAGATTTTAAAGTGTGCAGAACTTGAGCAACAGTTGAATGAGATGATACTACTACCACTTGCAATGAACCCTGAAGCGTGGCGGTTTTTTTGTACAACTTTTCAAACGTAACGGTTTCCCAGACAACTGTCTCGCCTAGTCCAATGAAAGTGTACTGTTTGGAGCACGAAAGTGCTCACCTTTCAATGTAAATACTTGCACGTTTTGCTCTCGCTACGTGCTGGTTTTGAGAATATATCAGAGAGTTTTCGGGTTTCACAGAGAAGTTTAGAAGTCAACAGCGGGATGTCTTTGGTGCGGATAAGAGTAGTTTATGATTATTATGATTCAAAAAGGACCTCATTCTTTATCACAGAAGAAGAAATTTTGGAATACGACTTTGATTTCTTCAAAGCGGGACCTTGCTTAGTGAAGTCGACTTCCGCAGCAGCCTTCGAGATCCACCCAAGTCCTCTATATGTAACTTTACAAATAAAAGAGATGCTTGGAAAGCAGCAAAATCTTGATACAAGCGTTGACATTCGTTGTCAGTCCGTCCGTTCAACCGAATGTAGGAGGTTTTTTTTGGGGAGCGAACTGGTATAAGGTAGGGGCGAACTCGTTGGTTGCAAACTTGAAATGGGGCGAAACCTCCAGCTTCCGTTCAACCGGTGGATACCGAGAACAGAGTGTACAGACAAGAGCCTGACAAACACGAAGCCAAGGCTACTCGGCCAAAGCAATCTTTTCCAGAATCTTTGAAAGCCAGAAGATCTCTACCTCTGCAAAGTTACTCCAAGTCTGACGATCTGTACGATGGGGAATTGTGCGAGTTCGAAAAATCTCCTGATTGGAACATGGCTCATGCAACTCGTAAAGCCGGCGATACATGGCGATAGCAAACAGCAAGCCCCTCTCGAGCGATATATTGCAGAAACTGAAGAACAGATAATTCACATGCAGGAACGCAATGATCAACTTAAGCAGACAGTGAATTTGATTTCGGCTAAACTGGAGCGGTTAAAATCTGATCCATGAGACGAAAACATTTCGGAAGTTGTCAGTTATGTCCGGGACAATCCTCCCGCACACGCCAGTACGGGCGGCCTTCACTTTATTTATTTACTATTTAAGTGTATTCCAGAAATCCTTGCTCCATCATGACCTTTTCAAAACATAAAGTGCTCCTAAATGTTTCTCCCAAGTCTCTGTTTGCCAATGATGGCACAATGCTACATTTCTCGTGCAAGAGTGCACTTACGCACATTTTAGAGAAATTCAGAGAGGAAGAACGAACTGATGCAGAGAACACTAATGCGGGAGACACTGAGGTACAAATCAAGCGGGTAGCCATAATCGATGGAATGGCCCAGGTCCAAAGCTTGGACAAACCGGACTGGATAAAGAACTGCAAAGACCTGGCAGACCATCTTAGCGACAGGCTGTTTAACAAGTATAATGGAAACCATGAGATTCGCTTAATCTTTGACAGGTGCGACATGCCATCATCACTGAAATCACCAACTAGAAGGCGGCGGCAAGTATGCGAGGTTCCTACTTATTATCAAGTGACCGACACAAATCATATAGCTAAGGTTCCATTGGGGAAATTTCCGCGCCATACCAAGACCAAGATAGAGCTAACCGCACTGATGGCAAAGGCAGTCAAAGAGAGAGGAAAGACAGAGAGAGGGAATGTCGTTGTGGCATAGGGAACAGCATGCGAAGCAACACACCAAGAGATGACACACCCGCAAAGTGATCACGAAAAAGCAGATACAAAGATGATTTTGCTTGCAATTGATGCCGGTGCTGATAGCGCGTGACTTGACATAGCGTGACAACAATTTTGCTGATGACTCGGCAAGATTCAAGCAAAAAACTCCCTTCCTTAGATATTTCCATATATACCAATTCTACGTCAGAAAATAGAGAGCTGTGTAACAAAAGTGCAGTAAAGATTCCAATAAAGCAGCAGTTCTGTAGTGAAGTCCAAGGAGAAGTTACTCTGTACAAGCTATCTCCAACTCTGGGTTTAACAATTATTAGTATATACTAAAACAGTGGATAGCGTTGAAGGTGCGCTCTGATTGGCTAGTCAAACTCCGAATATCCTGTACTATTTACCTCCGAGCAACTTGCGAATTTTTCGCTCCGCCGCTTAAATATGGCGTCCCGGTTTGCATCCATGATAAGCGAAGAAATCATCCAAATTAACAACGAAGCAGTTCCTGAAAACTCCAAGAAAGCGACTAAATTTGGCTTGGCCGTGTTGGCGGCCGCCCGGTGTTCGGGAGGTCATGGGTTCGATTCCTGTCGGGGACTCAGAATTTTTCCTTTGTCCCATGCTCGTGTCATGTTGATTAATTCACCTTCACATTTCTTTACCAAGCTTAAAATTAACCATCTTTATAAATTTATCAGGTAGAATCTTCTCACTACCACCACTCATCTCATTTAAATGTAACAAAAAATGACTTTTTAGTAAGAAATACACTGAAACCGGACGAATCATCTGGCACCTTCAAATGCACATGCAAAATGTAAAACTTGCCCTTTCATTCACAACAGAGACAAACTAACAGGACCGATAAAATAAATTTCGATTCTTTACATTCAAAGTAAGCTGACTAGCTTGCATTCAACTGCTGAGGTAGCTTAGGTCAGAATTAATCTTAGACTCAATTTCAGTAATAGACTTGGATGCACATAGTCTCCTACGTAGCCGTTCTTTGTCTTGTCACCCAACGCCCCTCCCCACTAACGGCTGCTGAAACCTGAACCACATTCCTTTCCCTTTGTTTTTGCAGTCTATGAAACAAACCAATCACGAATCACAAAATTTACAATGACGTCACTTTTCACGAAAAAAAAAAAACAGCATGCTTCTCAGTTTTTCAGAGAAGCCACTGCCTAGGAGAGTTAAGTAGCAGACCATGGACAGAGCAACTCCTAAAAAGATTGTCAATTGTGATTCTAGATGTGTTACATGTTCAACGGCATCGGGAAATTAAGAAAAAGTAAGTATTTTTGGCAAAAGCTCCAATCATTTTCAAGAAATCATCCAATGGTAGCTCAATATGGAGTGAGCTGTTCTTCAAAGAGCAGTGAATTGTTCGTTTGCAGAAATGTATGTTACAGGCGATTGACAAAATTGTAAAGGACTTTGGAAAACGTCAAAGGAATCCAACGAGAAATAGAGGAAGTCTTCAATAAAAGGGAGCTTCCAAGAGCAAAGCGATTAATACGAGCTGATGAGGTACCAAATATTCCCCATGGAGACACGTTCCGCGAAAACGTGTCGACAGTGAAATCATCTAAATCCCTGCAATTTGACAAACACAAAGCTACCGCTTACTCTTCTTCCACCTGTTTACTCCAACAAGTAGGATTTTTCTTCATGGAAAATGGCACCTATTTACCTTCCTGGCTTCCTTTCTCCAATTCAAAGTCACTCGGCCCACAGTCTTGTGTTCAGTGCATTACCATATCAAAATGTCAACTCCCCAAAATTTATCTCATGCACTTCATCCACAATTAACCTAAAATCCAAACTCTACACGGGAACAAAGTCAAGTTCAACTAACGGTCCAGTATCCCAGTGATTACAAACAAAATACTAACCGGTTCCTATCAGTCCATTGGAAAAAATCTAGCTCATGGAGTTCCATTACAAATAGCCTTGGCTGTTATGAGTTGCCATTCGGTGCAAAAGTACATCATCGAAAAGGTGCTGAAGATTGCCACCAAAGAAGGCGTGTGTTCAAAAAGAAATCCCTCCATTTTAAGGAAATGTGAAAAGAAGGGTCTGGAGAAGTTTGACTTACAACTTGTCTGTAATTAGTGGCGAGAAAGAGCCCCGTCTTACTGTGCCATTAAATACTGAATTCACGTATATTCCTGAGATTTCGTCATGTCTAGTTACAGTGAGTGAGGCATTAGTTGCTAACGCATATTGTAGGTGTAACAGCTAAAGGCATGAGCAAGAACCACCAAACTCGACTTATTTTTAAACCTGGACGACAGCTAAGAAAAAGTGACTGCATCATTGGAGACAAAACTGATAACATGAAACTTGTCCTATGGAACATAGGGACATCAATCGATGTAGTGGAATGTGGCAAAACATACACATCTAGAGGGGTTAAAGTGAAAATTTTTGATAATAGCAAATTCTTAAATACCAACCAGTCAACTGTGATTGACGCATCAGCTGAAGAAATTCAAGACATCAATGTGACATCAGGAGAGATATGTGACAGAATTGTTAAGGGGCATAGTTGGCATCATCATTAAAAAGGCAAAATCTTGTGTTGTGTGCAATGGCACACTCAATGGTGAAAGCAAAGAGGAAATGGTTACGTGTTTGTCGTACCACTACCATGGTATCTTCTGAATGTGTAACAAACGTGGTATGCAACATAGCCATCAAGACAAACAAATGGAAAAGTACAGTCTTACACATGCTTTAACAACGGTCTTCAAAGTTTCCTTGCTTCAGTCAACAAAGATGATATCAGCTTAAATGACATACCTGATAAGCAATTGCAGGAG
>OX453272.1:31335931-31450931 GCA_949710005.1 Ricordea florida
TCAAAAACCTAAAAAATGTCAGACAATGCAAAAATCCTTTCTAAATTATCAAGAACTTGAGAGATCTGAAGTTCAGAAAAACCAACCAGCAAATTAGTCAGACGTTTGACATTTCCATTGGCAGCTGTATTTACTAGTTATATAGCAAATGAATTGTCATGCTTGATAAGGTTTCCTTCAACAGCTTTCTTTTGTTCAGCAGTAACTTTTCTCCCCTTTGCTGTGTGCAAGACTGTTTGGGGGTTGTGCTTCGTAGGGAATGCAGCATACTCGGCACAATATGTTTCCCCACATTCACTTGAAGTGGCACAGCTGTCAGCAAAATTGTGTCAAAATGCTAAAATTGTATCTTTCTCACGCAATCATCAGTTTTTAAAACACACTTGATGTCTCCTTCAACGTGATTGAAAAGAAATACATGATACAAAATGTATGCATGGCTTTGGGTTCTATCCCTGCCAACTCCCCAGTTTCTTGAACATACGCTTCAACATTTTTATGACGGTCTAAGGCACACAGCTTTAGTGAATAAATGGCATTATTATATCGGCAACCCCTGGATATGAGCAAACGCGTCCTCTGATTGGTTCCCTACTCACAGGTTATCAGCTCATATACCATCAGTACGGAAAACGGCCATCATGGAGGAATGATTTCTTGAATTAGACGGGGAGAAATTCAAGTCTTGCTTGAAAAAAAGATACCAAAAAATACTACCAAAGCAAATAAATATGGGATGAAATTATTCGACGGTAAGTGAGCAAATTGTATAGCGAAATTGTTTATAGCGAAACTCTTACAAACAGCCGGAATTTTGAAAGATCTGTGGAGCCCGTAAACTTAGTTCTTATATTATTTCTGCCTACTTTGTCTACTTTTAATTCTCAAAATAATTTGCTTACTCGAAACAATTTGACCAGTACATTAAAGAGATGTTTAAGAACGAACCGGACTCGTGTTTGAAACTTTTTTACACATCGGCGCGACAATAATATGGTTCTGTTTACAAACAATAACAAAGTAAATTCTTGTCATACAAACTAGTTCCAGTGTCTCATAAGCGAGGGTTTAGAGATATAATAAAACAATTATTTCCCTCACTCTCGTCGCACATGAACTAATAGCGAACTCGGCGCTACGTGCAACGTTGGCTATTAGCTCATGTACGACTCGATTTCGTGGAATAATTGTTTATTGTTCAACATATTTCGCCAACAATCATTCTTGACCCATGCCTCAGGTGAGCCAAAAACCAAAGAACAGTCGCCATTTTCAACCTTTGATACATCAAACACAGACTGCGAACTGATGCTTAAAGCAGAAACTCCAATATTTGTCAGGTGTTTCACGTGGTCGTCCATGAGACTTACAAGTGGCGGTACGACAACAACTATGCGGCCGGTACCTTTGCGTACATGATCTAACACGAGAGAAGAGCCTGATAAATCCGGCAGTGCTTTTCCAGATCCGGTCGGTAAATTCACATGCATATCCTTGTTATTGAAGACAATTGACCGAATTACAGAAAATGGAAGGCTAAGCCTGATTGGCTAATAGTCCGGAAAGGAATGTGGTTCAGTTTCCAGCAGCCGTAAATGGGGAGGGGCGTTGCGTAACAAGACAAAGAACAGCTGCATAAGAGACTAGAATGCATAATACAAACAGTGTCATCAGCATACAAGGTGACAAAGCATTGTGCGAAAACATCAGGTAAGTCGTTCATATAAATTACAAACAGCAGCCCCAGAATAGATCCTGTGGAACACCAATTGAGATAAAATCCAAGTCAGACATTGCGTTATTGCAGCATGTTGCTCCTGTTTGAGTGATAGGAGTCAAACCAGTCTTTTCCTGCATCATCTACACCAAAAGCAGTAAGCTTACATTTAAAAGGATTGTGATTGACGGTGTCAAACACTTTAGTATGAGAAAACAACCCCAGTAACTGAACCACTGTCCATCACATGCAAAATCTGGTCGGTGAAGTGTACAAAGGCGATAAAAGTAGAAGACCTAGATTTGAAAACCGAACTGTTTAAGCGAGATTAGGTAATTGGTGAGATACGAGAAAAAGCTGGGCATGGTTAGATCTTGCTCAGTGTTGGTCATATGGAGATTGGTCTGTAGTCAGATGGAACTCGCTTGTCTTCTTTAACTCGTGAATGCGAAGCAATGAACGAGTTACAGCAGTGGGGAAGAAATTCCACTTCCCTCTCTTGGTCCCTCGATCGATGTTAAGGTTTTGGGAGTCCGCTGATCGGAAATGTGACCGCAGACTCATAGAATTCCGGAATACCGATTTCACATGGAAAAACGATGGAGAAATGTTGCCTTGTAACCGAAGTCGTTCAAGAGCACCACTTCGGAAACGACGGGTTTTTGTGGCAATGGTTTGTATTCTGGAGGATCTGTTCAGATGTCTGGCATTTCTTTTACCTAGGGAAGTACTCTCGCTGGTTTGGCATGGTAAACTGCTCGGCGAATGGAATTCCATCTTGTTTTCAGTGTCTTGTAAGGAAGTCTTCACGACTCCACGTGAAATACGAACAAATCTAGGCTCCGTACGAACATCATCAGTCCATTAAACGCCCAGTGGCGCATAGGGCATCAACAAGTCGCCTCCATTCCTGTCGGTCCTTTGCAAGCCATGAAGCTTGCCCCCAGGTAAGATTTAGAGTCTGAAGTTCTGCTTCCGCAGTTCTTCTCCAGGTGGATTTTGGACGGCCTCTTTTTCTTTTACCCTCTGGTGTCCATCTGATAGCAACTTTAGAAATGCTGGAGCGAGTCTAGTGTACCATACGTACGAACAAATGTACTCCAAATACTGTGCAAACACGAATGAGTTTACCGGCACGACCAATTAAACTACAATTATTGTACAAATATTCGCCATGTGTAAAGAAATGTGAACGAGACTGACAAATCCACGCTAAAGACGAACAAATCAACCCCAAATGTAAACAAATCGACGTCATATGAAAGTCTTAGATGCAGCCACATATCTTGTGGAAACAAGTAATTTATTCAAAAGTGAGGGTATACAAGTACAACATACATGGGTAGATAACAAAAGCTCACAATCTGCTGACCACGAGGATTGGAGTGAATTTGTACAAAACTCTGACACATCCAGTACTTATTTTAAAAATGATCGCATTGCAACAGACAATACAACAGATGATTTCGAACACAAAATTTCTACCAATGTTAATAACGCAGGCAGAGAAAAAGACAATAGTGATCATTGGTGTGAAGTTGAGGAATGCCATTCTGGAGTTACAGATACATTACTGCAGGAAGCAGATGTAATAGAAAATAGAGGCCAAATTATTAGTTTTGCACTTGGAGAGGGAAACAAACCATTAGAAAAATTCATGGATAAAGATTCTGAATATTTGTCATTCCCCACAATATTTTGTGGCAAACAAAGATAAGAAAACAATGAAAGGTTCCTGTATCATACAGTACAGTAGCCTGGTGGGAGATGTCAGGATAGAAGAGCTGCAATGTCAGTTCCAAATATATTTCATAAACTTAAAAAACTGCAAATCAAGCAAATTCATGAGAGTGCTTGCATTTCTCTCAGGAAGTGCAAAACAAAAGGGAAACCATACGCTGCTGGTGAGCTGAAATCAGAGGATTATCTTGATAAGCTAGTGCATCTTGATGAGGGCAGGCCATATGGATAAATGAGATTCTTGGATACAATCTCTGAACTGACAAAATTACAGCAACCCAGGATTGTTGGGTGCACTTTGACACTCATTCTTTATACTGACAACCTATATTGAAACCGCTGTATGCATATTGCAAAACACTCTGCATTGGATCAATTCAAAAACCTGTGTGTATGTAACTGTTCCCTCCTCTTCCATCAGAGTGTCCTCACTCTCTTGTAGGGAATGTTTGAATTTAGCCATCTCTTCTTTAGCTTTCTGTATTCTTTCAGCTTCCTTCTTTTGTTCAGCTTCCTCCCTCTTCCGCTCTTCTTCTTGTTTTTCTGCCTTTAATTGTGCTTGATATGCAGTGTGAGCTGATCATCCAGATCGCTTCAACTCTTTTGTGATCGCAAAGTTCTCAGGTTGACCATTCACTGGATCAAAAAACCTGACTGCCTCCTTTATAGTGCTCAGACCTGTGATTGTCACTTCTAGTGCTGGTCTGTCACTGGTGACAACTCTTGCATTTATCGACAAAAACACTGAGAAAATGTGGGAACAAATTCAGAGGAAATGTCATCCAAAATGGGCTTGAAAAGGCTTCCAAAGGCATCAAACTGGTCTTTTGGCATAAAGGTTTCAATTTTTTGAGGGAGCTTTCAATTTTCAACCACTCCAAAATGTCTTCGTGCACCAAGTAAAATTCTTAGAAAATAGGAAATTCTTGAAAAAATAAGAGGAAATAGGAAGTAAGCCAAAAAATAGGAACTTGACACCCTGCTTTAGACTTTGACCCAAGAACAAGGCTGATTTCTTGCATCATGTTGATGCTGACATTTAGAATTTGGTGTGCAACTTTTCAAGTGTTCTTCCAGATGAGACAACTGCCTCCAGTGTTTTGGACGAGTCACTTGATCTGAAGCTTCTCCTTTCACAACCTTCCCAGAGGACATCTAAACTACAGGAACGGTATTTTTCACAACTTCCAAACCAATGTGATAATCGTAACCCTTAACAAACTAAGTGGACACATAGCCATATAAATACAGCCTCACTTATGGCGAGCCCCAAGTTCGCTTTTTAGGGCCTGAAAACTAATAAACCATTTTAAGATAGCCAACACAAAGTGTTTTACTAGAATATCAAAGATTTGGTTGAATTTGGGTTGATTTTAACGATTGGCGGCTTCTAGAAATTATGCTTCGCTAGATTCTGACCCTAGATGTCATAGAAGCGGTGTAAATATTCAGTTTGTCGATGAAGACGAGTTGCCTTCGCCCCATTTAAGAGAGCATTGAGTCTCTGGGGACAAGGTTTTGCCAGATGAGTCGGGATCTAGCCAAGCGGATTCTGACTAACAGGACTCAGACGAGGAAATGGCTGCGGATGTGGAGAAAAATGACTGATCTGAGGAAATCAATCAGGGGGAGGATGTAGAATTTCAAGAAGAGGTTGGAATAAATGTTGATTCTGAAAACCCTTTTTTTTGCTGTTCTTCATTGAAGAGATATGGCAGTTACTACTTGAACAAACTAATTTATATGTAGAACAGAAAAGGGGTCCTGAAGAAGGTTCTGTCTGGTACCCGGTCACATGAGATGAAATAAGGCTTGGGTCAGCCTGTATCTAAACATGGCTTTAGTCACCAAAGTAAACATTGGCTCTTATTGGAGTACAAACCCTATTCTTAACTCTCTATTTTTTCCAAGCATAATGTCCAGGGATCGATTCCTCCAGATTTTGCGATACTTGCATTTTGCAGACAACACCCAGGCACCCAGGGCTGACTCGGCTGATTACAATAAATTGTACAAGCTTCAGCCATTCCTGGACTTAGTAATACCTCAGTTTCAGTGTGTAAGCCTAAAAGGCAGCTTGCAATTGATGAAACTTTGATAAAGTTCAAGGGAAAAGTGCACTTTAGGCAGTTCCTTCCAATTGGAATCAAAGCATTAACACTAGCTGAACCTAGTAGTGGCTATTTGCTAAATAGCAAGATTTATACTGATAAGGAAGGTAATGGAGTTGAGAGACTTACGCAGAAAAGCTGTAATGTCTGCGGTTGACCCATACCCATACCTGTTTGAGGAACTAGAAGAAAGGCAAACCCTAGCATGTGGGACAGTTAGATCCAACAGGTCAGGCCTACCAAAAGAAATTTGTGGTCTGAAAGAAAAGAAAGTCAAGCAGCTCAAAAGGGGTCAAACTTTATTCAGGCAAAAAGGAAGTGTTGCAAGCACAACATGGCGTAACAGAAAATCAGTGAGTGTTTTGGCAACCACTCCCACAAGTAACACTGATCAAAGTATTGTCAGGCGCTCCATTAAGGTCAATGGAACTTGGGAAAAGAGGGACTTTGTTAGGCCAGGTGTAATTAACCTATATAATACTTACATGGGTGGTGTTGACCTGTTAGATCAAAGGGCTGTTTCGTAGCCAGATTCATGAGGGGGGTGGTATGGTATTTCGAGGCTTTCTTTTACTTGATCAAAGTGTGTATTTCAAATGCACACATTTTGCACTGTAAGTCCCCTGATCATGCCAGCATTTCTAGTCTTGAGTTCAGGAGTTCAGGAAGTCAGTGCTTAGAGCATTAGTTGAAGGCAAATGCTTCAGGAGAAACACAGGAATATGTCAGATCCCTGTCACTATCCCTGGTATCAGATTCACCCGTGATCATTTCCATCACCTCATAAGTCATGACACCAGATCAACCCATAAGGTGCACATTCAAAAAGTGAAGACCATACACACCTGTGCTGTTTGTGGAGTACGAATGTGTCCAGAACCTTGGTTCCAAAGATACCATACATAACAGAACTATTACTTTGATGACAACTGTTCAAATGGTCCTAAACAACTGAGAGAGAGAGAGGGAGGCCTTTCCAAAGGGGAGGAAGGAAATCACTACGAAACTAAACATATTAGGGACTAATATGTCTTCAATGAAATTTGTGAAATAGAACATGGGAAGAATTTAGTTGATTGAGAGTGACTAAAACTTCTTGTCAAAATGTTGTTGTGCTCTTTATAATATTATATGGTTTTATGAGGTTTCTGTGCAATGCTTTTGCATATGTCAGAGGGTTTCTATTCTCTTAAAATACCCCCCCCCCCCCCACCCCCGTGGTATGCTAAGGGTTAAGAGTATTATCTTTATCATAATGGTTCTAGGAATTTCAACGGCAACATGTAACATCTTTCTCTGCAATAAACTAGATTTAGACAACCATGAAAGAGGAAATGTTGCAAGACCCAATGGTTGTTTCTACCTGGAGTGCCAACATTGAAGAATTTTATCCCAAAGAAGCAATGAGCACCTGGGTAAGCAGTGGAATGAACAAGAAACACTTTATTACTTCAACGACAACTTCCAAAAACACCAACACCTCAGCAAAAATAAAAACCACCAGCTGGTTAGCTCAGTTGGTAAAGCACCAGACTACCGTGCAGAAGGTCGCAGGTTCAAACCCAAGCTGGACCAACACTCAGGGTCTGTAAAAAACTGAGGAAAAAGTGCTGCCTTCACAATGGCAACTGTAAAGGGTTAGACTTTCTACTCTTCTCATATAAGGACAATGTACTGTAGGTCCTGTCTAACAACTCACAATAACTTTGTGGGACATTAAAAAAGAACCCACACACTCATGAAGAGTAGGGGCCGAAGATCCTGATGTTGTGGTCTGGCCTTTGTGTATGTAATTTTATCTGATGCATGGGTTTGGTGGATGGGTGAGATCAAAATATTGACTGATAGCGGCTACCAGAAACCCCTTTACATAGCTGACATCCGATCTCACCTCAGGGTAAGAATAATTGTAAACCACCACGGACAAGGTGATCAAGGCCATCCTTGGAGGCAGGATAGCCGAGTGGTCTAGGGGGCTGAATTTCAATGCAGTGACCCGGGTTCAAATCCTGCTCTGGTCACTACCAGGTATTCTGTGCCTGGTTCAACTCCCAGATCATCCTTGTAAATAGCCAACTGGTCTGCCTCCTGCCAGTTGGGATTCTTAACTCTGTTGCGTTTATTTGTTGTATTTTCTTCATTTATATATATCTATATTTTTTATATAATATTATATATATATATATATATATATTTTATATATATATATAGGTATAAATTAAGTATATCTATATTAAACTAACTGTTAAAGTTAAAGAATTGACACATGGGTTTCCATTTATAAAACCTGACAGTTATACCAAATCACTGTTCCTTTTTTATCCACTTTTCCATCTACGCTATATTCATTTATTCAACCATTCATTCAATTTTTCATTTGACTATGGTGGAACTTTATGTGTCTGATAGTATTAGGAATTTTTACATCAATTGGCAACAGATTACAAAACTGTTTCCATTAGATATAACATAACATAGGTGGCCACTTATGTAATAGTAACAAAAAACGTCCCCAAAACAATGCACTGGTTGCCCAGGTGAGTTGCATAGTCATTCCTTTGTGACTGATTATTAAAGTTAATTAATTTTGAAAACATTCATCCTTATTACTTAAAAGCTCAGTTTTTTAATTGCGTTTCTCACTGTAATTACTTGATCATTTCGTAGGGACAAAAAATTGCGCGTCCATAGTATAGCTGTCATTTGAATTAAGTTTGCATCACTAATTTCTTTAAGTCAACATAAGAGTCAATGAGTTTTAGACATCATAACACCAAGCAGTCTATATACCAGTGCATCATCGTGTACTAATTAATAGGTCTAGTCTCACTGCTAGACAATATTTTTTTATTTAACCAAATACCCAGTGCTAAAGGTATTGAAGTTTTAAAAGAGCTCCTTAAAAAGTGCACAAGTATCTACCTATTATATCTTTTAAAAAAATGAACAAATTGCAAAAGTATTGACCAAAAGGTGAAAATTTTGCTCAAACTTTGCCCAAGAGTCAAGAAATGCTCAAGAGAACTGGAAATGCAAACAGTGTTCCAAATTTGAAAAAGTGGTCAACAAAACCCAGCACAATCGGGACATGCCTACCCAGAATGTGAAGCTTCAGGTACTAAGACTGTTATTATGCTTCATGTTGCTAAGCTGGCCAAAAAGCTGAAGCCTCCAGAAATAATAATCAGACTCCTCTGTAATGGACAGTTCCTTTAAAGTGGAAACTCCCCACTACAACAAAGCCTCCACAACTGGAGTCAGAGAACTCAAAGCTCCAACAAAACAGACTTTGCCATCCTCACCATTGGCCAAACATACCTTTCGAGCTCAAAACCAATGTTCCTCATGAAACATTAACACCACCACTAAGTACAAAGAAACAACCAACTTCACCACTTATCACTTATGTACAAAGCCTGTTCCAGGTAAAATGCACAACGAGAGGATCTGTGCAGTACTTCAACCTCAAGCTCTAGTTAGCATTAGGAATGCAGCCAGCCAGAAGGGCCACTGCTGCATCACTGATCGAACTGCTAACATTGAACTGATGCTGTTGGAACCAAAAATTAAAGAAGTAAATGCTGAAGAGAAGTATACCTTCAAGTGTGACTATTTAAAGATGGAGAAACAGCTCAACCGAACACTGTTTATACAGTAATTGTAAAGAAATTTGATCAAAGCTAGACAGAACTTATAGTACAGAACTTTACAACCGGAACGAATTGGAGAATAGGAGAATTTTCAGGCTTCAAGCTTTACGCACACAGCAAGAAAAAAATTAGCCAGCTTACTTCTGCAACCGTTAAGTGTGACCAGTGAAGTCATGCAATTAGAGCCACTTCCTTCAAAGAGCATTTCATAATTAAGTTTTTGATTTAGAATAAGAACAACTTTCCAGCCTTTTCTTGTGAAATGAACAGCATAACATCAGCTACTAGTGAGCAAAAAAACTTCTTGTTTCATTATATGGGTCCTAACAAGCCACATCCACTGTGTTGCAAACCATACACAACTACATAAATTTCAAAGTTCAGGATCAAGCTCTTTTCTGAAGAACTTTTTCCTTGAATAATGAAGCATAAAACGGACAAGCTTAATTTCTTTAAAATAATTCTTCACTAACAAGAATTAGTCACATTTCCCATTATTTTTCAACCTGAAAATAGTGCAGATTTGAATACAAATGAATAGACATAAACAGCCAAACAACAGAGATTTGGCTTTAGCAAACACAGATGCATTCAAGGTGTTCAGGTCCATCTCTGTGTTAGGTAAACCCATATACAACCACAAAGAGTTATCCCTTGGTTTCAGTGTTATTATTATTATATATATATATATATATATATATATATATATATATATATATATGTAAGAATTAGTATTTATTTTTTCCTCCAAGTACCTCTGAGTAACCTCTGGGCAACATTTGAGAAACCAACTCCCCATGACTCACTGTAGGAATAAAAGGATTAAGACGCTTTATGCCAAACAATACAGGTGCTCCAGGCCCTAATGTGATACAATTATCACTAGTTACAGAATAATTTAACAATATGGCATCCATAAAGCTTTCTTGTGCACGAGCAGGTTTATCATTGCACAACTTTAATTTTTCAATAACTGGGACAATCCCGTTTTAGGGATCAAAAAATGTATAATAGTACCATTTGTTTCAATCTTATTCAACCCATGCTGCTCTGTTCATATGTTTGCTTATTACGGCACTTATAATTTACATAGTCCACTGGTCTTTTGTTGACCCTTTCACTACTAGGGCGACCAAAAGTGGCCAACCGGAAATGCCATGTTTTTCCTAAGGCAGCCAAAAGTGGCCAAGCAGACCAAGACCATTTTGGAGACCCTGTACTCCAATGTCATGCAAGACTTACTGTTTTTATTCTATTGTTTAGAGTGAACATTGACCAATCAAATCTTCCCAACTTCACAAGTGGAATGGGAACATGTGTTTTGCTACTGATTATTTCATGTATGATCAAACATGTCTGCGCCACATCCTACTAGTCGAGAAGAATATCATGAAATTGTTGGTTCATCTGATGAAGAAAATGGCAATGAATCAGGTAACAGTAGTTCTGTGGAATCTGACAGATTTAAGAGGTTAAGAAAGCCCTAGCGAAAGTGAATTGCATGAGGAAAGTTCAGGTTTAGTGGAAAGCAAAGAAGAAACAGCATGGTCACAAGATTTTTGAGGACCTGGCAGTTAACGATTTTACTACCATGTCAGTAATCAAAGTTGCTACTCCTGATGAAGCTTAAAAAAATTTCTTCCTTAAACTGATTTTTTGGGATTCCATAGTTGATTTGGTGGTGCAAGAAACCAACCAACATAAATTAGGAAACAAGGCAAGCCTTGATAAGTGGAAGTTTGTCATGGCCACAAGAACTTTATGAGAACTTTGGAATTTGCATCATTATGGGGATAAACAGCCTACCAAGAATTTCAATGCAGTGATACTGGTACATTTTTTGGTTTTTATTTAATTTGTCAGTCTGCAATGCTTTTGTTCCCTGTAATGTTCAACATGGAGCACAGCATAAGAACACATTTCTGGACTACAGGTTCAAGCTGTCAAAGCAGCTGGTCAATGGCTTTTTGCAAACAAAAAGAAAGCTTAAGCTTGATGGCTGATTTGAGCTAAACAGCTGTTGATCCAGGGCAGGATATTTCTCTACATGTCAAAGACAGGAAAAGAAGTGTGTCTACTGTATTGAGGCTGGCAGAAGAAAGCCAAAAGAATAAAAAGACGTGCTTCAAGTGCAAACTTCAAGTGCAGACTTCAAGTGCAGGCAGAATAAACTCCTTGGAAGTTACCTGCTTGCACCTAAACTTTTCAGAATGAATGTTGAACTGTTTTTATGTTGTTTTTCTAGTAGATGCTACATGTCTCTCCAGTTTGCCTGCCATTTGTTTAGTAAACCAATCCTTGTATGCCATTTGCAATGGCGGCAAAATTTGAATTTCTTGGTATCTCTATTTTTTAAGGAGTAATGTTGAACACTGTTAACAGATGAGGTGCATTTATGGTATTGAATCAGTAAAATAAATAACAACCAGTCTTTGAGATACTGCACTTTATGAGACATAACATTCCATTAAAATCTACTGAGCATATGTTTTGATTTTGTGTTCTAGCTATTTGTGATGTCTAATTGCATGAAGTATTCAGGAACAGGGGGATTTGGGCATAATTAGCATACAGTAGTGAAAGAGTTAAAGGTTGTGGAATGTGTGAACGGCTCCTATTCCTCTCTATCAGTGACCGCATATATGTTAAGAGCACAAAGTTGACAAGTACATGTACCCTTGTAAATTGAAATCAGTTTTTTACATACACATACAGAATATTGCACAATGTCTATTTTGTATCTATGCTTTTTACATACACCTGTATGTTTAGAGATCAGTAGCAGTATACTGGTATGTATATTCAGTTAACTGATGTTTCATTGGCAAATTAGGTTGAGTTTGGGACAAAGAAAAAATGGTGTTGAAGAAAAACAATGGCCAGCATCAATTCTTGCTTTACAGCTGCTTTCAAGAAGTGTCATTAGGGAGGTTAAGCAAAACACCACAACAATGAAGATGTCAACCATGACTGCACCAAACAATGGGGCTAATGAATGACACATCTTAGTAACAGATTAATATGTGACCTCACACGAAAATTGTACACAAAAGGTTTTCCACTGAATGACTAAAGCCATTTGATAGCCATTGGGTAACCAGTGGAAGTGTTGATGAAAGCATTGAAGGCATTGAGAAAAGCCATTGGGAAAATTTGTCCTAGCTGTTAGAGGGAGTCCAAGCCACGCCAGCCATAAGCTCACCAAAAATGCTGTTCAAATCAGGAGTCTGCATGCAACCGGTCAAGTGTGACCTCTCAAGGAGAAATATCCAATGGCAAAACGCATGGCTACTGAGACGATAATGAATGGATGGCTACACATGCCATAGCCGTAAACATGAACAGTTGAAGAAATTTATTGAAAGGCTGGCAGTAAATGGCTGAAGAGCTAAAGAAAATTTACGAACAGTTAGCAGTGAGGAATGAATGGTTTTACTTTAACTGTAAACGGCTAAGCAAAAGAATAAATAATTTGAATGAAACGACAGTGGGCAGGATTTTTGCCACCGCTCAGTTGTAGCTCGTGTCTGGACCAAAAGCCAATATCAAGCCGCTTGCACAAGCTTGCAAGGATTCTGAGATTTATAGAGCATGATCTGTCAGGCCCTAACTGGCACTAGTGTACTAAGTTAGGGAACTGGCACTGGCCAGGCAATATTTATTGTACTTCATCTCATTTCACTTTTCTATCATTCCACATGCATGCAAACTGTTCTTAGTGGAAGCTATTAAAGCTATGTACCAGTGAAATTGATGGATACTTATCTGTGATAGAAAAGCAGAAACAAGTATACTGAGAAAACAATGAAGCCTTAACGATAAGAACTCCAGTTTCATTTTTCGCAACGGATGAAAAACCAGCCACCATCTTGTCTTCACAACATGTCGCATTCCTTTGCCACAGGCAAACCCTCGGCTTCTACAGACCCGACGGGAAAAAACAAGGATCCGTATTTTACAGTACGGACGGAGAAAACGAGGTTAATAAGATATTTATTATATCTCTGGAGTCATTTTGGCGACCAAAACAAACTTTAGCGGGCCGTACAGTGAAGTACGGCCCGCTAAATTAACCGATCACAGCGCGCGTACTAACTGAGAGATATAATAAATGGTAATATACAACAATTAAAAATAGACAGTCAAAGACTGCATGTGGCTCCTGTTTTCACAAAGTGGATGGTGTGGGAACTATTTTACTCTAATATACACTTATGTATGGTCCCAAGGGAATCACTTAGTTTTATTTTCCTGAGAGTTCTGATGTTTCCTGAGATAATAATTATTGACTTTCCCTTTGGCGAATAATTGTTTAATTGTACGATTGGTGAAAACGTCCCATGTGACATACCCCACAAACAATATTGGGGAATTTTGATAAAGCTGTCTTGGAGGGCACAAAAAACTCCAAAGTCATCCACATTAAATGTCTTCGGCAGTAGGCTGTTTATTATATTAGCTTTAAATGTTGAACTTGTTGCAGAATTTTCGCTATGTGTCTTTCAGTTTTCAAGATTTCCAGGGCATCGGAAGGATGTCGTTGGTTGCTCAAACATTTCCCAAACTTAACTTACTTACTTACTTAACAGAGCCGACAGCATAGTGGATACAGTTGCTACAGCAACAGTAGCCACAAAAATGATAATATAAGGATAAGTTGAATGTAATAATTTGCTTTTTATCCCTGACAGAAACAACCATCACAAGTTCTTCAAAAATAAGCTTTGCGAGGTTTTGTAGGAGTCACACTTCTAGTAAATTAAATTAAGCATTAAGGGGACATACAGAATAACGATAAATTGAGAATGATCTTCCAATAAGCCGAGAAACCATGCGAAGCTGTTTGCAAGGAATATTCAAAATTTAAGACACTAAGAACGTCAATAAAACAGATGATAAAAACATTATAAGCTTCAGTGCGGCAATCTTTTAGGAGAAAAGTTAGGGAATGATTACCGTACAGGTCCCTACTTCACTATGCATGCTGTAGTTGAATTGTCTTGGGAAGTGTGCGTGCAAACATTTCTTGTACGGCTACAGCATGCATAATGAAGTAGGGACCTGTGCGGAAATCATTCTAAAGTTAGCAGTGTGACACGAAGTCAATGCCACAACAGCGGCAAATTTATTATGTAGAACTTCAGTACCCACTAGTATCTATCAGCTATTCGAGACAGGTGTGAAAAAAACGAGGACCAGCCAAAGGAATATGACAGTACATAGACAAGAACACCAAGATAAACCCTAGCGTTCAGTAATGCTAGAAGTGTCTTAAATTCACTCACTTGCTAATATTGTAAACTGTTCTCTCAACTTGAACTGTAGCCAGCGTCACTTTGAATCGACGGTTTCCCAAAGCCTATAGCAAACATTGAGAGTTTGGTAAGGCTGTGCAAGCGAAACCTCAAGCACCCACAAAAAACACGAGTTGAGAGATTAAATAATAGGAATGCACGCTTGAACCAACAATATTTTACAAAAATAAGCATTCGTTCACCTTTTATACTAACAACTTCTCCCGCGCGCTCACTAAAAGATTGCTCTTGCGCATGCTCTTGTATAACAAGCCGCCCTAGCGCGCTGGCTGGCCAATCCAGTTGGCGCAGCTAGCTTCTTGTAATTCCGCCAAACGTTTGGACCGTGGTGTGCACCTTTGCACTGAGGTGGCTGCATTTCTGTGCTCGACGAGGCACCAACCTGTCATCAGCCGTTCGTATTAAGAGAGCGAATCTCTGTAAATATCGATCAAGCCAGGACTGATAGAAAAATCGAAATTCCCCATACTTCGTCACAGTAAAGGTCTTCGGTAACTTATAACAGAAACATGATTTTAAGTTCGTTGCGATCCGGGCCAATATTTCCCATTTTCAGGGTATCCAGTCGTTTCGTACCCACGACCAGTTCGTACCCAAACGATTCGTACCCAAATGTAGACGATTCGTACCCGATGTCGGATGGTTCGTACCCAACCCTCTGGACGATTCGTACCATGGTCAACATTCATAACAAAATAATCTTTGAGAACGATTAAAGATCAAGATTGACCGAAGTTACTTTGAATGATGTTGACTGTTTATCCTCCTTGATTCATAAGTGCATTTTGACTAAGAAAACCGGCTTAAGCAAACGCAACACAAGCTTCACAAATTCTTTTTGTGATCGGCTACTCGATTGTTGCGTGCGACATGTCGTTAAAGATGTAACGAGTAGGATACAAGTAAACCCCTTTTGTTTATTTTAAAAAAGCATATTTAAGCGAAGTCAAGCGAAGCGAAGTCAAGTCACTGATTGATTAGATTTAACTTTAGACTGAACAGGTTCAAGGGCGTTCAACACAAGTCAATAGCTTTTTTTTTGTGATTACTCCGTCCTACGGAGTACCACTTTGTCATGGCGCTATGCGAGTCCGTCCGTAACAATAGAATGTGACGTCACAATAGGATGACGTCTCTGGCTTAAGGCCAAGGTCGGTGCGTGCAAATAAATGCATTTGTACGTCCTTTTAGATCGTTATTTCTTAAAAACTTAATCGATTAAGGAAATCCTATTTCAGGTTTCTTCTGCCGGGTAATTGAAGAGAAAAATTATTTTTCAGATTTTTACAGACACGTGAAAACAGTTCTGAAACCAAGACATATTATATAAAAGATATTACAAAAGTCTGGCATAATCCCTACTTTTAGTAGGTAATCTAATAAAGATTCAATATATTGAATTATACCCGAGAATTTATTTCTTGAATTTTAGAGTTTAGAAAACAACAGAACGACGAACGCGAATAAAAAAAACATCCACATTCACTTCTACAAAAATTTGAAACGCATAATATGAATCAGGGTTCAAAATAAAATTTCGGATCTGGCCTAAATTTGTCGGCTTTTTATTTTCAAGGCTCATATTTTACCGGCTGTCAATACTAGTAATGTTCTCACACTTTCCGCGACTACCTGTTGCCTAGCACGTGACCAAAATCTTCCTGAATGAAATTTCGCTGTCTTCCGTGGGAAACCTTGGGATCGTAAACTGATTAAAACAAGATTTCGCAAATATCCCATGCTTTGGACTGCTGATAAAATTTAAGTGCCAAAATATTTTCACTTTAATTAACGTGTTTCGCTGCGACAGTTCACTTCCAAACAAATTATGTGAACTATGCAACTTTGTCTAGACAAACTGTCGCGCTTCTTCACTCACAAGCACGGAAATCCGTGTTATCAAGCAATATGAATATATAGATGCTTAATTTTTCCACTGAACATTCGAAACATAAAAGAAAATAAGATCTGCATGCATTGCATATAGCCAATGTTCACCTGACTCTTGATGTTAAAGTAGTACCTGTATTTTTTCACTATGAAAAGGGCTTTTAAAAAACGAGTTTCCATTTATCCTTAACATTTTGGAGTAACCACACGCACTCACTGAGTGCCTTTAATTTCGATTCTGAGTCGCTCGTGAGCGGGACAAGCCAATTTACAAATTGTAAAGAAAGTTTGACTTCCTAAACAGTACCAGTTTATTAGGTTATTGTAATTTTTTTCCATGTTGTCATTATTCTTCTATTGTTTATACTTGTGACTATCTTCACAATGACAGCTAATTAGTGCCCCGCGCAAGGTAGTTGAGATTTTTTTCCCTTTAACAAATCAGTTTATTTTAACAAAAGGAGTAAACAAAATACCTAACAATAAAAAGATACTGTTTGACACAAAACAACTTGGTAATAGGATGGGTACGAAACGTCTTAATTTGTTGGGTACGAATCGTCCGAGTTGGGTACGAATCGTCTGGGTACGAACTGGTCGTGGGTACGAAACGACTGGTAAGCATTTTCAGCGACCTTTCCTCTTTCGGCAACAAAAGACGGGAAAATCGTGCTGCTTGCAGCGCCGCGCCTGCAAATGAAAAAAAGCAATACAAAAAATTAAGCAAAGGTAGCTTACTAGAGCCTTTAATGCGTTATTTGTCGCTATCTGACTTGAATTTGAGAAAATGTACAGTTTCAAACAAATTTTTGAGAATCACCACTTCGTACAATATTTTGCGACCTAATAAAACCTTGGCCAACTTCATGGGAAAAAAATCGAATCTGGTACATCTTTTTATTTCTCCCTTGTGAACACCGCGACCAAGAACGCGCAAAGGGGAAAGGTCGCTGAAAATGGAAAATTGATCGCAACTTTAAAGTTAAACTTTTATTATCACACAAAATGTGGGCGGAAGGGCGTTCGCATAGAAAAAAAGAAAGGAGGAGAAAGTGACTGATCCGCTATAAGTGACTTGATAAGTCAAGTAGTTCTTGATGTTTTTTTATTGTAGTTGTTGTATGGGTTCAGTCAAGAGAAAATGAAGTAAGAGAACGTATCTTCCATACTGGGTTCTATTACTATGATAAGGGGACAGAATCTATTTTTAGATCCGGAAACTATTTTAACTGATGTCCTTCTCATTACGTGGTTGTAATTCAATGAGCCATGTGGAAACCGCGCAGCCATGGATCGAGACATAAATAGATTCCGCGCTAAAAATGAATTCTGTTCCCTTATATACCGGGTTATGTTCTCTTTCCTCATATTCTCTTGGTTCAATTCATTAAATGGTTTATGGCCATGCAATCAATGGAAACGTATAACTTAACAGGATCACGATTATGGATTTCCATCGATTTTTTTTGACCAGATAGTTCAAATTTCATGAACGCCAATGTCGATACAATTGCGTTTAAAAAAATGTTTTATGCTGCCATCGCTGATGAAAACTGATAACATGACTTAAAAACTCTTTTTCCCTGCTCCGACAAGGAGCGCTTGAGTCGTAGATGTCGGCGTACGCACGCACCCGTGACGTGTTTACCCGCCAAAACAACGCACTCCAATTAGCTATCGGGATGGGACTTACCCTCTAGCAAACACACTCGATGTAGATCTCAAAATCTCTCTTGAAGTAGGTCATTTAAACCATTCATGGCGTTTTTGCTCAGTACAACATGTCTCTATTTTCTGCTCCTCTCGGTAAATTTAAAACGTTTCCCAGTTACTTTGGCTGCATTCGGTGGAATGTTAATAAATCTTTTGTAGATTGCAATTATGGTTCTTCGATTGACCGAATTTACATATGTCATTTATCCACTTTCTGGATAGTTCGGGCCTTAGATCCGCACAGAACGCTAACTGACAAGATTTCAAACTCTGCTGTCCAAGGTCTCTTTACAATTTTAGAGAGGGCAAGGTAATTTTTGATGACGCAATTATATTGGTTGTTTTGGATTCTTAAATCAAACATAACTATACCGGATTGTAGGTTATGGAGGCTAACATCGAAACGCCAAAAAAATTATTTCACAGGACAATAACTGATATATATCAAACAGGAAAAAGAAAGAAAATATCTCAAGCAAAAGTTAAGGGTTAAGACAACTTTCAATAGGAATTTCATTCAGTTTTATTATGTGTTATTCTGCCTTGCTGACTGAGGGGAAAATTAGGTAACTACTAACGAGTTGACAAGGTTTGAGGTGACGTTTTTTCTATAAACAATACAATTTTTCTTAGCTGAGTGTGAAACCCCGCCATTTCAAGTTTAGTCGGACAGGAGACCTTTTCTCTACTAAAGGCTTCGGAAATTTTCCTGCCGTTTTCGGACACAATAATTCTAGCCAATGTTTGATGTTAGATAGCAATTAACGGTTTCCATTCCTTAATCTCTGTGATGAGTTAAAGAGTTTTAATCTCACGGAGGAGTATTCTGTTTTGTTCAGCTTGTTTGAAAGCCTTACAATGACATAGGTTACATCCAAAAGCGCGAAAAACTTCGTAGATCGAGATGTTTCAGTGTATCTTTTAGTAGGAATAACTATTGGAAACAAAAAGGGTTTTTGGAATTGAAAAAGATGGGTTTAAAACTGCGGTCAGTCCAACTGTATGGTGAATAAAACTGTGCAAAAACATCTCCTGAATATACTACAGTATTATGTGGGCATTTTTCCATGCTGAAGTACAGAATGTGTTTAACCGTGAAGAGCACGGTCATCTTTCGGCAAGTGAGCAGTGACATTATGTAATCGGGTTGTGTTGTATTTTTCGATGGATTTACTTTGCCTATTAGTCAGAACTTGTGAACTCGAACTCATATAGAGGTTCTTCGTAGGGGTGGTGCTTTGTCGTTCTACCGGTTAAAAATCCGTTTTGGCCGTTTGACGATTATTTCTTTTAAGAATGACGACTAGATTTTAGGCCGTTTAACGGTTGACGAGTAACCAATTCAAGCCCCTCCGCCCACCCTCGTGCGAAAATTATTATCCGATTATATTCAAGTACAATATTAGCCGATATAAGAGCCCACCGAAAGGATCCTGCCCGATATTGAGGCCCCGGTTGTATAATTATGCCTTTAAATGCCGTTGAACATTGGATTGAATTGATTCTCTTGCTCCTTACAACAAATGTCTTGTAAAAATTAAAACCTCCTTAAACCTTCTTATGACGTACTCCTAGGTACATGTGCATTATCACAAAGATAGGAGACAAAAGCATTCAACGCCTGAAGAAATAGTGTTTGTAACGTACTAGTCTGGAATTCTGTTTCTTGAACTAAGTGATTATTTTCGAGGTTGATACCGTTTCATCTTTTTTACTTTTGGATCCAAAATAACATTTAGAAATGCAAATTCTCTGCTGAGAGCCCGAAAAAGTAAGTCTTGAGGAAAATTTAAACTTTTTTAAATATTTTGACTTAAACTTCGGAGTTATTATTAACCTGTACTTCGTTGTAGACTCAGGTGTATTACTGTGAGTTATCAATTGTTCAGCAAGAGCGTGCGAAAGCACACCAAAGTAACCTTAATAAAATAGCCTTTTGACATCTTCTGTTGTAAGTTAAACCCTCTGCCCTGGGGCCTCTTTCTGTCCCGTTAACTTTACAGGCCCGAGGCTCTATTTTGTTTCACTGTGTAGTTCTTAATGTACAAACCGCTCCAACGTGCAATTTAAGATAGAGTCGTCTCGCTTAAGTTAAATACCAACAAAATTCCCGTTGTTAGTATTGCGATCATAAAATAGTTTTCCGGGCCTGTTAAGTTGCCTGGCCTTTAGAGAAACCAGCCCCTAACATTGTAAAGTTCTCAGTCTTGGAAATATCTTGCATTTTCAGTTTTTGTTTTCAACAGACATATAACAACAGACACATAAGGACATGAACCCAGACGGTATAGCGCCTACGATGATCTCGATGTTGTTAATATTCCTGCCACTCGCTGAAGGTAAGCTATAACCAAATGATCTCACATAAAAGCTTGATTGTGAAACTCAGCAACACCGCACATAATGCTATTTTCTAAAGCCTTTCGCAGGAATTGCGGTTGATAGAAACTGCACAGTTTTCGCATATAACACTGGATATGTGGAATTTCAAAGCTGCGCTAACAAAAAAAGTGATGTAGTTACTCTAAATATCTCGGTTGAAAGGAGAAGGTGTCATTTGTCCTGCAGCTAAAAGGCTAAGACCAAGATATACAACAATGAAATAACAAACCCCTACAGCCATAGAACATACTTTTTTCCTTGGACAATTCTGTCCAATGAGGAAAGGCGCAATGAGATTATCCCTATGTGAAGCGCCAACCCAAAGGCCAGACCACAACACCGGGAACTACGTTCCCTACTCTTTACGATCAATGTGTGGGTTCTTTAACGTCCCACTAAATTAGGGTTGTGAGACGGGACCTACGTTTTAGCGTCCTTATCCGAGACTATAAAGTCTAACCATTTGCAGATGTCATTACAAAGGCAGCATTTTCTCCTCAGTTATTTAAAGACCCTGAGTGTTGGTCCGGCCGGTGTTTGAACCCGTACGGTAGTCCGGTGCTCTACCAACTGAGCAAACTGGTTGGTGGTTAATAGGCCATAGGCCACAGGCTATGGTTGTAAGGCTGCGTCTACACTATAGCGCACCCGAGACTTGTGAAATTGCGTAAAATCATCGTTTTTCGTACGTGTGTTAAGATATATCTCAGTGGCAGAAATTCCTGTAAAACACTGTAGTTTATATAATAAAATTTGTGAATGTAAATCAATTGGAGGTTGGGTTGTAAGTGTAAGTCCGTTGCTTGACTCTTTTTCTTCATTTTCTTTTTAGGGAGTTGTTTGACCAAGCTGGACGTTGCTTTTGTTTTCGACGCCTCAACCAGCATTGGGAACAACTATTACCAGACCTCCAAGACGTTTGCACGTCAAATAGTGTCCAAGCTGGACATTGGACCCGAAAAAACACGTGTTTGTTTAATCCACCTCAGCAAATTCGCGTACGTGGATTTTGAATTCTCAAAATTTCACACTGTGGAGGATGTTCAACAAGCTATCAGCAATTCAAGTTACTCCGAAGGAATTTCAGGTGCGCAAAGTTTGAGATGTTTCTTTTTTTCTTATCCTGGCTAATGCTTTTAGCTCACTACAAGGTTTTACCTATCTTTTTAAAGTTTGTAAAAAAATTGGTCGTTCCTTAAGTCTCTTGATTTTTGTTCATTCTGGCTTTTCCAGATGTGATTCCCTGAAGTCTTATTTATCTTCAAAGCCAGGTTGCTAATTCAGCGTCAAGCGTTAGTTTGTGTTTGAGGTAATACCTTCATGTCCTACATTTTGGAGCCGTTCTTCCACACCTGTTTGAGTTTTCAATCGATAATTACACGAAAACGTTTTCCGCAAAAAATCTTATACTTCTACACGTTGTTTTTTACTTGATGCTTTGTTTACATGAATATTTTCAGCAAGATATCTTGAAAAGCAGAAGAGTTACAATGCTTTAAATGTTTGGTGTATATAGGGCATGAATGTATTACCGTGTTTGTTTGTGTTTGTTTGATCAGTCCCAGTTTATCGGTGCAGATCGGCTCGACTCTCTAGGAACCAGCCCCAGGGCCCTAGACTACCAACGGCTTGTGTGAATTTGGACGCGATAACGTCCCCATGCAATAGTGCGCAGCCACACAGGAGCTCTATTGGCAAAGCTCTTTCACGAATTTCTTCTTCTTGCGCGATAGGGGATGGGGGTTCACATCTAGAGAGAGGGAGAACGTTGTACTGAGCGTTGATTAGCAATTAAAATATCGAGTTTACCGTGAGTGTGTTCGGGTTATTACTATCGGAGGCAATTCCCGACATACCCTCTCATCCTTCACAATAATTATTTCTCTCGGGTATTTGTTATTGAGACTGCTAGGACTGAACGTCTGTTCACTTTTTCGGCGTTATTATTTTTTCTTCGAGATCACTTTGTTTTTGCGTCGTCAGTTGTGTGATTTGTTTGTATAGGTAATCATATAGTTTCGAGTGCAATTTGGAATAAATGAGCACAAGTAAGATTTTCAAAGACTCAAAAAATTACACGAGCCTTTAGGGCGAGTGCAATTTGTTGCCTTTGAAAAAATTACGAGTGCTTTTTTATACTAAATTGTTAATAATATGAATGCAAGAATTTAATTTCAACTTTCTGCACTGTTTGGTACGTGCTCTCAACCAATCAGCGCGTTGTTGTATTTTTTATCATTAGCTTTCAATTCGTCAGGGATTTCAAGTAAATAATGTTCGAAGGATGCAAATGTTGCAAGCGAAAGATTGCTTTTTAGCGCAGAGTGTAACTTTTCGTTAGGCAATCAGAAGCGAGAGAAATGTTTTGTCAGCACCTCGCCTCTGTACGCTTACCGATAACGTTTCGTTAGCCAATAAGTAGCTATAACTAGTGGTAACCACAGGTTAGAAAGTGCGGGCCTAGATGCACTTACCGTAATTTCCGTCTGTTTACCCGCGCGGCAGATTACCCGCATCAGTCGATTTTTCCCAATAGCGAGAAAAAAATTTCAACAGATTACCCGCACCCCAAAACAACTGTAATTTTAAAATAAACTAGCGAAAAGCGACTTTCAAAATCATCTTGAAACTCTGACGTGCTCGTTTCACACCGGGCATATTGACTCAAAACTGCACGTGGTTACACTTATCGTAAATGATCGGAGATTGTAAATTGTACGCTTACCGATAACGTTTCGTTAGCCAATAAGTAGCTATAAAAATATCACGTCAGGACCTCCTCTCTTTGTTCTTTACTCGAAATCGCTTCGGTAACCAATCGGAGAAAATAGAATTCTTTTTAAAAAGTAGTCTCTTTCTTTTCAAGCAATCGATCAGGGTTTGAAATATGGGACGATGGAGTTACTGAGCGCTGAGGCTGGAGCCAGGCACAATGTGCCAAAGTTCCTAATCGTTTTCACAGATGGAGACTACAATCTGGCAGACATTCAAAGTTTCCTGTCTCTTATAGTAAGTTCTTTACAGGCATGTACTCTTGCGTATGTTTGGAGTACAGTGCTGTAGTACTTGTGTGCAGATAATTGGAGTCTCAGGACGCTTACCATTAGCCAGGACTGGCCGGTCTGACCAGTCCATTTGCAAAGAGCGTTCCACTATCAATCAGAACTGTCCAACCAGATCAGTTTATTTCTACATAGCATGTATAGCAGTGACAGGTTTTTAGCGAAAAGAAAGAAGCCTAATTTACTTTTCAATTTGACCTGCCCGGCTGGTCAGTTCTGAGTTTTGGTAAGCGCCCGCAGTAGTTGGTTGTCGTGTTTGATCATCCGTGTGTTGGTAATTCTGAAAAGAGTCACTTGACTCTGATAATGACCTCCGCTCAGGGCCGGGTTGTTCGAAGCAGGGTTAAGGTAACCCAGGGTTAGTGCGAAATTTAAATGCAAATACGAGTGCTTAGAAAGCACATTCAGTATAATTCTTTTTGAATACAATTTGATGATTGTATGCTCTGAATAAAATATAGAAAGTTATCGGAGAAAACGCTTTTTAAAAAGAGGAAAAGAAACCCATGTTAAAATTTAACCCTGGGTTAGCGCTAATCGGCCTACGAACAACTGGCCCCAGCAGGTCGTCAGCAACAGTTCTCAGAATTTCCTGCACCCGAGCGATTGAACGCGACAAACAACAAATACAGTTTAGTTTTGAGCCAATGCATAAGACCAACAATAAATGAAAATTGATGTAGAGGCTCAGAGACATCGCCCGACTTTATTCCACGTGTTGACAACGGTCCAATCGCAAATGCCTGTTTCCCAGGTAGAGAGTTGAATCAACCAATTATTTTCATTACTCACAAATTAAATGTACCAATCCCAACATTGACTGGAATTGCTATAGCAACAACAACTAAGGTGCTCTCATGCTGGCTTGTATAATTCGTATAGAAGATATCTGATTAGCTGTTTCTTACTTTTTTGAGAAAATTACTTACTTTTTTGAGAAAATTGCAGCAACTATGCTCAATTGCTAACAGCTGCAATTCGATCTGATAGGATACTCGTGGTGAAAAAAAAAATTAACTCTTGCTACTTTGCTTGCTACGATCGGTGATTCTAAAAAACACCACGTCACTTTCTCATTCAATGTTATCACGAGGAAAACTAAAGTCAATCGTGACTTAGTCTCCTCCGCAGCCGTTATTAGGATCGTCACGCAACGCTTCTCCCCCACTAAAGCGTTGCGTGACGATACTAATAACGGCTGCGGAGGAGACTAATCGTGACTAGCTTGAGCGTGCTTTGTTACGTTTACTGCTCAGACTGGTAACATGCAATTCATTTCACTTCTGATTGGTTTGTTCAACTGTGTTATGAGCCATTTGTCCTATGCGTGGTTTTACAACAGTCAACCCAAAAGCGCTCTGAAACTTAGTCTCGTCAGAAGCCCTGGTCGCCTTCGCAGCCGTTGTCTGTCTCGTACGGCAATGCTCCCCACCCCCCACCTCCCCCCTTCACCACTGTACTGAGAAGCGTTGCGTGACCATCCAGACAACGGCTGCGAAGGACAAGAAATCAGGAAACTCAAACAAGTTGATAAATAAAAGGAAATGAACTGAGTGGAGTGTAATTTGGTCTGAAATCATACGCGTGACTTAAAATATCGAACGAGCGCGCAGCGCGAGTTCGATTTGAAATCACATGTATGATTGTATGATTTGAGACCAAAATTGCACAACACGAAGTTCAATTACCACTTCATTACACCCATTTTGAAATCACACAGTTTTTTGTCAATACTACTTATTTATTTATCTATTTCAGAAGCTTGCTTTTTGAAAAAGAGTGACTTTTAAAAATGATGCGATTTAGAGGAAAAAATGGTGCAAATCATGAATAAATAACACTGCTATGGGCCAATCAAATTGCAGGGATCACCGGTGATTTCAAAATGGACGTTATAAAGCGAGTTATACCACCATAAGGTCAAAAGGGGGGCTGACGTTTCGAGCGTTAGCCCTTCGTCAGAAGGAGACTATCTAAAACGAGGACTGGAGCAGAAATCGCTTGTGGTAATGTTCTAATCGTTGGTTACACTCTACAGGATTCAGAACTGATCAATGTGCTCGTGGTAAGAATTGGAGCGGTAAACTACAAAAAAGAACTGAAGAATTTGGTCAAGGATCCGAGTCAAGACTGACATTGTTGTTGAGCGAATCCGTTATTTAGCTGAGCAATATTGCAGAGTAGCACGAGAGTGATCTTAATTAGAAGTTAATGCCTTCTTATGATCAACGGATTTATTTGGAGGGAACCGATCTGAATAACTATACTATTTTCCCTGACCCTTGTAAGAAAGAAAAAAAAACACCTGTTACCATTCCTGTTACCAAACATAATAGTCAGAAGGGCAGTGCATGTAATAAATCTCTCATGTCTTTGACTTTGTTCTGTCATATAATTATAGTGCTAATAATATACATGCAAAAATTTCAGCATGCTCATTGGCTGAGAGCACATCAATTGATCCCAAACAGTGCAGAAAATTGAAATTGAGTGCAGAAAGTTGAAATTAAATTTTGGCATGTATATTATTAACAAGTAATTACATGATTTGTCTCGTGCAATTTGAGATAAATCAGCACTCGTAAATTTTTCAAAGACTACAAATTGCACTCGCCCTATGCGCTCGTGCAATTTGGTTAGCCTTTGAAAAATTTACTAGTTCTGATTTATCCCAAATTGCACTCGAAATCATGTGACTACCTATACAAATTAAAATCTAGTTTCTAAGTCAACGTTTTCCTGTGTCTTGCTTTATGAAAGTTCCTTCAGAAAGAAAGTGAGTTTCTGGGAACATGTAACTACAGAAAGCATGACAATCTTTGCTAGCTACCAACAACTTGTTTGGTACCCAGCAATAAATTATTGGAAATGTGTGTGAGTTTTATCAACCTGAATGAAGACCATTACTGCTCCTCCCTTGACCTTCATTCCCAGCTAGAATCATTGATGTTTAAAATGTGTGGTAAATATAATGATTATGACCGGCAAATGTATTGCTGCACCAAAGTGTTCCCACAGAAAAAAATACAATAAAACAACATTTTAATTGTTTAGTCTGTGAAGTGCACTAGTTTTCTCCTTCATGGAAAACAAAATTAAGGATTATATGGATAAGCTGACTGAAAAAAAAGAAACAAATGATTTCTTTTTTTTTACAATGAACTCAAAAAAAATTGAAAAAAATTAAAGAAACCAATGATGTCTGTGTCAGTGCTGGAGGCTTCTTACCTACTGTCACTGCATTCGTACCTCACAAAATCAATAACTTCAACTTTGTGTCTGTTCAGCAAGTCTGTAATGACCACTGAGTTATCCAGCAGATATTCCTGTTCCAATAATACATCACTCTCTCCTTGCTGGTTGGACAATTCCACAGTGCCATGCTCCACTGAAATAAATTGTGGGTTCATACCCACTACATGTTGTGCCAATTTGTTAGCTACACTAACCATTGACTCTGTATCAACACTTTCTCTTAAAGGCTTCAAAGCAACTATTGCACCATACCTCCCCAATGAACACCTGTTCAATGCTGTCACAAATGGACCATGCACATAGCTACCAATAACATTGTTGACCTCTGTCGTCACAGTAACCACTCTGTTTATCTTTATGTTTTCTCCTAGTTTACCAACAGTTCTGGTAACATAGTCAGCTACAGTCTCCCCACTGCCATTCTGTATTTGTTCACTTCTTAGTTTGTGTTCTGGAATAATTTCTCTCAGGTGCTCAATTTCTCCTCCAAAAGCATTTAGTTTCTGATTCTGTTTGACTATGTTCTTGCGTTTCATCACCGCTGCATCAGCCACTTTGGATACCAAATCCACAAAGAGTTCATTTCTTGCAACAAAGTCTGTTTCACAGTTGACCTGTACAAAGAAGTCACTAAATTCAAACACCTCATTTCAATTGTAACTTTTATATGAGTGTGAGATGAGACATCTCACAGTTTTTTAAAATTCCTTCTCAAGGTTTTACCCTTCAAACACCAATGTCAAGATGCAACTTCCCCTAACAGATCCAAATGCATTTTGTGAGGAGCCATTAACGAGATTTTGTGGCAATGTCAAGACAGCTCGTCATTGTTCCTCATTCAATTATACATCACCTGTTTCTTTACTTGTCATGAGGAGAAATTGGGTGCTGACCATTATTGGGACATAGAGGATTAAAAGAGGTTGCTCCATTTTGCCTAATACATAAGTGATAGGGCAAAAAGTTCTTTTTAAGGGTACACAACAATTATTGTGGTTTGCAAAACAGCAAGAAAAAAAAAATAACTTTAAACCCCACTGAAATCATGTTTAATACCAGTGATTCAAGCTAAGCTTTTTTGTGAGTTGCCTTTTGGTGCCCTTAACCTCTAAAAAGGTCACCAGGGATATTATTTTGGTTCTCATTTTTTAAAAGAAACCGCTGACCATGTTGTATCAAAATGGCTGGTGCTCAAGCGCAAAGCTTGGCAAAAAAAGATATGTTTTTAAAGTCTTAAAAGAGCCGGAAATGACAAAGAAAAAGTGAACACTTTGTGGTCGTAAATTTTTATTATTTTTGAATATCAAAACAAATCAAATGGCCAGGAAATAGGTTGCCAAAACTGGTGACCTTCCTGGCAGTTTTGGTTGCCAATTTTTTTTCTACAAAATGGTTGCAGCTTGGAGTGCTCGATACTGATCTATTTCAACTCTTAAGGTTACCGTATACCTTCGCGGGTGTCCTTCGCAAAAAAAAATATTTGCGCGCTGTCTTAAATGTAACAACCACAAACTATATATCAGTACAAAGCTAATGAAATGCACTATCCGGTAAAAATTATTTCGCTTTGATTTTTTTTAACCATAGAGAGAGTGCGTCCCAAAACCCCAAAACGACCGATGTCTCTTTGAGCGAATTTATCGGGTATGGAATTCGACCTTAGAATGAAAACTACTGCATTATATCAATCACAAGGCATTAATCTTCAAAACCGTGTGAGGCTTTTTCGATATTTCTATTGGTTGCTTCGCAATTTTTCTGTCAATTTTGATGATCAAAAATTAACCGTTACCTTTCACAACAATGGCCATTGCGGGGGATCAATTTTAAAAAACGGAAATCCCTGACACGGTTTTGATGATTGATGCCTTGTGAATGATATAATGCAGTAGTTTTGTTTACACTGTTGAGTTTGATACCCGATAAATTCGCTCAAAGGGACGTCGGTCGTTTCGCGCTTTTAGGTCGCGCTCGCCTTACTATTAAGAACAATTGAAGCGAAACAATTTTTATCGAATAGAGCATTCTATAACCTTGACATTGATATATAATTTGTAGTGGTTGTATTTAAGACAGCGCGGTAATATTTTTTTCGCGAAGGACACCCGCGAAGGTATACCGTAACCTTAAATTAAGGTCACTTACATATTACATACACTGAATGTATGCCCTTCAAATTTGTGTGGTGTTGTCACTAAACATACATTGTAGAATGTGTAACTGTAGACTCTAGGGATGAGGTGCAAGAAGATATTTAACAAATCAAATGTGGTTTAGCATTATCTGTACTCTTATTGACAATGAGTAAGCATCATCACAGTGGTCAAAATGCTGTGGACTCACGAGGTGCAGCCGAGTAAGTCCACAGCATTAAAGAGCTTCACAGAAAATGTTTTTTCAGAGCGTTACCATCATCGTGACACAAAGAAAGAGCAAGCGTTGTCTATAACTTTCTTGCAATCTGATTGGTTTATTCCTCAAAATGAGCGTTTCTGATTGGCTATTGCTTTGCGTGACACATTAATGCGAGCAGCATTGTCTAGACTCTTATTGACGACAACAATTAGCCAATCAGATTGCGAGATAAGTAGCAATTGTGGTAAAAAAGTTCCTGGAGGTATTGCCTGTTTCAGAGCCAGTACCTTAGCAGGTGCAGTAACGTCCAGAATTTTTTATACTGTGGGTGACTCATACCATTACTCACAGACGCACAAAACCCAGGGGGCCTCCAAAACATTAGGGCTGCTGAAATACAGCAAGGGTGGCCACAACAACAAGACAACATGTTTGTGTATAGGTAACAATAATGTCATAACAGAATGAGATGTAAAAACCTCCTAACTCCCCTTTATCGCCTTAGATCATCTAATACCAGTTCCCAGACAGTCCTTACAACGTAATGGTTAGTAAAATATATATATTGAAACATTCTGATATATCAGAAAGAAAAACTAACTCTTAGCAGTGCAGCAAAGGAAATGCACATATATATGTTTGTGGTTCAATTTTATACTTGGTTTAAATTTTATTTTCCCTAGTTTGAAACTCATTACCAACATTACCATATCAAAAGACAAAGGAAAATAAAATTTAAACCAAGGAAACAATTGAACCACAACATATACACGTAACCTACAGAGTTCAGTCCAGTCATGTACACCCAATTTCCACTGAATTTTACTTTGTGAGTTGAATGGGTTTGCCACAAATAATTCCTTATAAAAACTGCAAGTGCCATCTGGGGAACTTACACGTAGCTTACCTCAACCATGGCAGCAAAGTTACTGTCTACACTGATACCAATTAACCCTTCAGAAGTAACTCTTCCTTGAAGCTTTGTTGCTTTTTCCCAGCCTTGCTTATCTGCTTCTGCCTCTAGCCATGTGAATGCTTTATCGTAATCATTATTATTGAGCTGCAGACTTTCAAGGCATTTAGCAAAACCAAAACCTGTCTCACTTCTCAACTTGGAAAGCAATGACTTGTCAACTTTTACAGCCCCTTGCTGTGATGTAAATGCTCTCCAGTAGCCTGCCAACCCTAGATTCACAATAAAAGAGATTATATCAGGTATGTCAAGCCGAAATACCTTGTGACAGGAAAATACCTTCCCTCTTTGAATTCCTGAGTTACAACTGAAATCTTGAGATTTTCATATGTAAAAACAAAGACTTTATAAAAAATGTTGTTGACTCAAGGCACTTGAGCTACATTGGAAAAACCGTTTGGTAAATTTATATAAGGAGCGTTTTCAACTGACTGGTTGGCAGTCAGTTGTCAAATAGCTAATAGCTGAACTTGGGATCTTTTCACTCTTAAATTTTTGTCCTAAGGGAATGTCACACAACTCTACCTTATCAAGAATGTGCTGTGAATAGCCCATTTCCGAGTTGCTACATGCCTCAGTTTCATAGCGAGTCCAGGTGCAAGACCATTCAAATGGAAATGAGTTTAATTTGCATAAGAATACTCTATCATTTCCATTTGAATGGTCTTGCACCTGGACTCGCTATGAAACTGAGGCATGTAGCAACTCGGAAATGGGCTATTAAGATTCTATGTAACATAAATGAACGTCATCATCCAAATCAACACCATAATTGTAGCAATGCGTCCAAAAAAAGAAATGTTTTTTTTAAATTCATATATATATAAGCTGAACTTTCCTTTGTTGCTACCATTAGCTGATGATGATTAACATAACTTATGTTTTCCAGTTCAACCAATAACAAAGTCTTGGCCTTTGCGGTAGAATTTTTCTTCTATTATTGGTTAGATAGTGGTACTACAAAAAGGTCAAATATACCATTATTATACCCTTATAATAAATATAATCTGTACAGACGTACAGACAAAGAATTTCACCCTTCAGCTTTGCAGCTGAGCAAATTGGAATACGTTTTACAGGGTTGACTACCCTATAAATTAAAGGATCGTACTTAGGATAACGTACCATTTTTACTGAATCGGGCTCCAAAAATCACTCGGATTCCACGTAAACTTACTAATCCGACCCTTGAGAGCGTCGCCATCTTTGACATGACCGATAGGGACTGAGTACATGTACATAATCAACACCGTCTCTCTCCCCTCCCTTACTAAACTTCATATTTTGTTCTCACCATTATGAGGCTACAGCGGCGGCTACAGCTTATAAACATTGAGAACATGGAAACAACAATGGAGTTTGCACGGCTTCTGGTAACTTGTTGATTAGTGTGATTTTCTACGTTGTTGATTTCTTCTTCTATTAATTCTGCTTTATGTTGTAGACAAAACCACCGCCTCATTTGCAAGGAAAATTGTCTTTTCACAAACCTTCAAAGTTCGGGGGAAGTCGCTCGCGACAAGGTTTCTTCGTAGTGAGTGAAGTGTTTTTACTTTTTCAACTTCCGGTTCTATGTTTATCCTGTTGAAAAATGTTCTTATAGAATCGTATATGTCTTACATATTACTAGTCGATTCTACGATACTATAACCTATGGGTCATCAAATAATTGCAATACGTGCTGGAGTAGCTCATAACGGAAATGAACTTTGGAAAATGAAATTAAAATTGTCCTATGTACATGTGAAATTGAGTGTCGTTTATTTAGCACAAAAATCAATGTTGCATTTATTAATTTAAAGCTCCATATCCCGCAGGTGCTTAACACTATTATGCGTCAATACCGCAGTGAAAACGCTTTTGAGAAAGGACAGACACCAGTGTTTGAAATAAATCTTGATGAGGTAGGAGTACGTAAAGAGCTTTAACTGTCAAAATGATCAGCTTGCCCAGAGGTTGGGAAGAGGGTTATAGTCTTGCACAAGAGCTGTATGGGGGAAAGTAGTAAATGCAGAGCACTGCGTTCTTTGGATAGTGTCGTGGGGCCGGGGATTACTGTTTATACTAATTTGATTTGAATGTCCTCTATGGGTGCGTTCCTTTCGTACGATCCGGATTCGGATTTGTTACTCAAGATCACATGGATCATGAAGCGTTAAAAGAACCAATTATTATTTGGATGGGCCGTCATCTTAGTGGGTCTTGGATGACAAATCCAGATCTGGATCATACCACGGGGATACACTCTATATTCCCGACCAAAATATGATTTGAATTCCGATACCCCATTGACAGACTTAACCCCAAATGCCATACCTATTTTAAATTGGCACGAACGGTGACCCCACTTCCCATCATATCCAAAAATTAGATTTCCAGGCTTCTTGACTTGAAATCTGACATACGAACCAGGCGCGGATCCAGGGGAGGTGAAATGGGTGAATTTTCACCCCCACCCCCCCTTCCTTTTTCTGAGCCCCCTTCTTTCTTTTTTTTTCTTATCCCTCAAATATTGAAATAATATTTGATTTCTCTGATTGAGATGGAGAATGTGCATAAGCGATGACCAGTTCTACCAATTAATTTATTCATTTTGAACCCACAAACACACTGTCCAGCATGTAATCCGAAAACAACCAGGCTTTGGTTCTATTACATTATTACAAAAATTCAGCCCCCATTTCAAAATCCTGGATCCGCGCCTGTGAACACTTCCACACAGTGCCAAAATCTATACATAAAGTTTTAATCAGTATAAAATACACATTGGCATATGTTATTTGTGGACCACTCATTGTATTTGTTAACCTTTTGAATACAAAGAAGAATTAAGAAAATGAGATAAGTTAGAAGGACATTGCCTTAAGCTTGCATTTGAAATAATTATTTTATAGATTTGGAAATACACATCTCCATGAATTATATATATAGTTGTCTCACAAAGGGTTGGTCAAATGTCTACCTGTTGATGTATGTAATTATAATAATAATTGTTATAATATAGTTTTACATAACATATAACAATTATAGTAATTATTATTAATATGTCTGAAGATGTCTGTGTTTGTTTACAGGTTTGTGGTATAGCTGATACCATGCTATCAGGGAAATACAAAAACTGTAGCTTTACATTGACAGTGAATGATGCTGCATCAACTGAACTTGTGTTCTCAGCTGAGGTCTGATGATAAAACTCACTCTTCAGAATAGCATTTTACTCATATGACTCACTGACTTTGTTATGGCCTTAATTATAAACATTGAGAGGCCTTATTTTGCAGGGAATGTGTTACATCCAGCCTGTTATGTAACTGTTGCCACTTGCTTTTATTTACACCATTGTAATTTAAACTTTTAAACTTAATTCAGTTGCTTATATTAGCCTGTACCTTTGATACATGCAGCTATCGTAAATAGTTTTAAGTTTTTAACGGTTATCTGAGGAAGGCTGAACAGCCAAAACATTATTAAACTGAGTTGGAACAGTAAGAAGTTCACCCCACTGTTTTCATTTAGTATTTATATATACACATACATTACTGCTGCTGTATCTATGATCATTGCAGTTACATAAAAGGAAGGGAACATGCTATGTCTGTGAGAGTATGAACCATGGAAACATGATATTCGTTCAGTTTTTTTCTGCTACAGGTAGTTGTTCATGTCAGCAAATTGTTTCTTATTACTCTTAAATCCCTTAAATCATAGTTAATCGATTAACTATGCTTAAATAGAAAGATTCTTTTTGAGGGAACCATTTCACCTTTGAAATGGAGGTGGGTTCCTGCAAGCTGCATGGCTTGGAACATAAAGAAGGTACAAAACAACACAAAAATCTTATCAACATGGGAAATTTGGAGAAAATAATCAAGCTTAACACACTGGTATGGTGGAAAAATTCTTGCCCAGACCTAGGCTAAATCACCTAAGCCCCAACCCCCCCTCCCTTAAAATCTGAAGATGAGGTGAACTCCCTTTAACTTATAGACAAAAGAAGAAATGCGAAGGTGGGTGAATGGTTTAAAATATGTCAAGGAGTTTTGGATGCAACACAGAAAGAGATTGGAATTCCAGAAAATGCAAGAACATCAACAGCAGCTAGGGACAACAGATGTTGCTACACCATCCCTGGTCATCAGTGCGCAACCCCTGGTAAATGCATCTTTTCCTAATTGAAGCTTCCAAAAACAAAACTATATACAGTGTATGTGAGTATTTGGTTGTTAAATCAAAACATTGTACATATGAGCTGAAATTTTTCTGTGCCACTTGTTGGGGATCTCTGCCCTGTATTTGCTTTTTGTTTTGGATACTCTTCTATTGAGAAATAGGGTATGCAAAAACAATAATTTTCCAGATGTAAGCTGGCTGCAGCTGTTTGTCAATTAGATAAGCCTGTCGGAGTAGTAGGTTGCTAAAATGGAAAAATAAATACAAGGCACTACTCTCCTATTTAATCATTAACTCCATATCAAAAATCTGCTGGTTCTGATGCCTTCAGTCCAAATCATCAGATACTTAATAGTTTTGCTTTGGAGTCTTCAATTTTTATCATGTTCTTAATCCATTTTTAATTTTATTTCTTAATGTCTTATTCCCTGTTGCTGTTTTTTGTTCCAAATAACCCAGGAAATCCTCAAAGAAAAAAAAGGAATGAATTGAAAGGTTATTTGTAAGCAAGGATTAGAACTCTTAACTTTCATGAGGACATAGTTGACCCTTAATGTCCCAACATCAACAATAATTCATTTTGTCCTAACTGTTCTCATATAATTATTTGTTATGGTACCAGTGAAGAGAATTTGTTTACACATCAATACAACTCTTCTTTGGTGATCATTTTCGGTATTCTCATAACCTGAATGGTTGATGAATAGTGAATATTGTAATGAGAAATTGGATGCTGGTCACTACTGGGACTTGAAGGGTCAAAGAAAAAGCTTAATAAATTTCTTTGCAGGAAAAGAACATGAGTGAAGGGTCAAGTCCTACTGAAGGATGGTGAGATTGTGTTACTGACCATTGTTATTAACCCATAAGTTTAATTGTATGAATTATCTGATGCTTCAATAAACGTTACCTAGAATCCCATAAGCTGGCGACCCATAGCCCAAAAACTGCATGGCAAATGTCCCATGTGGGAGACAGGCGAACCAGCAATTAACGGCGGATCATTTAGCTCTATGCATAGACATTATCAAAACATGCAGTATACCTGTGTTAGGCATGATATCCGCAAATCTGAGTAAGTATCTGAGTATGTGCTGGAAGCAAATCATCTTAAATTTCTACAGCCTAATATACCGTAGGTTAAAGATTTGATTTTTTAACTAATCATGGAGACTTGTATAAACGAATCGTTAGATTTCAGCATTAAGGGCAAAATACTTGGGACATTATTCTGGTAAATTTTTAACACAGGCTCGTACTGTGACCCACTTCAGGCTTTCGCCCCAATTTTAGGAAAGGTATCGTCGTAATCGTATTCCAAAGCAAGGCTAGCAAGGGCATAACCAGAAATGAAGTTATGACTGTGACAATGTGACAAAGGGGTATGGGGTGTTTATGATGAGTACATTTAGGGTGTGTCCCTTTCGGTGAATCCAAAAACGAATTTTCGATCTTAAAACGGATTTTGCGTTCCTTTCGCTAAATCCAAATCCGGATTTTTGATCTGGTAAATGCTATTTCAAAACGGATTCACTTAATTTGAAATCCTGTCAGGAATCCAAATCCAGATTAAGAGATTCTTGATTCGAAATTAGTCAATCGATCCAGCGGTATTTCCTTGGCGCCTTGATAGTTGGGCTGGTTTGTACTTCGAAAACATAAATGTAAGCAAACATTTGGCAGAAGCCGACTATAAAATAGAGCTCCGGACCCGTATTAAAAGTTATTGGGACCTTCAAGAAACAGGCCCCAGGCCAGATTTACCTCTGCAAAAAACAATTTTGAGGTACATGTAACCAGAAAAGGATTGTTATCGCTTGACACTTTACCCATATTATCTTTCGTAGGCAATCTCTCACCTCTGTTCGTGTCACCACGTGGAATGGTGTATACCACAGGCTCCTTCTTCCTCATGTATTTGCCAAAGAAGATCTACTTTCTGTAGCAACAAGAAATTCACCTAGTGCGAAATGTTACAGCTGCCCAACATGTGAACTTCAGCAGACATCAATTCAAGTGTGGACCGTGAATGACAAAGGACAGGGTAACGAAATGACGCCATACTTATATCTGATTGGTTCTCAGCAGTCTATATTATTGTTATTTATTTTGTTATGTGGTTAGTTCGGCGAGTGAACAAGTTGAGGCAAATCCTGAGTTCTGATTGGCTACTTAAGAGAAGGGCACTCATTTAAGAGAACTGCGAGTTAGGTATTGGGAATGCTGTAATTATTCACTGAAATCAAGGTGAATAGTGGCAGAATATCTAAGGCCACTATTCAGCGACGTTTAAGAGGTAAATTGTTCCAGTATAAAACCAATGAAGTATTCTCAGTGAGACGGCGACAGTTTAATTCAAAACCAGACCGCGTCACATGAGCAAACCTCACTTGGACAAGGCTTTTCAGGGCTGTCAAACCTCCCGGATAATCCGGGAGACTCCAGGTTTTGGACCGTATCTCCCGGTCTCCAGATTAGTCTCAAATCTCCGGGATAATCGCCGAAGTTTGCCCTTTTTTGTGAGACACGACTTTCACAACAATGACATTTTAGATATTTTGAGTTGTTTGACTATTTTACTGTTGACGTGGATAACAAAACGTTTCCTCGTAAATTCCAACAAACTATCATTGTTGCAAGCGTTGCCACTGTAATATAAGCAATAATGCGATTTGTCGGAAATAAACCAATCATATCAAATGTAATGACATTAATTGATCATCGCAGTTGTGTACACAACTTAAGCAGCTGTGGAATTTTAAGCCTGAAAAAAAAAAAACTCATGCCTGAACGGGATTCGAACCCATGACCTCTGCGATACCGGAGCAGTGCTCTACCAACTGAGCTATCAAGCCAACTGGGAGCTGGTCATATTGTGAGTTCGTAACATACCCGTAGATGGAGAAGAGTGATGCAAATGAATATATGAAAGACCATATATTTGAACTGCGGAGTAATATGTAATGACATTAATTGACCATCGCAGTTATGTACACAACTTAAGCAGCTGTGAAATTTTAAGCCTGAAAAAAAAAACTCAGGCTTGAACGGGATTCGAACCCATGACCTCTGCGATACCGGAGCAGTGCTCTACCAACTGAGCTATCAAGCCAACTGGGAGCTGGTCATATTGTGAGTTCGTAACATACCCGTAGATGGAGAAGAAGGATATGAATGATGAATCATATCAATTGTTACAATGCTATTGATGACGTTATCTCGTTATGACGTCATCTCTCATCCCTTCCCTATCAATTCTCAATATTTGATAACTTGGGGGCGGGGGGGTTTTGACGGCCCTGCTTTCCCAGAATTCCTGGAACTATTCACCTTTAATAGTTTTGAACAATTCCGACATCGTGAACCAAAAAGATTGCTCAAAATGCCAAGGTTGCTAAGTTGATACCGTGTATATACTAAAATGGTTTGCTTTGGTGTTGATGCCTTCATCTCCAGTTCTTTTCAATAACAACTAATTTCTCTCCTGTTGGTCTAGAACAGAGAATTGACACGGAGTCTGGATCATTGGATGTCTCAAAACATGGACGCCATTTCTATCTTTTGGTACATAACTACAAGGTATCAGCGGATTTCATGTTTAATGCCATGCGATCAAACAGGATATAAAACCGAGTTGTGATGTGGTGCCATACTTGTATGTTCGATGCTGCGGTTAGAGGGTCGGTGTGCGATAGTATCTAGCAAGCTGGAACAATGTAAGCGACAAGTACTCAGATTCCGTGCATTTTGTGATTAAGGGCACGAATGATGTTTCGAAAGTTCTCAAAATTGGGCGAGCCGCTTCGGCATTTATCATAAAAACACGTTCAAAACTCTACGCGCGTGAAACAAAGAAAGCCAGTTATGTGTTCCTCCGATTGATCATGCGGAGCAACCAATCCCAGCGCGTATAATATCCAGTACTTGGTGCAATCTTTTTGTTTCTTGTCTTGGGGTTCACAGAACTTGTAGGCAATCCGTTGTGGTTTATACCTACAAATTTTGAGGCGAACTAACCTGCGCAGCTGGCGAGACGGGCATATAGAAATCTACCGACATTACCCTACACTTTATTTCTCCTAACTTCCTTCATTTCTCTCCAAAAAAGTTGCTTTGCAGGTCTTTACTGAAAGAGAGAGATCTGTTGTGATATTGCGACGCCACGTTTCGTAATTGTGTTTATGTCACGGGGTACAGTTTTCCACCATGCACCATTTTGGTTTTTGTGTGGCTTACACGAAGTATGTAGCCACATTATGACACGATCGGATTTATTTGTCTTCGAGAGTCGAGCGCCTCTCACGTGGTCTAGTAAGCCACACATGTACGCATTGCGGACCTATTTTTCATTCTTGGTCTCATTTTTGTACTACTTAGTTTGAAGACTCTTAAGCGTTTGGATCTTCTTCCTGGGTGTTCGTACTTACGCGGTATAAAAAAGATCCTCGTAATAAGATGCTTTTCTCCATCTTACTTATTGGTAATCTGTCAGTACGACTATTTAACAATTAGATACGAGTCAATAGCCCTTGAGTGCGAAGGGTCTAATTGTTTTAGTATCACCCAACTAGTTGGATAGAAAAGCCAATAATAAAGTTAGCAAATGCCAGTTAAAGAAATATTTATTTAGGAATAAAACGAAAGAAAGCGCCACGAATTTCGCTACTCGAGGACTATTACTAATAGTCCTCTAGTTGCGCTGCCAATCAGATTGCGGCATTTGCATTAGTCCACTAGTTGGGTGATACTAAAAGTATATAGTTATGAAGGAGTCATTTCTTAATTCTGCTTTATTTATCTGCAGTTGTTGATTATTCACTTCGAAGACAGCACATTCCAGGTTCTTCCATGTTTAGTTTCCATAAAGGCTAAGGAGGTATTTTGTAGCTTTAATAGTGTTATTTTGATACCACGTAGTACCATAATTCAGTCATGAGAGGTGCCAAACCATTACGTCAAACCATACCACCTCTCATGTTTGAATATCCTTGGTGGAACCTTAATGTTATAGTAGAACGTGCCCTTTGCCGGCCGTGGACGAGAGTAATTTACCCGGAGATCGACGAACCCGTCGATTTCCAGTAAAGGTCAAAGAAACGTAGCCGAATTGTTAAAAGGCCGATTTGCAGTTAGCTTGAGTTAAGTGAACATTGATACTCGTCAGTGCTGGACTAGCGCTAGTCGACATTCGAACCCCCCCTGTATACATAATATAAGACGATTCTAATTTCACTATGGAAATCGGTAGAACCCTTCCTCTGTGAAAAGTTCTACACTTGCAAAATCATATTGGAACTGAAGCCAATCTCCTTCAGCCTTGAAACTCACGTGACAACAAACTTTATTACACACCTTCCTGATAAGTGCAGCGCTTGGTCGTGGAATTAATAAGCTAAAGATTGAAAACCACATGTTTATAACTCGTTGCTCAGTATATAAGAAAAAAGAAGTTACGGATAAGCTATGAAAAAGACTGAAAGATCTGATTTTCTAAAAATGTAGTTTTGATAGTTAAACCCCTCTCTCCATTTCCAGCTTTCTGTTTAATGAATGGTCTAAACAACTACAACAAAGCATTAACTTTATTTGCACCAAACATCAAATACATATTGTTACAAAAACGTACATAAGGTAATATTATAGAGAGAGTACAGGCCATCCATAACAGCCATAGAAGGCTAGAAAGAACTTGCCACAAATGCATACACATCTACACAAAACACACCACAGGGAAATGCATAATTCCGTCAGTCCGTTGTTTTTCAGCCTTGTGCGGACTAACATTGACATGCATCTTTCCAGCGAATTGTCTGACAAATCTCCCAACGTTGCGTTGCCAAGGAGCTTATCGTCATCATTTGACCTTGCGATGGCTTAGCGAAATAACTTTGTTTCGATTGATGCGTTCTTTTTTCTCTCATTTATTTTACAGGTTCCTTATCTACCGGTTTTGGCCAACAAACTTTCTTCTCTAGGTCATGATAACATCGGACTGTTTCTTGTGAATGAGATGGGAACTTGTAAGTAAAGGTTGCTTCTCCTCCCCCCACCCCTCCCCCCACCTTCTCTGACACACCTAAACAATTATTTTCCTGTTTTGTGCCAATATATTTTTTCTAGTGGTACTCTTAAGATTAATTGAAATTCTCATGTGAGTTCCCATGTTTCCTTTATATTACTAGCTATTCCGTTTGCTTCTGATGACCAACCACTCAGGCATTTATATCAAGGTATTTTTCGAATTCTACATTTCTACAGACAGACTGATCCTATCGTAAGATAGTGGCTTTTATCCCCCAGCGTGATTCTACCTTGACCCGCAGTAACATCCCATACAAACCCGTCATTGTTTATCGTTCTTGTTTACGTTTTGAAGGAAAGTTGACCCTGCGCAGCAAAGCTCTTAATGTCCACGTTCCAGTAGCATCAGGCGGAAACAATTTACAGACATTTTACAGAGACCGGGTAGGTGTGGTTTACATGCGTAGTTAGGTACTTTCACGAAACTTTCCTGCACTCGCTGAACCATTTCCTCCGCAATAGTAATTCATAGTTTACTTAAATTCCTAATAGTAATCAGCATTCAATTTCTGCTAGTGATATTGAGACACAACTATGATTCAAGACTGATAACAATAAAGGAAGACAATGATCACCAGTTATAAACTGTGTTAGTATATATAATCGCATGCACCCGAGAGCAATTAAGGATTAATTTTACACGTATTTTCAAATTTAATCACAAAATTTGAAACTTTGAAAATACAAGTGAAATGAATCCTCAATTTCACGATGGTGCATTGCTATTACTTCACATCAAGGGCAGCCCGTTCAATACCGCGAAAAATGACAATCAAATGAACTGACCAAATGATTCAATGAACATTTTATTCTTAAAATTACAGCAAACGCGGTTACAAATCATTGCTACAAACGAAATTTTAACAATGACGCTTCGTTACTAAGCAACTCTTAACCAATCAGGATCGAGTAATCATGTGCTCTTGATTACCATAAGCGCCCTACAATATGCATATTGTAGGCCTTCTAAATGCCACCAGGAAAAACTGGAAAACCCGACACTATAGCGTAGTACCAGCTCGTCCCGGGGGTGGAAAAAATGGGTTTTATGAAGCATTAACTTGGGTCACAAGGAACAACAAGTCACCCCTATTTACAGCAATGCCTGCCCAACTTTGTTTAAATGGTATGGCATAGGTTTCAGTTGGTGTTAACGCCACAACTCTTCAAACTGTTTGATTTGATTTCTCGTTTTCGCAGCTTAAGAAGCTCCAGCACCAAAGAGATTGTCAAAAGGCGTTTAAAAAGGCTGAAAAACAACAGTGCCAAAGGCCTAATATTTTGGTTACATCCCGCACATGTATCTGCCATGAAAATTGTAACGTGACCAATGTTGATCCCACCGAATCTGTTGAGCAGACTAGTACCAATGAAGATACCGAGTCAACGAGGTACGTGGTAGTTTCAAAGAGATCCTCTGGTAGCTATGATGATATGGAAAGTAGCAAAGATGACATCCAGTCCCCCCAAGAACCCAATTTGCCTGTATGTAAAAACACTGAGAGTAGTTGTGATGAGGGTAGTATAGACGACGCAGCACTTCATGGGTGGTTTCTAGTTAACTCTAGGACTTTGGTCAAAACTGGTGAAGGATCCCTCGATAACACTTTAAGCGGAGAGGATGAAGACGATAGAGCTGGTGAAGCTCAACCGTCGCACTCTACAGGTTTGCTGAAGGCAGAAATCAAGATTGATAATGGCATAGATATACCATGTTTCACTGAGGGAGAAATTCATGGCTGGACGCTGGTTAATCGGGGAGGATCCATCGAAGCTAAAGAAGGGTCGAAAGATGTAGGTGTGCATCGTAGCCCACTTAAAGCTACACGACTTAATCAATTGGACAACAGTGTCGATTACGGAAACAACCGTGGCGGTGACAATCTTAGCAACCAAGACTCAGTTATAGTGAGCTCCGGTAATTTGGTCGAAGCTGGTGAGGAATTGAGTAGTGTTCCCCAATACTCACAAGACAGCTTAGAATTCGAAGGTGAGATACAAAGTCAACCCAACAAGTCAACCTATCTGAGTACTGTTGGTGGTGCAGGGGCAATCCCAAACTTCAAGCTCGAGAAGAATGTTCCTCAAGATATAAGTTCTCAAGGATCTCTCGAGCCCTGTACAATTTGTGAGACTGTGCCATCCAAAAACGATTCCTTTAAAGGAAGGCATAGTCTTTCAGAGGAAGGTGGAACTGCTCCGGAAGAAAAAGTTGGCATATCTATATCTAACTCTAGTTTTGGCCAGCTTAATGATTTCAACACTTCTGGCTCAATTCACGGGTCTGACGTCGCAGCATGTAAGGGGATAGTACACTATTTGGCAGATTCAGGCTGCGCATCGTGTCTTATGGAAGAAACAACCAATGGCCACTCTACTTCCCAAAACGACATTATTAGTCATTGTGGTGACGCGGCGCGTGCTCTGAAGAGTGAAGGTGCATTTGAAGTTGATAACAGCAAGGAGAGAAAGAATTTCAACGATGCAACACAAATTGATGGATTTTCCAAAGCTGAATCCCTCCAAGGACGTGAAGTAGACGATAGAGAGGTCTACAACGTTTGTTTAGAAACTGCTGGCTCAAACCCAGCAATGGAAGGCGCATCGATCGGAAGCAGCAAGGATTTACTCAATGTGGAGAACAGCGAATGTTTGGAAGGGGGTGAACAACACAGCAGTGAAAGAAATAAATCTATTTTTCCTGAGCAAGTGGAAGAATTCCCAAAAGAAGAAATAAATATAGCTGAATCTTCACAGGGACATGTGAAAGAAAAGCAATGTAAACTTGGTGGTAAAGTAAGAGAGGATCACTGTCGCTCTTGCAAGGAGAGGTCAAGCCTTCAGACACATCAATGTGATTACTATATTGTTGGTTCACCCCGAGTAATGCGGTTAGTCCTTAAACTGTTTCCGGATCGCAATACAGATGAAGAAGAAGTGGGTGGAGCGAGCAAGCTGTCAAGAATATGTCTGTCTGGTTGTCACATACGGTATCAAAGTGGGAAATGGCAAATGGAAGGGCAGGAAGAATCCTTCAGAGGGAGAACCCCTCTTTCCCCTGGGGACAAATTTCAACTGCCAGGAGACTTAGAAATTGTATTTCACGAAGATGAAAAGTGCTGGACTGTCACCAAAACTCCAAATGTCTTGCGTCCGACTGGAGATAAAACGCGTCAGGAATGTGAAGGTGCGCTGCTTTCATCGTTGGATCTTGCAAACCAATATGAAGGCTTGGCGCATCCTAGTATTAGCGCCGCACAACAAATCTGTGATTTTAGAAATCCAAACCGAGACGTTTTGTGCCAAGTTACAGAGCCACCGGGTGGAACCTGCGAAAAAGCTCCCAGAATATATAGTAACGGCCGGAATAGGACCCAGGCATGGGAACCAAGACATAACAATGACAACCCTCATTCTAAGAAGGCCAGTTCAGTAAGGGCGACTAGGAATTTAAAACCCGATCTTTCAAAGCAACTTCTTCGCGAAGCCATTCAAGAGATTTTTCAACATGTAGGATTGGTTACTGAATCACAAGAAGAAACGCTCGATGACGGAAAGCGTGAACGGTTATGTGAAATCATCTGTGGTCCGCTTTGCGCTGCCCTGTCCCACATTTTATCAGCTGGTGTTCGAAAGAGGAGAACTTTCATTCCTGTTAGGTACTCTGTTTGGAACATTGTGGAACAGTTAAGGCAAGTTTCAAATGAAGCTGATAAAATCGTTCAGTGGTTGAATGGAGACAGGTACACTTCTCTCAGCGACTCCCAGAAATTCCAAGCCTTTGTTTGTGAATGTCTCAATATTGGTAGGAACACGTTGTATAAGTGGTTTGATGGCGTCTTGAGCCAAGGACCACGACTTGCGAAGTACTATGATGAGAATAGTGTATTTTTTAAGCTTTCACCTGAACAACTAGAAGAGATCAAGTTAGAATTGTTAAGGGTCAGTTCGCTAACCTTTAGTGTACATTTTGAAAAGTGGATAAGAAAGAACACGTTGTACCCTAACAAGATAGCTTTTGGCTTTGAATAAACGTTTAGACCTAGGCATATCTTGTATTACTGTAATACATTGGTCAATTCATCTTGTGGACGGTGAGATTTTTAATTAAATAGAAAAATACCGATAGCTTTTAGTTTGGTTTGTAAGACACTGGGTGGGATGCAACTTTGAGTTAAACTAAACCTATCTAACCAGCTTCATCTTTATGTAATTTTCAACTAGTGCTGCTTAAGTACTTCAACGGAGAGCGCTGTTGTTGGTTAGTTCTAGGTTACGTGACACTGAAAAAATGTTTTGTCCCTCCAGAGATTTATGGTGTCAGGGAGTAAGAATACTTAAGCACTCGTGACTTCGACTGTAATAACTATTGTAAGACAGACTTGAGTATACCATAATGTACAAATGAATGTGAATATATGAAAATGTAGTAAAGTGTATGTGAACTGTGGAAGAAAGATTTAATAAGTGAAAGATTTGTCGCAGCTATGTGAACAAGTTAAGCAGTTGGAAAGATAACACCTTAAAAACTGTATAATATACATAATGTTCCCTATGCAGTACTTTGCGCTTTCACTTGCTTACATGAAATTTCTTTACGAAAAGAAGTCGATTTGCTTTTGCCTCAACAATTAATTTTTAATTTTCTTAAAATCTCAATGTTGGTATCACTTTTTTGGAAACAAAAGTAATGGTTTCCATTGGGACTGGTCATTTGATGTTTCTAAGCAGCTCGTTTCTTTACCCCAATTTCTTGGCCCTTCAATTTTCCGCTGCTGCAACGCCTGTTCCTTTAAAACCAAACCCATTTTATATGCTTGCACTGAGAAAGACTAGATTTCGTTCGTGTTACTTTCGAGGTTTGCCATCAATACAAAAACAGTTCCGTCCTTATTTTGGAGCTGCTCTGTTGTCGCTTTGTTGAGAAACTGGTTTACAATGCTGTTCAGCTGTGTTTCAGCTGATGTATCCAGTGTCCTGACTGGGTAACCTTTCGCCTTGTACCTCTGCCACCATGCCCTTCCGGCGGGCCTTTTGTCCTTTGGCCAACTGTCAATCACTTGATTCACTTTGCAGTCGAGTTCAATCCTAAAACCCAAGCTGACAGGACAACTAGAAATAATGTGTTTAACAGACGAAAAACGAGAGGTCAAAACGTCACCACAAGAACAGAGCATTTTGTTGTTTTGCGTATGACAGGTTGAAGCAAGGTCATTTCTTTCTTCCATTTGATCAACATTTTGATTAGAGAATGCTTTGAGCTTTAAATGTTTGCCATTTTTCGATATACTAAGTTGCGTCTCTCCGTTGTGTTGTCTTCCATCGCAAGTGGTATTATTTGGAGTATCGTCCTTTTTTCCATCCTCAATCAAGTTCTGATTCTCGTTATCTTGTTTATTTTCGCTGGCCTGCGCCTCTGGTCTCTCACTCTCCCAGTAATTTATAACACTGGTACCTTGTACATACTCAGCGGTACCTAGCAGTTGCAAGCTTTGAGTAGATGTAGGACTATCTGGCAAATCCGTGCAAGTTAACAAGTTCCCTTTTGCTTTCACGTCCAAATCCGATTCTCTCTCGTTGCTTGCCGTTTGATTTTGTCCTTTCCTCTTCGATTCATGATCATGGCTACTTGTATTCGTCGATTCCCCAGTTTTACATAAATCAAAGTTAGACGGAATAGTAGCAGATTTTTTCCAAACCAGAGTCAAAGAATACGTTTCCGAACAGGACACGAGCGTCCATGTTTGGAGAAGACCTTCAGTATTCATTGACTGTATAAGACTTGTTAGAACAGCTGGCAACTTACAGCCTTCCATTGTTTGTCTTTACTTGTCAAATGCTATACAGTACTCAATATTTATCTTCACTTCGCCGAAGTCAAAAGAAGCTGACTGAAGCGCACTGAATGATTCTGATTATTTCAGATTCAGCGTTGAATTTGAATACAAGAAAGTTTTGCAAATAAAGCAATAATTGTAACCATAGCGATATTGGTGACAAACAAACACTGGGATGCAGCTGAACTTAACAGAAAGGAACCCTTAATCGGAAACACCGCAAGAACCAGAACCAATCAAGCATGAATAAGTTCTCAAGCAAACGATATTCGCGGTATAACGTTCCTTATACAAAGCTTATAAAAGCTAGCTGAGGAACGGAATAATTTGAAACGAAAACACAAACATTAAACCTCAAAAAATAAGACCATGTCGCAGTTTATGTTTATTGACCCTCCATGGTCAAATCTCCAGCCACAATAGGTGGTCTTATCTTTCTAGGCCACGCGTTGTGATCATTCGTTCTAGAGCTACTTAACAGTTCTTTCAGGTTGTATCATTTTTTTTTTACAGAATTTGCAAAGGACGTCGGGTATTGCCTTCAACTTTTGTCTTGTTAGGATTTAATAGAAAAAAGTGCATTTTCCATTTTTCCCGGGCTGCATTTTTCAAAGAAAGTACAGAACTCTGAAATTCAATTTATGCGTTCTTCAAGGCAGCGCATTATTTGCTATGATTGAAGCAATCCCTCTTTTCCTTCAGCTATTTGCTTCAGTTCTCTTCCAAGCTGAAATTCGTTCCTTCATCTCGCATCGCTCTTTCACGTACGTCTTTAGTTTGGGGTAACGGTTAACGAATACAGGTCAGACCACCCCTGAGAGTTCCGAGAATAAACCCATTGACTTCCCTCGGATCTCGCCTCCTGAATACGTTCGTTTTAACAACGAGCTTGTTAACGATACACACTAAACTACAGGAGAAACTGGGATTGGATTTTCTCTGTTCTGGTACATACGCGTCACTGACCAAGTGTGAGGTCAAGATGGCTGCATAATGGCCGAGCTCTTTCTTTGCGTTTTTATTTACCTCGATGTAGGAATGAAAACGCATACAAGGACGAGGTCAATATTCAGCCACCTTTACCAAACAAGCTTGATCAATAAAGGATTTATTATGTGGTCATTTTTTTTGTTCTGGTTCGCAAGCAGTCAAGATAGTCCCATCTCGCCCGCTCGGGTCACGGGGCTAGACGGATCACACTCGGTTCACGCCCGGGTCACGGGGCACGACGAGGCGAATCCTGAGTTCTGGTTGTCTTCGCCTCGTTTTGCCCCGCGACCCGAGCGTGACCCGTCTTGTCCCGTGACCCGAGCGTGACCCGTCTTGCCTCGTGACCCAAGCGTGACCCGTCTTTCCCCGTGACCCGAGCGGGCGAAGCCATCGTCGCGAAAACCATGCGGCTATATAACAATACAGGTTCATCACCCGATGGAAGGCTGCTATTCGGTGACTCACATATAGAAGAGAAATCCAAACGAAATGGCAACAAAATGTGCCATTCCTGATGGATTTGCCTTGAATTTAAGACACTAATTAAATGCATTGGTCTTCATAAAAGCCATCACGAAGTGTTCTTAAGCCAGTTTCTCGAATGTCCAGATAGCTTTACGAGACCTGGAGCTAAATTCATTTTAGATCGGATTCTACCGAATATTTCTGTAGTTCTTCGCATACTAACCAACCGAACCTGCAAGAAAACCCATACAATTGTATTATTGCTTAACCTTGAAGACTAACGGAATTAGACTCCCCGTTGAAAATATTGCGATCATGAAAAAGAGTAAAAAGTTGAAACTGAGCACAGAAAATTCAAAATAAATTTTTGCTCGTATATTATTAACAAGTAATCAAATGATTTCGAGTGCAATTTTGTATAAATAAGCACTCATAAATTTTTCAGAGACAACAAATGCACGCGCCCTAAAGGCAATTTTTCTTGTCTTTCGCATGTTACACAAAAAGAAATAATTACCATGACATACTCCATGAGAACCCCATTTTACCAACGCACATCTTTTTAGCGCTTTTTTTCCAAAAGGAAAAAGAAGTTATTTACAAGAAGAAAATTTTAAACTATTCCTGAGACCACTAGTTTTCAAAAATTTTTTAGTGATTTTCAGGAACCGTGGTGGAAAATGTTACATGTAATCACCTTTAAATTTGGGTTCAAAACTTCGTAATCTTAGATGTAGTTTAAGATGTACGCTTCTAACTAATTAAGTGTAAGATAAGCAAGTTATGGCATTAACACTGAGAAAACAGGCGCCAACCAAACTGGGAAAAACACTCATGAAAAAAGCGAAAATGCTTGAAATACGCTATCAGCTTAAAAGAGAGATCGTTTTTGCTCCAATTATGTCTGTTTGCAACGAAAAACAAGCTAAAATTGGTGTTTGAGGGGCCAAAATTGTACTGGAGCTTTTTTCTGTTGTAAGAAAATAGTGACACTTTCAGACGGTTTCAAGGAACTTTACTGACAGCTTTCCTGCTGCACCGCTAATGGATAAGAAAAAGAGAAGTGGCCCCAACGAGAAACGTCTATACGACGCGACGAAACTTAAGGAAATTAGACTTATAAATATTTTTATTTATTGCGTTCTTTTGTTTTAGGAAAAACAATGCACAGACTCTTTTAGGAAAATTACATAATTAAGACTTGTTAATTAGCAAATAAATGTTCAAATAATATTCGCACCCTTAATAGAGCTTTTTTCTGTTTAAGATAATAATGATTCTTTCAGATGGTTTCAAGGAACTTTACTAACAGCTTTCCCGCTGCGCCGACTCTTTTAGGATACTTTAGATACTTAAGACTTGTTAATTAGCAAATAAATGTTCAAATACTATTCATGCTCTTAATAGGAGTTCCTTGTGATAAGAAAGTTCGTTCTCGCTGATGGAAGAATAACATGTTTTCTTTGCAATGAAAAAGACAAACTTTTTTGTGGAAAACTTGGCGATCCCTCTGAAAGAACGAAGAGTTCTGTTAATGAAGGGTTTTCTGTTAAATTTGTTATTATGTCAGCAAAGCCATTCTGTCGCCCAAACGAAATACCGATAATTTGAAGAGATAGGAGATACAATCAACTTTTTACCAAAACACAGGCGCCGCAACTGTGCTAATATTATCATTTATTTGCTTGAGGAGGCGATATGGGCGAATTGTCGCCTTCATGTATTGTCCTGTGTAACCGGTTGATATGATTATTTTATTTAAACATTTTTATCTCGCGTATTTGTCAATGGAAATAGAAATTGTGTGCTCATAATCTTATTTCGATAGAGAGTATTTTGACCAAGTGGACACAGAGAAATTACCATGGAAATAAAAATCGTCTTCACTGCCCTCATATTTCTCCGCATTCCACAGCCAGGTAAATCAACATGTGCAAACACCTAATTTGCTAATTTTAAGAGTTTATTAATTTGTTCATGATGTTAAGGCCGGTTATTTGAGAAAGTTGGATTATGAGTATTCAGTATTATACAAACTACATTCTTTTACAGGAATTACTGCCTCAGAGAAAGATCGTATCTTAACACACATAAAAATATGATAATTTTGAATGTGTCAATACGATAATTTTACGCAGTCTCGCAGTCTTCATGTTTTAGACAGTGACAGCAGTCAGAGCGATCACAGCTAAGAGTAGAAACTTACTTTTCTTGAAGTATTTAAGTTAAAAGTTAACATTAAAAAAGTTGACATTTCTCATTATTGATTAGTTTTATTGGCTTTGTACAACAACTATTTTATAGTATTTTTTTCTGTTGTTGCATTCGATTGATCATAGTCGCGAAGAGCTCTTTTTTATCTTGCAATAAAGTTTTTATATGCAAATGCCTGGTGTTTGTTGATATAATATACAGAATAATACAAGGACGCTTGGAGATATCAAATTTCCTTTCTCGTGGTCAAATCAACATCCCAAGGGTGAGCACAGCGAACGAGTGAGACTTCAAAATACTCCAAGAGAAATTTCATATCTCCGTGCGCCTATGAGTCAAACTCTATTTATATGCCCAGCAACGATGGAACAAATTTTATCAAAACTTAAGAAGAATTTTAATATCAGTTTCTACATGCATTGCAACTAATGTTTTCCCAGGAATCACTATCATTGTTATATGTTTAAACATTTGGCGAAAACGTGTTTTCCCAATGTTGCGAAACAACTTTCAGCAATAAAGCCTGTACATCGGATTTGGATGTCGCCTATAAATCCGAGAAAAACGTTCTTAACGTACTTAAAATGCCTCTTCCCAAAGCAAGGGCTAACGTTTAACGAGTGGCAGTGAATCTAAGAAGGGGGAGCAAACGAACATCCAAACCGGGATTACACGAAAATGTTGCGGGAAAATATAGAGGTGTCTATATTTTTGTGTTCCTCTTTTCTTTTTTTTTTTCTCGCATGTTGTCAATCTATATATCTGCCGTTGTTCCGCTCACTTCTTTTATCTGTGACGCGAACATTTGACCCTAACTTGGGATACCGCATCATACAAATTCAATTTTTCGGAGGTCGTGGCATTTTGGTCCAACGAGGCGGATTTCGCTTGCCAGAGTTGATCATAAGTTAGAACCATGTCACACTTCGTTTTGGCTTTGTTTCTTGAAAAGATTCATTCTACATAAACAAACAAACGAAACGCGCTCCTTGATCTTCAAAAAGGTTCTTGAAAAAATTCCACTAGTAAAGAAGGTATCAATACCTGAAATGCTTGATACTTTTGGGCAATAATTTGACAGCAGCATTGAAACCCAGATTACAATTATGTGATCGGCTGCCGGTACAGTTCGCTCCTTTGTCTGTGAAATTCAAGATATCATCAAATTTTCTTATCTACTGAATGAAGCTAGATAGATAGACGGACCGAAAGCACTTTTTCTTATTTTATTAATTGTAGAAAATGTCGCCATAAACATACTCATACGTTCTTTATCCTTGAGGTATTTTGATTGAGGTAACAATCTGCTCTGTTTCATAGTTTGGTGCAAGGAGCATCATGTGGACCGAAGATCAAACGATGTAAGGATGTGAAGCAGTTCTTTAGCAATACTTGTATATAGAATTGATGAGATTTTAAAGAATTCAACTTTACCCTTATAACTTCAACAAGAAAACGTGCGTTCAATTGATATGATCTGGATCAATGATTCCACTCCGGACAAGGATTCATCAGTTCTTTAACGCGCCTCTTTAAACACTTGCGTTCTTATCAGCTTAACAACATTGCAGCATTAGAGCCTGTAGCTAGATCACGTGAATACAATAAGTTGTTTTAAGTTAGAGGACGTCAGCTTTGAAAGTTTATTATCTCTATCAGCGACGAGACTTACCTAACTAGCATTTCATTGTACACAACTCTTATCAGTGAAACCATAAAAAAATTTTACAGCTTCAAAGTACCAAATATTTAGAGGAAAAGTTTAAAGCTCGAATTAATGCAAAAACTACATTTGAAGTCGACGCTGGTTTATTATTTCCCAATTATTCGACGAAGTCGAGGTGAATATTCACCGATAACCACTGAGCCTGAGGCAAATAATTGTTTTAGTATAAATACACAGGTAATTATTTAAAAAAAAAAAGAAAAGAAGAAGCATTGTACAACACGAAAAAAATTTATTTCATCAAAAGCATGCGAACAACTGGCAGCCATTTTATTCGTCGAGGTGATTATCGGCCGATAATCCGAGATAGCGAACCAATCAGAGCGCGAGATTTTGTCTAATAACTTGAATATTTATACTAATTATATTTATTCTTTATAAATTGAGCTAAAAGCACTTGTAACACCATCTGAAACCCAGCAATGCTTTTACGCTGTAGTCAGACAGAGCTTGTGGCGCCATAGCTTGGCCATGGTACAACGTGGTGTCTGAAACTGTGTTCTTGCCATCGCTGTGTTCAGTGTCATAGCTTGAGCAAACACGACGGCAACTTCTGATACGGCACTGATTAAAAACGAATTTCCTCCGTCTTTATACCTTGGCGGTTTGTTAGTTTTAATTCCCGAAATATCTCTGCTCTATTGTTCAGAAATTTGGAATAGATATTTATTTATTTGCCTCTTGAATTTCGTGTCCAATTTATCAAGTGAGTTTTACGCTTATTTACACGCGTCGTCTATTCAGGTAGCTTTTTTGGCTAGCCTCTGGAAAAGAACAACGTGAAACAGCTTTTTTTAAGTTAACTTGTTTCACGCTGTACTTTTGCAGAAGATGGCAAAAAAAAAATTTACCCGACCAAATTTTGCAAGTGCAGTTTCATTTGTGCTGTTAATTTGCACTATCTTTGAAAAGTGGTATTATCTGTGAACCGACCTGTGAACCTCTCGTCGTGGTTTACAATTTTTCTTTATAATCGTCCAGGCATGGCTATAGCTCGTCGTTTAATGTTTAAAACTGGAAAGTATAATATAGGAGCAAATAAAATTACTCTATTAGCTAGTTGGGAGCAACAATAAAGTTACCAAAATCCAACATTTCATGTTATTCGTTCACAGTTAAAGAAATAAAAAAAAACATATTACCGAAAACGTTCTAACTAAGTCGTTTTTCTTACTACCACAGGGAAATCCTAAACTTGAGATGACTGCGTCTTATATCCTTGACACCAATCGTGGTATTTTTCATGGGTACGTATAAGCAAACGTTACCATAGAAAGTGTGTGGAAGTTACAGCCGGATTTTACGGAGCCCGCGGCGTCTAAAAAATCCATTTTCTCGCTGTTTCCGGCACTTATCTGTATTAAAAAAACAAGGACAAAATCAAAGGATTGTCTGTAATTTATCATTGGTCTCACACTTTAAAGTTGCCATCCCCAGCCAGCCTTATCAATATAGCCTCTAATGCAAATCACGCTGAAAAGTTAAACATACAACATTGTAAAGGCGAGAGGGAGGGGGAAGCTGGAAAATCACCAAGGCTTTGTGTTGGTATTGCTTTAAAAGGAGAATAGGTGCTTTTTATTCAGAGTGTCCCGACAATCTTGTAACTTCTTGTAGCATGGAACTGTAGATATAAACCTTGTATAAACAAAGTTCCTTGATTCGCTGAGCGTGCGTTCGTGCATGTTTTAGGACTCTCTACGAGTACACATTCTCTGTAAAGCACTCTTCTGAATCACAAGCAGATGCCAAGGGTGTCCACGTGACCTGGATGTTGACGCCATTTCTCAAGTTCAATCGAGTGACGTCATGGTCTGTTACGGGAAATTACCAAGTTCTAGAGAAAGACGACACTGTAATTTTCAAGGTGAGTGAAATGATGATGATAATGATGAACTTTAGTCAACTGTATTTAGCACTACTATACTAATCGGGGACATTTTAAAGCATAAATGAAGTTAAATGAAATCACATTTAATTAAATCAAATCAAATGTTAGTTTTTGTGGAGAGGGGAAAACCGGAGTACCCGGAGAAAAACCTCTCGAACCAGAGTAGAGTACCAACAAACTCAGCCCACAGATGATGCCGGGGCCAGGAATCGAACCCGGGCCACAATGTTGGAAGGCGAGCGCTAACCCTGCCACTGCGCCAAACCTGCTCCCTGAAATGCACTCTTTCTTTGTTTTTTGTACTTCTGTAAAATGATTGTTTGATATACATTCTCAAACTCTTGAATGATGAAAAAGGAAAGACAAAGGAAATCAGGCACCGTGACGTGTTTGGATATCTAATGAAACACGGCTTGTTTTTGCATCGTTCATTTCTCCTTGTATATAATTTCGTTTGAGAAGCTATACAAACATACAAGCTATACCTCGAATTCTCTTCCGGTCTTTGATATGTGATGAAACACTGTAACTCGTACTTGATATATGACGTAACAAGCACTTGCATCCAATGCAATCTTTTTGAAGTTCACTTTGTGTTCGACTTGAGGTCGACGTTTGCGTTGGATAGGAGTAGCTTAGCAACCGGTTGGTGGTTGGGATTTTCTCATCACATTTACAGCCGCATGACACACACTAATTTGATATTTTTCGCCTGAATTGTTTTTTTACCTTCTAGTTAGTCAATCTTCTTTGGAACAGTGAAGCTAATTTCAAGTTTAGCGTCACTTTTGACAGCGAAAAATTACTCCGTTCCGGGAGACACCATGTTGTGACTCCTGTGCAACTACTGTACTATAAAGAATATACCGAAGATCAACAGGGTCACGTGCAAACTAAGGGAACTCCGATCTCGAGCCCGCTCCAAACCATTGCTATCGAGGTAGAAATTCCGGGTGAGTAAAACGCATATAATTCGCAGTCAAAACATTTAAAGTTGATGCATAAAATGAGCTAGGTATAACGGAAAATACTGCAATGGACCAGTTGTCACAATCAGATCCAGAATCAGTTAAGCATCATCATTGACCTTGGTCAAGAGATCATTCCCTCTTTCCCAGACTTGTCGAGGTCAACAAAATCGCAAAAAGGAACGAGGCCAATATTCAGCCATCTTGACCAAGCAAGCTTGCTCAATAAAGGATTTAGTATAAGGATTTAGTAATTTTACAGACCGTATGAGAAATTAAGTACAATCCTAAAACCCTCTGTTAAGGATCTTGTTTTTAGTTGCCAGTGGTCAGAGGTTTACCCATTTTCCCGCCTTTTCTAGTTAACCGCTGTATTACCGAGGGCGTTTTAGTGACCTTAGACTTGTCAGCAGCATTGACCTTGGTCAAGAGATCATTCCCTCTTTCCCAGACTTGTCGAGGTCAACAAAATCGAAAAAAAAGAACGAGGCCAATATTCAGCCATCTTGACCAAGCAAGCTTGCTCAATAAAGGATTTAGTATCTGGCTATTCTGCTTTGTTTTGTTTCGCGAGGCAACACGGAAAATCCTATTCATCTGAACTAAGATTATTTACTGTTATGCACTCTTTGGCGATCGGTTTGAGATATATTTTTAGTCTTTGAAGTTTCATTAGCCACGGTCAACCTTATTAAGTGTTTTCTTAACTGTCCTTTTATTTGCTGACAGTTTGTTCTAAAGTCTTGGAGCAGACGCCATAAATGGTCTATCACTAATCATTTACATGCATTTCAACCGCCTCTTGTGCAATAATAACGCTTTGCAAAAATTTGAATATTTTTCGATGATTTCTGTGAGCAAGAATGTCTGGTTTTTTTTTTCGTTATGTTTTAACACACTGTTGCACCAGTGCTTACACTCATAGATGATTACAGCCAGCCCATCAAGATTGTGAGGATGCCAATTTCTTATCTGTTTTATTCCTTTAGGTTGTTCCTCTGCGCTGGGAATGGCGTCAGGCGATATTAAAGATTATCAACTCACAGCTTCGTCTACTTATTCAGATTTTCAGCCGAATCGGGCGCGACCTAGTAAGCATTACTGCGCTTAAACTCTCACTCTCATGATCTAAGCAGCAATTCTCTTGAGCTAGTGCCATACCTTATTTATCAGTTGAGAGAATTTGGCGTCAAGTCAACTCATATAAACTTCAGGTTGATCGGATACCCAATTCTCACCATTCATTTTCTTGGTATTGTATTGATATTGAAACCAGAAGTTGTATACTGATCACATCTGGGAGTGAGAGGTTTAAATTACTTAAGTGTGTTAAAAACGATTTCCACTTCAGAACAACTATCTTAAAACACTTTATATGCAAAATTGCAGTTACTCATTGATAAAGATCATTCCAGTATGGGAAGAAGGTTGCGTTAGTGGGTTACCACGTGATTTTCGTTGATTAATGTACTGATTGGCTGAACGATTAATTGGTGATTGCCTACTTGTTTCATGATTGTTTGATGAGTACTAGATTGATTGTATGATTTTCTAATTATACAATTGACTAATGTTTTATTGATGATTAGTAATGGTAATAGGACTGAGTGGAGTCCAATTCGGTCTGTAATCATACGAGTGATTAACAAAATCGGACGACCGCGTAGCGGGAGTCCGATTTGTTTAATCACGAGTATGATTGCAGACCGAATTGGACGACACAAAGTCTTATTACCAATTAATCATAACTTTAACAAAATTTGTGATGTGTAAACTTCTTTTTTTTTAATCAAAACACATGAAATTCCAAGATTTCTTATGCCAGAAGTGAAAAAAAAAGCCATTTAAGCGCGCGCTTGATGGCGCGTACTGTCCAATTACTCAGGCATGACGCGTACTGTCCTATTTAACTGTCCTATTAAGGCTGAAATCAGGGCAGTTGATAGCCAATCAGATTTGAGAATTTTGTTATAGTTATGATTAACGGATTAATTGTCTGATTGTTTCATTTAATAATTGATTGATGATTTAATGATTAATTGATAATTAATTGATCGATTGTCTGAATTTTTCATTAAATGATTGGTTCAAGATTGTACGATTAATTGATGATTAATTAACTGATTTGACTGAATGACTGATTGTTTCATCGAATGATCAATTGATGATTACCTGATTAATTGATTGATTGTCGACTGTTTCATTAAATGATTGTTTGATGAATACTTTATTATCTGATTTTTTCATTATGAAACTGATTGATGATTGATTGATGATTAATTGATTGGTTGCTTTCTTTAATTTTAATAGGTCAGGGTAACGATGCATGGTGCTCCTTCATCACCAACGATCAACAATTCATCCAGTTAGATTTTACACGGAATACACGAGTAACACGCATAGTGACTTACCCGAGGAAGCGAAAAAGCCAATGGGTCAAGAGATACATGATACAGTACAGCAGCGATGAAACCGCGTGGTACAACTACACTGAAAACGGTTTCATTAAGGTATTTTATGAAGGACGCCATTGAACTCAAGCTAGAATTAAAATACAAGAATAACTAGACACCGTCATTCTTAGTGGTAAGAGCTTACAATTCACCGTTCAATTTTAATACTTTGCTGTTGCATTACTACAACAAAAAAATTGCCTCACGAATTCCGCGCCACTTCCCCAACCCAATCGGAAACATTTTAAGCCAAGTCAGAAAAACTTTTGAGTCGTGTTGCTCACGCAGGTTATCTCCGCTTGTCCCTTCGAAATGCATTTGCTTGATTTCCGTATCAAGAAATGGTCTATTGTTCCGGCTCAACATCACACGTTAAGCAAAAATGAATAGCCTTTTGTTCTTGGTAACCCTGAGGGACTTCGTCCGAAGCCAAACCAAAATCGTCGCTGTTGTTCGGAAAACTTTCGGCAGAAATATTAAGCTGCACTTGGGGGTGGGCAGCGTAATTTTTTCTCTCGTAAAGTCAGTTCTCACCGGTGTACCCCAAGGCAAATTGACCGCCGCTGTGCGCATCGAGGTGATCACAATTCAAAAACTGAGTCTGATTGGTCCATTGGACCATGGGCATCTGATGGTGCAACATAAGTTCTGTAAGGACAACACCTGTTGTACATGACATGGTTCCTTCATGGAAGCTGATTCGAGCCAAGCTATGGTCTCAGTTGGTACCAACGTTCAATTTTAATTTTGTTCGAGCCTCTACCAGTTAATCAGTAGATAGTGTCAAGCATCTTACAACACCCAAACTTAAAATGTTTTCTACCACTGTTTAGTAAACCGTACAAGTACAATGTAGAGCGAACTTAACTAGATTCATAAGGTTAAGGAGCATGCTATAATTTTAATAGTATAGCTTGAAAAACATTACTCGATTGTGATGCTAGTGCAAAACGTGTAGCACTAGTGCAAATTACAAATCATAATTATCAACAAATAGCCATACGGTTTTCTTGTTCAATTTGTGATTTATTTGCACGAAAAAGTTTTTTAACAAGCTCGAATTGCGAAGCGGCTCGTGCAATTGGGACCGAAACCATTATTGTGATTACCATTACTAATCCCATTATAATTATTCTTAGGGGTTGAAAACGATAACGTTTCAATCTCCCCTGTTGATCTGCAGGAATTCTCAGGGAATTTTGACAAATCCACACCAGTCTCCCACTATCTAGCCAATGAAATCGAGGCTTATAGCCTCCGCATCAGACCGTTGGACTGGGAGAAATTGATATGCATGCGTTTTGAGGTTTATGGCTGCCCCATTAAAGACTCTCCAGGTAAATAAACAAGATCAAAGCAAAGTAACTTCTAATAAATAGCTTATATTAAAGGTTGTATGAGGGACAAAACATAAAATTGAAACTAGGTGTTATAAACAAAAGCTACACTAGTGAAGTATGCTTACCTACGGCAAGGAAAAACTAGTTTCAATTTTTAAAAACGCCACCCGGAACAAAGAGAGGAATTTGAAGTTCTCTATCCATCTACCATTCTCAATTTTTTTTTTTCAGCTGTTGAATTGAGCGTTACTCTCTTCTGACAGCTTTTACTGTTCTCCAGTTTTTGGGAGGGAAAACCGTCTCTCAGTATCCTTAGACTCTGCCATCTTCACTAGAACATGACTGGAACAAGCAAAAATGAATTTAAAAAATTCCAATCTTCCTTTTTCACAAACTCTCCAGGGAGTTCGTACTCTGAAAGAATAGTTCCTGATTATAAAAGGGATGTGAATCATTTTTGATGCCATTCAACAAATTCCTGCTATGTTACAACAATGTAATACTTGGACTCGTGTTTGATAGATCATAATTTTGTTCAAAAAACATCCGCTGCGCTTCTTATTCTCAGCCCTTTCTCTAATTTTTGATATGTGATGAATCACTATCGCGTGTTTGCTGTGTTACGTCGGAGAACTTTGTATATTGTGAATATCGTCGATAAAAACGACTTTAAAACATAACAATAACTAGAAGGGCACTCGGTAGAGCGCATACCTCCGCCCCGCCACATATGTACACCTGATAATACACTCATCTGGATCTGAAATCCGGAGTTTAATCCGGATAAATCCCAAATTTTAATCGATTGATCCTGGGTATATTTGCGACCTTTCCACCAAACTTGGTGCAAATCCGTTGATTAGTTTTTGAGTAAAACGATTAACAGACAGACAAACAAACAAACAAACAGGCGTGAAAACATAACCTCCTTGGCGGAGGTAATAAATCGCTTTATCTAAGGACGCTTACCATTTGCCAGAACTGGCCGGTCAGACCAGTCCATTTGTAAAGAGAATTCCACTATCAATCAGAGCTGTCCAGCCAGATCAGTTTATTTCTGCATAGCAAGTATAGCGACGACAGGTTTTTGGCGAAAACTCTCAAAAGAAGCCTACTTCATTTTCAATTTGACCAGCCCGGCTGGTCAGTTCTGATTTTTGGTAAGCGCCCTAAGTAACAGGGTAGTTAGGTAAGTACGTAAGGTGACAAATGCTGTGCTTACCGCTCTAATGTGTTTCATCATAGTGAACTGTATTTACCCGCTCGGCCTGGAGTCTGGGTACATACCAGACGAAGCTCTTACTCAAAGTGTGAACACAACCAGCACTGTCTCCAATCCAGCGGACATTCGCCTCAACAAAAAGTTTCCCGTCGGGGGATTTCCTAACGGCTGGCAGGCGGCCATAGGGGAACTGGATTATCTTCAGGTAAAGTGTGTAATGATGTAACACGAACCAGACCTTCGTAACGGAACAGTAAATGTTATGAATAAAATTGTAACAACAATGATAACAAATGAACGATTTTTCATACCTGAAAGCAGAGTGTTATGTTCTTGTGAAACTGGTGCTGCGTCGGTGGGGAATTGAAACACAAGAAGTTGGGTAAATCAAACCAATTGATTTTAGCCCTTCGTCGGAGCCAATGCTCCGAAGAAGGGCTAACGCTCGAAACGTCAGCACTCCCTTTTACCTTATGGTGGTATAACGTACTTAATCAATTCGTTTGATTTACCCAATTTCTTGTGTTATGTTCTTGTACCGATTTGCCGAGAGTAATAACGTCACAGCACAAGATGGCTGACCAACTCCCGATGTATTTTAAGTACATGTTTCGTATAACTAACCGCTGACGTTGCTGGCTCACTAACTAACAACGGAATCACGGGTTGTTTACCATTTAGAAAAAAATTCCGGACATTTTGGTTGGGAATTTTTGTTCGAAAAGAACGGTAAGTGTCGTTTACCATTTGGCCAAAATTTCCGTTTTGTCGCGTTTTGCGCTCGACCAAAAGCCAAGAAGCCTGAAACTAGTACGAAACATGAGAAACTTGTAAATGGTAAACGAATTTGGAGTGTCCCAACCGGGAGAACAGGACTATCTTTTCAGAACTCCCGTTTGTCCCGGGAATTTTCCAGTGCGACAAACCGAAAAAACGTTTACCATTTACAACCCAACCGGAATTTCTGGGAATTGGTGGTAACGCAGGTTGTTTACCACAAATTCCCGGAAATTTCGGTCGGGATGTAAATGGTAAACGTTTTTTCGGTTCGTCCCACTGGAAAATTCCCGGGACAAACGGAAATTCTGAAAAGGTAGTCCCGTTTTCCCGGTTAGGACGCCAGAGGAGTTCCGAATGGGGAAAAATGGTAAACGACACGTACCGTTCTTTCCGAACGAAAATTCCGAACCGAAATTTCCGGGAATTTGTGGTAAATGGTAAACAACCACAGGGTAGCTTTTTTGCTTCCATTCTTCATGCATTTTTTCTACACGATATGAGTGGAATTCTCATTGCGGAGAATAATCCAACTACAGTGTAACGAACTCAACCGTGGCCACCTAACGTTTTTCTGCCAATCACAAGACGAGTTAAGAACAAAAGAATCGGAGTTCGTTCCTTTTCGGACCAATAATAATAAGTGTCAAGTTTGACTGGGAATTGATGTGAAAGGAAATGTGAAAGTGGATTGCGACGCTTCCTTCACGGCAAAGTATTGAAATGTAATGCACTGTATTGTGTAGTAAAGATAAGAATAACTTGTTCGAATTGATGTTACAGGTTGTGAAAACTTATCGGCCTCCAACATTGTAGCTGGTCATGATACTCCGTTTTTTCGGCCGTCGCGTCATCATTCTGGCGATCCGTTATTCTTGACCGATCAGTGATCAATTTATTTTATTTAGTCCCTCGTTGCCTCCATTGTCAGGTCTGAATACTGGAATTTAGTCCGTTTCATCTTCAGCATTGTACTCATTCGAAGTATAAACATATTTACGTTAAGTCCGTCGAGTCCTCAACTGACAGCATTTGCAACCTTCGAGTCGTTCCATTAACAAATTTGTCATGTACGGTTTGTCTTCAAAATTTGCACGGAAATATATTTGTGTTCGTCTGTTTCGTCCTCAACATTCACGGCAGCCACTCGGTAAAGATAAATCAAATTTGCTTTGAGTCTGTTTCATCTGCAATCAGGCCGTTGCTTGGTGACGTGAGATTGTCATATGTTATAAAAGAAATGGTAAACGCAGCAGCTGTGGAACCATCTAGTTCAGTGGGTACACTTGGAGGTTTAATACGTACTCAATAAGCTAGCTTCCCTCGTGATTAACAACCTCCCGCGTGCGTCCAAGACTCGATGGCTGCACGCTGCACTTTTATCATTTCTTCATTTAAGCACAGTGGGATCAAAGCGGTGCTGACCTCTCGAGCGTTAGCCCTTCATCAGAGAGAATCGTCCGAAGCGCTAACGCTGGAAAACTCGGTACCACTTAACTCCTACGGAAAAATAACTTACTTTATAACTCGGAAGACTTATATGATCATGTTTAGCTTTTTTGTTATTTTGTAGAGGCTAGCAACAGTTTATAAGTTTAACAGTGCAAATGAAAAGGACCTACATATGAACTTGTTAATAACTTCCCATTCATTTAAGTGTCTTATCAGAAAACCGTTTTACAGTTTAGCAATGCAAATCAAGATAACAAATGAATTTGATGATGTTGTCCAGGCTGTTTTAATAATACTTCTCACCTGAGGACAACATGCAAATTGACTATGATGAGCTTCACTTTTAATTACCCCAGATATGAGTGATTACTTTGTTTTATCAAATCAACTTTATAAAAGGAAGTGTCGCGACACCACATCTTGTATTCGTTGTGCGCAAATTCCATCCAAGAAACCCACCTTCTTCTCTTTGACCTAAGATACGCAATCGAATAGTATTCCCCATACTTTATCAAGAATTAATATTTAATCTTCATTCAATGTACTAAATCCATGCGCGTGATTGGCTAAACTCAATCACGTGATTTTGTGATACGTCACGTCATCACCTAGTAACCGTGCACTAATGAGAATACATCATGCCATCACACAACGGCTGGCATCAAAATGGCAAGTTTTGTATTTCATTGAACTCAAATTGAATATTAAAAGGGTTAGAGACTTGAAATTCGTGGTTTGTTTACAAATACACGCACTTGCTGGCTGTAAAATGAACTCGAAATTGTCAATACTGCACTCAGCTTCGCTTCGTGCAGTATTGACAATTTCTCGTTCATTTTACAGCCAGCGCGTGCGTGTATTTGTAAACAAACCACTCATTTCAGTCTCTAACCCGTAAATACTGATCGCTTCGCTAACTGCCAAGAATGCCATTGTCTTGGCGCGTTGATTTATTACATTACCTTTAGTGTTACTGTTCTATAGCTGTAATGCACGTTTTGGCTAGAAAAGTTGTCAATAAACATATCTATTCTTTTGCGTTTTTAGGTTGATTTTGGTTCGTTAAGAAAGGTCACTCGTCTTGCTACCCAGGGATCTGGAACAAGCAATTTACCGTTCTATGTACAACGTTTTCGATTCAAGTACAGCAACAACAGCATCGACTGGAAAGAATACCAAGAAAGTGGAAAGCCCAAGGTAATGGATAAATGTCGATGCTTCCATGATATCATTCTCTATCTCATTTTTGTCAATGCTCGAAGGGTTTCTGGAATGCACTTGAATTTTATTTGCCACCAACTTTCAAGAAAAACAATAAAACGTCCGTATTTATTCAAATAGGCGCCCAGCCCGAAGATAGAAAAAGTTAACAAGCGCTCAGCTTAAAATTAGCGCCCATCCCGCCCCCACCCCACCCCAGAGAGGGGGTAGTACTGGAGAGTCTGTTATACTGGCCTTGGTGATAATGAGATTGAAATTGACTAATTACTACTAAGAGACTTTAACGAATACTTAGTACTTTACAGAAACTTTCAATGCACAGAAGACACTATTCATCGCTCGCCCACCCAACTACGCGTGCTCTGCAGGCTAGATGCATTGATGCCCGTGATATCCATCACTAACGAACTTAAATCTGACTAAAGAAACTTAAATGTAATTTAATCCCACTCCTTACTGTTACCTCTCAGTTACTACGCGCGCCGTGATCGATCAATTTAGCACCATACTTCACTGTACGGCCCGCTAAATTCAAAAGTTTGTTTTGGTCGCCAAAATGTCTCCAGAGATAAATAAATATCTTACAAGTCCCGTTTTCTCGGTCCGTACTGTAAGTTACGGATCCTCGTTTTTACCACTCGCATTAACTTATAGTACGGACCTCAAACTCGGTTAGTAAGAGGTATTTATTCCCTGGTAGGAAGTACCTACTATACTTCACTGGCTTTCGATCCCGGCCATTAATTGTTTATTGTTTCGTTTTTTATTCCAAACCTCTCTTTGTTGTTTCAGGAGTTAAGTGGTCCAAAGGACACTCACGAGGCAAAATATTCAATCGTGGTGAAATTGTTGGAGCCAATTGTAGCGCGTTACGTACGGTTTATTCCTACCTCTGCTCCCAGCCTAAAGGTCATGCGCGCTGAGCTTTATGGCTGTACCGCTGAACCAATGCCTCCTTATGAAGGTGAGCTACCATTATACCTTGCTGGTGGGGGGGGGGGGGGTGCCTGGAGGCTTAAATTTTAAGAATATTTACCCCTTTGTAACCGAGCAAGCTACGTTAGTCTAGGTATATAACAAAGGATTTTGTTATATACCTAGACTTTCACTCAACAAAACGAGCAAAGTGATTGATTAATTCTTGGTCACGTGCCCCTGCTAAAGTTCAAATATATCCCGACCGGGATACAATTGCGCAGTTGTTGCCCGCGCGCCAATTGTGCCGTCTTTGTTCGTTTGTTTTTGCTATATAATTGTTTACGGGAAAGTTTAAATATATAACAAAGCACTTAATGTATGGTCCCTCGGGAAACTAGTCAGTTTTGTTTCCCCTCGAGTCCTGACTCTCGGGAAAACAAAACTAACTGTTTCCATCGTGACCATACATTAAGTGTATATTATACCAACGTAAGGTAAAAAAGGGTGCTGACGTTTCGAGCGTTATCCCTTCGTCAGAGTGAATGAGAGGATTATGGGTTATGTGCAATTTATATAGAGAGGTTCGGAGCTATACTATTGGTGAAGCCATAGCAGCGGGTGAAAAAAAAAAGTGAATTAGTGAAAGAAAAGCGTTCGTTGACTAAGAGAACCGAGTTGGAAGATAGACCTTTGTTCTAGCCGGGTTTTCAGTTTACGGCTTTCCGTGTTGCCTTGATGCAGGAAAAGGCCTCAGATCGCCATGTTTTGAGTGGAATGGTTAGGCAGAATAAACTGTCTCGTTACTGGTTTAGATGACATCTTAGTCGTTTCTTTCGACCTCACGCAGATGTTCGCGGAAACGGTCACCTAATCTACTTCCATTCTCGCCAATGTATCTTCTTGCTTGAAGTGCATTTTATGCAATACGTAACATTGGCATAAATACTTATGAAGCGGTTGATGATTTTAATCGATCGCTTATAAGCTCTGTTACTTTGTTTGTGTTATGAATAAAAGGACAAGCGTTGCATCTTTTTCGTGTGCGTTTAAAGGTGCCAGGTGATTCGTCGGATTTCAGCGTACTCCTAACATAAAAAATATTTTGTATTGCGTTTTCTATGGCTTGGTTTTGATACGTTCAAATGCGCCTTGCAGAGCCTTACATAACCAGTCCAGCAGGTCAGACCACAAGACCGCGAACTTTGTGACGTGGTTTGTTAATTTTGGTCAGTCAACGCCCCTACTAAAAAGCAACAATTCCCTGCATGAAAGTGTGTTAGACGACTTTACGTTACGGCTCAATTACAAGGTTTATATCAATCGTGTTTAATAATGGTAATTGAGCTGAGTGGCGTGCAATCTGGTCTGAAATCATACGCGTGATTTCAAATATCGAACGAGCGCGCAGCGCGAGTTAGATTTGAAATCACAAGTATGATTCCAGACCAAAATTGCACAACACGAAGTTTATTACACTCATTTTGAAATTACACAGTGTTTTGTCAATACTACTTATTTATTTATCTATGTCAGAAGCCTGGTTTTTGAAAAAGAGTAACTTTTTAAAAATGATGCGATTTAGAGCAAAAAATGGTGCAATTTGTTAATAAATCACACTACTATGGGCCAATCAAATTGCAGGGATCACTTGTGATTTTAAAATGGATGTAATAAAGGTGATAAACATTTCTTCATTCTCCTGACCTTGCTAATAAAGTGTATTTCTTTCCTTGTCCCATCAGGTGTCCCAGAATACTCCAGACGTTCGATACTTTTGGACCAGGCGTCTGGCTGGTTGTACGTCTGCATGTACTCGGAGCTGAGGTAATGGTGTCTAAAAGCTGTGATATGAATCCACTGATATCAGTAAGAGTTAATGCTGTGGCGAGAAACTGTTTCCCTCTTGAGGGTCTCCCAGGGGGGGTCCTTGTTCCCTTGTTCCCTTCCAAAATTGCCCTATGTTCCCATGTTCCCACACATTTTCGTATCTGATTTTGAATGCTAGATTTTTCGAATTTTGTTCCCCTGTTCCCAAAAATTGGCTAATGTTCCCTTGTTCCCTTCGATATTTTGCCAATGTTCCCTTGTTCCCCAAAACCCCTGGGAGACCCTCCCTCTTAGAGGGTACCAATGAGAAGATCTCCACGGTCCATTGAAGAATCATTTACCAGGAATCCTAACTAATCCTCTAATAACTGAAAGATCGTCACAATTGTGTATGAAACTTAAGCAGTTGCGAAGATAAAACCTGAAAAATTTCCAGGTTTGAACGGGATTAGAACCAATGACCTTGCAATGCCGATCCAATGCTCTAACCAACTGAGCTATCAAGCCAACTGGGTGCTGGTCATTTGTGAGCTCGGAATATGATAGAGCATTGCACCGGCATCACAACTGGTCACGAGTTCGAATCCCGTTCGGTTCCCGAAAACTGAACCTAACTGCAACGATTTTTCACTTTTTATATGTCATCTGCCGTTCACTCTTATTTTCATACATTCACATTCATGCCAGGATGGTGACTTTTTGTTTCAACAGACAATAATGAAAGCTACTTTTATATCATAGATACTGAGATTTCCTCACGAAAAAAAGAGTACGTAAAAATGATAAGTAAAATGCATTAGCCAATAGGAAACGCGACCGATGAAAACTCCCTAGTGAAAAAAATGTCGTTCGTCCAATCACAAACGCCAACGACGAAAACTCACTAGTGAACACTGATCGCATCGCGATTTCGATTAAATTTAAACCTATAAGCCTCAGTCAGGTTTTTTTTTTTCAGCTGAAAAATGTTTATAAAAGTTGTGAAGGTATAAACTGACGTTTTATTTCTTGTGTTACTTCATTAAATACATACATTGCAGTTGAATGGGTCCCCTTTTCAAAAATCTCAGTATCTATAAAATAAACAAATTACACCATGGAAAATGCTTTGTACGATTTTTTATTCACTTGTTGAGTTGTATCAGAAAACTCTCGAATAAAAATCGTACGCGCGCATTTTCCACGGAGTAATCTCTATATCTTGTGGGGGTCGTGTATAAAATAATAAAATAGAATGTTGGAACAAATCAAAATTATTCTAAACTATAGTTACACTAAATTGCTAAATATGCTAAAAAAAAATGACTACAAAACCCGCTTATTGTTATTTGTTGGCATTTTGACATCACGGTTAGTATTTAAATAAACCATGTATTGCATCCAAAGCAGAGTGCCTATGTTAATGTTAAACAATGTTAAGCAAAAAGAGGTTACAAGCCATTGAAAGTATCGTCATTTTTATGTTTTCTTATTTTAGTTACGAGAGCAGCTGCTTTGCCTCCTTGGACGGCCAGGAATGGGCAGGTACGTTCTTCGGTTCTGTCCTCGTATACCGGTACACGAAGGAATAACTATTGTACTTTCTCTGTTTAGGAGTCATTGTTAAGCTCTAGTGTATTGTTTGGTCTTTTGTATCGGATCTTGTGTACCGGTACTCGAGGACACAACCGGTTCTTCTGTTTGTTTAAGAGAATTCTACCAACATTGTGATACGTTGTTAGTGAGTTAGACTATGAACTAATCTCGATTTTGAGTCACCGGTAACGCATTTTGCGGCAACGCTCTGTTTATGGCGAATTCAGTATTTTCCTTATATCAGCCCTCTGTCTTAACAGTAGGATATTTTCCCAGAACGGTGCCTGATGAAAAAATGTTTGTATTGTAAGATCGAAACAGGGTATTTCTGCGTTCGTGAATATACTGTATTGCATTGATTATTGCCGAATATGGTTCATACTTTCAGTCAGCTTGATTTGAAAGATGAAAATCTGACTGAAACTGAGAAAATATCGACCGTCGCGAGTCCAAAAATGAAGAAATGTGATTGGGTTACTCTTGACATTTCTTAGTACTGTATTTAAATGCATTATTATAGACCGAATGCACAAATGGCGGCCAAAACATTATTCGTTTGTTTATGTGCTAATTAGACTCACTGGCAGCATTTGCATGGACAAAATTTAAAAGAAATGTTGCTTGTGAGGGAGGTTAGTGAGTTTAATTAGCACACAAACAAAAGAAGACATTTTTGGCCACCATTTATGCATTTGGTCTATATGGCAAGGTAGTCTTGAGGAGAATCCGAACGTTCTGATTAGTTCTTCTTCGGCCGGGATTTTCCCGTAAGAACGGTTTGCATGGAAACGATCATGTGCCTTTTATTTTTTGTTTACAAAAGCCGGGAAATTCAAAATTGGCGAATAACACAGGAAAAAGAAAACGTTTGAATAATCTCCTTCTTCGCAAAGAGCTACGTAAAAGATCGTATTGCAGAGCATAATTACGGAGTTCGTCAGTTTTGGGAAGTTGGTTTTAAAAGAAGAATAAGCATGAAATGCCCGACAAGCTGCCACATAATAATACATTGGTCGTTTTTGTACGGGATCTCGCTGCGTTCCCCAGTATGGCCCTCGCGCTCGGTCGGTTGGTAAGAGGTTAGTATCGGTTGATCATGCTGACAATTAGTTTTGTCTCACGATTCATACATTATGCCAGCTAATAAGATGTAAAATCGTTGATTTCTAGTGAACAATATCGTAATTCTTGATAAATCTGAACTAATCTTCAAAGTGTTTTATTTTTTTTTTCTTAAATCGTAGAAGCCATCTGAAAAAACAGTTTCTCATGATGGCGTCATCTGTGTCTGCTATCTGATAAACTGTTCAGTAGTTAAGAAAAAGGAAGATATAAAAAATATATGACAAACATGAAAACATTACAGATACCAAAACCCTGACAAAAGGTTCCTTTTAACAGATATTGATGAGTTTATTATCGGCGTTATTGCCCTGGTTCCGAAAACGGGCCATTTGTTTGGGGTGGACCGAACAATGAACTTTCGCTTAAGCACCAACAATGGCACTTCCTGGAAAATCATCAGCTCTAAATTCTTCTATGACGTCAAAGCGGAATCGTCCCCGGTGATGAACATGGGAGTCCCCGAGAATATGGTATCTGTGGAGCCGGAATCGTTTTGGTCAGCGGTTGCTATAAACGGAAGACAGTGGGCAGGTTTGTAAATATTCTGTTAACTATAATCAGTATTAAACGCCCATTGATCTCAAGCCCCTGTTAGTATTATATCCCGTTTGTCTCTTTCTAATCCCCAAAGCCTTCGTTTTATTTGGCCAAGAGCTTTACCCATCTTCAAAGAAAACGTTCTCAAAGTGAGAATGTCATTTGTTAGTCTGGGAAAATGACCATAACACAACGGGTAACACACACGCGAAGAGATGCACGAAAGCAACGCAGTTGTTACATAGTAAAAGGTTTGAACCCAGGAGTATCAGTAGTTCGTATAGTTTGATCGTCCGGGTGAGGGTAGTTCTGAAAAGAACCGTTGTTGGTGACTGACGTTTCGACAAACTGAGCGGAAGTCATCTTCAGACTCAAGTGAATAGTGTTTGTCAGGCGATGATGTTATAAGTCTGGTCTGTTAAACGTGATTGGTCAGTTTAGCCATGATGGTATTGGCTGAAAGACTCGTGTAAAGTTTGTTACCAGTCATTGTTCGGTTTCGATCCGTCTATTGTTTGTCTGGTCTGGTTTGTTAACGTGATTGGTCAGGTTAGCTATGATCGTATAGGCTGAAAGACTCGTCTAAGGAAAGTTCACAGTGCTGTCATTGACAGGTCATAGAATAACAGTAAACAAATAGTTTGTATACATTTAACTATTTTGCATTTTAAGTGGGTTTTCTCTTTCAGTTACGTCGTCTGGTGTTCATATGATGGCTGCTGGTCAGAAGGAATGGAATTTAGTCGCAGCTTGGCGTTGCTGTGGAAACTAGGGGTACATGTGTACAGGCGCGATGTTATTGGCTAATAAGTCAGTTGTCATGGGTACCACATGTTGTATCTGTTTGTGTACGCAGCTGCATTTTTATGTTTATGGACGTTTTTGTGCGATGTTTGTAACTGCCAGCATCTGTCAAAAGTGTTGGGAGGTTTTGCTGGAATTTAAAAGAAAATTGCTAATTTTTTCCGCCGTTTATAGTAAACAAATAAAAGGCTCCATATCTTAACTGTAGGTACGAAAGGCTGAGGAGATTTTATTATTTGCTTGAAATTAAGACACTAGTATTTTTTCACAGTTGACTAAGACTATGTTTACACCAAAGCAGATTTTTCCGTATCCATGGCCAATAAGAGATGATTTGGTACCGGATTCATTTTGCCGAGATTCATTTTGGAGATTTTGAATCCGGCATTCAAACTAGGAACTTTGAATCTGAAAACTTTTTGAGTTTGAAGTGTTAGGTCGTGAAAACGATTCAAAAGTAGGAATCCGACCAATGCCTGCATTCTGCATTTAGGCTCGCGGAAGAACCAAAATGGTGACATACTTATGTCCAAATGATCAGTAGCTCGGCAGTAGATGGTTACCTCATTACCTTATTGAAGTCCAGCCTTTTTCACCGGCATTTTCGTTTCCGTGCTAAGGAAGGCAAAACAAATTGGTAATCATTCTATTACAATATTTCCGGATTTATCGATGTGTGTAAACATGTCAGGAATCCTGCGAAGATTCTTCAGTGTCACGCCTGCGAATGGGTTTACCTCGGTGTAAATACCTGTGAAGTTTTTCTTTGCTTTTTTCACTATTATTTTCCCAGTCTCTATTGTTTTGTCTCCTTTGTTTTCTTTGTTCTACGTCAGTCATGAAGTTCTTACACCGAGGAGGAGCCCTGCGAATCCCATATTCCAAAAACAATGAATATAATCCATGACAATTTCCTCTAATGTAAACCTAGTCTTAGCAATCACATTAATAATTTCACAGAAAGTAATTGTCATACAGAATTGAGAGATACCTCCAGAAACCTCAGGCTTATGGCAAACTGAAATAAGTCACCCATGAGAAAGCCTGTATGAATAATGAGGCAAACTTAAAGGGGCCTAATAGATTTTCTGAAGATTTCCTCCGTTTGCAAATTACAAATTTGGGATCAATGTGAGTATCTGGGAAACTGTGCACCTACTCCTCCCCTAACCCAAAATTAACGCTTACTTTTTAAGTTATTTTATTATATGACTAGCTCCGTGAGCGGGCAAGATGAACCGAATCTCGCGCTGTGATTGGCTACCCGAGCGGGCAATATGGAGCTATCTTGCCCGCTGGGGATAAGGGCTTTGTCCCGCAAGGAAAATTCATCCGAGGCGAAAGCCGGTTTACCAAAATTTTCTTTCTTAGTTTTTCCCTGAAAAATCTTTTCCGTGACAGTTAAAGATTTCCTGTGGTTTGTGTATCGATGGAGCTGGAAAACGAGAAAACTTGATTTTGTCATGTAACGGGCTTCCTTTTCAGTCCTTGAAAATAAACACGTACACGGATCATTTTTTGGTGTTTTATCCCATATAATAAACCCTTAATTGACCAAGCTTGTTCGGTCAAGATGGCTGGATATTGGCCTCGTTCTTTTTTTGCGTGTTTATGGACCTCGACTTCGTCTCGGTCCATAAAAACGCAAAAAAAAGAACTTAGCCAATATCCAGCCATCTTGACCTCACGCTTGGTCAATAACCCATATATATGGCTAGGGGAGGGGTAGGTGAACAGTTGCCCAGATACTTACATTGATACAAAATTTGAACAGCGAATGCAAATCTGAAAATTCGATGAAACGGGGGTTTCTTACACCATTATTTATGGCTAGAGAAAAAATATTGGCAATCATTGGCGAAAACAATCTGTCGAGATTTTATTATCTGTACTGTAATTTCCGTGCGTAAATTTAAGTGTGTGGTTTGGGATTCATAGCTTATTCTTTCTTCATGCTTGTAGTGGTAACCAGGTGTACACTATGCATATAAAAATGAAGGGAGTGCCTCTCAAATGTTTTTGAATTAGCTTAAATAAAAGTTCACAAAGATGATACTGACTTCAAATTGCCAATTTCCATTGTTGATACTTTAAACAATTCTTTGATGTAGCAGAGTATGACATAAACAACTTCATCCATCCAATATTTTCGTTTTGAGCACTTCGTTTTTTCTTTCATTCTTCTCTTTTTCTTCAATATTTATGAAGCTATTTGCTTCTGAAAAAAAGATTCCGAAAAGCGGATTTAAAGAGAGACAACCAGTGTTTCTACGAAGGTCGAAAAACCGTGTGATTAAACCAATGTGTTTTAACTAAAGCTACCTATGAATGGTGATTCCTCAATTTATCCGAGGTTTTACTGCCTAATGAAGCGTTTCCTTATTGACTGTCGATACCTAACTAATTTCGCTGTGCCTTGGCTTTGCTATGCTATGACAGGTGATTGGCCGGGGGATTTCATCCCCCTTTCTCAACCAATCAGAAGTAAGACTAAAATCAATGATGACCAGCTCCGGCACATGTTTTCCCGCGCTCAATGTTGACGACATGCATTTGCCCAGATTCCTGATTGGTTCATTTGAAGGTGTGCTTGTCTTATGATTGGACGGAGTCGTTCATTTGAGTCTGGTTTTATTACAGTCAGTTGAAAGGGTTTACCGTGGTGTAAAAACCTGTGAAGTTTTTCTTTGTTATTTCACTATTATTTTTCTAGTCTCTATTGTTTTGTCTCCTACGTTTTTTGTGTTCTACGTCACTCGTAAACGTAACAGGTTTTTACACCGAGAATGAACCAACTGAAACGTGCTCTGACATTAAGGACATTTGGAGGGCAGTGTGGCCGGGTGGTCAGGGCTCCGCACTTAAAATCTGGTCGTCCCGGGTTTAACTCCCGTCCTGGCCACTAGCTGGACTTGTAGGACGGTTATCTTGACTTTCAAATCCTTGATCACGTTTGTAAATAAATACCATTTATTATATCTCTCAGTTAGTACGCGCCCTGTGATTGGTCAATTTAGCGGGCCGTACTTCACTGTACGGCCCACTAAATTCAGAAGTTTGTATTAGTCGCCAAAGAGATATAATAAATATCTTACAAACCTCGTTTTCTCGGTCCGTACTTCACGTTTGTGCCATAACTCGGTCCTTAACTACTTACAGTACGGACCTCGACCTCGGTTAGTAAGAGGTATTTACCATTATTATTATTATTATTATTATTATTATTATTATTATTACCTAGGCGTACGACTATATTTCCACAGAAGCGGCCTAATAAGAGGATTTTTAATTCCAGCGTAAACATTCGTATACACCAGTCTCGTCACTAAAAAGACTTTACAACGTAAAAGGAAAATTAAACAATATGGTCCCGTTAAAACAAACAAACTTAGGTCTCTTTTCGGTAACGTCACGTAACACTTCTTCCGAAGCGTTGCGTGAAGATCCAGACAACGACTGCGAAGGAGACTATTGCTAGAGCTACATTGGAATACGTGGTGAATGTTGAGTGCCCAATAAATAAGGCCAGTTGACACTGGTAAAAGTTTGGGAGTACTCAAATTTATCCTCACCAATTGCTGTCATTGCTCGTGCAATTTTAAAACAACATCACTTGTTGCTATTTAGTTCATGAAATTGTCATATAGTTGTTGTTATTTAGTTCATGCAATTTACAGTCAATCAGATGCGATTTTCAATACTATTCCGTAGCAGGGTGCTGACTGAGCGATTGGTCAGTATACATATGTTTTTAGTATCGTTGTGATATAACGATAATCGTGTTCTACAGACCACAACACTTCCAAGAGCCCACGAGGCTCCATGAATCACTTCCAGCAGTCATTATGTGGATACCAGTCCCAGAGACTAAAAAAAAAACAAAAACGGCTTTTTGAGTCACAGTTTACTTGGCACTATTTATCTGTAATTATCTATTAATCACTGCTGTCTCTTTTGATTGGGAACCAAAATAACGAGAGGTAGCTAAAAGAGTAGTCCAGACATCAGTACATATGGGTTATTGACCAAGCGTGAGGTCAGGATATATGCGTTACTGACCAACATGGCTGCTTATTGGTCGAGTTCTTTCTTTGCGTTTTTTCGAACGAGACGTATTCCAGGTCAATAAAAAACGCGTGGGATGCGCATGGTGAAGAAGGACAGTAAGAAAAAAAAATGTAACAGTTCCTCCAGCTGGGTAAGGACCTATACATTACCAGAACAGAGAGGGAGAAAACTACGAGTCTGGGACACAGGAAATTTGACAAGGATTTTCTAGCTTATAAGCTAAATTGGATTTTCAAATTTGATCAGGAATTTAATCAAGGATTTATTGGGCCAACCAAGCCTTAGCCAAACCTTAGTCAAGTCTCTGCAAAGTCTTGGCCAAGTCAGGGGCCGACAGGCGGAGCGAGAGGATCGAGCGGAGGGCGGGACTAGACAGGGGCAAAGTATCTGCAAAGTTTCGGCTAAGCTGCGTGCCAAGCCAGAGATAAATTTTGGGACACAGGGATTTATTGCGTAATATTTCTGGGACAGGGAGAAAAATTTGAAAAGCGGCTTAAAGATTTGATAATTCTTACAAAAGAAATTATGGATCAGTTAAGAAGAGAATTGAATTTTAAGCAATTAACCAAATTGCTCACATTTTATAAAATTCCAGGCAGATCAGAAATGACTACTAAAGAGGATAAAGCGATAGCATTGGGAATTATACCAGAAGTAATTAATAATATTCAACAAATCATAGATAATAGAACAGAAATTTTTAGAACAATTGATAATATGCCGAGGAGAAGAGCGAATCAGCCGCAACCCCCTCTTCCAATACCACAAATAAGACCAAATTTACCACCTCTAAATATTCCTCAATCAATTCAAATTCCGGGCACACCGCCAGGTTCGCCAGAAAGATTTATACCAACGACTCCTCCTGGAACACCGCCAGCAAACCAACCTAGAATAAATATTAATAAATATAATCCAAAAAGACCTTCCCCGCCCAAACCAACGCGCCCACCCCCTCCCATTCCAACAAAACTCAAAAAACAAGTAATAAAAAATGAATCAGTTAAAAATACTCCCTTTTTGGGAAATGTACTAAACAAGTTTTGGGATTTTGTGAAACCATATATCCCAGAAAAAGTAAAAAATAAAACAGAGGAATTAGCTAAAAATTTTATAGATAGATACAAAAAAGCGAATGAACCCAAAAATAAGCCAAACCAGTCAAAATCAAAAAGAGATTACGAGAAGGAGGGAGCAAGACCAAAAACAAAAAGGTTGAAAGAAGAAGAATTAATTATCAAAGAAACTACGAGAAAATTCAAAAATGGCTATTTGAAGCAACACAGCATAGATGGGAAAAAAGGATATACTATTGGTGAATTCATGAGGAAAATAAAACCAAAGGTTATAGATATTATTAATAAGGATAAGAAACCAAAAAAGGTTAAGGTTATACTATCATCCAAGTTTGTAAAATCGCCTTTGCAAAATAACCAAATAACAGAAGAGGCTGAAAAATACTTTGGCGTCAAACCAAAAATAATTACAGAGGCAAGTGATTTGTCAAAAGAATATGATGATATAATTAAAGATATATTCTTTGAGGTTGAAAGATTTCAAGAAAATACAGATTCTGGAGTTTTTCAATTTGATTCAGTAGCGCGTTTTGACATCGGAATCGCGCCTTACACAGCTACTTCTGGGAGTTCATATATACCAACGCCAGAAAGATTAGCGGCAAAAAAAGCCACTATTAACATACAAAATAGGTGTGAAGATTGTGGCCAACTTTCATTAACGGAGGCGGTGTTTCCAAGAAAACATCATAGAGAGAGGGTAAATAATGAATTGTTGGAAAATTGTAAAAAATTGGACTTTTCTGGTATAGAGGAGCCAATGAAATTAAAAGATTTTGCCAAGTTTGAAAAACAAAACCCATATCCAGTTAATGTATTGAAATATGATGAAGAAGTTGATGAAATATATACCGCGAGATTAAGCGATAAATGTTATTGCAAGAAAGAAGAAAAATGTAAGAATTGCGACTGTATGAAAAAAGAGTGCAAGAAAAAACAGAAATGCGCGAAAAAAGACTGCGCAAAACACGAATGCGAAGAATGCGGATGCAGGAAATGCGATTGCAATAACCACGAATGCAAGTTATGCGATTGCAAATTTATAACACTACTTTTAATAAATAATGGTGAAAAATCCCACTACATTTTAGTAAATAATGTTAGCAGACTTTTATCATCCGAAATTGACAAAAATAAGAACAAAAAATATTTCTGCCTTAGATGTTTCAACTCATTTTATGATGAAAGGGTTTTGCAAGAACACAAAGAATACTGTGATTCGCACGGTGAAGTTAAAATCAAAATGCCCAGGAATGAAGATGGAAGCCCAAAATTTATTTACTTTAAAAATTTTAAAAATAAAATGCGAGCGCCTTTTGTTGTTTATGCAGATTTTGAAGGTCGGCTAATACCAATACATACTTGCTCCCCAAGAGAAATTAGAAGCTTTACTAAAAATTACCAAATGCACAAAGCATCGGGGTTTTGCTATTATATTAAATGTTTCGATGAAAGTATATTGCCAAAGGATTTTAAAATCTGCGTGAATTATACCGCAAAATCTGATGATGAGGATGTCTCACAGATATTCACAGAATATTTAGAAAGAGATGTCAGGAAAATTTTCGAGCTAATAGAAGAAAAAAAGGAAACTTTTAAAGTTTATGATAAAAAGAATATGTCAGAAATGGATAAAAAAGATTACGAAAATGAAAATCACTGCCACATATGTGAGCGGGAATTTTCTGAAGAAGAAGATTTTAAAAAAGTAATAGATCATTGTCATCTTACCGGAAAATATCGAGGCGCAGCGCATAAAATTTGCAACTTAAAATATGTGATTCCCAAATTCGTTCCAGTAGTAATTCATAATCTGTCGGGGTATGATTCCCACCTATTCATTAAGAATCTCGGTAAAACAAAGGGCGGAATGAGCTGTTTAGCCAACACCGACGAAAAGTATATTAGTTTCTCGAAGAAAATTTTAATTAATTATGATCACGATAACGATCACAATCATGATTGCGATGAGGATGAGGATGACAAAGAAAAGCCAATTACTAGAACAATAAGATTCATTGATTCTTGTAAATTTATGCAATGCTCTCTTAGCGGATTGGTCGACAATCTTACAAAATGTGGAAAATGCGAGACGTGCAAACCAGGAAAATGTTTGAAAAGATACGTAAAAGATGGAAAGATTATTACTTTTAATGGCGTTGGTAATTGTGAGCAATGTAAGAATTGCAAGTTATTAGGAAGTATGTGTTTTTCTCCAATAGATAAAAATATGGCGGTAACTAAAAAACATTTCGAAGGAGAAAAGTTAAAACTATTGTTGAGAAAGGGAGTGTTCCCTTATGATTATTTTGATCGAATTGATAAACTTAATGAAACCCAACTCCCACCAAAGGAAGAATTTAAGTCAATTCTTAATAACCAAGATATTTCGGACGAAGATTACGAACACGCTAAAAAGGTGTGGAAAACATTTGGCATGAAAACAATGAGAGATTATCATGATTTATACCTAAAAACGGACGCATTACAGCTTGCCGACGTATTCGAGAACTTTAGGGACGTATGCATTGGTAATTATAGTTTAGATCCCGCTCACTATTTTACATCTCCGGGATTATCTTGGGATGCAATGCTAAAAATAACTAAAGTTAGTTTGGAATTGTTCACAGATGTTAATATGCTGCTTTTTATTGAGAAAGGGATTAGAGGCGGAACATCCCAAGTATCAAAAAGATACGCTAAAGCTAATAATCCCTATATGACAGATTTTGAAATAAATAAGCTTATAAGTTATATAATTTATCTTGACGCGAATAACTTATATGGAGCCGCAATGAGCAAGAAATTACCCAAACGCGGGTTTAAATGGATTCCAAATGAAGAGCTCGAAAATTGGAGGAATTTACCCTGTATAGTTGAGGTTGATTTGGAATACCCAAAAAATCTTCATGATAGCCATAAAGATCTACCTTTAGCACCAGAAAAACTTACTGTTAATAAAGTCAAGAAATTAATACCAAACCTATCTGATAAGAAAAGATATGTGGTTCATCACGAAACCCTAAAATTTTACGAAAAACAAGGATTAAAAATAACAAAGATTCATAAGGGGATTAAATTTCAAGAGTCTAAGTGGTTACAAACTTACATCGATCGGAATACTGAATTGAGAAAACATGCGAAGAACGACTTTGAAAAGGATTTCTTCAAACTAATGAATAACTCCGTATTTGGCAAAACAATGGAGAATATGAGAAAAAGGATAGATGTCAGATTAGTTAATAATATAGAATCAGCTAAAAAATTAATAAGAAAACCGAACTTTAATCATTTTACTATCTTTTCTGAGGATCTGGCCGCCATAAATATGAAGAAAACAGAAATAAGATTTAATAAACCGGTTTACGTGGGGTTTTCCATTTTGGATCTGAGTAAACAAATAATGTACGACTTTCATTATAATTATATTAAAGAGAAATACGGAGAAAAAGCAGAATTACTTATGACCGATACTGATAGCCTTGTATATAATATAGAAACGGAGGATTTCTATGAAGATATAAGCCAAGATGTTCGGGAAAAGTTCGACACTAGTAACTACCCAAAAGACCACAAATCTGGTATTTGGGATGATGCAAACAAAAAAGTAATTGGAAAGTTTAAGGATGAGTTTGGTGGAAGTATACCTACAGAATTTGTGGGTTTGGGAGCCAAACAATATGCCCTATTAATGAACAACGGCAAAGAGATAAAGAAGAATAAAGGAACAAAGAAATTAGTTATTAAGAAAACAATAAGTTTTAATGATTTCAAAAATTGCCTGAATACTAAAGAACCGCAAATGAGATCACAAAATTTAATAGGATCAAAACTACACAATATTTACACAAAAACAGTTAATAAGAAAGCGCTATCCGCTTATGATGATAAGAGAATCATTCAAAAAGACGGAATACATACTCTTCCTTATGGACATTATCTTACTAAAACAGAATTGGGCGGCAACTCGGTATCATAAGGAATAACTTGTAATTCTTCCCTCACAAATCCTCGCCGCGGCCCATCAATTAAATAATATAAAACCGGCTGATTGGATGAAATAACGCTTTTGGAGATATCATAAACTTTGATGCTCCAAATAGGATCAGTAGCTCGTCTTCTTTCTCCACCTTCAAGTTCGCCCGGTGTTAATAAATATCTAACTTTAACGATAGGTGGTAATCTAACCTCATCAAGCCCCACCGCGCGTTTGTAGCTTTTGGGTTCAATATCAACCTCTTTCATTTTTATAGCCTCATCAGGCTCTTTGTCGGTTATTCTCTTTTTCGTATTATTCAAAGTTTTTAGAATATCTGGTAATCTTTTCACCCATACACGCGATCGATCATCACTAATCATTTCTTGCGCATATTGATGACTAAATAATTTTTCTCCTAATATTCTGTTTGCGTTTTCCACAAATGCTTGAGCTCTATGATTACCAGCTTCACTTCTTTGTATTCTCACATTATGGTAATTCATGAGTTTACTAACTTCTCCCATAAATTCTTTCCCGGGATCAACCATTAATGTTTTTGGGTATTTCAATCTTCTAGAATATATTTTCTTAAAAGCTTCTGATATCTCTCGACTTTCTTTTGAGGTTAATGCTTCAGCATCTTTATATCTCGAGGCGATATCAACCACAACTAACGCATATTTATAAGTTTTTCTTCCGACTTTATCATGCGGTAAAAATAATAAATCTGCTTGGTGAATCTGATTGGGTTTATCCACAGTCCAGTGCGGCCTAGGTATATATTTAGGAGCGGGTAGATAGATTTGCCATATTGCTTGTTTTTGCAACCATTGTTTTGTTTCATTTTCACTTACTCTAGCCTTCTCAGCCAATTTAGGAATTGCAGAATATCCTTTCCAATATCCTTCAGTTGAATAATATATTTTTGAGAGAATATTTTCGTTGCTCATTTAAAAATAAACAAGTATCTTATAAATTGAAATGGTTGAGGAGGGCGAAGAAGAAATAAAATTTACCGAATACCAAATCAACATTATGAAAAAAATTATTAGGAAAAAAATTCTATATATGGAAGACGGCGATCAAATTTTTAATATTTTAATTTTAATTCCCAGCGCGAGAGAAGGTTTATTAAAACATATTTCCAAGTTAGAGAAAAGGTTTAAAGGTTAACCAAAGTATCTTATAAATTTACAATGACGTCTGAAAAAATTAATCCAAATAGAATTCCCAAGGAACCATTTGGTTTGAAAGCAGAATCAACATTGAATAGAATTACTCTGAACCCATCTACAGCCAGCCCGGGGGAAACATTATATATAAATATCCCAAAACTTGCGGAGAATTTGGTGATTGTCCCGGGGAGCGTTTCTCTTCTTTTTGATTTAAATGTTGAGGGCCATGCGAATAATACAGTTGTGAATAATTTAGGGCGTAATCTTGTAACCAGAATGAAAGTTCTTTTCGGCGGAGAGACTTTGCAAGATACTCAAAGATATGATTTATTTCAAACGTATCATGATTTATTCCTAACCGAAGAAGAACGAGAAGATAGATTAAAACAAGGTATTTCTTCTCTAAATATTAGAAAACTTAGAACAAAATCTGGAGACGCAAAAACACAAGATGTAAAAGAAGCTGCTCTCGCAAATGTTCATGGTTCAAAGTATAGAATACCAATAAATCATCCTATTCTAAACGAGCATGGAGTTTTCTACCCAAAAGCATTGGAAAATCATCTTATTTTTGAGATTACTCTTGCGCCCATCCCCGACATTATTATTTATTCTGACACAACTAAAGCACCATCATATTCAATCAAAAACTTAGAGTTAGAATATTCTTCAATTTCTAGTGAATACTTGGCCCGCGAGGCTCAGGCGGCTTATCAAGTCGGCAAAGGATTTTTTTATGAAAATGTTACTTTGCACAAAACTTTTACATTTTCCATTGCTGGAGATGGCGTTATTAATCAGCATATTAATTTACCGAGAAGATCAATGACAGGAATATTGTTTTTGTTTTTATCACCTCAAACCCCAGGAGCAAGGGATTCTGAAAATTTTTATAATCCGGGCATATCTTCCGTTGAAATTGATGTTGATGGTGTACCAAATAGAATATACTCTAGGGGAATGATTCCTTCCGATCTTTGGGAATCCGTGAAGAAAAGATTTCGTCGGGATGGCGGTTTGCAAATTTCTTTGAAAGAAAAAGAATTTTACGCGGATAAGTTTGCTCTTTGGGTTGATACTAGAACTCATCCAGATAATGGTATTCACGGTGGAGGACTTGCTCTAAATAATACTCATGACGGTGTAAAAATAGAAATTAAAAGGAAACAAGGCGGAACTGGAACCATAACTTGTCATATGTTTGTCGTGGCTGACGCAATGCTGGAGATTATGAATTCAAGTTTGAGATCAATTAAGTACTAACCTAAATTTAAAAAAACATTTAGTTATGATACAAAAATCATGGAAGATTTGCGTGATAAAATACCATTTCATTGTATTATAACTGGGCCGACAAATTGTGGAAAAACAAAGTACTTAATTGAACAACTCCGAGGTCCTTTCCGGAAAGTTTTTGAATATATTGTGTTAATTTGTCCGACTTATTCTAAAAATAAAACTTATCATAATTTTGCTAATAAGGATGAGCGTTTTTTTGTATTATCTCCGGATGCAAGTAACGTAGAGGAGATTAATGAGTTACTAACTGATTGCCAAACTTTATTCTCCGGTACAAATACTCTAATAATTTTAGATGATTGCGCCGTTTCTAATGATCTGAAAAAGCGATCAAATAAGTTTATAGATTTAGCATTCTCCGGAAGGCATCATGGTTTATCAGTTTGGGTTCTAACCCAGCAATTAACATCAATAGCAAAACCATTTCGAGAAAATGTAGCCTGCGTTGTTACTTTTCATAATCCGTCGCAGAAAGGCATGAAAATGTTTTTCGAAGATTACGGTGGAGATTTGGATTATGAATTAGGGAAAAAGTTTGTACAACTCCTGAAAACCGAAAAATATTCTAGATTATGTTTATCTTTGCGTTACCCATTTAATTGCTATTTAGAGATACCCGAAATGATTTAACAAAAAGATGACAAAGCCGGAAGATTACATTGACCAACCGACAGAAAAAACTGACCGACCGGAGGGAGGGCCTGGAAAAAGTGAGGATCTTGAAATCAAACAAGAATCTCTTGCGATTCTAGCAGTTCTTGGAACAACAAAGGAATATTTAGGAGCTGATATGAGTCTGGGTGATGTAAAAAAATTATCGGAAAAAGATGTAGAAAAATATTTCAATCGTTATCAATCGGTAATGGGTAAGAAAATTAATGGAGGATTGGTAGATTCTTCCCTAGAATTAGTTTCCAAACTTATTTCGTATTTAGTTCCGTTAGATGACATAGATGCTCTTTGCGATGATTTGAAGAAAGATAATTTGGTTAATCGAGAATTAACAAACTTTGTAGGGCTCTTGGCATTAAAAGGTGGAAGACTGACAGCACTTGCTAGCGGGCTATTCCAGGTTGCTAAACACGTTAAATTCAACAAAAATCAACAATTTTCAAGAGAAGAACCAGTAAATGGTAGCACAACTGGTCAGGAAACTAAGCAATTTGCTGAAGGTGTTGATACAGTGTATTAAACAGATCTAAAAACTTATTCTAAGCATCTAAATAACAATGTCTGAACAAAATGAGCAAAACTCTGAGCGAATTACTGCTGATCCAGTACCTGAGAATACTGATACTAAAAAGAAGGATAAGGATCCTAAAAAGGTCGCAGCGGGAAAGAAATTAGCGGAATATAATAAAAAAGCAAAAGAAGCATTGGCTAGGGAGATGAAAAGAGAGGAAAAAATAAAACAGGAAGAAGAGCCAAATGAAAATACATATAGTGAAGCAAAATCGTGGCTTCCAGAGATATCTTTTACTACTGTTTTATCCGTTGTCGGACTTGGATTTACAGCAATTGATCTTTTTATGAGGTATAAGGAAAAAGCTCGGACTGAATATTCAAATAGGATAGCTGATTTATCACAAGTACCACAAACACCGCAACCAAAAAAGATACCATTTTCTGCGACCCCAAAATCTTTGGGAATGGAATAACTGAATAAAGTTATTTAAAAGTTTCTCAATGGTACAGTAAAAAAATTATGTCGACAGAAAACAAACTTGTGAAAACTGTAACTGATTCAGCTGTGGTTATCGGATTAAGCGCGGGGGTAGGCTATGTGGCAAAAAAGATGATGAAAGAATCCTTTTTGAGTGATCCATCCATGAGTATTACAAATTACGCAAAATGGGTTGTGGTATTATCCGGAAGCATGTATCTTAAAACATATTTAGAGGATCAAAAGATTTTACCAAAATAAAATGGCGGCAATAGCAATGATGATTGGAGGAGCGATATTGAATGCAACCGCTTTCACCGGCGGAAATTATCTCGCAAGATATTTATCAGGAAAGAATGTTGATACAGAAAAAATAAGACACGATAAAGCAATGGAAAAATATGAAAGAGATTACCAAGAATATCAAGAAAAAAGGCAAAAAATGCTTGACTGGAAAATGAATAGAAAAGAGGAAAAATATCAGGCATCAAAAAATATTTCTGCAACAAATCAGGCTTTTGAATTGTACGGGCAAATGAAAGAACCTAAATTCTCTGATTATTACAAACCAAACGAGGATCAAAAGACTGGGGAAATGGTATATGTCGGGGCAGGGATGTTGGGTTTAGGGTATGCGGTAAGTAAAGTATTATAATGTTATGTAACTTGTAACTTGTAATACAAAAATTAGAATAAGTTATATAACATAAATTATGACCATCTTTCTTCCAAATCTCTCAATTCTTGAAAATCTAAATATCTGCTTGGTTGCCAGACGGCAGCAACTATTTCGTCATGTAGACTTTTATAGAATTTGTTTTTGAGTAAAACTTTATCTGGATTTGTATATATGCATGCCCAAAATGTATCAATAAGAACTTTTTTATTAATCATTGCGTTTCTAAATTTTGTTACCTCTGGGCGATCATTTAAAAAATCATTAGAATTTTCATTGAAAGGAAATATTCCTGTCATATCACATTTTGGAGAAAAAGAAAAACCATAATAATACTTAACCCCATTATCTTGTGTGTAATCAATTTGAAAATCAACCAATTCATTTGGCTGATCTTCATATTTAATAGAAAGAGCTTTTGATAAATGATATAAACAATCTTCTTTTATTAATCTCAAAAAATCCATATTTGGTATTTTTTTATCATTAAAATATTCCAAGGTAAAACCTATATCGCATTTTCGTATTTTTTTTACTATTCTTACCATTTTTTATTTCTATATTTTTTCTTTTTAAATATCAATTTTTCTTAGTTTACTGCTCTTGGCAGTCTAAAGCTTTATTACTGATGAGTAAAAATCATGGCGGAAGGAGGATATGATCCGGAAGAATTAGACCCAACAAAATTAAATGAATCAAAAGATAATAATGCGGGGGATTGGGATCCATCATTTGATATACACCTAAAACGCATGGACACAGACACATCCACTAGTTATGATAACAAGGGTTATGAGGATACATCATTCGGCGGAAGAGATTATTCGAAGGAGGGGGCAAAACCAAAAACTAGAAAGGGATATACAAGATTAGCAACTGAAGATGTTGATGGGGGGACAAGTGATAAAGATGAAGCCTGGAAAGAAATTAGAAGTAAATTTCTAGAAGCCAAACCAATTTTTGATTTTGGGTATAGTGAATTTGGTCAATTACAAATAGGAATAATGCGCAATAACCCCAAAGACGTTAAGTGGTATGATTTTTATGATAAAGATGGTAATGTAAACAAAAAAATTATGAAAGTAAAAACATTAAGAGATGCTCTTGGGCCCACAGCAGATGAACTTTTGGAAGGAATTAGTAATGAAAAAATAAAGAAAAAAGGCAGAATCGATAAATTAAAAGAAAGCATAAAAATTAAAAGAGATAAACCTAATATTACACCAGAAGAAAGAAGTCAAATTGAAGCTGATGAAAGAGAAATTGTTAATGAGCAAGAAGATTTATCTAATTTGGAAGATGAGGAAGAAAGAATTCAAGAACGAATGTCATTGCGGGATCGTATAAAGACCATTTTCAAAAAGCACGGATTTACTGTATTTGCTATTCTAAGCGCAGTTGGTGTGGTAATTGGAGTTATAGTTTCTAGTCTTTCAAAAGGATTAGCTTCTTTAGGAAGAGGAGTTGGAAATGGTTTGAAAACCCTTGGCCAAAAACTAGGGCAAATATTACCAGGAATGATTGGCGCAATAGTTAGTTTTCTTTTCAAAACAGCCGGAGAAGTTATTGGATTTTTAGGAAAGAATGCTTGGCTTTTAATCATGGCTGTAGTTTTGTATTTTGTGGAGAGTATGAAAAAGAAGACAAAGTAACTTAATCTAAAGGTATCATGCTGTTCAGTAAAAAACACAATATGGGAGATTACAATGGAAATATTTATCCCGAATTACCTAAAATACAAAAAGGAGAAAGCACAATAAATTTCAGATTGCAGAAATCAAGTGAAGTCTTACAAAATCTAGAAAAGGAAATTAGACATTACGAAGAAGTAAGGAAAAAATATAATAGAGCAAGAGGAATATGCACAAAAATTAGTGTCTCTGGTGGTTTTGTTTCAGTTCTTCTATCAGCTAGTGGTTTGGGAACTTCTCTCACCGGATTGGGAGCTATAGTGGGTATTCCTTTGGGAGTGGTTGGTGGAATGTTTGGGGTTTTCTCAATCGTATTTGGTTTTGCATCCAAGAATCTTTCTGGGAAAGTTAGTAAACATGAGCAAACAGTTGCCATTGCAAAATCAAAATTAAACACCATTAACGATTTAGTCTCAAAAGCTCTGAAAGATAATGAAATATCCGATCAAGAATTCTCCATAATTCTGGCGGAATTGGAAAAGTTTCAAAAACTGAAACAAGAAATACGACAAAAATTCAGAAAAGATTCAGAAAAAAACTTCGATATGAGTATAATAAGGAAGAAAGTACGAGAAGATCTATTAAAAGAATTAACCAATCCCGCTGGTTAAAAGTTTCTTTTGAGAAAACAGAAGTTGGTTGCAATTGTTTCGCGGGGGTTAATAGAGAAGTACATTAAATTTACATCTTATTCTTCGCTGATTTAAAGCTCAAAAATTGTGAAACAAAAGAATAAGATGTTATTTAGCGATTTCAAATCAAAATACCCAAAAGCAAACTTGGGAAAATTCACATTCGTCAATGACTCATTCGGAGGATATGTTAAATGGAATGTTAATGGAGTAACGGTTATGTCTGATGATGATCCTTCTGGAAAAACATGGACTGATTCTCTCCCCGATAATTTGAAAAAGTTATTGCAGGAAGATTTGGGAGTTTCAGACAAAGAAAAAACAAGTTCCTTTCCCACAAGTTTAAGATTAACAAAACAAATATATCCAATACCCGGGATTAAATTCAATTCGTTTGCTCTTGATGTCACACAATTACTAACCAATCTGAATATATATGTTTCAGAAAAAGATAGTTTCACGAAAGAAATGAAGAATATTTTTAAAAACCAAACTGTAGGATTTACCAGTGGAAAAGAAGCTAGAGCATGGTTGGGAAAACCAAATATTAGTCAATGGCCTCAACAATTAAACATGGCTGTTTGGTGCGCAACATCTGGATGTGGTGTTAGCTTAAGTGATATTTTTAATTACCCTAAAGTTATCAGAAGTTTCTTTGTTTTTCACATTTACTTTACAATAAGAAGAATATTAGAAGAATTAAAAGTGCCATTTCCCGACGAAGAAACTTTTTCCTTAAAAGATAATCAATATAACAAAAGTGCTTATAACACATTATGCGCAGAGTTTGGGTTAAGTAACAATCAAGATTCCAAAGGATGGAAAAACCCCCTAGCTGATTTTAGATTCAAAGGAGGAGCAAATAATGGAGTTGGAGATATATTCATTGATTATGGAAAAGGATATGCAGAACCTGGTAGTGTGCCAGGAAGTGCAGAATCACAATATTCAGGTGGTGGTTTACAAAATGTTAGAATTGTGAGAAATTATGATACAGAAGCAAATATTTGGCCAAGCAGAGAACATAAATTTTACGATGATGGTGGAAGAAAAGGTAATGGAGATTTAATCTCAATGATGAGAAATGATCATTTTGTTGATTTCCAGTATTCTTGGTTTATCGCAGAATCGGGGCATGGATTAACACAAGCGGGATTGGGTAGAATAAATAGATCAGTTGAAGCTTTTGTTTATTGCATATTGGGGGCGCAAGTTAATACAAGAAATTCCATTGTGGGAAATGGTGGAGGAGCAACAGAAACGCAAGAGGAATTCAAAGCATTATTTGAAAGTAGTGTAAAAGAAAATAAGATTTCCAACTCCGTTCAAAATTACCAAAAATCTGTTCAGGAAACAAAGTTGCGTCTTGATTTGGCGGTAGCTCCAGGAGTTTGGTTGATGCCTAGTAATTTAATTATAAATACAGAAAGTGTGATCGGATACAATAATAATCTGAAAATGGCTACAAAAGATATGAAATTTGGTGTAAATAATTCTATAAATGTAGAAACAAAATCTGTTGGAATACCTAATAGTCTAGGCACGACAAAAGTTATATTAAATACCAAACCTAAACCAATAGCGAGCAAAGTAAGTGAAAAACAGGAAACGGATAATGGGGAGAATGAAGTTAAGAATATAGAAACATCTTTTCATCAAAATAATCTTTTTGTTTTAGGAATTGGCGGAGCATTGATATCGTGGTTTTTATTTCGCTAATGTTTTGATTTCATAGAAATTTTAGAAGAATCAAAACATAATATTTATACTAAAAGCCCAATGCATTGAAATTCCTTGTTCTCATATTTAACAGCTTTTATTTCTACTTTAATTTTATCCCTCATTCTAATTACGGTATTATTGTTTTCAAAGGTATTAGTATTTTCGTTAAAAGAATAATCTTTAATGTAGATACTTGGAATTAGAATTTTCACTTTTTCGAAAACATTAACAAAAATTCCGTCATTAAAAATCCAAAAGACTATTCCTTTGATTTTTTGTTTAACTTGGGGTTTGAAAGTTGTGACCTCAATCTCCAAAAAGAAAAAAGTATCTTCATTGTTCAAAATTCTTAAAATCTGATTCGCAGAAATAATGTGACCATTATCTCTATCAACTTGCCCGACCACTTTCTTTTCGATTGTTCTTTGAAGGTGACTCATAATATTTTTATCGAGATATTTAGGATGAAGAAAAATTCTCCTTTTAATTATACTAGTTTCCATTTTCCTGGTCTAAAAACTAATATAATTTTATCAAAAATATGTTCAGCATTACGATGTATAATTCAGAAACCAGAGTCTATTTGGGGCCTCCATTGAAATATGTCCGAGAATTACAACTTTTGGATTGTAATGTGAAAAACCCAAGATTATTTGTTTTCAGAAACATAGAGCAAATAACTGATTCTAGTGATAATAAATTGGTAGTAATAAATCCAGGAACATATTCAATCAATGATTTGAAAATACTAATTAGCATAACCGAAAAAGGGAAAAACATAATGATATTTACCGGAGATAACATTAACTATCTGATTAATAACAAATCATTCGACATAAAAATTAGTGATGGTTTGCAAAAATATTTGGGTTTGCCACAATTTCTGAAAAGAAATATAATATACGAAATTAATGTAAATATAAATGAACCATTGAGATTAATGTGCAGCATAGTTGATAATAGAATGACATATATTACTAGTGGGGGAAATGTTAGTGATATAAAATTAATGCCATCCAACTTATTAGCAAATATTCCTTCTCAAGATTACCCCACAATTCCTGTTCGAAAATATGATAACTTGATTAACTATTTTGACTTGACGATATTAGATGCAGAATGGAACAAGTTTGATTTACGAGGATCTTCAATAACTTTTAGTTTGAGATTTAGATAAATTTCTTGTTATGTAACCAATAATTGAGGTTATATAACATAATTAGATAATATTAATCTTCATCACCCCATACCTCTTCTTTCAAAAACTTTAACTCTTCAAAATCAATACACCAATCTAAATATCTAGTTGGGCGCCAAGCAACAACCATTAGTTCATCATGTAAGTCTTTATAGAATTTACGTTTGTGTATTGCTTTCATTAAATCATCATGTAAATCTTTGTAAAATTTATTTTTATGCTCAAACTTGTGAGGATTTATTTCTATCATTATATCAATAACGTCAATAACAAAATTATTATCAAACTTATTAATATCGCATTCCTTATCATAATAACCATAATCAATTTGGCTAAGATATTCCTCATAAGCAGCATCATCATCATCATCATTATCAACGCCATTTTTTGAATTTAATAAGTCTTTACGAAACTTAAATTTGAGCCATTCATTTTCATCAACATTTGCTTTAAAACATTCGTTTGCGCAATTTAATAAATCTTTTACAAACTTTTCAACGCATATCCCATTAACACAAAATTCTTCCTCAGTTTCATAGTTAATAACACGCCCATTATCTTCATCATCATTATAAATAATTCCAAAATGAATACCACTATTTTCAACAATAAAACTGCGAATTTTTGATATAATTTGTAACAAATCCTTTTTGATTTCTTCTATAAAATCGCAAAAACCCAGTTCTTTTTCATTATGGTAATTTAAATAAAAATTTTCTTCCCATCTATATATTCGTATTTCCATCTTTTATTTTTATTTTATATTTTCTTTTTAAATATCAATTTTTTTGTTATTAAACCAAAATAAAGGTTTCATAACATAATTGCCTATTCTTCGCTTTTATTTTTAATCATTTAATAATAATTTAATTTTGCAATCCTTGCAAGAAGCTTTTTGCTTATCATGTTCGCAAATTTGTGACCCTCCGCATTCTACACATTGATGTTTATGTTTATTATGTTCACAAATTTGGGAACCCATGCATTCTTTACAATGTTGTTTTTGTTTATTATGGCAGCATATTTGTGTTCCCATGCATTCCTTACAACGATATTTATATTTATTATGCAAACAATTATACCCAGCACATTCGCTGCAAAATTTTTTTATTTTCCCATGATCGCAAATAATCCTGCTAATAGGGATAACTTTTTCAATTAAGCCAGTAATTTCCTCATCTTTATGTTTTGCAATTTCATCAATTAGTTCTTTCTTATTCATTTTTGCTCTTCCTTTAATTTTAAGATCTTTCGCTATTATTCTTAGTTCAAAAATATATAATCTTCTTAACTGATCCATAATTTCTTTTGTAAGAATTATCAAATCTTTAAGCCGCTTTTCAAATTTTTCTCCCTGTCCCAGAAATATTACGCAATAAATCCCTGTGTCCCAAAATTTATCTCTGGCTTGGCACGCAGCTTAGCTGAAACTTTGCAGATACTTTGCCCCTGTCTAGTCCCGCCCTCCGCTCGATCCTCTCGCTCCGCCTGTCGGCCCCTGACTTGGCCAAGACTTTGCAGAGACTTGACTAAGGTTTGGCTAAGGCTTGGTTGGCCCAATAAATCCTTGATTAAATTCCTGATCAAATTTGAAAATCCAATTTAGCTTATAAGCTAGAAAATCCTTGTCAAATTTCCTGTGTCCCAGACTCGTAGTTTTCTCCCTCTCTAGAACTCTTCCACACCCTCCCTCCCTCCCCCCCCACGCACACACCCGCTCAAGCGTGATACTTACTCTGTAGTTGATTAAATCACTCACCTCCCCATTTGGTGCCGTTGGAGGAATCTGCTGTCAACTCTTCCGTGGGCAAGGGGGACACCATGTTCTCCGGAACTGACGTTGCATGGATCAAGTCAGTTTCGTCCTGCATGTCAATTATGAAGCGTTTCGTGATTTGATGCCACGTGTCACCCGAGTCCCAACTGCAGTGGAAATTCATCCTCCGGTCCAGACCATAAAGCTCTTTCAGCGTCGGATTCAAAGCCGTCACGCTGATAATTGAAGACTTCACCTCTGAATATTAAATATTAGCATACAATAACATTCGCAGTGTGATTTATTTGACCCAGCATTCGTCTCAAAAGTTGCAGGAGTTCATAGAACTGCAGGGAGCCTATTTCAAATTGGAGACCTTAAAGCTGGAAAGCGGGCACTTACTGTTTTTAGCATTATGAAGTAGTAAGCGAAAATATTTTGGGCTAGTCCTTGTTAGTATATACCAACTCAGCAACCTTGGCATTTTACGTAACGTGATTGGTTCACTATCTCGGGATATTCAACATTTTAACCAACCGATAATTTTCGCGCCATCTTATTGGCTATTTTGGTTCACGTGGTGTCAAATAGCGGGCAGGGTATGAGGCGATATAGCCCGGCCACGTGGATATGTGCCCTGCGATTTTTTGTAGAATCCAGTGACATTGTAATTAAATAACTACTCGCAATTGTAGCTCCGGATAAAACAGAAAATCAGCAAAATAAGCTGCTGGTGTTTTTGGCCTGGAGGTGAACAAAAGTTACGAACCCTCATTGGACAATCAAATTCTTGAAAATATCCCCACTGAAATGTACAGAAAGGCTGGTTTTGCATAAAGCTACACTTCCCACTGTCTTTAAAAGCTACCGGTTGAGAAACCTTTCACAGCCAAAAACGATAATGACAACGCAAGCGATAAATCGTTTAAGTCGTACAGTACACAGTCAATCGCAGAACAACTATTCGAGTCAACCGCAATTATCGGTAGATTTTTAGCTCAACAGAATTCAGCTCAATCAGTTCGACCTGCTCTTGCAACTGTAACTAAAAGTTCTTCCACCTTTTCTTTCTTCGACCTCCTCAGCACCCGCCATTCCGACAACAACAAAGCCAAATGAACAATCCACTTTTAACGTAAAGCCTGGTTTTCGCATGTCGGGAGAATCCCAGACGATGATGCTGAATACGATTCTTAAGATAACTAAATTTCCTTGCATCGGAAGCGAGAAATGAAAACGATATTTCCTTTATGGACATCGTAAAGGAGTTTCCCTGTATTTACAACCGTTCAAGTCCAGATTTCAAAGATCGAAATATAAAGGCCGATGCGTGGCGAAAGATTTCAGAGTTTGGACGGCTTCTGTTGCTTTGGGATGGAAAACCTTGCTTTGACGAGTCTTGTTGTTACCGATCTGTCTCTGCGATCCAACAAAAATTGGACATACCGAAACCAACATCACAAACCATAGGAAACCAGAAATGGCGACGGCAGCAAGCGACCGCGTCGCTCACCGATAAAACCTTCACAAAGCTTACAAAACTACGATATAAAGCCAAAATTATACTTAATTAAACTTGGAATATGGCAATCTTCAGCTTTTTTACTGACAACAATAGCGCATAAATGTGCTCTTAGTAGAAGAGGTCATGCAACCATGCGCGATTCGCCATACAATTCCTTTTGCGTATTGCGAAGCAACCCGTTTTGCTTGCCCCTTAACCAAAATGGCGTCAGAAACCGTGAAAAGGTGTATCTGGGACGATTAGGAAACCGGGAAGTCGCCGATCATCTGAGATTTTCCCAAATATGAAAACCAGGCTTAAATCCTTCAACTACACCAGATTTTCCTGTTTCATGGGTGTGATTTCTTTCGCAGTGTTAGTAGTATGGGGATTATCCTCCGATATACCAGCCGCCGGAAGGGTCTATTTAATAAACATCTATCTCCTGTGAGCTGAATAATGTAAGGGTTTCTGGGAGAGCCTTGAGTAAGGTTTGTTCGAAGAAAAATCTCTCTCTATCTCTTGCCCATTATGCCCACTTGCATGTAGGGCAGCAACAAAGGCTTCGAGCCCTGTCTGTCCATGACCAGCTTTTCAATGGAGCCACAGCTGTTTTTCATGATCTTAATCTCCGCCTCCACAGTTATCCGCTATGCACTTTTAGGCCTGCCACGTCTACTTGTCTTCCACGTCTTCCATCTTGCTGATGGAACCATTCTCGCTTCTGAAGAAATGACCGAGCCATCTCCAGCGTCTTTGCATGAGGATTAATCTTCACTTTAATCCTCTTCATCTCCTGTGGGACATAAGGCAACAACAATTTCTTTCCTTGTTGCGCCTCGTCCCATGTGAGTGGCACTTTGCTAAGCTCATTTATGATAGTTATGACTAGGCTGGCCATGAGGATGGCACGCATATTTTCCTGTTCACACTTCACCAGCAGGTGGCTGTTAGAAATGGTCCGGGTCCAGAAGATGGGAAGGATTCTCCGCAGACGTTTTGGTGTGAAAGGTGGAAAGCTTTGTCAAGTCACGTTCTACAATTCTCAAACACCCAGATCCATATAGGACCGTTGACAGGACACAGCTCTGGTACATCTTTAGTTTGGTGTGGGTCCTGTACTGAGGTGACCGCCACACATTTTTGAGCATCCTGAAGGCGTTTTGTTAAGTCGGTTCTGGATGTCATTGTTAGCTCCTCCATCATATCTGACGATGCTGCCTAAAACGGATCAGTAGTGGGGACGTCTTCTCCAGCTACCTTGAATGCTTCTGGGTGCGAGGTGTTCAGAGTCATCAATTAAGACTTATCAATTATTATTATTATTCATTATTATCACTTCTGTTTTCGTGAGGCTGATATTTAGTCCTAATTGATGGGCATATGCACTAAGTTGGCTAGTCTTCTCCTTCAAGAGTTTGTGAGTGTGAGAGAGCAGCACAATATCGTCTGCAAAGTCCAGGTCTTCCAGAGTTGAGAAGAGTGTCCCCCTGATACCTCCAGCTTGATCTTCGGTGGTGCGTCGCATCACCTAATCAATGACTAGATTGAAAAGTGCTTTAGTGCTGACATCACACATTCTTGCCCCCACACCAGTCTTAACTGCAAAGTTTATATTGCCGTTCCCTACCCTGCAGGTGAAATTTTTGTAGACGCTTCTGATGAGATGGACAGTTTGTTGTGGGACTCCATAGGCTCGCAGGATGCGCCACAGGCTATCTCTGTGTACACTATTGAAGAAAGCTGGCTGACGTCATTAATTGCTTTGCAGCTGTCTCCGTGTCCGTGCTTGAGGTTGCTTCATTGGTAAATACTAAAACAATTATTCTATTCAATATCGGTAAATAGAGGCTTTAGAAGCATTCTGCCACCAACCTTCTCGAGCTTAGAGAACAATATTTGTTCTCAAAAGAAGAACAAATTTTAGTTTATAACCAATTACGAAATATACAAAAATTAGTGGCAACGAAGGTTGAAGGGAGAATGAAACACATACCTGACCATTCAACCCCGTCCTCAGTTGAAAAGCAACTGCTTTCAATTCTGAAAATAAAATGACGAAACCTCAGTGCAGAAATAACAAAAGGATTCCGACTGGATTTCTGTAGAGCGCCATACTTCAATATGCATGCTATGGCTGTATTGTTTTTTATCATAGTTAGAACGACACAGTACAACATGCACATAAACGGCTCATAATGCAGTAACTGAATAAAATACCATCACACTTACTCATCTGATGAGTACATGCAGACAAAAAAGCGGTCAGTTGTTGGATCCAAAAGGAATGAACGTCTCGAGTACTCAGGAATACCTAAAGTACAAGATGGGAAAAATGTCTGTTACTCGCGGTGTGCTGGGTTTACTTGCCCTAATAATATACATGCAAACATTTCAGCATGCTCATTGGCTGAGAGCACGTCAATTAATCCCAAACAGTGCAGAAAATTGAAATTGAGTGCAAAAAGTTGAAATTAAATTTTTGCATGTATATTATTAACAAGTAATCACATGATTTGTCTCGTGCAATTTAGGATAAATAAGCACTCGTAAATTTTTCAAAGACTACAAATTTGGTTAGCCTTTGAAAAATTTACTCGTGCTGATTTATCCCAAATTGCACTCGAAATCATGTGATTACCTATACTAACAAACCTAAGCAGTAAATTTCTTAGGTATGTCCTGTATGGGCATTAAGTTGGTTTATTGATTGATTAATAGATTGATTAATGGTTGAATCAATTCATTGTTGGATTGCGCGATCGTTTTATTCATTAGTCGCCTTATTGGTTCAGTGGCTGATTTGTTAGTTGCCCAATTACTCGATTGATTTAGGGACTAACTGATTGGATTATTGCTTGATTTCTTGGATGGTTTATTGGTTGCAATTGGTTGGATGTCCGTTTACGTGAGTGTTTGGACGGTTGATTGATTGTTGGTTAGACGTTGGCTCGAGTGATTGATTGATCAGTTGATTGACTCATTGATTGAATGACTCATTGATTGAATGACGCATTGATTGATTGACTCATTGATTGATTGACTCATTGATTGATTGACTCATTGATTGATTGACTCATTGATTGATTGACTCATTGATTGATTGCTGGCTGGAATGATTGATTGGTTGGTTAATTAATTGATTGTTTGTTGGCTTGAATGAGTGATTGATCAGTTGATTGATCTATTGATTGGTTGTTGACTTCAAGTGATTGATAGGTTGATTGATTGAACAATTGATTGGTTAGTTGGCAGGTTGAATGTTCGAGTGTTAGCACTTTGTCATTTTGACATAGCCAGTGTTGACACAGCCAGGGTTGACGCTCGAAACGTTAGCTTTCCATTTAATTTATGGTGGCACAACTTACATTTATCAACTTGTTTGATAAAACCATTTTTTGTGTTTCAATGTCCCACCGCCGCAGGTCTAGTTTATGTAAAGGATAACCCCTTGGTATTTATAGTAGTTAATTGCACAAATAGAAATGAAACATGTCAGATTCAACACAGAGCTAAAGTAGCCATACCAATGTATGGAGGAACCTCTTCTCCAAAACAGCCGTAAATTTCAGCCCTCATTGTTTTAATTGGACTTATTCCATCCTGAGGTATTATTCGTAAATAACGTGCCACAAAAGGTTCGGCAAGTTTAGCCAGAACTGCGAACTTTGCTTCTTCTTCGGTCTGTGGTCCTTTGAGATCCTGAAATACAACAACATTTACAGTGTCATTTATCTTGACCGAGGATTCGTCCCTAAAGTTACAGGAGCGCAAAGAACGAATTGCTGGAAACCTATTTACCTGGAGACCTTAAAGCTGTAAAGGGGATGTTTGCTGTTTTTTTAGCGTTATTTAGAAAGCGGAAATATTTTGGGCTACTCCTTGTTAGTATATACCAACTTAGGAACCTTGGCATTTGAGTAATATGATTGGCTGAAAATAGTCAACATTATCCAACTCCCAGGAGGTGAATAGTGCTGGGGTGTCTGGGTAATCCTCGTATCAGTGTGTTTTGGTTAAAAAAAATTGCGTCCAATCCAGATAAAAATCGCCTTCGTCCATCATCGCTTTAGACCTGCTTCCGAGAGGTGCCATTAGGTAAAACACGACCGCAATTAAAACGTCGCTTGTGACGTGTCCAAAAAATAGCGCTAATGAAGGACACAATGAAACTGCAAGTGCAAAATATAGTCTGGAAAGTTTCTTTTTTCGTACAAATTACTCTCCAAAACAACAAAGTGAAATAGGAATATTATTTTCCAAGTATTCTCTTAGACGCCTCAGCTTTGAACAACAAAACGTCCTTGAAAATTTCTGGATGAATATCGATTAGTAACAATTTAAACATTTTACCATTCGAAAGGGAAAAGAAAGCAACAACACAGTTGGTAAGCAATTAAATTTTTTCACCAGTTGTGTTGTTCTCCTGCATCGCCGTCGTGTTTGCATAAGCTCCCTATTGAGATTGATTCACGTATATACTTTTCTTTCTTTTCTTCTATCTCGGTGAACAGTGTCTTTACTTCGCTGCGAATATTCTATCGGCCAACGCGTCTATCCACCTCAATTTCTGAGAATAATTTGTTAACTGATTCACCACCTACGACGTGAATTGTGCCGCAGCTTTTGGGAAGTCCTTGTGCAAGTGCGTTTCGGTCGAAGAAAAAAATATGGCCTGTTTCAATTGCCGCTTTGCCTCTGTTTCCAAGATATGTGACTGAGGTTGTTTCATTAGTATGTGCCTCAATCTAGACGAACAGTGGCTTCGCAGCTCGGTAAATATTCTGTCACTGTTCACCTCGAATTTCTGAGAATAACTTATAATTATAGGTGTCGCGGAAATGCTTTGAAGGAGTCTAGAAATGTAAGACAGTATAAAGTGAAGGACGAACTGTCTAATTTCTATAATAATATTCATAATATTACATATAATATGATTTACGACATAAACGTGAGTATATTGTAACATAACGACATGCACGGCATGGTGTGAGTGCATTAGCTCTACTGTACTCGACACTTTACTACACTGCACTGTACACTACCTTTTGAATCTTACTACACTATACTGCACTTTAAATTACACATACAGGACACCGACGCATTACACTATACTATACTATGCCACACTTAACATCAGTTACACTTTACTGCCAACACTAACCTGCTCTCATCATCAGTAACCTGTACCTTACTACACAAATACTTTACTGCACTTTAAATACACATACAGTACACCGGCGAATCACACTATACTACACTATGCTACACTTTACTACACTTTACTACCACACACTGCCGTGCTCTCTACAACAATAACCTGTACCTTACCACACTTCACTCATGCACTTAACACTATACTAAACTCTTTTACACTACACTCTATTACCCTACCCTGCACTTTACACTACACTTTACATTACACTACACTTTACTCCACTTCACTGCACTTTACACTAAACTACAATACACTCACTACACTCTACGACACTATATATTCTACACTTCACTGCAGTTTACGCTACACTAAATTACACTAGACTCTATTACACTACGCTTTGCAATACTACACTTACACTGCAACATACTACACTCCACTGCACTTTACACTACACTACACTACACTACACTCTACTACGTTATCCTTTACTACACTTCACTGTACTTTACACTACACTACCCTCCACTACACTACACTTTACTCCACTTCACTGCACTTTACACTACACTTCATTACACTACACTTTACTACACTTCACTGCACTACATTACATTACTCTGCACATTACACTACTCTTTACTTCACTACAATACAATACAATACACTTCACCACACTGCATTACTCTTTCCTACACTACACCACAATAGACTTTTTCATACTTTGAGTTGGCCATCTTCGCGGTACTGAGCCCAAGTGAAGCCATCTCGACTATATTCCACTCTAAACGATGCCACAAAATACGACACTTCATATCCTCCCATTGTGGAAATCCTAGTCACTCTTCTCAGTGATCCAAAATCGATCTGCAGCCAATCAGACGATGGGCTTGAACTTCCTGCCATCCACCCGAATGGGAAGCCTTTAACCACTCCGTTAAGTCTGATGAACCATGGCTTGGAGAGGCTATTTTCTGGTAGGCTATGAGTTAATGCCATGTCCGTGATCGTACCATTTTCAAGGCCCAAAGGAGATATGCAATTGGCTAAAATTCATACAAAACATAATTTTGCATCTTTGGCCAAGCTGTGGAGCTTCAGGTCGGCACACACAAGGGGACTAGTCTCTGCGACTTGTCCCCGCAACTAGTCACGAGGACAAGTCCCAGCATATGAACAGGCCATTTTTGCCAGAAAATGTGTGAACGAGCCATTTTTGGCACAAAGTCTAGTCGCAGGGACTAGAATCTGGTCCCTGCGACCAGTCCCACGAATTCAAATTGGTTTGAATTTTTGACTAGTCCCTACGACTTGTTCCTCACAACGCTTCGTGCGACCAAATTAAAATAAAACAATTACAGATCGGTATCACAAGTTCCCAAAATCCCTTCCGAGATGTGTTTGAAATAATTTACAAGAGTACTGGAGATTTAAATCGAATTTTCGCCCCTTTTGTTTCTGTATTGCCAACATCTGATCTCTAAGAAAGTGTTATTTTCCGCTTATATCCGAACTAAATCAGAAACAATTCAAGCACTGAATAATTTCGCTGAACAATTCTGCGGTTTGTACTGAATTGATTTATTTCAATGCTACATTGCTATTTTAATAATTTTAGTTTCTTAAGAGGCTATCCATGAGAAAACCATGCAGAAGGTGCTACAGTGCACATCACAGAATTGGCTCAAACTTTCCACATAGGCATAACTTGGTGAAGTATAGGTAGATATGGTATTAGTTTTGTTCAAGCTTCTTTCTTTTCTTTTTTTCAGGGGGGGAACCCTTGAACAGCCAAATCTACACTGAAATATGTTCAAATTTTGTAATTTTTTGAATGACATTATTTCTGACAAATTGTACAGCAATCCAGGTGAAACAAAATTCTCACAAACTACTAAGTATACACTCTTAAACGATGACAACATAATCAGTGTGACTCTTCTTTATTAAATTTTCCATAGCATTATTTAACATGACTTATGTTAATGACAAACATTATGCAAATTTCTTGAGTTTTCAAAAAAAAATTAAAAAGTTCGCGCAGAGCTTCAAGTAAAGTGAAATACTTGATGATTTACGCAGAGGTATTGTCTTTTGCTCTGGTATATAAAACTTCTGGGTATTGCAATAGTTTAAGAGAAATACTGAGGTTTTACTGGTCACCATTTGCTTACTGATCATTTTACTGACTTACGATAATGCTACAATTCATGAGGATTGGTTACATTTCCCCAGTACTTTTGAAAGAAATTGCAAGAAAAACTTCCTAATAGGAGATTCTAACCTGCTCTGTACATTGTTACATTTCCGATCCACGGGATTATATCTGCCATAAAACCGTCCAAAAGTGCACATTCCATAACTTTCCATTGCCGTTCAGAAAGACTGAGTGGTGCGATAAAACACAGGCTGCGACTTATTTCTCAGATTTGGTGCCGTTGAAAAGGCCAATACTCTAATGCCATTTCGATATTTGAATTGACAACAGTTATCATTTTCTGGACATAAACATTACGACAGAACGGCCGCAACTCATGACAACACAGTCAACCACAACTTTTTCTTCCACCATATTGCATTATGCGCCTGCAATGAAAAACTGGCCTGCGGTAATAAAGTCCAAGTGTTCGGGAAGTGTTCTTTTGCTTGATGCTTTAGAAAATGGCTTGCGTTGATGCGATTTACAAATTTCGTATTTTTGCTTTGCTTTGTCTTTATTTTAAAGCATTATAAGGTAATATAATGAGCTATACGTTGACATATTCTGAAAATTGCCCGGTCTACTTGTTTTTCTTCAAGGCCCAGCCAGGCTCAGCAGTGGGGTTGTCTCTGCACTCTTCTTTGCTCAATCCTTTAAGGTTGTTATTAAATTGAATATATGAAGGGCGTATGTTGGTGCATGCTTTAGCCCATTTACGCTTAATACTGTCATGCGTGGAATCCTTTTGGGTGCAAAAAATCTGCTTGCCAAAATCCTGATGGTTTTGCAACGCTGTTGTCGTTTTGAATAACTTGATGCAACCTGGTTGAGGGCAACTGAATTCACAAGGTCCACTTTTGTTTTCCGTCGTTTTGCTGTTTCTGTACAAGAAGCCAGTCGACACACGCGGGGATGTGAACGGCTCAATAACCTCCAATCGGGTACTTCCCTGGCTGGTTCCTCTCTTCATTAGTTTATCGTAACGAACGAACATTCCTTCTCCAACATTGAAGGCTTTCCACATCCTGATTCCGTCTGCGCAAAACTTGAAGTTTGAAAACATCAGAACTCCGTTCCAGTTGTGATTATGCAGATCCTGTGCGCTAGTGTCCACCTTTACAACTGATGCACGGCAACCTCTAACTCCGGAGTAAAAATCTATTGCTCTCTTCATATCTTTTGCTTTCTCGACATCATTTCCTGCATTGAAGTACTGGCGTATATGACTCTTCAGGAGAAATATGGCGATCGTATATATCTTTGCCACTGTTTGATTCACTGAAGTCGTATCGGCTTGTAGTGACACCTGTACGTTGACTAATACCAGGGATACTTAGCAATAAAAGAGCACAGTGATAACATCCAGCGTTATCACTACGTGCAAACGCCTCGACAATCTCAGGTGACTTCCTCTTTATTTCCATAAGCGTGTTCTCATAAATAGAGGCAACAGCAAACCAGTTCTGGCAGCAGTGATCCAGCAGATGAACGTATGTCCTTACCTATACATATGAACATAAGAAATAATGTTACACAATCGGCTCCATGACTTAAATAAAGTACAACAAGAAAGCTCACTGAATACCTACTCTTCTGGTAATCCTATCTGTTGTCCACTTGTTTCATCCACTGACTATAACTATGCCTCGTATCTTCCTGCACTTCATAGCTAAAGATTTCAAGAGATTATTTTCTCAATAGAATGTGGACCTACCTCCACTGTCAATACCTAATTTATAGTTGCATTTAACATATTTTGCACAGGAAGTGAATGTGGATAACTCTACTGTTACTCAGGGAATAAGAAGAAAACTCAGCATTTCTTCTAATTAGGACACAAATTCGACTACTACAATATCTGAAACTGAAACAGTAATTTAAGGAATATACCGTCAAACCTCCTGTAAACGGTCGCTCACAAGAATCAACACAACATAAACAAACAGGGATCTCTTCCGAGAAGAGATCCCTACAAGTGTCCGTTTAAAAGATAAAATTTCGGCATGCAATTCCTACGTTTCGTATAAGTGTAGTTCCATGTTGTCATAAAAAAGATTTGCGCATAATCCGGCTGAGGGGCGTAGTACATACAGAGACAGACAAAGCATCATTGACCATTTTGGATATGCCCATAGTCAGATGTAGGATATGCCTGTAGAAAATACCTCAAAATCTTCCTTCGGTTTTGTTATCACGGCTGTGACATGCCAAGAGAGGCCTTTCTTTCCAAACCACTCTCCTTGCGTTTCCCTATACTTCAAAGGAAGGAATTTCATTGCCCAATCCATGATAATCAAAGCTTGCTCTGGCGTCATATTGGTGAGGATATCATCCTTTGCTACGTCCTGGTGTACTTCTCTTAAGATGTAGGCTTTCCATCGCTCAATCTTGTCTATAGAGTTACTAATGTCATGCTCTAGTTCCTCCTTTTCGTCTTGATATCTAAAAATCAAAATAAAAAAGTTGATGGTTTCGTTCTGTTATCAAAGCTGTAATTATAATTTCTTGACGTTTTAGGGCGACATCATTTGCTTGTCTTTGCACGGTATATTTTTCCTGATCCTTTGTTTAATGATGTAAGCGCGGCATTGTTTCCGAAGTCAAAAAACCGTAGAATTCAGTCACCTGAGCCACCCATTGCCAATTGCAAAAAAGGTGATTAAGATGTGACAATTAGAAAACTTACTCTTCATGATCAGGTAAAATTACAATATATATCTTCTCGTGATATCCTGTGAAGAAATTTTTTTACATGTGTAAAATGAAGCGATTAACGATAAACTGAACAAGGCAAAATCTGTTTGGGGAGAAATCTGTCTTCTTTCTTTGGTTTTGACTGCAAGTTTAGGTTAGGTTTAGGTTTTTGGTTTTGAAAGAAGAAGACTATAGAACATGGTATCAGTAACCGTTTACCTGAATTGAAGGTCTCTTGATGACAATACAAGTTCTATTTCATCAAGAACATTCTTGATATTGTCGCAGCTTTGACATGATTTCGTGTGCTCATGCTCACAGAGATGATCTTCAGGGTCAGACAACGCAAATACCCGGCAATGATCAGCACACTGGCTTTCTTCAGAAACGCGGATCTTGAAGTTTGTCTTAAGGTAGCTTTTACCAGCTTTCAAGCGATCTTTAGCACCTTGAACCCAGGCTGAACTTTTACCTTTAAAAAGGCACGCTAATGTTACCACTCCTTTTTTTAATTTCTACTATTTAAGATAAAGCCGCTCATATATGCTCAATTGCGTTAAGAGGCAAGGGCTTTGTTAAAATTGCACAGTATAAAATAAAGAAGAAATATAAAGTCCAAAAATTAAATTGGCCTGGGAGGTTGGGTGGTTTGAGTGTTAAAGGTGCACTGAAAAATAGCATTATATAGAAACAAAATGGGAAGATACAGGCCTCCCCGGGACAAAAACTTCAATCAACCTGAGCTTACCTAACATTCCTAGCCTGTTTACTACGTCTTCGAGTGTATCGAAGGCTTGCGAACCCTCTGTAGCGATGTTGTCAAGTCCTGCTAAAGACTTCTTTTGTGATGCTGCACAAATCTATACAATAATGACATTTTGTTATTTTTTTGTCCTCGTGTTCATATTTCACTGCTTTTCTCATCCAGAGCTTTTGCTCTTTTATAATCCCCACCTATATGACTAAAGTAATTTTCAGTAATCAAGCCAAACAAGTACTTTAAACTAAGAGACATGACACAATGAGCTACAATGCATATAATGATATCTTCGTGATATGTAAATGAGATAACAGAATGTAAAAAAACTCAATTTTTCTTTTTTATTTTTCGCTCTTCTTCTGATTTTGACTCGTGATTTTGTTTTGATACGTACCTGTAAGACACTGAAGAGGGTTGACCTCCCATGTGAAAGGAAACCGGTTTCCTGACAGTACTACTGGTATAAGTCCACAAGCCTTGAAGCAATAACTGTCCTAACCACATTTGGAATCTCCAACTTCTCCCCATTCGACAATCTTAGCGTTTTTGTTCCGTAGGCAACATCTTGCACGAAATTTGGTCTGCTGATAAAATCTAGAAAATGGTCTACTTTACTTGAATCCAGTCGTGCGCGTGTAATGGCCTCCATCTGTGGCACTGGTTTACCCACCCCCACCTTAGCGGCATGACTTCTTGCCTCATCTATCGCCCACATGCTTACTCCAGGAATACGCAGCTGAAGTTGTGCTTTAGAGTAATCGTTTACAAATACTGACAGGATTTGCCTTTTAGTAAACCAACTGTTGGCCTCTTCGTACAATTTAATCAGGCGTGATATTTCGCTAACATCAGTATCTACACTCTTTTGCGCATATGTTTCATCAACTCTGAAAGCAATTCTATGGCTTGCCCTGGAGCAAGGCAATCCAGAGCCACTTCAACGATCTCTTTCCCCTTCTGTCTGTAATATCTCTGTGTGCTTGGTGCAGCTTCCTTCCAAGGTATAGTCAACTGACGAACCACTGGATCTACCCTACCACGAGCACAAGGAGCTGAGCGGATAAACTCATTCACCGCTTTCAGTCCCGATTTCACACATGGAGTAGAATACCATTCATATGAAATGTCTTCTTCTGGCAATGACTCATCTAGAGGACTACCAATGCTCACTTCATGTTCATTACATTCAGCCTAGAAAAATAAAGAGCAATGTAGATGATTAATATCTGTGAACTAATCTGTCGTTTATGTTAAGTGTTAAATCAATGCACGAGTAAAAATAAACATACCGGAAACTCATCCACAAGACGATTTTCTCTAACGTTTACGAAGTCGCCTAATTCAGTGGTAGGGTTTGAATCCAAAGGACCCGCCTGTTCCTAAAGACGTAATTAAATGATAATAAAAGTTAATGTTTATTTTGATTCACTCATTTACTTACTGCTAGAGGAACTTCGAAAGAAACTCCACTTGAAAATAGAAGAAAAAGAATAGACGGAAAAGAAAATGGTGAAAAAAATAAATGATTTCAAGAGGGGTATTCGAAAATTTATTGAAATAAGGAAAATATTATTCATGGTAGATGACTGTAAATGTGCGTGGAGAATTTTAAACCGTATTTTAGTTTTTATAAAAGGATCAGCAATAGCCAAATACCGTTCAACGGATTGTAGGGGAAGCGTACCCGAAAGGAAACTCACCACATGGTTTTTAAGATCGCCATAAGGAGGATTCTCAACATCGCCTGTTTGTTCGGATGTCACCTGGTAAATGTAAAATATTACAAATAGGGACTTATTGAATGAAGTTCAAACGAGGGAAAGGAAGAACTAAAGAACGAAAGGACGAACGCACAAACAGGAGAATGAATGAATGAAAAAAAAAAAACATGTGATTGAGCGATCAAGTGGGTGAGTGAAGAATTGAAGAAATGAAAGAACGAGTGGATTGATGAGAGGGATCCTATGCAGAACTCTGAGCGATATAAAAATATCCTAATGCATCAGTCAATTCCAGCTGCGCCCAGCGCCCCTCCTCTTCCGGGTTCACCCCCGGGCATTGGCATTTTTTTTGCCTTGGATCGCAAATTGACGGGGGTGGGGATTCTTGAGCTGTCAAATCCCCCCGGGGTGGGGACGAGAAAAGAGAGGCAAATGCCCCGTCCTCCGTCGACACTGCAACATTTTTCATTGATTTCACAGTCGAATCGTGCCCTTTTAAACATTGTAATGTGCGATTTTTAGTTTCAAGTTTCTAACTGCCTGATTTTCTTGTAAAAAGTAAGGGTAAGACACCATGGGATTGAACTGCTCTAGTAACCACAGCGACTCATAATTCAGACTTTACTGCTAAATTTGCAAATAAACAAAAAAATCGCGTGACCAACGGAAACACTTTTGAGTTTAAAATATACTCACCTGAAGTATTTGTGTTTCTCTTTTCCCTCTTTCTTCTAAATGTAATTTTCTGCACCTTATGCATATACCTAGAATTTAAAGAACAGAATGAGTAAGTATTGGAAAAAAAGAAAGAAAGAAGAAAGAGGGAAACTGAGTAAACCACACAGTTCACAAATACCTGATCCAATGGGCACGAGAAGTCCCCAGTAAACTTGAATCTCTTTTGAAATGTCCAACGAAATCCCTTTGTCAGGCTTAGCCCTGCTTCGGCCGTGAAGTGGATGATGGCATGTTGTAACTGGTCTACTTGAATTCCAGATAGTACCCAAAATATCTCTGTGCAGGGGACAGATTGTGAGCGTTTCACCATCTTCATCAAATAACCCGGCTCTCAAAAGTATCAGTTGCCATTCACCTTTGATGTTTGCTTGAGATGTTTTCAACCATTGAAGGTGACTGGTTATATCTCTCCTGCAACTACGGAGTGGAACGTACTCTTTGATGTTACGATAGTGCTTCGAATTGCCACATGGTATCGACGAGTGTTTCGAAAACGAGCAAGTTAGACTTGCAGCCATAGAAGAAAATGTTAAGCCAGAATACGACCCTGTCTTCTGCAATATAGGTTTAACGACGTCTTGTATGAATTGAAATGTTTTTACTGAACGTTCGTGCTTTCCCGCCAAAGCAATCTAGATAGAGGAAAATCGCAGGCCGCTTGGTTCGCGGGCTCGAAACAAAGATGGTGGTAAACAAATGCACGCATGTCTGAAAGACGTAGTTTCTATGGCATCATAAGACGCATAAAGACGTTCGAAAAAGATGTTTTCTATCCTTCAAGCAAAAGAAATAGCTTTTGGAAATGAAAGTTACTTTCGATCGCTCTATGAGTGGGGAAATATTCACGAGACAGGTTATGGCTGTTCTCCAGCTACACGTCGAAGCCGAAGTAATATCATTTCGTCGAAAAAAGAAGATTTACTGAGATCACAGCGGGAAAATTATTCCCCTCAGCCTTTTGTCAGTCACAGAGGTATGTTTTTGAAGTGTCATGTTGTGTTTTTGAGCGATCAATTATGTATCCTGTTCCGTATATTTTTTGGCTATTTTCAATGAAACGATTGTGTTGGCTCATAAATTGTCATAGTTCCGAGGTTGACGTGTCCATAATTTCACAATACCCAGATTTTTGAAAGCGTGCAACAAAAATCCAACTTATTCTCTTAACATAACCCATATTAGATTTATTGTAAGGTTTGCGAGAAATTTTAGAAGTAATTTTAAAAGTGCAATATTTTTGTAGCTTCTGGAAAAGCGTTCAACTGCCCTTCCGTTAGTACACGGTCACGAGAATTAAAAAGTCTCAATCGTTCTGGTTTATACGTCTAGTCGAAGTTTAATCATTCACTTCGACCACCGGCTACTCATTTTTCACTCACATCGTAAATTATTGGTGATCAAGGCAACTAAACTTCAGGAAATTTCGACCTTCCATAACAGTAAAAATGGTCTCCCGAGGGGATCCCCCCTCGTATACACAAAGAAAAGGAGCTTGGACCCCAATCATACCATATTTAAAAATAGTGCACCCGAGTATACTTACTCACAGAATATAAGCCAATTCTGTGATCTAAACTGTAGCACGTTCTGCATGGTTTTGCATGGTTTTCTCGTGGACAGCCTCTTAATAAAGCTGCAGATTGAAAGAGTGATACCGTTTGTCCCCAGTTTTTGCTACTTTCCTGTGCGATTGGTCCCCACGTGTAAACGCTACTGCGGACTAGTCCCTGCGACCAGTCACTTCGTGTAACTAGTCACCTCGTGTCTGCCGACCTTTAGTCCCAGTTCAGATACAACCGTTTTCAGGTGCCGAAACTAACTGAGTCCGACTTTGGATGCTACATTGGCGTAACATTTGATTCGGACGGTGCACCGTGTGCCAAACCTGACCTTCATCCCATGTAGGCAGATCAAGAAATTCCTAGGTCCGTTAGATAAGGGACGGACCATTAGAAAAGTGATGGGGGGGGGATGGGGAATTTTCAGCTTGCACGAATTTTTTTTTTTCGCTCACTACTTGTGCAGGAATTTTTTTTTTCAGGTGAACCCCTCTGCACGAATTTTTTTTACTACGTGTGAAAAAGTCACAATTGGACCTTCCTTCTGCATGAATTTTTTTTTTACCTTCTTCCTTGCATGAATTTGTTTTCTTGGCATTTTCCCTTGCATGAATTTTTTTTTGTTTTTTTTTTCCCCACCCCTCCATCACTTTTCTAATGGTCCGCCCCTAATATATACATTCTGGTTCTGTGACGTCATAAGAAGACCACCGTATGAATCACCTGCCGCTCTAGTCTCGAATAATGAACAAGGTTTGGATCTCTAACAGATACAAAATGGCGAAATTGATAACTTTGGAATTTTGAGCAATCTGATTGGCTCACTATCTCGGGATATTCAGCAGTATTCACCTCCTATGAGATGAATATTGCCACAGCTTCTGTGAAATTCGTAGTTATGGTCGAGGGAAAAAAAAAATGGCCGGCGTAAATTCTCAGGTCGCAGCATAATAAAAGTATATCTTTACACCTTAGGCACGAAAATTCCAACAACAAAGGCTTATGGAATGACTGCGATTGCTGACATCTTTGGTGGATTTTTAGGGAACTATTGTAGAGAATGATGACCGAATGATTGCTTTGAAACGAAAGATCACTTAATGTGTGTAACTGGAGAGCGCTCAAATTTTTCCGATTTTTTGCTATACCTTAAGGATGGATCCCTTTGGCTGTATCATTCAAGCCGTATTTTCTGGAATGGGAGGGTTACAGTACGAAGTTTTGGGTGTGGGTGTGCCGCTGGGACCATGGAACCCTTAGGGACGGACCATTAGAAAAGTGATGGGGGAGGGGGGGCGAGGAATTTTCAGCTTGCACGAATTTTTTTTTTTCGCTCACTGCCTGTGCAGGAATTTTTTTTCAGGTGAACCCCTCAGCACGAATTTTTTTTACTACGTGTGAAAAAGTCACAATTGGACCTTCCTTCTGCATGAATTTTTTTTTTTTACCTTCTTCTTTGCATGAACTTTTTTTCTTGGCATTTTCCCTTGCATGAATTTTTTTTTGGTTTTTTCCCCACCACCCCCCCCCCCCATCACTTTTCTAATGGTCCGTCCCTTAGCCTCTACTTGGCAGGCTTGCTGAGGTTTGCTAAGCACTCAAGAAGCTAGAGAAGCTTTCGGCTGCGCCTCAAGCATTTCTTACACTACTTTCGTGCTTAGTAACCTCCCGCGTGCGTCCATACCTCGATGGTTCCACGCTGCACGTTTACCATTTCTTCAATAGACTCCATTATTGTCAATTTTATATTTCAATCCTACCTGGTGAACCCTCAATCACGCAGCCATACAGTTCAAATCGAAGGCAAATCAGCTGTTCCCATTTCAAAGGCTGGATGCGAATGTTGTTTGCTTCAATAGGATGCCGTAAATGGTGAATGATCATTTTATTGTCAGATTTCGTTTGTGGACCTGAAAATTTCTTCAACACCAACAACGAAAAAAGAAAACAAAAAACAGACAAAGCATGACCGTGAAAAGATGGTAAGACAGGTTCGAAGACGCCCAGGCTCCTTTAGCATGAGGCAACAATGGGTGGGGGAGGGAGGGGTTGTCGTTAGCACACTGCCTTCCCTGATTAAGATACTACAACATCTTGCAAAATTAGTTGAGACACATGACTTATCCGGTGACTAAATTAATAAAAACTTATTTTTCACATTGCCACAACCACCTCCCTCTTAATGTTGCCAGCAATCGAAAACCAGGCTAAAAACGTGACCACACAAGTATGAAACGGGAGGGGAGAGGGGAGAGATCAGCAATGATACGAGTTCAGGCAATAACGCCATTCAAAGTGAGACGGGTGGTTTGTGGAGTAGAGTGTCTCAACAATATTACAACTTGTTGTAGCTCAATACGATCGTTTTGACCTCACCCTCCTCTTTCTTACCCTTGTACCAAGGCACTAAAATATGGAACTCTCTCCCGTCAAATGTCGTTTCTTCGTCAAGTTTCAATATTCTTAAATCTCGACTTTCTAGCTTTTTTATGAATACTTAGTTTAATCTGTTGTTTTCCTCCTACTTCCGTCTTTAAAATACCGTCTGTCCTAGCTATTTTATTTTATTTGTTTATTTATTTTTTTGATTATTTATTTTTTTTGAGGAGGCCCCCACCTTAAAGCCTTGTGGTTTCTTGGGGCCTTCTCACCACTATATGTAACTAGTTATGTAAATACGATATGATACATTTGTAATATATATTATATAGTGGTAAATAAATAAAAATACAAAAATACAAATACCTGATGCCCCCCCCGCCAAAAAAAAGTAAAATCGTACTTTGCACTTTCAATCTTCGGTAAACATGAGTCTATCACGGACTTACGCTGGTTACACGAGGCAAGTTTTGCAATTAAAGATTCACCCTAAAAGTGATCTGTCTTACCTTAGAGTAACTATTTCACCTATAAACTATCCGTTTTACTTAGTACGTCCATTTCACCTGAAAACTACCTGTGTTACCCCATTTTGACCATGTCATCTATAAACTATCTGTTTTACCTTCGTGTAGCCGTTTTCCTGGTAATCGTACCAGGTGTCGTCATTATTACTGTACTGCAGTATATACTCTGATATCCAGTGGTCTTTGCTCTGACGTCGAAGGGTCCCCACACCCGTTACACGGGTCTTACGCAAAACGTCTACCTGAAGGAACTGATTTCCTTCCTCTCCTTTATTGGGCTTTGCGCACCATGCGTCTTCGGCTGTAAATAACAGGCACAGAAGATGATGGAACCAGAGGGTTACCCTCCACTACCCCCACCACTTCGCTATTCAGAGTTTCCCTTTATGGCTATGCAACGCTCACGTTTAATGTTTTCTTTTTTTGACACGCGTATTCCAAAGAAGAACCGCCGACCAGTTAGCTCAGTTGGTAGAGCACTGGACTACCGTGCGGGAGGTTGCGGGTTCAAACCCAGGCCGGACCAACACTCGGGGTCTTAAAATAACTGAGGAGAAAGTGCTGCCTTTGCAATGACATCTGCAAACGGTTAGAAATGTAGAAATGTAGGTCCCGTCTCACCATGCTTGTTGCTAATAATCTGTGGGACGTTAAAGAACCCACACAGTGTTCGAAAAGAGTAGGGGACGTAGTTCCCGGTGTAGTGGTCTATCGCTACCTCTGGTTTCATATGTCATGCACACGTACACGTTTTAACGAGCACTTAGGAGCTCCTTGGTGTCACGTGTATAAATAAATACCGTAAAGTAAGTAAGTAAGGAACCCAAGGTTTTCCAAACAGAATAGAACGTAAGGGGAGTAGGACCCATGACGTCAAGGCGCTCTTCCGCTGGGTTGAGGGAATGGATTCGAGGGAGCAAGGAAATTAATTTTGGGTTGGTTTGGGACGAACATTCTGCGTACTGCTTGGAAATATAACGAAGATGGCATATTGAACATTGAGTCTGTTGATATAACGAAAGCTGTATTTTTAAGCATGTAACTGGGAAACTCGACAAAAAGGAAATTGAGTTTTGATCATAGTCAGTAGGATATGTCCATGGTAGTATTTCATGTCTTCGTAATGAAATATGATCAGAATTGTTTTTGTTTTCGCAAAAAATGAGTGTCTGAAAGAAAACTACAGCGCGAATCGAAAAGCAAAAAAATGGTTGTGCTTTAAATTCGGCCGATGATCAGATCTAACGGAGGGACAGCGCCTCCTGAAGTATTTCACATCACATGCACTGTAATGGAAGACTAGGCAGCACCGCTAAGACCGTGAGGGGTGGGGGGAGGGGTGGGGCTGTACCTACTTTCTCTCGCCTGCCCAGGCTGCGCCTCAGGATAGCTAGTCGAGGCCGTAATCTGATAATCTTTAATCTTTCTGCTCTTTATTCCCAGCGCGTCAGAACAACCTACAAAATAAGTGAAATGTGGCAGATTGAAGCTAGTGAAACTTTAAGTCTTAGCTTTGGGTCTCAATCAAAAACTACCATGAGTTGTTCACGATATGATATACTTTATCATCTAGACATAAACGTCTTACTAGAAAATACGCTACTTGTTCTATTTGTACAGAACCACATTCCAGAACTGAGTGGCATATTTTCTATATCCTCACACGTGAAAATGTCCACAACGTCATAGCCCAGGTGCCAAGCGTCATAGCCCCAAAGTGCAAAATATTTGAGACACTGCACCTATTTATGGCGTCAGTGATTTAACAGTGGTCTCGTACATTAAAGTCCCCGTTCCCTCCTAATCAATGTTACCAGCAAATCAAAACCATGCTGATGAAGGGTGCACTTTACTCTTGGTGTCTAACTAAACAAATTTGCAACTTGTTGTAGCGATGATGTATTTGCTTTTTTGTCGAAATAGTAAAACGAAAATTAAGCGTCTGCTTGAAGGTAAGGATTTCATTTTCTCGTGAATTCAGACACCACTCTCAAAAGGACCCCACCTGGCAATTCGATACGAAAAGCAACTTCTTCAAGGGGGCCGGAGAAGTATGTTCCTTTACTCAGTACCTCCCCGTGGGGGTCTGCACTGTAATCATCATAGTACAAAAGTTGTACAGGAGTGACCACGTGGTAATGGGCTGGTTTCAGGCTCCTCTCTGGATCAAAAGCAACTTTAAAAGTGATGTTAATCTCTGCGCTTAAGGCCAGCTCGTCCACCTGCCCGATAAGATAAAAGAGAATTAAACAAAGTCATACAAAGTACACATACATTTCTAATTGTGTTACAATCTGCTGTGTAAGATTCGGTAAATAAACTTATTGATCTGTAGACTGCCGTACATCTCTTAATTACGCCACCCCCTTGAATACGCCGCCACTTAAGTAAGCTACCCCTCTCTGGAAGAGGAAATTTATCAAGTCCCCCACCTCCTACCCTGAGGAGAAACTATCGTACACAATTCCCTTGTGAAATCTGAACAGTTCAATATGTGACGTTATCGAATGATCGATTTAGGGATTGAGTAATGGTCTGGCTAAAAGGACGGTGCGAACAGGTAATTAGTAAGTCCATTCAAATCGCCTCATCTCATTGGCTAATACCAAAACAACAATGAAAAAAATTTATAAAAAAACCTCATTTTTAGACCTTGTCTTTTCCATATCCTTATTTCCTGTCTCTCGGCCAAATTTGGCTTTTGCTCTATGCGCCAATTAGCACCACAAAATTAACTAACACTGTTGCCGAGCGCTATCCTCGGTGTAGAAACCTGTTACGTTCACGAGTGACGTAGAACAAAGAAGACAAAGGAGACAACACAATAGAAACTAGGAAAATAATAGTGAAAAAAAAAACAACAACAAAAACAAAGAAAAACTTCACAGGTTTTCACATCAAGGTAAACGGTAAAACCCCAGCGTGACTTTGCTATGGTTGACACTCTTATAGACCTTGCATTCACAATGTTGTCAATTTAAAATATCGAGCTGATAAAGTTAACATTTATGCTATACTGCATAGCAATTGATCCATTATATAGAGGACATTGCACGATGAGTTTAGACATCAACTATAAACTGTTAGGACATAATAAAATGTTTCACCTAAAATACAGAGTAAGAACTACAACATACACACACACACACAACTGACTACATGCTACATACACATTTACATAATGTAAGAGCGCTTTTATGGCCTCTTACAATCACAGTTGATTGCCAGTGGGTTCAATTAGCACCTAATGCATTCACATTCTTTGATGACATAGCGCGGGAGGAAATGCTATGTCATTAAAGAATGTGAATGTATTAGTTGCTAAATGAACCCACTGGGAATCAAATGTGAGTCTAAGACATAATACCTTCAGTGTTATACTATCATCTTTTTGAACAACCCGTGGGGGGTTGAGCCCAGTGAAGGACACGAGCTCAACAAACTTGACAAATGGTGTCAGCATCCAGGTCACGTGAATCCCTTTGGCGCTCGTTTCGGACAGAGGAGCGGTCGAATGCTTCAGAGCGGTGCTGTACCCATAATGGTCTCTGTTATAGAGGGAAAACACTCGAACGTTGCACATCAGAGATCCAGAAGAAGGCTAATAATGCAAGTAATCAATAAATCGATTTTTAAGGTGGTAGTCAACCACAGTGCTTTGCGCACGTCAGTGTCTTGGCTGCCATTTTGAACGAGTTTCACCGCACTATGAGGCACGATAGATCACAAACAAACAAACAAACAATACAGCTAGCATAGATTCACCCACCGACAGGGTCAAAACCCTCTAGAAATTCATATCATTTGTACATGTACGCTTCAGGAAATCCAACAATATTGGTGTTGGTGACCTGGCGCTCTCTCCACCTCTGAGGTTCTCCATGGGACGTTCGCTATGGAAATCCGTTGGGTGACGCGAGTACACGCGCAAAAGACGAGGAGATATTTCTGTGTCTGTAGTCATTTATTCACTTGGCGGATTCTCCCTGCACTGAAAACCTGTTTGAGACTCTGCGGAGAAGTGAATAAGACCAAACGCGCATTTCTCGAAAGACCATGTAGCGTTTTGGGCTCTTTTCGGGCGCACTGTAATTTAGGAGCAACAGTGTTTTATCAGGTATGCGATTACAAATGTTAGACTTTGTCAGTTTTAGTCCAAAAATTAAAGAAAATTAATAGGGGTAGTTATTACCCATGTCTCAAGAATCCTGTCAAGTTTAAAACTGACGTCGTCATAGAGAGCACAGGAACCTGGGGAAAAGGAAATAGATATTTCAATTCACCGTAAATCCACCACGAAAGGTTGATTTTCCGTAAACAAAAAGCAAACGTTCTGTCTGCAGCAATGCGATAGAAAATTAATTCTTTAGTTGAACTTTTACAATGTGTTTTCATTTAAAGAAGAGGCATTCCCTTCAAAAAGAAACTTGCAGCTTTTTTTCCCGCGTTCTATCACGCCATCTTCCACCATGCTTTGATCACGTGCTGTTGTCTTCTAAGCGGGGCACAATGCTGAATTGTATCACGCTCGTGTGACATTTTAATTTAGTCCAGGCCAAGGGACCAAAACTCACTGAACTAATAGCAGTTAGTTGAGTGTAAGTCTCGGTATATAACCATTTTAGAACTGTTTCAAAAGCTTGTACTCTTACAGGTTGAATGGATCTCTTTTCCCTCCCTGAACTGTCAGCCGCAGAATCATGCAACGTAGTAACTGCAAAAGATGCATGAAACAAAAACTTGGCTTCAGATCTTTTAGTTAGTCTAGATTGAAAGGGCTAAACATATAAAGATAGTGAAAGGTGTATTTTTCGGCACTGTCACTGGCAAACTCATAAAAGGGAAAATCCCAGATCTTGCAAGAGTCGGACCTACCACCTTGTGAATACCTGAGTTCAGACGCTCAGCTACTAAGCTACAGGAGCAAGGCCATTAAGCTAGGTTCATGCGACAAACACCCTGCATACTACTACAAAGATTTGAATGTTTGCCTGTGGAAGTGAAAAAAAATACATCCTTAGCAAACTCTCCAGGCTCAAAGACCTCAAAATATACAATCTTGATTATTT
>OX453272.1:31455931-31520931 GCA_949710005.1 Ricordea florida
GTTCTTTCAGAATCGACTTAGAGATTTTAGATGATCAAGAGTGCATCGCGTGTTTTGGAAAGCAGCACGACCTTTTGACAGGCAAAAATGTCTCCACATTTGTGCCTCACTAGAACTTTTTCGTAATCCTAAAACTCTTCAAATCAGAAAAACAAGTGTTGATGCAAGAATCTGGATACCATTCTGGTCTAATAAGCAAAGATAAAGGTCATAAAAACTTACCCGTTTCTCCATTTTTACCGGGCGCGAACTCACGTGTAGACCACTTCTTACCCCGGGAAAACGTGTAGTTCTTACGGGAAGGACGCAATCACGTGGTAATTTAATGAATTCAAAATGGCGCTAGCCGTACTCGTGCGTGAAAATCGGGGTCTTTTAAGGTGTCTATTACCAAATATGGTTAAACATGGCGCCGTATCCGTACACCGGAATCGGGATATTTTTGATTAATCATAGCGCGCGCAGGGTCCTACCCATATAAATAGATTAAAAAAAAAACTATAGCGTGGCCTTCTCCATTGTCTGTACTCTTACTGTGAAAATATATGCCATGTAATGTCAAAGTCCCTTGCAGTCAGTCAACTCACTTCACAGGTCGTTTCATTGACAGTTTTAAACGCTGTATGACATACGTCGTCCGCTGTCAGAGTACACAAAACGTAGGAACAGAGAACTGTTAAAATGGAGAGCAAACAATTTAGAAAAGGTAATTTTATTGCGCATCTCACACCAGTTAAACTCTCACATATACTACAAAACCTAACTAATTATTCTACGGGATGGGGGTCGGGGTCGGGGATCGAGGTCGGGTATAACCACTACCAGACTTGACCTTTATGGTTTCACAGTGAGGTGACGCATCGCACTACATAAGCCGTAACAGTTATTAAAGAAATAGATCAAGCATTGACAAGGGTTTGTTAAATCAGGTGGCTGCTATATGGTGGTACAACTTACTTCATCAACTCGTTTGATAAATCACTTCTTGCGTATATTGGACTCTCATTATTTAAATAAAAAACAATAGAGGAGGAAATTCTCATCTTCTCCGCGATCGAGTTCTTCCAAGCATTCCTCGGCGGGTATAATAATTATTGGGATGCCTTTCAAAACAGGATCGGATCCAGTTTTCTCTAGAGTATAGCCCGTTACACACGAGCAAGTTGTCCTTGACACATTGCAGAACTTGCTCGTCTGTACGGTTCGATAAGGAAAACTTGTCAACAAATTGAGAAATTGCGGGCGCACAGCGGTCTTGTGCTTGTCGTTCGCTGCGTATTTGTATTGCTGGCTACAGTGACAACTTGTCAAAGAAACGTTGTTACTTCGTTTACACCAGCAAATAAGACTTGTCAAGCAAAACTCGTCCAAGAAGACTTGTCATTCCTACACATGAGCATATGAATATTGTCAATGACACTTGTCAAGAAAAAATTGCTCGTGTGAAACCGGCTTAATTGTGCGATGCAAATATGGTCACAGATAGGGTGTGGTCATTAACACCGTTTCGTATGCTAAGATCAGTTGCTCTAAAAAAGGCTCTTGAAAATCGCCCACTACATTGTACTACTACGACTCGTCAATGGTTTTCGGGTATGGTAAAACCTTGGTCTTTTTGTGGCGTTTATGATGTCTAAGAACCAATGGCTCCCAGCAGATGGAGTCCAAACTTGACAGAGCATCCTAACATTGCTATGAGTCCCAGATAGCCAAAAGATCCCCGCAAGCGTTTTTCAGGATCTGTAAGGAAAAATGAATCAAGAAATCATACATTGAAACTCATATTTCTATAAAATTAGATGGGCCGATACAGATGCATTATTGAACAAGCTCGTCCAGTCCAGATGCTTGGCCATATTGGCCAAGATCGCTTTTGTGTTTTCATGGAAACTTGGTCAATAAAGGAAAATATGTTGCCATTTTGTTTTGTTATGTTTCGCGGGAAAGATAGGCTCATCGTGCCGCTCGGGTAGCCAATCAGAACCTAGGATTCGCCACATCTTGCGCGCCCACGGAACCAGTCATGCAATGAAATCTCTCACAATGCTCCATATAACTGGTCAACAAGTCAACAGATGACACCTAAATAAACGACATGCCGGGGTCAAATAAAGAATGATAGAGGTTTTAAACAACTATGTGTTAGCCCAAACGGATCCATGTTCAGTCACATTCTCTTTAAAAATAATCTACATGTATTAGTCTACTTCTGGGTTTGTTACATTGTGAAACAATCAATCTGTTCAGTGACACTGACAGCAAATCCAAGATCCCATTCATGCAATATCTATCATAAATCCTTGAACTGGTTTGCATGCAAGAAAAGAGTAATAATTATAGCAAACAAAACCAACAATGCCGTAGACAGCTGTACAGCTACTACAGCTTTAGTATAATTCTACAAATGGATGTCCAGTCAAAAAGAAGCCTAACACCTGCTTCATAACTGCATGTTTCTGAAGTGCAAGTGATGTCTCAGCTGATTTGGAGAACTTGCAGGAGAACTGGACAACAATCTGCCACAATATAATTATAAACCAAACAGTCATGTGCAACAGCAATGAGGGCAACATTCACAGATTTCAGTGCTTCGTTATGAAAATGAATTTAGATGTCAAAATGAAGGAAATAATACCCTTCAGTGATAGGTGCAGTGTTTCATTGAAAGTGCAGACTTTCATTTTAACACTTGAGATTTCAGCTGAGAAAAGTTATGAAATAATTTAACAATCTTCAGTAAAAACAAAGAAATTTCTTTGCTGAACCAGACTGTTCCTCTTACCTCCTGTGTAGTAGCCATGAGCATAGACTACTCGGGAGATTATCCACACCATCCCAGCTGCAGAGCATACAACCTTTAAAAAACAAACGCAAAACTGGTCCAAAAATGCTTACAATCTTGATGGCAGAAGTTCCCTCCCATTTTTTTTCTCCACGGATTTACCTTGCTTGGGCAAATGGGTGAATAATCCACTGAAACTACCATAGTCGTTTGGCTACAAGGTGCAGCTTTTTTTCCTCAAATGTTGTGTCATTAGCATGAAATTTCCCATAAACTCAGGGTGTGTCTTATGGGAGAAACATTTCAAGCATCAAAATAAGGTTAAAATAAGACACCAACAATTGGGCTTGAGTTTTATACAGTTTTTGGGAAATGTGAGGAAAAGTTGGACTTGGACTAAAAATAATGGTATGACTTGTCCTATGTTCACACCAACTAAATCAATTTACCCATGTCTATAGCAAACAAGTTTAGTTTGGTGCATGTGAAGGGGATACGCACTTATTTATGTTTTGGATATCATATCATAAAATTCTACAGTATTTTAATCAGCAAAAAGTTACCATAATACAGTTTTCCAATTGGCTTAAAATATTATTGTTATACGTACAAGGTTGACTTGAGGGTGAAGCAATTGCTTAGCACTGACACTGCTAGACTAGCTTCAACCGTGATTTTATGGATTGAAGTGACTTGATGAATTATTCAGATCTAATAAGGTACAATCATGCAAAAATTTTAATGTGCTGATTGGCTCAGGGCATGTCAATTAATCCTAAACTGTGTAGAAATTTGAAATTAAATTTTTGCATGACATGTACATTAGTAATGGTAATCATACGGTTTTTCTCGTTCAATTTGGAATTAATTTGCATGAGTAAGTTTTTCAAAAAGCTGAAATTGCACGAGCCGCTTCGGCGAGTGCAATTTCAGCTTTTTGAAAAACTCACAAGTGCAAAATTAATTCCAAATTGAACGAGAAAAACCGTATGATTACTTATTAATAATATAAACATGAAAAAATTCGCCTGGAGAAAGTGCAGGAAGATCTCATTGCGGACAGGAAGTGAGCATTTGATGCGGATTTGACACTTTATTTACTGATTGGCTGATGAAGATCAGCCGATAACGCTACGAACTCAAAGCAGTTCGTTTAAAAATAAAGAATATCATAATCCAGAATATCGATGTGTAATTTGCACTGGTGTTACACTTTTTGCACTGGTGTTACACTTGAACTGCACTGCTCTCAGCCAATCAGAATCGAGAAATTTTTTCATGTATATTATTATTAACAAGTAATCAAATGATTTTGAGAGCAATTTTTAAATAAGCACTTGCAAAGTTTTCAAAGACAAGAAGAACAAAATAATGGACAGCAGCTGTCTGCACTTCAACTTACAGGGTGCTCCAAGCCTCCCAGAAACAACAGGTACAGAAACTGAGGGTAGTTCTCCAAACTGAGGAAAGACAATCCATAAAACATCCACTTGTTAACAGACAGCAAATATTAATTAATCTACTGGTATATACCACCTCAGCAACTGTGGCATTTTGGGCACTCTGACTAATAGTTGGTCACCAAACTAATTTAGCTTCATAGCTATCTTGGGTGACCAGTTACTGTCACTACATCAATAAATAATATTTAACAATTATTCTACAAAATCGAGTCGTACATGAGCTAATAGCCAACAAGGCGTGTAGCACAGAGTTGGTTATAGTTCATGTACGACGAGATTGAGTGGAATAATTGTTTCATAATATCTCTAAACCCTATCATAACCCCTATAATAATCACTGAGCCTGAGGCGATTAATTGTTTTAGTATAAATACACAGGTGATTATTTCAAGAAAACAAAGAAAAAGCATTGTACAACACAACACAATTTTGTTTCATCAAAAGAGAGAGAAATCCTTGTACTGATTGAGTTTTGGATGAGAAAAAATGGCAGGCAACAATTCTTGCTTGCTTTAAAGCTGTTTCTGAGAGATGTCACCGAGGTTGCTTTGTTGGTATATATTAAAACAATAATCCACATCAATCTTGGTGAATAGTGGCTAAAGAAATATTCACCTCGCTGCTTCCATTTCAGAGAATAGATATTACTGTTAAATGTTACCAATCTACAATACCATCTCAGCAATTGTGCCTCTGTCAAAAGCCAAGATGCAAAAATGAAACTGTACAGATTCAAACAGCCATGGGTTTCAAAACATATAGTTGTGACTACATGTAAGTGGAAACTGTGATGCCCCACGACGTTTCAACTGCTTGATCAGGATTTACTGGAATCTGGAATTCCAATTTTAATATCCTTGTTGATGTTATTTAGGTGACGTCAATAGAGCAACAAAATGAAATTCTGGAAGCATCCATGGTGACAATAGAGGAACAGGATATCAAACATGCATGTGTCAAGGCAGGCCACGAAAGACAAAGCAGGCAAAAACAACAGCAGGATCAAAATTTTTCAATCAGGAAAGGCCAGCCACAAAAGGTGGACTTAACACCAAAACATTTTCAATTATGTAGAACATGTATTTTTGGCACTATCACAGGCAAACTTGGAAAAAGCAAATTCCAATTCTCCTAATAGGAGTTGAACCTACAACAGGCCCTCTGACAGGGTGCACAGGTGCGGGACCGCATAATTCGATCAAAGCTGCACAATCCCGCACAATTTCTGAAAATCAGCAAAATCCCGCACAATATGGAAAGATTTGGTTAAAAATCTAATTAAATCGGTATTCCCATTGATTTCCAAGGTTTAAAGAAGCTTTTTAGGCTATATTTAGGCTATTTACCTTGCAAAACAATCAAGAAATCTGCCGTTTTCCGCGACTGAACAGCTCAAGCAGATATAAAAACAACAAGGCGTCTCTTCATAGCTCCCTGCTGGCCTGGGCACTAGTCTCAGTCTAATCTTATTTTTCATTGGCTTATTTGACATGGCTGCCAACTTGTCGGAACATGATAAGGCAAACGCACCGATTTGCGAATTGACAAACAAAAGCGCTGCAACTTTGGGCAACAGAAAATCAATAATTCTCGTCAAGAAACAGGGTTTATTTTATTCAAGTGAAGGACATTTTCATTCAGGAAATACAAGTTTCACACTCTTATTTCTAAGTTTAAAATAAAACGATATCAAATTAAATTAAGCCGCAAGCAATTGAATTTAAATTTGTCTCAATGTGTTGTTTTTTGCAGCAATTTCAAGCGTGAAGAGCTTTAAACCTTAACAAGATAATATTTCCTCTACATATCAAAGAAAGTACAAAAAATGTCAGGATTTTTCATAAGGTAACTTGTTCTGCTCGAAAACATTTTTTTTTGAAGTGGAATTACACCAAGGAATTACGGTTTTGAATAAGATTAATCGATCGTGTCACGCAACATGATTTTGTTGATACAAACTTTGGCCAAAGTTGTAGCAAAATAGAAACTTGGTTTATGTCTAATTGCCAAACTCAGAGGACAATTGTTGCACTTTTCATTTATCCAGAAATTCCTCCATGTTGGGTTTTTTTTGGGCCCGGTGATCGAATATTTGTTTGTTTACATGACTGCGCCATCCCGCACAATTTCCCTCCCAAAACCCGCACAATTGTCTTTTTTTTCCTGCACCCTGTCTGAAGGCCTGCTACAACCTTTTGATTCAAGCAGGAGGCAGGATGTTTGTACCATGAAGTTAGTTTAATGGCCTTGCTTCACAGATTGCCTTTTCAATCTCTCTCTCTTGATCTTTGTATATTTCTTCACTATTCCCCAAATAATTATTCTCTGTATTCAGGGCTTGAAACTGTATTTGCAACTAACTTTTTCACTTTTGCTACTAACATTTATTGCTCAGACGCAAATTTGCGGTTAGTTTGTGGCTAGTTGATTTGTAGGATTATTCCCAACTAGTGACTACATTAATTAAGTTCTTAGTTACACTGTATCAAATACCAAGAGTATGTTGTTTGTTTCTAAACAATTATTGGATGAGGTTATTCTGGATATCACAAAAACTGAATCTAATAATTGTTTCATTGTACATATGAACAAAAATAAAAAAAAATGGTCACAACAAACTTGGACGTGTGAACTCATGCATCGTGGTCATACATGACATGATTACCCATGACATTAAGTGTCCTTGACATGATTATTGCATAATCTGCAGTTACGATGTCACAGGCGCCGGTTTTGAAAATTAATTCACTGTACGCTTTCGGCCAATCAGAAAAGAGATAGTGAGTTCAATGTATAATGTCTGCTATTTGTAGCTTGATTGGCAAAATCCTGTCACTAGAATTATCTTATTTTTGAACATTACACGACATGATCATCCACTTTGTACACCATTATAGCAGTTTCTTCAACTAATGTATTATGGGTGTGTCTTTTGTGGGTATTACCGTAAAAACTTGTGTATAAGCCGCACTCGTATATAAGCCGCACTCCCGACTTTCGAGCTTGATTTTGAAAAAAAAGAAAACTCTTAAAAAGCGCTAAGCAAAAAAAGGTGATTACTTGTACATTGTAAGCTTGGTCAAATCTGATGCTGTGTATTTGCTGAGCTAAATAACTCTTGAAATACCTTTTACAAGCTATTCTTCAATGGAATTTCCGATATCCTCCTAAAGAGAGGCTCTTTTGACAAGCTGTTGCCTTTATTGCTAACGGCCATAGTGGAAAACGATGAAATTCAAACGGAAATCCGAGCAAAACAATCTCTGACCAATCGATGCAAAATGATTGCTCAGTAACCATGCAGTCATTTAAAGAGAGAGTCTGGACACAAGAGAAATGCACACGCAAATAAATGGACTTGTAGATTATATTTTACAATACTAAATGATACAGTTGTATCCGAAAGAGAAACGGGTGCATGTGTTATCGATATTAAAAAGTTAACCTATCCTTACTTTTATGCAAAAACTATTTACATGTGCAAAATTTGAAGTTCGTCTTATCAATCTTTGTCCAAAGTGAAAATGTTCTATCATTCAGATCAGTTAGAAACCATGAAAGTCCTCACTGTCACTTTCACCGAAAATGGCCTCATAGAATTCAGGTGCAATTTCTGCTTGCTGTTGCTCAAAGTCATCTGCATAGTACAACTCTTCATCGCCGTCGATGTCTGCGAATGGATTCGAGTCAGACTCCTCTTCCCAGATTTCTTCATCTTCTGTACCGTCCATTGCGTTGGTGATACAGCACTTGCAAAACGACTTCGCAATCATTTCAGTTGGTATGTCATTCCAGGCATCACTGATCCATCTGCAGATCTCATCAAGCTTGACTTTCCGAATACGACCTCCGGCAGTAAAGGTGTTCCTGCCAACATCCATTCTTGCCACTTTGCCCTCATGCGGTCCTTGAAGGGTTTGTTAATAGACACATCCAATGGCTGAAGCATGCTGGTCATGCCACCAGGAATCACTACAGGCTCCGTATTTAGAGACCTCAAGATACAGCAAATTGGTTTGGATAAGTGGGCTCGGAACAAATCCCACACAAGCATGGACTTTTGCCTGCTGATGCCACCAACTTTACTCCAAACGGTCCGTAACCAGTCCCGCACGAGTGCTTCGTCCATCCCGCCCTTTGCCTGGCACCTGACAACAACCTCTTTGGGAAAGTTCAAGTTCTTAAGAAGTGTTTTCCGTTTAAACACAACATAAGGTGGGAGTTTTGTTCCATCTCCGAGGCAGGTGAGCATAACAGTAAACCTATCCTTCTCATGACCTGTGCTTAGAAGTGGGATGCTCTTCACTCCTTTCCCTGCAACGGTACTGTTTGTTACAATGTCAAACGTAAGTGGGGTCTGGTCTGCATTACCAATGTATTTAAGATCAAAGTCATGCTCCTTCTGTTTAGCCATCACATAGCGCTGAAATTTGATCAACTTCTCTTCATAGTCTTGGGGAAGTTTCTGAGCAATCATGGTCCGCCTTCTGATGGAGAAGCCACATCGGTCCATGAAACGATAACACCAGCATTTAGATGCCTTAAATTGTTCCAGTCCTAGCCTTTGCGCCACTGATTTTGCTTTAAGGCATATGACATTGGTGGATACGCCAGTGCCAGCTTTGCGTTTCTTGGTTATCCATGCAGCGACTTCTTTTTCAAGTTCAGGAAATGCAGCAGATTGACCACGTAGAGCTCGCTTGTTTCGCGGTGTTTTCAGCAGCTTTTCACGTTGCGTGCGCCAGTGACGCACACAGCTTTCATCTATACTGAACTGCTTTTCAGCGGCACGATTTCCTTTTTCTACAGCATATGCAACAACTCGAAGTTTAAAAGATGCAGTGTACGATGCTCTGGGAGAACCCCTTTCTGACATGATGACAATAAACTGACAGTATGAAAACACGTGTTGAATGTTTTGACTCGTGCGCGGATCAAACAGAGTAAAATCTGATCGGTTTAAATAGACAATAAACAGACAATCGGTTAACCATGCTCAAGTTGCGAATGACTTGATCATTGTGACATTTCACGATCATAGAACAAATATACCTACAAAACTAAAATGATTTAGGATCCATGCTACATAGGTAACCGTATAAGCTGAGCATGTTATCAAAAATTTGAATATAAAGTTCCTTGAGAATCAATTTTCATGCAAAAAAAACAGGTTTATTTACAGCCACAAGCATACGGCTTGGTTAGGTCACTTAGCAACGCCTCACAGATGCACTCTACTTTGATTGGCTAGCTAAAAACCGATAAGAAGCCTGGGCCGAGTCATGTAGATCAATCGAATTGAACGATCGAACGAACGATAAACAACCTGGAAAAGTTCCATTTCACATCAGCTGTGCATGGATACCATGTTTATGAACATGTATGGAAGCCTTCAATTGGTGAAAAACTTGTTGCTCGACGCGAGTTTAAGGTATTCCTGGAGGCTAAAGTGACTCTTTCGGATTGCCGTAATTTTTTTTCAGGTAATAGGCAAGCTCAACATGAACTCGCATGCAAAGTTTCAGGTTGATACAACCAAACTCTACTGAGATATAGGCGAGCGAATTTTTGTTTCTAGGGCTGATTTTGCGGGAAAAGTAGGACACCATGCTGCGCCCAAAACACCATCATCGTGCTTTGGCATTCCCGAAGGATGATCTGGTTGACAGATCGCTGACATAAAACTATGTCATCCGATACAAAAGATAATGACAGGCCTACGTGGACTCCCCTCGTGAGTTGTGGTAGCTATAAATTTTAGCCTTCTGTCAAATCTTCGCTGTAACGAGCGTATCTTTAAGAGATTTGCCTCTCTTGTATGATATAATGGTAGGCTTTGTATAGATGCTTTTCAGCAACTGCTGGTTTTGTATGAGAACCCAGTTTTTCATTAAAATTTTCTTTAAGTCACGCACTGTTGGGTGATACGTCGTGACAAATGGCAAAACTCTCATTTGAGTCTTTTTTCTTTGTTGGAGTGCCAACTTTCTGTCTTCGAAGCAGACTCCTTTTAGGGACCTCTCAATGAAGTAATTAGGGTATCCTTGCGTTTTGAGGTGTAGTTTGAAGTTTGAGAGGCACTCTTCCGAGTCTGTGAAGAGTTTTTTCTGAGGAGTCGTGTTGCTTCGCCTTTGATAAAACCTCGTTTTACACCCGGAGGGTGACATGAGGTGAAATGCGTGTATTGGAAGGTTTCTGTCGGCTTGTAGTGGGTCCTGATGTCCAGGATAGAGTCAGTTTGAAATCTACCCCTTTTGTATACTATTGTGTCGAGGAAAGTGATTTCCCTCTCTGAAAAATTTGATGGTTCAGAGAATACAATGTTGTGACTTTCAACACATTTATTTGTGTTGCTTACATGTGTTGACACAATATTCGTGAGTTCCAGGAGCCTTTTCTCCAATTCAGCTAGTTTTACGTTGTCATTGTTAACAATGTTTGACGCCGATTGCGACTCAAAACGACTCTGCCTATTTACATTTTGCAATTGTTTTCGTTGGTATTACGAGTCAGTGGTCTGGGTTGCGATGGTGGAGGTGAATCCCCGGTGGCATCATTTAGTTTGTCCTCTGACATGTTTTCTTCGGTGTCCGAAAGTGGACAGTACGAAGGTGTTTTTGGTACTGTATAACAGACATCCTCGTCACCAGGTGTATTTGGTCTGAGGTATTGAAGTAATTCGTTGTCTGTAATCATAGTTGATTCGGCATGACCGCTCGGTTTCGATTCTTTACGAATCAGACTATTGAGCTCGATGTCGTTTGCCGTTCTTCAATTGTCCATCCATCACTTCTCAACTTTTCAAAATCTAAACGGATTCTTGCTTTCGAACCATAACCTCGGGCTTTGTGAGCCTTTTCCGATGCTTTTTTCCTGCTAATAGACATTTTCGTTTTGGGCATTGCGGAATCTTCGTAATATACATTCTCCTCCTTTGCACAATACTTTTCGTCGCTACATGGGGTTTCGGGCTGTCAACACTGAAATTCGAGGTGCTGTTGCTATGGTGAGGTGTCAATGTTTACTATCCCTGCATCTGATTGGTTTCGCGGGAAAAATAGGGGCACGCGAAGGGCGTAAAAGGCCAAATATGGGGCTCTATTTTGCGTTTTACCGCTGCAAACGATTATTAAAGACTCAGGCAAGATGGCTGCCATCGAATACAGCACAGTATTTGGTCTCCTAATCGATTTCTCTTCAATTTGCAGATAATTTTTGGACGTAAATGGCCTACAAATTTTGAGGAGAGCCTTACCAGTTGTAACTTCTTTGTGTGGTTTCGGCAGAAAGACTTGAAACTTGGAGGATATGAAATAAACATATATACGAATATTTCCTTGGCAGCGCGTCAGTTCTTCTCAGATATATGAATGATGGTGGCTCCACGAAATTCACGGACAAGAGATATCAGATTATGCGCCTTAAAATATTCTGGTTTTTCTTAATTTTGACGCACTGCCAAAGCAATGTAGAGAATATTGATGTGCATCGTTTGGCCAAAGGTTATGCCCAATGGATAAATTTTACTCAAGATTTTTAAGAAAGTGTGATGTGACATGGTTACGACCACGCCCACATAAACGTCAAATTCCAGAAATACTTTACACTATTTCTAAGAAAAAACAATTTTGTCAGAAGGTACTTGAAATGATTATTCAATGGCAGACTTTGCGTAAATATATCTTAGAAAATCCCTACAAATGATATCAAACAAAAATGCCTAAAATAGCCTCCAGGAATACCTTAAGGGAGATAGTTTTTAACCCTTTCCCTCCCAAGGGGTCTCCATTTGACGAGTAAAATCGTCTGGCGTTAGACAGAGTAAAATCTGTAAAGTCACTCTTGGGAGTGAAAGGGTTAATAATCCTATGGATAAACACGCAGTGCAAGTTGTGAAGAACACCAAAACAGTCGGTCATTTGCCCCGTGAGTTCTCACGAATAGTGTGGTATTTTCTTGCACAAGGCGGAGAGATCAGTATTGAAGTGATCGGTCGCAGAAGGCATTGTAAGCAGCTTTGTGGAGGAATGGAGATTCCATGCCAGTTAGAGTTTAGCTGTGCAAAGGAAGTACAAATGAATCGCTTGAAAGAACTACTCGCAAAGAAGATTCAGGTTTAAAACCTGAAGAGACAAACGGCTCCTTTATCAAAAGCAATGATCAACAACAGCAACAGGTTTCAAAATGTCGAATGTTTATTTACTTACGTTTTTAAGTGCTATATCTGATCCCTAACTAGGCAATTAGCCCCCTCTGAAAGTAATGGTCTCGTATATAAGCCGCACCCGCCATTTTGAGCCCAAAATTTCAGCAAAAAGGTGCGGCTTATACACGAGTTTTTCAGTAGTTGTATTTTTTGCCTTTGCGACCAAACATTGAAATTGAGAAAAAATCCTTGGAACTTGTTGCAGATTTTGCAGCTAAATATTTTTCTTAATTTTAAACACTGGTGAGCCTTTGTACTACAACCTACAACATAATACCCATTGACATGGCACCTGCCATTACCAACCTTTGCATGACATGTCTACTACACCTGTAACCCACATTAGCCTCTAGAACTACCTGTATCTACCGGTAACTAGGTTTACAGCTGAAGAGTTTTTTCCCCTGACATCCCAAGTATTAAATGCAGAAGTAAATCCAATTTCACAAATATTTTTAATTCCAAAAGAGAAAAAAGCACAATGAGATGTGCCAGAGTAAGAAAATCAATACCAAAAATGTTGAAGTGTGGCAATGTACAGTACTAGAAGTAAATTGCTCTGGAGGTTTCTCTCACTCAAATATTACATTTTTGCGGGCTCATTCTGTAGAATTCTGTTAGGTGTCCAGCCTAATCAACCTCTCCCCATATGATTACCTCAAAAATTTTCAATTTTCTCCCGCAAACTGACAGAAACCCAGCTGGCTTAAAAAAGGCCAATTTATCAGAACAGCATTTCCATTTCAATGCGACGTAGCAAGAGGAAACTGAAAAGTAACAGGCTTGGCAATGCATTGCAGAGTGGCCAGTTATGCCATATTATGACATATTATGTTTTTCTGTCTGAAATAGAACATCTGAATTTTTGTTCCAGAAGACCCAATACAGACATGAAAAGTTGCTCGCTTATTGTGTCAGACATGGGCAGCTTTTATAAACATCGTAAGGACCTTGTCTCAAATTTATGTCTCATGAACAAAGCACACCTGCATCTATCTGTCTTAAGAACATGACACAACAATTGGGAAGTATGTAGCTTTCTTATTTTAAGGGTTTTATCCCTGTAGAAATATATTTCTCATATCATCTCATAATGCAATAGAAAAATATTTTTGTATTCATTTTTACGTTTGTACAATCAAACGATTAAACCTATATATGTACTTATTTTATAAAATTGAGCGTTATACCAAGTTGCAGCAAATTGACAAAAAATAATGATATCACAAATGAGGATTTAATGATATCCTCACATGTGTGATATAACAGTTTGGATAGCATTTCTATAATGAAAATGATAATGAATTTATATGGCAAACGTTTGCACATGAATACGTTCAAAGGCACTTCACACTTCTATTGGGTGAGATCAGACGTCAGCATGTAAAGACCCCTCTGGCTGCCACTATCAGTCCAGAAATATGATCTCACCCAGCCACCCAATCCATGCATAAATGACATATGAGACCAGAGGTAGAGATAGACCACAAGACCAGGATAACCATCCCCTACTCTTTTTGAACAGTGTGTGGATTCTCTAACGTCTCCCAGATTATTAGGAACAAGTATTGTGAGACGGGACCTATCTTTTTATTGTCCTTATCTGGGAAGACCAGAAAGTCTAACAGTTTGCAGATGTCATTACAAAGTAAGCACCGGGGTTTGAACCCGTGACCTCCCACAAGTTAGCCCAGTACTAGAAGTACAAACTGAACTAACCGGTTGGCGGTTAGCTCAAATTTTTATCAATTTGCTACCACTCAGTATTCACTATACAATTAAATGTAGAAAATTCCTCTTCTTGTTTTGAAAAATAAGTATTTTAGTTGTTCAATACACTTACTCAAACTATTTTTGAACATTCTAGAAGGTTGTCCAATACTCTGACAAATTTATGCATAGCATTGTATTGTATTATATGGCCATAACAATAGTTCAACATGCATTCTAGAACAACACTACAACACAATGCATTTCAATACAATGCTGTGCATAAATTTGTCAGAGCATTGGACAAGTATGACATTCTAAGGGAAATTTTGTACCTTTGAGCACCAGAGCAGCATCCTCTAAGTGATGTGCAAAACTGGTACTGTGCCTAAGCTGATGTGTAAAGACACGACTTACGCATTCAGATGAGCTCTTTGGTAACAGTTGAAACCAGGTTCCTTGTCATCATACATTTTTGGGTACTAAACAGGAAAGAAGATACATTGTGTAAAGGTTACAAACCAGTTACAAAAAAGCAAAACAGACAGACTAAAAACCCTGACACTACATAAAGTATTCTTGTTTATGCAGCTAGCCAAATAGTCTCCTTCACAGCCATTTCTGGGATGTCACGCAAAGCTCCCCCAAATATGGAAGGGTTCTTCAAGAGTCCCCATTTTGATTTGTGGCATTCCCACCAAGTGATGGAAAGATAAGAAAAGATCTCTGATTGGAAGAATCTCAAAGGGCGAATTTGGCATGAAAACATTCTTGAAAATGAAACAGAAGCTGGCATCATCTAACTGCGTCAAAGGAATGTTGTGAGGTTTTGAGCCGCTGTTTCCTTGGGAGAGTGTTACGTGACATCCCCAAAAATGGCTGCAAAGGAGACCACTAGCCCAACAACTACTGTATGGAACAGTTTGTCACATAACATTAGAAACAGTAGAACTCTTAAGATTTTTAAGATTGTACTGAATACATTGGTGGCAAAGAGGCCTATTATAGAAGCTACTAAGCTCATGTACATTAGACCTTCCCAAGTAAGAGCATTTATCTTTTACTGACATGCAAGTTGGCGACTGAGAATACAATTATTACAAACATTTAGTTATTTAACATTATGAAGTATAAAGTAAAACACGAAAATTTTCACATTAAAACAGTTTGAACTTACAAATTGGTAATGGACAAAGGAAAACCAAAACACCTAAGTTTCACAATAAAAGAAGCTGAAGCAATAATTATTATTAATATTATTATCATCATTATTATTACTACTACTATCATTAAAATGGATTTAAAGGAAACCTTCACTTTTCAGGGCGTAAAATTAACTTTTTTTTCCGCTAGCCACTTGGCTCCTAAATATTTTAAAGTGGTATCCAATTCCAAAACGTTGGTGGCCAATATGTTTAAATGAGCTCACATGGTCGACATGTTGTGAAATGCGATGAAAAATGAATCCGCAATTTGCACCTCCTAAAAAGAGGACACTAGAATGGTTCATGTACAACGTGAAAGGTCACGTAAATACAAGATGGCGTCAAGTGTATTTTCCTTCCGAGGTATATGTGCTGCATTTTGGAAATGAGTTTAATGAGGAACTTTGCTGTAGATTTATCTTTACAAATCTTCAACAATCACTAGATCTCCAGGTAAGTTGTGATTTGAAATTCTGGTTGCCAATTTGGCGACCAACTTTCAGGATTTGGTCGCCAAAGCGAAAAATTTAGTCGCATTGGCACCTGTATTGGGCGCAATTTGACGCCCTGCTTTTGGTTCGTATCACCTTCATTTCAAGTTAAAACATGCACTGTAAAACATGTCCAAAAAGAAAAAAAGGCCAAAACCAGTTTGAAAAAGGGAGTCTCCATATAAAAGACTTGTGTGAATTTATTAAGGAAAGGCAACTAAGTACTGTGTGATGTTTGAGATCCTGCCATTTTGTTCTAGTGGTGCCTGGAAAGACAAAAAAAAAGCAGCTGCTGTTTGCCAAACCTCTACCAATCAACCGCCATAATTATGCCCCCTTCAGCTTGACATTCAAACAATGTAAACTGCTAGTCTAGAGCTGCTTCAAGATATATGCGTTACTGACAAGGCATGAGGTCAAGATGGCTGCATGTTAGCCAAATTCTTTATTGCATTTTTAAATGCCAAGACACAGTCAAGGTCAATAAGAACACAAAAAGAACTAGAAGGGCACTCAGTAGAGTGCAAACCTCCGCCCCGCCACATATGTACACCTGATATTACACTCATCTGGATCTGGAGTTTAATCAGGATAAATCCCAAATGTTAATCGATTGATCCTGGGTATATATGCGACCTTTCCACCAAATTTGGTGCACATCCGTTGATTAGTTTTTGCGTAAAACGATTACCAGACAGACAAACAAACAAACAGACAGGCATGAAAACATAACCTCCTTGGCAGAGGTAATGAGGTCAATATCCAAACAAACCTGGTTAATAAAGGAAATATTATGTGCCCATTTCATTTTGTTGCGCAGAACAAAACAGGAAACCCGAGCAGGTAAGATAGGCCCACCGTGCCTGCCCAGGTGGCCAATCAGAACCCAGGATTCACCTCATCTTGCTCAATTAGGTAACTAGCCCTACATGTAAACGTACAGGACCCAAAATTAGGAAAATTTCATGGTCGCAAAATGAAAAAAGTTAGTCACAATAGTTTGACTAACTTAAAGTGAAATTTGAATTTCTGGTTGGAAAGGTAAGTTTAAGTCCTTGAAACTTTCTACAAGTAGCTTCTTGATAACCTGCACACTTGTTGCCACTACATCATGTGAGGACCTGGCAAAGGTCAAAGTTTAATAGCCTTAGCACGACCTCTGACAAGTAGAACAAGCAAGCATACCATGCGCCACCAGTTTCCCAGGGGATGTTCAGAAAGACTGAGGTACCTACTGTACGAAGATATGCACCTGCATTTCCTGAAATCACTGAAAATGCCACCAGGTCTATTGCTAGTGCTATGATTCTAAAAGATTTGTATCTCAGAGACATACTGATCTCCAGTATTTAATCATGTTTATGTGACTAACACAAATCAAGTCACTTTTGCAACTGTATTGCCCTAATGTAAAATGCTTGGTTTTGTTTTCCCAGGTAGCCAATTGGCTCAACCAGTCAGACGCAAATAAAAACTAATTAAGATTTGCTGTATGCATTTCCAGCCCTAATTGGTGTTGATCATATGTGCTTGCTGAGTCCTGAATGACTCTTTTGACTGTGTCGTCATTGGTGGGAGAAGTTGGTTTGGATTTCACTCTAGGAGACCAAACTGAAAACCAGCCTAAACCAGGTTCAACGAGACAGAAGCAAACTAAAACTAATTGTGACTTCTTGTATGCATTTCTTGTCCTGGTTGATGTTGATCATGTGTGCTCGCTGAGTCCTGAATGGCTCTTTCGACTGTGTTGTCATTGGTAGGAGAAATTGGTTTGGATTTCATTTTAGGAGACCAAATTGAAAACCAGTCTAACATTAAAACCAAAGTTCTGTACACCTATAGTTTGGTTTTTGTGTCCTCAGTTACTGCAATTCTTCACCAACGTCTTCAAATCAATTAGACTACATATTCTTCAGAACAGAGCATCCAATAAAACAGCACCATTTTATAATTTTGTTCACATTTTCATCACAAAAAAAACTCAGTTTAGACACAACAATAACATTTACTTGTAGATCTGAAAACTTCGTATCTCAATGGTTCCACGAAATTTTGTCAAATTATGTACATGCGTGGCAATTCCATGACAGTATTTAATTTTGAATCATATTTACCGATGGCAGAATAATTGAATTTGTAAGGCATACCAAATAGTTTGAAAATAGCCTTTCCTGAAAGCACACAATTAAAATAAAGTTTAAACAAATTGCCTAAATATAAGGAAAAAAAATTGTCACCATTATGTCTTATGCTGAACATTTTTTCCCTTTTGAAACTTGATTTATTTCCCTTGCTGAATTTTGATGGTTATCTTCATTGCAGTGATTTCTGAATGTAATGCTTTTATTTCTGCAGGTTTCTAGTAAGCTTCACTTCATGAGTGGCTTTGAAAGCAGACAAGATAAATCTATTCATGTTCTGTGATTTGCTACCAGAGCAGCTTGCAAACTCAGGAATTTCTTCACAATCTTACAAAATGGGTTTTTGCCTTTTGGCTTATCCACAAACTAGCATAGCAAACTTATATCACATTATGGATGTTTTTTCACACAATTTACTGAAAAAGAATTATCCTGTCAGTTTGAGTACACACTTGGTCGTACATGGAAACTACTTCATATTTCTCCACAATGGCATTCTCACATTTCAAACAACAACCTGTATACAACTCAAATGCTTTGATGAGCATAGTTTAGCAACAATATTCACCAGTTTAAAAGGTGTATATTTACTGTGCAATAAGAAAAGCAAATACATTGATTAAAGACTGCGCAAAAGTATTAAACAGATGATATCTTCAAAAACTGCAAATAAAAGGATTTAAATCCGTCGCTGCCCTTAAAATCTGACTTATATTTTGCCCACAACTGCACTGACTCGTTACACAGTTTTTCACCTGACAGAATCCAAATATACATATCCGCCAAAAAGAGAACAGAGATATGGTGTGCGCCAGGTGGCTGGCTATGCCTTAATCCGACACCTGTGAATTACCTTATATGGTAACGATGTCGAACCTTGAGATTACTGAGGAAAATTGAACAGGAAAAACGATTTCTAGACATGGTGGTTGGGTAACAAAGGTGTGACTCCTGTATGTCTTGTTCGTTGATTCCTTAATATACGAATGATAACCTCATACATGAGAACTTCTATGAATTCAACTTTGAGTTGAATAAACTTACTGGTACCTACAATTCTGGCTACAGCTACAATACCGCGATTAATATTGCAAAACGGGTATGCACGATTCGCGCATCACTTCTTCATCAAATTACCATATTTGCCAAGCTCAAATTAGAACTATTCTTATATCACTAAACCTAACAAAAATTAATACGCACAAGCACTTTGAATCTCTTCCGTGCTCTGCCGACATTAAAGGCCAGATACATCATCATGAAGCCGGAAGATACCGCAGTAAGGACCACATATCCGTACTCTTTGGCAACAAGTATGGACGCCATCTTGGACACCAGGTGCAGCAGCGAAATCGAGGCGGAGAGCAGCACATGTCATCCACGTGCTTAGTCAGCTCTTATTGGCTTAAATTCAGTTGCTTTGTAAAATAAACCAATGAAATTTTTATATGACGCACACTGCCCTGATCAACGCATTTTTGAACTGAGAGCGGTACAACTCCTTCCTCACTTCATTCTTTGTGTTGTCAGTGACAGAGATCTAGCAATTAGTGAGAGGATACAGTTTGTCAGTACTTGGATATCTGAAGATGAAGTGGCTTATCTTCATAGTTTTTGTGGTAACCTTAGCAGTCATGGTTGGTTATGGTAGTAGCCAGGGCACGACCACAAGCACTGTGTCATCTTCTTCCTCGACTTCGTCGGGAGCCGCATCTTCAAGTGCGGCGGCACCGGCATCGGCACCGGCACAGCCTCCGGCTCCGAATCCGAGTCAGACTCAAGCAGTAGCTAGTGCACCCTCATCAGAGGCTGCAACAGCGGCCACAGAACCTACTACAGCTCCGAAAAGTGGTGGCATCAATGCAGTGCCTTCATTCTTAGTGTTGTTTGGAGCTATGCTTGCTGCTCTCAAGTAAATCGTACTACCAATGAACATTTTCATTCTAGTCTTTGAACTTTAAACTGTTTTTGGTTGGATCAGAACTTTAGATCCTGCCTTGTTACGACGACGTTTACTTTTTGTAATTCAACTTTTTCAAGATCAAACATTTCACGAACCCAAAGAGCTGTTGGTTTGAATAACTGTCCAAGCGCGTGAAGATGGCGTGGACCAACGCTACAAGACAACCACTTACTGTCTGTAAGCACATATTTATCGAAACTGTAGTTATTTAATTCTTATTTCCGTTATTTATAAGTTTTCTAGAAAATGTATTGAAAAAGATTTTATTTGATTTATCGGGAAAAAAAATCCAGACTGACGACCTTAAGCGACCTTTTTCGTCGTCGGTTTGTTAAACGAAAGAAAAAGTAAGCTTCATGTTTAATATTTGCTTTATACGTTTATTTTATAAAGAAACGTGTTTTAAGTGTATAACTTTCTTTATTTCTCAGTCTCTTATTCTTGAAAGAAATTGTTGTAATCTTTAAATATTCAAGATAGGGCGCTGTCAAGCGCCATTCAGTTTCTTTGCATGCAGGGTGGAGACGAAAGGAGTTTCACTTTCTTGTAAGAAAAATGCCTCGATCAAGCTAGTTTTCGGTTTCGAGTTCAGCGCAATAAAGATTTTGATCAGGAAGCGCGAATTTTGTCAGTTGTTTCCCTTCATTTTAAGCCGGCGATCCCATACGAGAAATGTCAATAATTTACTTTAAAAAGTTTATAAATTTTCGTTTCATTCAGATGGATGTCGTTGCTGTGATTTTCGTTCCGTCGGAAAATGTGTCATCTCAGATGCCCTATTTATACGGTAATTTTCCTTTTGTCGGGAAAACCTAGAAATTATCCAGCCAGTGCAAGTTTATTTACCATGATACCAAAGCAAACGACTCCTTCAACCGCATGTTGAAACGGCGAGAGAAGAAAGCGAGCGATAAAAGTGTTTGTAATCGATCGCCGTATTTTGTTTAGGGAGAGTCTCAGATTTGCGTTTGACCAGATGAACAGAAGCTTTTTCATGGCTGGAAACCATACGTGATACTTCCTCTTGGTACAGTTACAAACTGTGCCCTAAATTGACATGAACAGTCGTACAGCGAGTTTCTTTTCTCGTCGTTCGCATGCGACCTGGGCGACCGACCGCCCCTCGGTCCTTGCAGCAGATGTAGTTGTAAATTTTACGTCAGTGAAATCGACCATTTTTTTATTTCGATGATTTAGAAAAATAGAAGATTTCAGCCGCGAAAGAAAATCTGTCAACGTACAAATATCTCACTTGTGTTCATCAGGCCTTTTACGACGTCTCCACAGTGATGAAGAATAGTATGTAAATTTGCTGTAAGGCATGAATGTGACTTGTTTTTCTCTCAACGTCATGTTGAAATGCGAAGGTGATGCGTTTTTGTAGTATTTGACAGTAAGCCCGAAGCGTGTGAAATCTGTATTTTTATCTTGTAATCGACGGCTGAATAAAAAGATTTCACAAGAAACTAAAGATTTCAGTCACTATGTTGTTAAATTGATCACATCTAATCATGGCCATGTATATTTATACTGTACTTTTTCAATGTAACGTTTAAACATAAAGGATTTGTGTTTTTCTTGTCATGGAATGCCTTCAATCTGAGTTGACTTTTGACGGTGTAAGATACAATATTTTACGTATCATGTGGTGTTTTATCGCATAATGGACTGTGAGCACTGGACGCAGCTGCGGCGACGAAATGTGTTGTGAATTATGGTTTTATGCCAGTCATAAAAAGAGAATTATTAAAAAACAGCGGGGCTACGCATTTCGTTCTTCCGTCACGAAAATGAATCGTTCCTAAAATTCAAAAAAAGTTAACGAAAATATCGGTGACAGGTTCAGTTTGCAATAGTGGTAAATATGACTGATTTTGTCTGTAAATTGAAGCACGTGTTTCTGTTGACATTTCAACGCCACTTAAATGGAGGAACTTGATTTTTAGATTCAACTTCTGGGAAAGCAAGTTACCAGCAACGTACCTGCAATCAACTGTCTTTGTAATGACTAAACGTGCTGGTAACACGTCAGGCCTACAGAGTACATAAAATATGAGTTTTTGTTTGAGTGGTATTTATAAAGCACTGGCCCGGGAACCGAGGGGATCAAATAAACCTAGGTAACACACGGGGCCATGAATGGACGGTAAATATTGACTCATTTTGTTTCAATAATATTTGGATTAGGTGTCTGCTGACTTCTTAAGGCAGTGAATAATTGATAATCTTATAAAAAAGGAAAGAATCAACTTTGCTATGCCTAATTGGCGGACGTATACAAAACATGGACCCGGGTCCATGTTTTGTATACGTCCCTAATTGGCGTTGTTTCTTGAGAACCTAAGTTTCTGTTTTGTACTGTGGTCACATAGTCAACTCAATTTTTTTGTTTATTTATTACCGCAACGAAAACATGCCTCGGCTGAAGTAAGCTTTTCTACCCCTCGGGTGGAAAAAACAGAAACTTGATTCGCGGGCCTTGTCAATGAACGATGACTCGTGCTAAAAACTTCAAAGTTGTTAAGGAATGGGTTGTTGTTCATCGTGGAAAATGTGATGACAATATATATTCTTCTTTTGTCACACGACTAGAAGTAAGCAGTCGAAACGTCGGGATCAACATCCAGTGACTGCATCGTGTGACAAAAGAAGAAATCTTACTAATCGAGTAACTGTAAGTTACGGACCGAGATTTTCCGCTCGAATTTATGGCCCAAGCGCGCGGGCCATAAATCGGAACGGAAATAACGAACTGAAAAAACGAACTGGAACTGGACCGAGAAAACGAGGTTTGTAAGATATTTATTATATCTCAAAACAAACTTTTGAATTTAGTGGGCTGTACAGTGAAGTGCGGCCCACAAATTATTAGGGACGGACCATTAGAAAAGTGATGGGGGGGGGGGAATTTTCAGCTTGCACGAATTTTTTTTTTCGCTCACTGCTTTTGCAGGAATTGTTTTTTTCAGGTGAACTCTGCACGAATTATTTTTACTACGTGTGAAAAAGTCACAATTGGACCTTCCTTCTGCATGAATTTTTTTTTTTTTACATTCTTCTTTGCATGAATTTTTTTTTTTGGCATTTTGCCTTGCATGAATTTTTTTTTTTGATTTCCCCCCCCCCCCCCCATCACTTTTCTAATGGTCCGTCCCTTGTATCTCTCAGTTAGTACGCGCGCTGTGATTGGTCAATTTTGCTTGCCGTACTTAACTGTACGGCCGCTAGATTCAAAAGTGTATTTTGAGATATAATAAACATCTTACAAACCTCGTTTTCTCGGTCCGTACTGTAAGTTACGGATCCTCGTTCTTTCCTCTCGGATTTATGGCCCTCGCGCTTCGCGCTTGGGCCATAAATTCGCGAGGAAAAACTCGGTCCGTAACTTACAGTACGGACCTCGAACTCGGTTAGTAAGAGGTATTTATAAACTTCATAGTTTATTTTCACTATCATCTAGCCATAACGGAAGTGTTTTTCTATCCTAATCAGCGTGCAAAGAAAGTCGTGTCCGACAGCCCGGGGCTAGTGGATTTTGCGAACGAGCTAGAGAATTCTGTGCTTAACTTGCCCGACGGGCAAGCGAAGATTTTTCGGAGAATTAAAATGACAAAAGTACTGTAAGACAAATGTTTTAAATTCCTAATAAATTCCTGCGGACCGAAAGTCGCACCGACGAAGTGTGAAGTGAAATCTGCGTGAACAAGACGAGGTATCCATTACATGTCAGACGGGGCGCATAAAAGAACGAGAACCACTACGTGGAACTTACCGGGGCCTAGTGGGACACGGAATTGTATAGATATAGTTAACCTCTCGCACCTCTTACGATGGAAGGTTCACTTAATGTAGATAGCTTTGATAACTCGCTCTTATTCTCGATAAGTTTCACGATGGAAGGTTCACTTTTAAGTGACCGCTCGTAACTTTGTCTCTCCAAATATTCACTCTTAAATTTTCGCTTATAAACTAGTGCGTTGTAAAGGTTGGGGAACAAAAAGCTATAATCTTTCGCTTGACTGTCCTCCATGCCTCGTGCGTTTCAAAATGGCGGATAAGATTTCAATGAGCCAGCGAGCAAAAGTAACGAGCCAGCGATATATATCAGTCAGCGCTATATCCCTAACAATGTGACGTTGAAAAAACGACAGAAACTGTCTGCGTTTTATAACCGGTGCCAGCCTTCAGCTAGGCCCCAGTAATAACCGCTTACTAACCGAGCGCGAGGGCCGTACTGTGGAATATTGGCCCGAGGTCGTGGCAGTACGGACCGAGCGAAGCATAAGTTCTGTCTGCATAATCTTTGCTCACTGATGCGTGACCCTGCACTCGCACTTTCCACTTTCCCGTAAACTTGACACTTGACTTGGAAAACCGACTTCTAAACAAACCTTCTTCTGAAAAATGATCTTCTGAATGCACTACTTTTGAATGAGAAGCAAACTGATGAAAGATTTCAAATTTTTATGTCCTTTAATAATATAAACATCTCCCCCGTCGACGGCTAATTACTCCCGCGGGAAATTTTTTTTGGCGGCAAATTGCAGAATGAAGCGCTTTCACTGGCAGCTTTTCGCGTTGTCGACGTTGTCATTTAGTGTGTCGATTGAGAACTTTGGTTTCAACGCCGTTGTTTTCGTAAAAAAATGTTCTTCTAAATTGTAAAATGTCTCAAATGTATGTTAGTCATTCACGTGTTGCGTTGGACCAGGTCTACTTATAGTTCACACTTTTACGGTTATTTCTTTCTTTTGTTAAGTAACTACAGCTGATTGTAGTGTATAAATAAAGGCAGTAATTTTTTAAACTTACTGTGTAAGAAAAGAATAATTAATAATTATTTTTTCATTCTCGTGAAAAATTTTTTTCGGGCTTGTAAAAATGACTTTCGGACTAGTAGATGTTGGTTACAGCTTGCAAGCTGTAAAATTAATTTTCTTTGCACCCTGCTAATGGTTCCTTTAAAATACCATTAATGCACAGATCTCACATTTGGAGTCGAAAAATCTTATGAACCCTTGGGACAAGAGAACAAGAAAAAAACAAAATGCACTCGTAATTCTTGGTCAAGCTAGGAATATCCCGTGCATTCGGAAAAGCTTTTATGCGGGCTTTAAACTTCTCACCTATTCAAAGTAATTGGAAACTAAAAACCAAGACACGAAGAAATTAGATCAATTGTTAAGGGAAAGCGGACCTATTACCATAAGAAGCCCAGTGACTGTATTATTTTGCGGCTTCAGGAAGTTCAGAAACCTGAAATGTTCGATTATTGGTGTGAAAAAAGAAGTTTTAGTAAGCCACGAAGAAAAGTGAGTGGATTTAGTTAAGAAAAGTTTCTTTTTTTCGCTACCTAAATGAAATAAACAGTTTTATAAACTAAAGTCTGGTTTCCATCGGCCGGATCGTCACCCCAAAATATTCAGACAATCGGGACGATCATATGGAAACGGACCCTAACGAGCTCCGTCTGCAAGCCCGTTAAGTTACGAAACGGGCCCCAGGATCCTACGCCCTACGGAGGTATACCTATGACAAAATGCAATCCTCTACATTATATTAAGGCATAACGCAAAAAGGCATAACGCAAAAAGGCATAACGCAAAAAGGCATAACGCAAAAAGGCATAACGCGAAAAAGCATAAAGCAAATAGGCATAACGCGAAAAAGCATGACGCAAATAATCACAAAACGAAATAATCAGCGGTCATAGGAAGGACCTGGTCATGCGCTACAATAGAACCATGCAAGAGCCCTCAAATCATTTTGAGATGGTGTTTGAGCGTGCGATACCTTCTTCCACTCAGAATGCCTTGTCTCAGTACGAGTTTTCAATCCACTAACTTGCTTCACCGCCTTCCACCACGCTTTAGAATCGCACTGTTTCAGCTTTTTCACCTTTGAATTATAGAAATTCGTTTTACAAGACTTTCTCTTTCGTTTGACTGAGGTTCTGTAGAATCTAAGTTGTGGCGAATCAGGAGCATATTCATGGAAGGCATTCTGTCTCTTGAGGATGAGTGATTTCAGCTGACCAGTCATCCAAGGGGCATCACCGTTGTAAACTCGCACACTCTTAAGTGGCATCAAAATGTCTAGACCGGTTAGGGACGGACCATTAGAAAAGTGATGGGGGGGGGGGGGTGGGGTGGGGAATTTTCAGCTTTCACGATTTTTTTTTTTTCGCTCTGCTTGTGCAGGAATTTTTTTTTTCAGGTGAACCCCTCTGCACGAATTTTTTTTACTACGTGTGAAAAAGTCACAATCGGACCTTCCTTCTGCATGAATTTTTTTTTATTACGTTCTTCTTTGCATGAATTTTATTTCTTGGCATTTTCCCTTGCATGAAATTTTTGTTTTTTTTTCCCCACCCTCCCCTCCCCCATCACTTTTCTCATGGTCCGTCCCTTAACACCTCTTGAAAGGCACTGCAAAGTTCATCACAGGAGTGGAGACCTGAAAATAACACGGTCTAGTCTATACTACACAGGAAACGCCTCAGTTTTGCCTTGCGGCTGTTTCGTAGGTCGCACTTCAAGACCAAAATACTTGCGTTGGATTTTTCTTCTCTGAAATCGTTCGACAAGCAAGCACGGTATTATGATAAGACAACTCCAACGGTGACAAAATGAGTGGATCTTGGAAAAACGCGTGTACGTAAGAATCAATCATAGAAGTTGAAAATCACAACCGTTTAGGTAGAACAGGGGAACGCAACAATGATACCAACATTTCTTTTCAGCGTCATATTTATTATAACAGCACTGGAATTAATAATCTATTCATTACAATACTAATAGCTGTTTTCTTTTTACCTTTCATCACTGGCTTAATTCTTTATTGATTAGTTCTTTTTAGTTCTCACTTGCAGTCAATTGAAAGGCGCTTTAAAACAAACTTTGAAATACTTATATCATTTGGAAGAAATAAACCTAATTGTGACATTATAAACATGCGTGCGAATTATGTTGAAAATTTGACGAAGAATCATTTTCTGCGTATCAACAGTAAAACAAATGAGACAATAGAATTGGATTTCCTTCTTTTTCGGTTACAAAACTCTTGCAAAAAATAATCTCAGTTAATTATAAATTAAAACCGTCACACGATTGAACTATACTTTTCCATTCAATTTATACAGCAACGTTGTCCTTACAATCATTATATGTCTATGTAGGGGGGTTCCTAACCAGAGAAACTCCGGTAAAGACGCACACGAGCCAAAGGCCCACACCGCCGGAGCTTATCCCGGTTTCACTAGCATGAAGCACCTGGGAGTATTATTACCCCCCCCCCCTCCCGGATGGGATGCTAGTCCATCGCAGGGTCACCCCCAGCATTATATCGCAGGTACACATTTATACACCTGGGTGGAGAGGGACAGTGTGGAAAAAAAGTTTCTTGTCCAAGGATCGGAAACAACACAGTGCCAGTGCCAGCACCAGGGCTCGAACTCCAAACCTCCTGCTCGGAAGTCCGACACGCTAACCACTACACTACTCTGCCTCCACAAGAAACTCCGGCATTGACTAAAATGGGTGTGGTTACCGCTGTTAACCCGCTGCCCTCCCACCCAAAAAATTTTTTTTCTCAGCTAACTTTCAAAAGAATAATCTCAATTCATAACTGTCCGTCACTTAACTGGAGAGTTTTACCGATAGAGTAACATTTCTTGATAATACTTCACTCAAATTAAATTTAGTCCGCAAAGCATGGAACACGTTAAATCCTCCGTTTCGAGAATTAACAAATCGAATGTGGTTTAGCGTTGTCTGTACTCTTATCGACGTGTACGTGTCGTCACAGTGGTCAAAATGTGGTGGACTCACTCGGCTGCGCCTTGTGAGTCTACTGTGACGACGCGTACTCGTTGTCGATAAGAGTACAGACAACGCTAAACCACATTCGATTTGTTTTACCACAATAGCCACGTTAAAAAAAACATCAAAGAAAATGCTCTTTTTTCTAAGAGCGTGATCAAGATCGTGACACAAAGAAAGAGCAAGCGTTGTCTATAACTTTCTCGCAATCTGATTGGTTTATTCTCCTAAATGAGCGTTTCTGATTGGCTACTGCTTTGCGTGACACATTGACGCGAGCAGCGTTGTCTACACTCTTATCGACAACGGCAAATTAGCCAATCAGATTGCGAGATTAGTAGCAATTGTGGTAAAATGGGATTTCGCTGTTTTTTTTTTTTCCTAAGCTCAGTTCTTTACAGTCTTAAGGTTACGGAACAGGTTCGCGGGTGCGTTGCGCAAAACCATCCTCACGGGCGCGTAATTTTAGGAAACTGCCTAAACCTATACATCATTTTAAAGCTTATAGAACCTAGAACGGTGATAAAATGTTTTTAACTTGCGAAATTCAATATTAAACGAGCTGCGATCAGTCAAGTGCAAATCGACCGATGCTTATAAATGCGGCAAACTCGCGTCGGATTTTGACCTTATCAAGAAAACAATGACTGCATGATACTCAGCAGATGTTTGTCTTCAAAAGTGTGTCGGGGATTTTTTAGATCAGCTTTCAAAACAAAGTTATTATAATTTAAAGTTGGTTGTCGAGCTCTTCTTGGATGGAGACAGCATTAGGACTTATATCTTCTAAACGAAAAAGAAATCGGCAAAAGCCCGACACACTTTTGAAGATGAGGGTTTCGTGCACCGTTGGGCGAAATTTCATGATTCTACGATAAATTCCTGCATGCGAAGTATCAGCTCAAAGATGGCAAATTCAAAAAAAAAATTAGCCGAGAAATACGGCGTAGAAGGTTTAGTCAACTGTGACGTAATGAGTCACGCAAAAAAGGAAATTTGCGATATCTCTGGAGCGAAAAGAGATTTCGAATTTATTTTTTCTGCTAAAGAAAGCCTGGACCACATAGTTTATGTATGCCAAAAATCTCAATTTTGTAAAATTTTGACCTGCGAACCTGTTCCGTAACCTTAATGATGTTCAGTGACATGTTTACGGTCGTTTACGATGAGACTACAATACAGGTATCAGCACAACAATCGACTCAGAGTAAGATTACATTCAACACATTATATCAAGTGAAAGGTCCAAGAATCAGTCACATTGGCCTGTTTCACACAGGCACGCATCATGAGTTAGCGCGCACGTGGGGATGCGAAAGATAAGGAGAGATATTTAAGAATTCTTGATCCTTTTTCACAATTAAATGTTACCCGTAGTCACATTTTTCATAGTAAAAGGAAAAGTACACATTGAAACGAGGTGGACAATCAGACATAGTTTGATGCTAAGCTCTTTGAAAGAATAGATGTTACTTAAAAGTTAAAATTCCCTTTAACCTTTAAAGTTCCATTCATTTTTTCAAACATTTTCGTAGTCTAACATTCTTAAGATAAAAGGCCCTTGTTACTGCAGTCAGGTTGGATGCACCCTAAGTTTGACTTCTTTTTTGGTGCCACCGACAGAGCATACCACGGGCTTGTTTAATTCTGGTTATCTGCCTTGCAAAGCGGCGTGTACCTTTTTGAACCGTCAGTTTTAGACAAAAGCTTCTGGCTTTTCATACTGATTCAATTCGAGATAAATTCACAAAACCTAGTTCTCTTGGTTGGTTAACAGTATCGTCAACTTTCCCAGCTATCTGCTAGCCAAACCAATACGACGGATTCATTCTTCAACTGTGTCTTCCCAGCGCGTCGACTCGGGTACGGAGAATGTCCGTAGAGACTGGCACCGAGACTTCGGTAACCTCGCCCACAACTCAACACCAGTGCCTTTGTCTGTTCACTAGTGGAGTGAGGCGTCACAGAAGATGTGGTTACCAAGGGTAAGAGAATCTTCACAGACTCATCATGACAGCGAATCACAGTGTACACCATGAGAGAAAGGTTGTTACAAACCAAGATACAGCCCCAGCTTGTGCCTATGTACAATTCTTTGTCCACGGCAAGGAGAGAATTTACCTGAGCACGAGAAGCTGCGGACACCGAAATAACATCATTATCCCTACTCATTAACCTTTAACTATCTTAACAATTTCACGTATACAGATGCGAATACTTAATTGTAAAAACATCAAATTCTCGAAAATAACCTAGGAAAATGTGTTTGGCACTCATTAAGTAAAAATTGATCCTCAGATATTAGGTGTGACATGGCTAAAACACTAACTGATCCTAATATGCAGTTCGGAAAGGAGTGCGTTTCTCGAATACCTAAAACCATCCACGTTTAAAAGGCCATGAATAAAATTATGACAGTCTCATTTTACAAAGCTGTTTTTTAAATGCGTCCTTAAAAAAAAGGGTCTTGCCTTCTATAAAATTTAAAGATCACGAATCCCTCTCTTTCCGAACACGACGCCCGAAATCAATCCGAAAAGTTTCGGACATTTTAAAGGGTCCGGGTTCAAACCCGGCGCTATAAATGGAATTAAAGTTTCACTTACCGCTTAAAGGATTCTGGTCAGCGGTTCTTCGCACTGGTGGCTTTACTTTCGGGCCTTTACAAAGTAATGATAACTACTTATACATACAAATGCTACCTTTCTATAGACCGAATGCATAAATGGCGGCCAAAAAATTATTCTTTTGTTTATGTGCTAATTAGACTCACTAGCATCGTTTGCATGGACAAAATTCAAAAGAAATGTTGCTTGAGAGCGAGGTCAGTGACTTTAATTAGCATATAAACAAAAGAATACATTTTTGGCCACTATTTATGCATTTGGTCTATATCCAATTAAGAGAATGTCCATGCCAAGAAGGGGAAGGGGGTCAACACTTGCCCCAAGTTTAAGCCTATTCACTCCCTGTTCGGTTCTGCTTGATTTTCGTAAGTTACTCTTTGCTCTCACAGGGTACCTAAAGCCCTCGATATCACTGGGCAAAACAAAAGTAGCACTGGGACAAGTGATTTCTTTTTCAGAGGTTAGTTATTGGGAAAAAGAGAAGAAAGAGTCAGCTGGAGGGACTTCACTAAAGAGAGAAACGCTGCGTTAGATAGAAATCGAACACGACGGACAGGGATTATAACATCCATTCGAGAGAAGCCGAAATTCTTCAGCGTGTGGTCAGCAATTACAACAAGAGACTCTTCCAAGAATTATGGGACTCCACAATGGAAACGATCGCGGTGAACGAACGCAAAGCGTTTCCGCGTGCTTACACGCCTTTAGTTTCCTAAGTATTCGCGTAGAAATTCCAGTTGAAAAAATCAAGTTCGGATTTCCGACTCCGATGAAAGTGGCTAACAGAAATTCAGTCTACAAAAATAGATCAGATAACGACCCGCAAAGAAGTTAAAAATTACCTTCAAATTTTGGTGTGCATTGAGAGCAATCCACACTCCGCACGATCTTCTTCTCTTGCGCGTCCCATCGGAATACTCGGGTACCCGGAAATAAAGCGACCCACACGGACCTTCCGACCGGATCTTCCCCGCTGATTGTGGACAGTGTCGTCCTGCACGTCTCTAAGTGAGACACAGTGTAATCTCTAGGCGAACTCGAGTCAGGTTCATTGTCTTCGGCTGCCTTGGTACAAATCTTCTGCAGTTCTTCTCCTTCAAGAATAGTTATCTCCCCTCTTTCTTGTCCGCACCACACCTCGCTGACATACTCATCTCGGGGACTGTTTATGTCGTCTGCGTCATCCCGAGACTGCTCTGTTTCGGAAGGAGGTTGCTGGTCGCAGGACGTCTTGACCGGCAGAGCAGCCATACAGTGGATAGGATTGCCATTACCGGTGAAGACCCGGTCGGGTTGAAGATCGAGTACCGGGGATTCCATTGCAGGGTCTGAGTAGTTATAGTGGTTGCTGATGTTGTCGTTATAGGATAACACAGTACCGTCGGCCAATGCTACGAGTACTCCGTTTGTTCGGGGAACGTGTATCATATTCAGGATATACCTGCGTAAATATGATAAAGTAGCCGCTGTTCAGATGCAAGAGGGAACTTCCGCTCCCAAAACAAATTGGAGTTAAATTATCGAAAAGACCTTAAATTGAATACATGCATACATGCATACATACTTAAATAAATAAATAAATAAATAAATAGCTTTTCACAGTGATACAACCGACAGCTGCCTTTTGTATCCTGGTTCCTGATCTAATTTAAATTTGAAAGCCAAACATTCATGCTTCCAAGTTGGCTGGTGAAAGTAGGAATAATATCCAACTATTAGTATCACCCAACTAGTGGACTTATGCAAATGCCGCAATCTGATTGGCGATGCTACTCGAGGACTATTAGTAATAGTCCTCGAGTAGCGAAATTCGTGGCGCTTTCTTTTGTTTTATTCCCAAATAAATCTTTCTTTCAACTTTCTTTTATTATTGCTTTTTCTGGGTGATACTAAAACAATTAGACCCTTCGCCCTCAAGGGCTGCGGGTCTAATTGTTAATTAGTAACGTTTCGAGACTGCGCGCCGCCATCTTGAATTTTATGAAGTCATGTGCTTACCCAATTGTTTTACGCAAAAGTACTCGACTTGTGCTTACCGACAACAGCGTGAATCTCTAGACGTCGTAAATCATAATCCAGTGGGCAAAGACAAAAAAAAAGGTGCCAAAAAAAATTATTCCACTGCCCAAAGGGAAAAAAATCTTAACAAGACAAAATTGCCCAACTAAATACCTCGGTGTATATATTGACAGTCACTTAAGTTGGAACGATCATATTGATTATTTGTGTAGTAAGTTAAGTACGAATTTGAATATTATAATCAGGTTAAAGCATTACTTGACGCCTAATTCACTTGTCTCTGTGTACTATTCTCTGACATATCCTTGTCTTTATTATGATTGTCTTTTGTGGAGAAACAATTATCATGCTTCTCCAGCAAAGGTTGTGAAATTACAAAACAAAACTGTTCGTATAATTAGCGATGTTCCCCTTATGGAATCAATAACTCCTCATTACGTAGCTCTGCGCTAATTGAAACTTCCTGATATATAGGTAAACTTAACATGTGTTTATTGTTCTATGAATACTTAAATGGCGATAAATTTGCGAGTCTTCCTCTAACTTTAAGCTCTGAGCAGCATACTTATACTCGTGGTGCATTATCAGATCATCTAGTTATTGAATAGTTTCGTACTAACATAAGGAAATTTTCTCCAAGCATGAGTGGTAAATATTTTTGGAACAACAATCTCTCTTGTATCCGTCAAAAATCTTCGAAAAAAACAATTTTAATGTGCACTGACAAGTTATTTTGTTGCTCAGTATTAATATTACATAATTATATATATATTTGTTCTACTTCCCTAAGTTTTATATTTATACTCAATATTTAATACAACTTTGAAATATGTACAACCAAGGGGCACAATATTAGTCTCCCTAGATGTGCCCCTCTCCTGACTTAGTATCATCTCATTTTCTGTAGTAAATATTTCTGTAATGAATGCTAAGTGGAGGAAAAAATAAAATACAAATTGCCCAAACCCCCTCCCCTCAAAAATAAAATGGTCCATCCCTTAGAGCAAGAGAAAATGAGGTAAGAGAACTTATTTTCCATACTGGGTTCCCTTACTATGATAAGAAGACAGAATCTATTTTCAGATCCGGAAACTATTTTAACTGACCAATGGCTGATGTCCTTCTCATCACGTGTTTGTAATTTCAATGTGCCCTGTGAAAACCGCGCATCCATGGAACGAGATATAAATAGATTCCGCGCTTAAAATAGATTCTGTCCCCTTATCATATCAGATGGGGTTATGTTCTCTTTCCTCATTTTCTCTTGATTAGAGTTAACTGAAATGTTTTAACACCTTTTCAGCTGACGCTTCAATCAAATTCCGAATTAAACTAATTAAGTGTCGATTTGCTGAAAGAGTGGAGGTCGTTTTCAGGTGCGGTAGCCCAGCTGTCCTGAGCAATCAATTCCATACTATTTCTTACCAAGAGAAAACGAGGAAAGAGAACATAAACCTGTCTGATATGATAAGAGGACAGAATCTATTTTTAGCCCGGAATCTATTAATATCTCGTTCCATAGCTGTGTGGTTTCCACATTGCGCATTGAAAACACGTGATGAGAAGGACATCAGCCATTGGTCAGTTAAAATAGTTTCCAGATCTGAAAATAGATTCTGTCTCCTTATCATAGTAAAAGAACCCAGTATGGAAGATGCGTTCTCTTACCTCATTTTCTCTTGCTCTTAACTCAATATTCAACTTTGTCCTTAACATTCTAAGGTGGATAAATCAGTGAGAAAACACCAGTTTCTGGGGCAATCAAATTCGAGGAAATTATAACAGCGATGTTTAAATGAAAGTTATGGAAGTCTTGCGTTCAACAAACCTGTTTGACTTGATTATTCCCTGACAAAGCTGTTTGTAGGTGATAGCACAGAACACGTGCAATGTGCCTGTGTCGGTACCAAGCCAGACCGTGCTACCAACACTACAAGCGACTTGAATACATGACTTGCCGACCAAGAATTCCTAGCGGAGCAAAAGAAAAAAAAAATCATAATAATAATCATCATCATCATAATAATGATAAATAAGAATAAAAAGGAAAAAATCAAATACAAATAGAATTGATAAGATAAATTCTTCTTTTGTCACACGATGTAGTCACTGGATGTTGCTACATCATGGTGAGCCGGAATCAGTCGACCCCATCGCCTGAAGAAGACTACGGTAGCAGTAAGCAGTCGAAACGTCGCGATCAACATCCAATGACTACATCGTGTGACAAAAGAAGAATTTATATTATCAACACATTTTCCACGATGAACAACAACCTATTCCTCCTTAACACAAATAGAATTGTTTCACTTAACAGAAGAAGTTGGAAGTTTATTGCCAAGTGACGGTCAAAAGCAGTTGGCTCAGATGTTTCACTTTACAATATGGATAATACTGTTCTACCGGAAACTAAAACACTCGTATTTTCCATATTATCACTCACCGAAGATATGAAAAAGTTATGTAACAAATGTCCCGGATTGACGCGCGCTTTCAAAAAAAATTTTCCCGCTACTTTCTTGTCCATATAATAAAAAGAATTTCACTGATTTCATTAATTTAAGTGATTTCAGTGGTTTCATTAATTTCAGTGATTTTACTGATTTCAACGATTTCATTAATTTCAGTGATTTCATCAATTTCAGTAATTTCGGAAGTAGGTGTATATTAGGACATAGGTCGGCGCCTCTGGCGTTCAGGGGAGTCTGGGAGCATGCCCCACCTCCCTCCCCCCTCAGAAAATGTTCACATCTGGAAGCCCGGAAATGCAACTTCCAAAATTTCTAGATGTTATTCCAAAAAAGAGCATACATTGCGACGTCTATTAAGCGGCTGCTCTCCATTAAACGGCCACTTTATAAAGTCCCGAATTATTACCGGGGCCCAGCCGAAGGCTGGCACCGGTCATAAAATGCAGACGGCTTCTGTCGTTTTTTCAACGTTACATTGTTAGGGATATATCGCTGACTGAGATATATCGCTGGCTCGTTACTCTTGCTTATTGAAATCTTATCCGCCATTTTGAAAAGCACGAGGCATGGAGGACAGTCAAGAGAAAGATTATAACTTTTTGTTCCCCAACCTTTACGATGCACTAGTTTATGAGCAAAAATTTAAGAGTGAATACTTTGGAGACACAAATTTACGAGCGATCACTTAAGAGTGAACCTTCCATCGTGAAACTTATCGAGAATAAGAGCGACTTATCAAAGCTATCTACATTGAGTGAACCTTCCATCGTGAGAGGTGCGAGAGGTTATATGTATGCAATCCCGTGTCCCACTGGGCCCCGGTAAGTTCCACGCAGTGGCTCTCGTTTGTCACTAAAATGCTGTAGTCGATACCTCTATTCAACGGCCACCTCCATTAAACGGCTGCGGCCACTTTTTTGTAGCTGCAAGATCATCATTTATTACTTTTTTTACCTCTATTAAGCGGCCAGTAAATTACTTTTTCGAGCAAAATGGTGACAGGAAGATGGCAATACAGAATAGGTGATAACTGATAACAACAAGAACTCCATTGTAATGACAAGTCACAAGCTGCAAAATGTATACGCGTGTTAATCTTTCACAAATTGATGGCTTTGAACTACAATGGATTTTGCACAGACTGTTGGCATGAAAAGAAGGTGTAAGTTTTGTTTCATGGATTCAATTAAATGTATCTTCATGTATTTAACTCTTTTCAAAAAGCATTTTTGCTATATTGAGTCAATAAATCACGTTGACCGCCATTTCTGCCCACTTGCCAAAGTCCCGAGGGGGGGGGGGGGGGGGGGTAATAGAGTTCGCACTGTAATTGGGTCCAAAATTGGCCTTCTCCCAGATTGCAAGGCTGGTTAGCTCAGCTAGTAAAGTATCGCATCGGTATTTTCGAGGTTACGGATTTTAATTCCGTTCAAATCTGTTCTTTTTTTCAGGCTTAACAGCGTACATGCAAAAATTTCAAAGCACTGATCGACTGAGAACACGTCAAGTAATCCCAAACAGTATTAAAAGTTGCAATTGTGTGCAGAAATTCGAGATTAAATTTTTACATTTGTATTATTAACAAGTAATCAAATGGTTTCGAGTACAATTTTGTATAAACAAGCACTCGTAAAGACAACAAATTGCGCTGGTCCTACAGGCTCGTCCAATTTTTTTCAATCTTTGAAAAATTTACTTCTGCTCATTTATTCCAAACTGCACTCGAAACCATTTTGACTACCTATGCAAATCGAATTTGCTTCAAATTGCTTTACTGCTACGAGGGTCAAACCTTCAATTTTCTAAAACATTTAACAGAACCCGAATCCTTGGCCTAATGCACTTCGTACAAACAGGGCTTTGCCTGGCTGCCTGGCTGCCAGGCTACGCTAGCCCCAGAGGGTATTTCGGGCAGCCTAAACTCAAAATTTATTTACCTATTTCATGTTAACTGTTAAAAAAATATAAGGCAAATGAGAGTACAAATAAAGATTGTTGATTGTGGTTGTTGTCTGCTAGCATGACTACTGAGTTGATCTACAGAACAAACGATAGAAAAGGAAGAGGACTCACTTTTTTATGACAGCATCGGCCTCGGCTGTAACTCAGAACACTGATTTTCCCAACCGCTATCCCAGCGTTAAATTCGCTCCGACACAGCCACACCTCGGACCCTACGCTCGCCCTTTCGTCCGCCCCACAGCTCTGACTGACGCGTGATGCCGCGGTGACTGCGCAGTTCAAACCCGGCTGAAGGATAAACCCGTAAGAAAAGAATCATGAATGAGCAACGACAGACGAGACGAATTGGATTGCCTGTACAAATCGCTCGCCAATTTGCCTGCTTTCTGATGCAAGCAAATTCAGCATACCTATTGGACAAAGCGTGAAAAAGATCGAACTAACAGAATGACGAAATACTTAACAAAACAGCGGTTAATTTGACAGGGCATGACCGGTATATTAAGTGCCGCTGCGCGATTCACGAACGGCGACAACCACCTATTGGTACACCAGCCCTGGTATGTCTTTTATGGTAATAGCGAGTTACACTATTTGACCTTGTACACGTTGTACTTATCGTGTATAATCTATATTTTGTGTTCTGTTTTCTTTTCGTGCTACCATTTCAGGAAGTTCTCTTTTCATGGTGTGCTAACATGCACTATAAGCTCTAGCTGTAGTTTTAAAAATACATATCCATAATTATAAAACATACAGTAAACATTTCGTAATCAGTTTTGCAGACTCACAATAATACGGTATTTACTTAAAACTGTTCATTATATAAAACTAGTGAAATGCATATACCAGGTGAGCTTTCGAGCGAAAACATGATATCTTCACACGGGGAAATAACATGTTGCTGCGGTGACACAACAGATCGCGCCATAAAATGTTAAAATGAAATGGTTTGGTGTTTCACTGGCGTTGATGTAAACATAACATTACGTGACCACGCGGGGATACGAAATGTCTCTTCTCGCGGCCATGTAATAGGGACCTTAAGCAAGGGCGACGCCGATGTCAACGAGAACGACTACGAAAAACATAAATTCGCATTACTGCAATGAAATTGCAATTATTCCAACACATTCTCCTTGTGAAACTCATGCCAACTGTCCAGGAATTTAACTCGCGTGAACGACGTTGATGTTATCCGAGTAAATTGAACACTTCTATACTTGTGCTCACCTCCTCCACAGAACTTTAAATTTGGTCATTTCATGTCGTTGTTTTGGAGAGAAAGCCTACGAAAGGTACCAAAATGCAAAACGCACGTGCACGCACTATCGCTTTTGCTCATTATGCTATTGTTTATTTTTGGCGTTCTCGTCGACGTCGTCCTTGCTTAAGGTCCCTAATATCTTCTATAATATTTTAAGACAGAAACCCATACCATTTGAAATGTGTAAGTGCGTTTGAGTGCCTTAAACCACAGGTTGCCAACATTCAATCTATGGAGGTATATCTATAACAAAATGCAATCCTTTGTAATTGATATGGTAATTTCCAAATGGGAAATGCGTCGAGCCGAAGCCGAGCCGTCGAGCCGTTTCAGGTATCTTGCAGACAGTCAAAATGCAGGAAAGGCATAATGGTAAAAGTCATCGCGCAAAAAAGCATAACGCAAATAGACATAACGCGAAAAGGCATCACGAAAGGAAATATAATTACTTTCGAAACATTTTCTTCCTGGCGTAATAGTAAGAATTCTCCTCAAATATTGAGCCAAGACATTCTGAGTGGAAGTAGAAGGTATCGACCGCTCAAACACCATCTTCTCAAAAGGATACGAATATGCTCTTGGTTCGATTTAACCGCATGCCCAGGTCCTTCCTGTGACCGCTGATTATTTCGTGTTATGATTTCCGTGATGTCTGTTTGCGTGATGCCTACTTGCGTGATGCCTTTTTGCGTGTTACCTTTTCGCATTATGCCTTTTCGCGTGATGATCTACCTGATACCTGAAACGGCTGTTTGCTATCCAACTTCGGCTCGATGTATTCAAGATTTGGAAACTACTATTTAAATTACAGAGGATTGCATTTTGTTAATGATATACCTCCACATCAATCTACCAAGTACTATATTTGTACTATATTTTATACTAAAAATACGACTCCCGCAGAAACCTCGCGAAGCTAGTTTTTGAAGAAGTCACAATGCTTTTATATTTTATTCTTTATTTTATATTTTATTTTTTATATCAGCGTAATCCCCATTATTTTATTTGTTATGCTGTGTTTGGTACACAATTAGTGACACCTGATGCAAATTACATGATCAGTATACCGCTCAACACAGTGCTTAATAATTGACCCTCATTTAGCTCTTTCACTGCCACTGAGATTGCACCAGAGGGAATAGAAGTAAAATTATTCATTATCTTGACAGGGAATACAGAGTCGATGAAGTATCACAATAATATTCACTTAACACAAATTGAAAATGATTGTAAATCTTTTGCAGGTGAAATCTTGAAGAGTTGATATGAATGTTTGTGTTCACCACGGTGTAAAAACCTGTTTTTTTTTTCTTTAGTTTTATTTTCTTAGTCTCTACTGCTTTGTCTTCTTTGTTGTACATCACTTTTAAACACAATATGTCTTACACTGAGGATAAGTTGAATGCTCCAATTATTTTTGTTTATGTTTTTTGGTTATAATTGCATGAGATTCATTGTAAAAAGAATCTTTTGATTAGATATTTTATTGTCTACTGCAGTCATTATTTCATTCCCGGGTAACCACAATTGAGAGCATTATGAATAGTGCATGTTTCAATTTGTGTACTCTTTTCAGTTGCAATGGTATCCCCCGTGTTAGATAGAAAAATTCCTCTTCCCTCAAATTTTCGCGTGCAACATAGGAAATAGGAGACGTCTGCACGCAGGCAAAAGAGATGCCATATCAACAGAAGTGTGAGATACAATGTCATTAGTAAAGGTAATCATACGGTTTCGAGTTCAATTTGGAATTAATTTGCACGAGTGAGTTTTTCAAAAAGCTGAAATTGCACGAGCCGCTTCGGCGAGTGCAATTTCAGCTTTTTGAAAAACTCACAAGTACAAATTAATTCCAAATTGAACGAGAAAAGCCGTATGATTACTTATTAATAATATAAACATGAAAAAATTCGCCTGGAAGAAGTGCCGGAAGATCTCATTGCGGACGGAGAGGAAGTAAGCATTTGACGCGGATTTGACACTTTATTTACTGATTGGCTGATGAAGAGCAGCTGATAACGCTACGAACTCAAAGCGGTTCGTTTAAAAATAAAGAATATCATAATCCAGAAAATCGATGTGTAATTTGCACTGGTGTTACACTTTTTGCACTGGAATTACACTTTTTGCACTGGTGTTACACTTGAACTGCACTGCTCTCAGCCAATCAGAATCGAGTAATTTTTTCATGTATATTATTACACAAAAAAAATTGGGGGTAAAACAATTGGATTCTACAAAAACTTTGAATAAAGGTTTGGTAATAGTGAGTGTCGACTGTATAGTACCGGTATGTGGTTGTGCTATTTTTAGGTCATATCATAAAAACAATACATGTAAGAAAGAGTTATTGAAATCTTAATATGTTCAAAAAGATTGCTGCACTAGATGCTCCTGTAAAAAAATAAAGTGAAATCAACACCAATCAGTCAAAAGTATATACCACATGAAAGTTTAATTGTGCTGTTACGGAAACAGGCAAAATATTCATACCCAACCTTTATTGAAAGCATAGGGCATTTAGGAAACTTGAAACACTTGTTACTACATACAGCACACTTGCAATGAATATATGAGAAAGATCATAAACATTTTGGCATTACAAAATTTATTTTCTTCTTTATAAAGTTTTTCCAATGTAAAAGGTTAACTGCATGTTGTGGTTGTTATTAAATATTGATATTTAACATCATAAAAATTAAGTAAACAGCAGAAAGTAACAAAGTTAATATGTTATGTCTAACTTTGCAAATTAAGGCTTGAATTAACATTTCATTTGTGGAAAAAGGGCAGGGGTTCTAGATAGCAATATTATCGGGGGGGGGGGGTCATTGAACTCTAAGGTAAAACTGACCCATTGTGAAAAGGCTATGAAACTTGTTGTCTCTACGCAATATTATTGAAACCTTTCAATTAGAGAATACATACATATATATATATATATATAGCAAAGAGAAATACTACTCAGAATTCAGTAATCACATTTGCTTTATTTTGAAACGATCGCATTGATCACTGATAATATTGCGGAACCAGTACTTTATAGTGACACTGGGTATATATTCAGTTGAAAATGTTAAACATAGCTGCTAGATCAAGAAAACTTATAATATTTTCACTGTTGCAATGATATCAGATCACATCGTTATAAATGATTGCTATAACAACTGCAACTCTCTGTGTTGGGAATTACTTCAAAATGGAAACGCTATCGTTTTATTATGAAAAATACCTACTTAAATTCTCTTGTAATCTGTGGGTCGTCTTCTGATTCCGTTTTTAGACTAATAGAATTATTTTCCAGAGACATCTCCAATCGTTGAAGTCGTTCTTACTCGGTGTCGTTTTGCTAAATGTAGTACGCCAATATATTTCGTTATGTCATCGTTCACTCATGTCCTGTATTTCTATCAATAACACATTCAAATTCAAAACTAACTTGATTGAATTCCTGGTCCTTTTCCCTGCTGTTTCGTTTGCCTTTTTTCTGGAGCGAGCAGTTGTTGTCTTGGCTGCGATGTCTGTTGTTATTCCCCCTGCTGTCGTTTCTCTATCCCTGCTTTGAGTCGTGTTTTCCTTGTGTTGATTTTCACGATATTCGAACTTACTCGGCGACGATCTCGTGCTAATCTTTCTTGAATATCTCGGAGATCACCTTGCTGGGATGTACTTCCAAGACGAGTGAAATCGGTCTCCACAAAATTTACATTACTTTCAAAAAGGCACACCGAATTCCCAATGGCGGAAATTCAGCAGTTCTCAAGTGCGCTACTATTGCCAGGTAACCTGGCCTGCGAACGGACACCTTTAAAATATAGATATATATATATAAACATATATATAAATATATATATATACATATATAAAAACTCTCGGCTCGATTTACTCGGGCTTGCGAGCCACGTGGTCTGACCGGAACCGACACGATTAGTAACCTCGCTTCGCGAGGAACAAAGCTCTTTTTATCAGTGATCAAACCAAACAGATTGTTTTGGTAAATAGCGAAGACCACAGGCACAACATAAGTTGATAGGCCCTGAACGAAACGTCATGTTAAACGACACATTCTGTTACACAAACACCAACCTCTTTGTCAAAGGTTATGACATCAGAGAGACGTGCAAACTCGGCTGTTGACGCCAGAACTGAGATGTGATTTGATGGTGGTCTTCGCTCTGCTTCCTGCTGCCAGCATCTGGCCATGAGATCCAAAGCAAACACAGGTGCTTTCTTGTCCTAACAAGAAACGTAAGTTACCATGAGAACAAGTGTAATCGATGGTAACAAGAAGAGAAAAGCAATAGTTTTTTTTTTGTTTAATGGAAACCACTGCAAATCTCTTGTTACTCAGTAAGTTCAAGAGAAAATGAGGTAAGAGAACGTATCTTCCATACTGGTTTCTGTTACTATGATAAGGACACAGAATCTATTTTTAGATCCTGAAACTATTTTAACTGGCCAATGGCTGATGTCCTTCTCATCACGTGGTGGCAATTTCAATGTGCCATGTGGAAACCGCACAGCCATGGAACGAGATGTAAATAGATTCCGCGCTAAAACAAGATATTCTGTCCCCGTATCATATCAGACGGGGTTATGCTCTCTTTCCTCATTTTCTCTAGGTAAGTTCCAATAGCGATTGCTTTGCAGTTAGTAGCTGGATGAAGCAAGGGTTTTCTTTAGTATGGAATACAGCGTCTCTTCTTATTTCCTCTAAACTTTTTGGAACGGCAGAGAGTCTCTTGTGGGTCAGCGGAGGCGGCAGCTACCACTTAACACTACCATTCCCTTTTTTTCTGTTTAGTCTTTCATGAGTTTTGAACGAAACATGCGTTTGCATAAGCGCGTTCAGCGTTTTGACGGTGAAATCGTTGCTGTTTCATGACATAAGAATGGTTGCCAAACTGCTTGATTGTTATTCCATGCACAACGACAATGAAAACCAAATGAACAAAAGCCTAGATCGTGTGCAAAATAAAAATTTCAAGGATTTTGTTGTCGTTGTGTGAGAAAATGTGAACTTAGAAACTATATCGCCTTACGTCAAAATAAACTAAATGATAGTATCAGCTTTTTTCTGTATGGGTCCCCATGTCTTTCTCATGATGAAAACAGGGCTTTATTTCTTATTGTTCAGACGTTCATTTCAGATTCTAACCGATTTCACACAACGGAACAAATGTGCATCTGTGATACCAGTCAGCATCTCGTTTAAGCGTCATGTTTATAATATGTATCGGCTAACTGTCCATAAAGACAAAATGCATGTACAATCGAAGTAAGCCCCCTCGATGGGTCTATGTAGCTCATGGGGCAAAATTCGTGATTAAATATTGTCTAAGAAAATGAAATAAATAGCCTCAAAATAAGGTGGAAGGGCTTCAAACATTAATTATCACCATTATTATCACAATTAATGTAGATATTTGGTTCTTTTTTGTACCCTACCCCGTTCAAACGCAGAACGGGACGAACGGGACGGGAGCAGAGTAGAATTAGGTCCATTGTAAGGGGTTGTTTCTTTCCTGGGGTCAGTTCAGTGAAACTGTTACGTGTCTAGTTTACAAGTGTGGCTATCGTTTTAGAATTTGAAAGCAACAGTTTCACTTGTAAATTACACTTGTTAAAGTTTTCTTGAATTAAACCCATGGCAAAATGTCATATTTGTTGTTACACAACGTACCTTGGCTGTAAGAGGAGGTCTGTGACCATCCACGATAAGTTGCTTGACTTGTGCCGGATTGAGGTCATAAAACGGCTGATGTAACGTAACGAGTTCATAAATATACATTCCAAATGAGAACGAATCCACTTTCTCGGTGTAAAGCTCCTTCCCAACATACTTTTCGATCTCAGGAGCCATGAAACCCGGAGTGCCTCCCAGTCCCTTCATTCCAGCCAGTGCCGCTGACCGGCTGATACCGTAATCAGCCAGTTTGATGGTGACTTGATGTGACGTTTGATCCGGACCGTGAGGTGCCGGGAAGGACCACACTAAAATGTTCTCGGACTTGAGGTCGCGATAGATAATGTGATGACGGTGCAGGTATTTCAGGGCTGACGCACACTTTGTGGAAGAAAACAAACAAACACAAGCAGAATAGTATTAGAAGTAATGGGGCAATGTCAGTGATCCCACGGTCAAACCTCGATAATTCGGACAATTGAGTGCCATACCGAGCTTGTCGTGTTGAAAAATATTTCACTAATTTGTTGCGCTCAGAAGTGAAATTTTTTCCAGCACTCGAAGATAAATTTCGTATCGCCGCGCGTCCATATGCTATCCTCTATATATCGCACAACATGTTGCGTGATTGACGTTACGGGCGTCTGGTATGGAGCAAAATCATACATTACCTGTATGACACATTTCTGCATGACGTAGGGGTTAAGTCTTGCTCCTGCCCTCTTGTAGTTAGCAAGGATCCTGTCCAGAGCGCCGAGAGGTGCAAACTCCAACACCATACAGAAGGGATTCAGACAGTAACCTAACAGTGACACAATGTTCTGGTGCCTCAGGGGGAGGAGGATGGACAATTCTTGACGAACTGTTCTGCTCGTGCGGGAAACAAGACAACAATTTATTAACAACAATGTGGTGAAATTCTTTTACCAAGGTTAATAATATACACGAAAAAATTATTCGATTGTGATAGGCTAAGAGCAGTGCAGTTGAAGTGTAACACCGGTGCAAAAGTGTAATACCAGTGCAAAAAGTGTAACATCAAATTTTTTATGTATAATTATTACCAAGAAATCATAAGGTTTTCTCGTTCAATTTGTGATTTATTTGCACTCGCGATTTCAATCTGAACTTTTTGAAGAACTCACCTGTGCAAATAAATCACACATTGAGCTCGAAACCGTATGATTACCACCACAAACAACTGCACAAAAAGCGGCAAATGGTTTTGTAGCTGTATAACAGAGGAGCTCTCATTCCCGTTTAAACCCAACTCTATCTGCCCATTTAGACGTCATATTTCGAACACGAGATGCAGTCTTTCATTAGATATCAAACACCGAAAAAAGAGCTGATACGACGCGCAGCAGAACTTTAAACGAAATGCGAAACTTTTGATATACGTTGAAACACATGTATCAAGTGTTTGATATAACTTCTCAAACGAAATCATTTAGGAGAAAAAAAAAAACAATGCAACACGAGACGTGTTCCATCATATGTCCAAACATGTTTCAGTGATTGATTTCCTTTGTCATTTGCTTATGCATCACTAATGAGTTTGAGATTCAGATTCATTTTCAAGAAAGCGTACATGACGTCTGCAACATCCAGAAGTCTTAACAAGCCCGTTAGGCTCGTGCTCACGGCTATGTAACACATTCAACACAAATTTAATATTGTAACGCACTCCAACATTCCTAACAACTACACAGATGGCCTAATATTTTAATTTTCACAATGGACGAATGAGATCGCTGATGGGTGACGCAGAGCGCCCACGATTATGTTGCGTGACTATCGAAGTCCAAAAGCTTGAGTATCGTACCTGTAAGCGTCGTTAAGCGCCATTGTTGGATTTTCTTTCAACGCTCTCCTGGCCGCCTCAGCCATCTGTCTCTCCTCGGGACGCGCATCCTGCCCTACGTCATTGTTCAGCGGCATCTTCATGGCTATTGTTCTGACGACTCCTGACGCTTGCCTCAGTTCCCCGCAAAACACCGAACCAAATGTTCCTTTACCAAGGAATCTTCCACGCACCAGATTGGATGCTGGGATATTCATGTTTGGCGCGATGTCTTCAAACATCTGATGTGACAAAAAGATTGCGACTGTTTTAACCAACTTGACAAGAATAAGCTCAAGAATTACTCATCAATTATTCTCTGAAATCGAAAATATTGCAGAATATCTCTAAAGGCACTATTCACCGAGATTGAAGAGAATAATTGTTTTAGTATATACCAATGAACAAACCTCATTCACACACTCGGAAACCGCTGCAAGGAGAGAATTGATGCCGGTCATTTTTTCGTTACTTCACCCAAAACTCATTTGCACAAGGATTTCCCGGAATCCCTGGCACTATTCACTAAGTGGGAAGTGAATAGAGTTGAATTTCCCGAGGTAGTAAGCCAATTACACCGCTAAAAATGCCAAGGTTGCTGAGTTGGTATATAATGGTAATTGACCTGAGTGGAGTGCAATTTGCTCGGAAACCATACGCGTGATTTCAAATATCAAACGAGCGCGCAGCAAGAGTTCGCTTTGAAATCACAAGTATGATTTCAGACCAAAATTGCACGACAGGAAGTTCAATTACCACTTCATTACATCCAGCTTTGAAATCGCACAACTTCATAGCCCAAATACAAGAGTGTTGTTATTCAAGTGCCAATATTTTATTGTAAATTTGATTTAGAGCCTAAGATAGTGGATTCGTGAATAAATCACACTACTATGGGCGAAACAAATCGCAGGGATCACCTGTGATTTCAAAATGGATGTAATAAATACTAAAATAGGATATATACTGAGGGTGCCATACGGAAGTGGAGTGATAATTAGATAGCTTTCATAAAGTACAGTATCACTACAGGGTTTCACCCTAAGGTCCAATCTTTGACAAATGTTTGGTACGTTCTAAGGGTGCACTCAAAGGCAGACTAAAGAACACTGTATGAGACATTTCCTGAATTCCGTTCAGCTCTGTAGACAAAACCGTTTTTGATCGTTACATGGTCTCATTATCAGCTGTGTCTTTCAACCTTCAGCTGTTATAGATCTGTATGTTAAGATTTAGACATGTTTTAATACCAAAACGTGTAATTTTACGCAACGAAAGAGGTTTTTAAAAGACACCATCACAACGAGTATCGGCAGAGACGTCTAACAAAAGGCACGTTGTTTTAAACGCAACGGTGCGAACGACAAGGTAGACTGCCCTCGGGCAAAAGTTACTACTAATTTTGCAGCATGTTTTTGATTTCGTAGATGTCGATTAAATCGACACATCTCATTTCCTAATTCAAAACCGAAAAAAAGTATTAAAACATTTTGGGAACTTTTTCCATACTCATGATACATGTATCTTGGCCAAACCTGGGTATTGTTCTATGCGCCAATCAATTTTCTTTTTACAGTTTTTTATTTTTGTGGCTACGAGCCAGGAGGCTGGTAGCCACTATGCCATCGGGAACTCGAGATGTTAAGTAAGAGTGAAAACTCGACGCGCGAGGGATGCTGGGATTTCAAGTGTTCGGACTAGTTTATTATGCACCCACACCAGACCCAATTACATCAGAGACCAAATTTAAATCTTAACTAAAATGACTTTTCAAGTCAATGTTAGAAATTGAAAAACGTCGTGTATTATGACTTGACAAATCTTGCTATAAAATAAAATGCACAGCGTACAAAAATTACTAAATTGCAGTAGCCACATGTAGTCCTAGACAACCTATTTTTCACCTTGCTTTTTTGTTGCCAGACCTAAACATAATATCAATCACTGATATAATCATTCGACCGTCCCCTGTTCCCCTCCACCCCTAAGTTCTTAACAATGACCGTCCCCTCTTTCCCCCCCACCCCTAGGTTCTTTAAAATGATCGATCCCTCTTCCCCCCACCCCTAGGTTCTTAACAATGCCCGTTTCCTCTTCCCCCCCCCACCCCTAGGTTCTTTACAGTGACCGTTCCCTCTTCTCCCCCACCCCTAGCTTCTTTACAAGGACAGTTCCCTCTCCCCCCCGCCCCGTCTTCCCCCCTCAGGTTATTTACAATGATTTATAACAAGGACGTAAAAAGAATAGACATTTCAATCAAGGTTGGTTCAAGTGGGGTTGGTTCTTACTGCATCAGGGGCTAGCTCTTTGAGTTCCAGCGGACCATGCTCGACACATATCGCAGGCTCAGAGTTATAGGCACCCAGAACACACTCCTCAAACTCGAACGAGTAAAGTACTGTGCCATCTTTAGTAGGTCGGTTTCTGAAAGATCCATACTTCCCCCCACGCTTAAAGCTCTCTGTACTGTCCGTACTCCCTATAAAAGAGGAGAGCTCTATTACGTGAAGAAAACCCAGTACACGAGACCAATAGGGTCGGTTATTTAAACGAGGTTTAGACGGAGCTTAACAAAAGCTCTGTCTAAATTGAATTTGATCTGCTCCAACTTAACCTTTCAATCTCGTTAATATCACACTAGAATAAGTGGTAATTACCTGCGCACTGAAAATGAATCTGGAACTATTAATTTTTTTACAAGGTATAGGGGGCGGGGGGCTTGGTGGAATTTGGTGGGGGGAAGGGGGTGGCGGGGCAGCAAAAAGAAATGGGGGAAAAGGGGAGTGCGGGATCACGGAAAATATTTGTGCAGTAGATGGTTTTTTATTGTGCAGTACTTAAAGATTTTTCTTAAATATATATCCCCACCGAAATATACAAAGTCAGGAGCCCATGATGGGCTCCTGACAAAGAAATTCCACCAACCCCCCTGCCTCGTAAAGCATGAATGGTCGCTCAGTTTCATTGAATCAATCATTAACAGGTCAGTCACCGACTCTTCAAGTTTTAGTGAAACCGCGGCTTTAGTTGGACAACGTCTAAATAATTGGCCCATAGAGTTTTCAACACCTAAATAATTGGCCCATAGAGTTTTCAACACCCAACCGCCCATAGAGTTTTCAACACCCAAAAACAGTTTTGCACGCACGTTTTGGGCATTAATTTGTTCGTGTGCATTTTGAATAGCGAAATGGTTCCCTATTGTATTGTAACGACCGTATTGTAACTATTGTAACGACGTACATTCAGTTTCCTTATGTACGTGTCCTTTTATTATGAGCACAATATCCCCACAATAGTTTCAAAGACACTTGTGCATTCACAAGGCTTCACCTCTTCGAAAAAAAAAAAAAAATTAAAAAAATAATAATAGTAATAATAATAATAAAATAAAAATAAAATCTAATCCTGACTGATCAAAAAGGATTTTCTCTTTGGCAGGGCAAAACAGAAGTAACCATAAAGCCAATGAGAGTAGAGAAGATGGTCACCAAGAAATACAGGAATAAAGAAACAAAAAAGGTGCCTGATTCCTAGAAAACCGATTAGCCCCGTCACTGATTAAACAGTACTTACGGCTTAACGCGTAACTAAGGACAACAGCTTTCTACAAACCCGTCTCAGGGGGTTTGAAAGGATTAAACTTAAATTCCTTAAACATTTGGCCGCTAAGTATGCCTTAAGGTAAAGGCTCACACGAGCCAACGGCCCACGCGGCCGGAGCTTATCCCGGTTTCACTAGCATGAAACACCTGGGAATATTATTACTCCCCCCTGGATGGGATGTTAGTCCATCGCAGGGTCACCCCAGCATTATATTGCCGGTACCCATTTACACACAGAGATAGTGTGGAGTAAAGTTTCTTGTCTAAGGAAACAACACAGCGCCAGCACCAGGGCTCGAACTCAAACCTCCTGCTCGGAAGTCCGACAAGCTAACCACTACACTACTGTGCCTCCACTGTGCTTGTGCCTTAAGACTAACACTAAATTGACAGAGAGAGGTTCAGTAATGCATTATAGGGAAAACTTCAAATACTGTACGGCCAGTTTTATCCAAGGACGGTTAAACAAAACGCATTTAATCGTAACTTTTTTAAATCAAACAAATCACGTATTAACATGTATTCTCTAATCACCTTTGTTCTGTTCTTGACCTTTTGATCCCGCGGGACGAGTGCCGGAGAAACCATTCAAATCTGTGACGTTACCTTCTTCACTGCCACTACTCCCTCGTCCCTTTCTACCTCTGCCGGTCGATTTTCTTCCCCTGCCACCCCTCTCTGGTGATCCAGGATGGCTACTTTCACTTCCTGGGCTGCCTAGACTGTCTGTGCTCTAAATAAATTTAAAAACGCAACACACTAGTTGAAAAAAATACTCATGGTTTTTATAACGCTTACCAAGTTCATTTACCAGGGTATTAATTAATTAATTCTACTATATGGCTACAATAGTGCGCGCTCTGAGTGGCTGCTGAGCGGGCAAGATTTTCATCATGAAACTGTTTCTTCTGCCACTTCTGGTTTCAATCGCATAGTCAGGTGTGTTTCGGTTCAGTGAACATGACTTCGAATGACCTCTTCGGTGAATAGTTGTTAAGTATTCCCATGACAAATTCCAAGACCGTGCTTTTACATCCGTTACCACAGAAAAAAATCGACATCTCTCAGAGGAGAACGAATTTCAAGTCCCGATAAAAAGAAATTTGTTTTTCGTATTTTTGCGTGTTTCCCGAAAATACTGACAAGTTTCGGGATGTTACCGGGTGCAACAACTCACACTGTTGTTTGGTAATTATGACGTTTCTCCTCTTCAACCTTTGCCAGAAGAGAAAACTTTCCCACTTTTAAAAAATGTTAAAACTACAGGCTTGTAGAGAAAGTGCGTCATATTTTCACGATTAGCTATAGCTATCAAGCCTGAAATATTTTAGAAATTCACGCTTGGCTTAATCGGACCGTGATAGGTGTAGGCATACACTGCGAGTGAGAACTACGTTACTGCGCGGCACGGAAATGCCTATCTTTTATGATTTGCACTGCAACATTTCAATTGCGTAGTATTTAATTCAAAACAAGGTCTCTGAGAACTACACGCTGCAAATACTGTCATTTGCAGACCAAACCTTAAGAAATCAATGTCATACACTTTCTGCAAAAGTCAAAGGATGTCACCCTTTGTGTGGAAACAAGAGTAAGAAGAGATTGCGCACACTGCGAGTGAGAACTATGTTACTGCGCGGAATGAATATGTCTATCTTTCATGATTTGTACTGCAACATTTCAACTGTGTATTACTTAATTCAAAACAAGGTGTCTGAGTTACGATCAGTTACGCCAATTATCACAAAACCAAACATCAAAGAGCGTGTGACGTTTGGGTCCAAACCTGATCAGACGTGTAGTCAAAACAACTGGAGCTCTCCTCAGTTCCCCGTCCACTGCTCACAGACCCAAAAGTGAACCTTTCGGGCTCAATCTCCACACGGTCACGTGCAGGCATCTGGAGAGAGCCATGGCTGAAGTTCTGTGATTGGTCTGAGAGTCTACTTGGTGCTGAAAAAGGAGAATAATGATGCAATGAGGGTATAAGGAGTGTCTAAACCGGCTAACAGGCTGCTGTTTGATGGCTGCAAACGGCATCCAGTCGTTTCGTTCCCGTAAAGCGGGATATCATATAGTCTAAGATCTAGTCATTACATCTAATCATACTGTTACCCTTCAATGTAACACAAAGCCGTCAAATTCGTTTGGAGACAGGTCGTTCAAAATTGCAGCGCCCAAGTTATGGAACAGTCTGCCTGGTGATCTAAGGGCTATTAGCTCTTTAGATAGTTTTAAACAGGCATTAAAGACAATTTTATTCAGGAAAGCATTAAGTTTGTAATTTTAACTAGATTTAGCCCTCGAATCTTGATCGCTGTATTACAGTTTTAGTATATTTAGTTATAGTTTTTATCATATTTTCATCATAGTTTTATCATTCTTAGTCAATAAAATATTGTATAGGTAGTACTCAATGTAATGCGCAGTTGAAAATTATTGTATTGATAATTGCGTAGTATTATGAAAACGAAGCCACATTCGTCAACTACGTTCCAACTTTACATCCACAGTTCAAATGTGTGTTATTTAACATAACGAAACTGTTGATCTAAAGGGTGGCACATCATTAGGGACCAGTCATTATTTAGTTGGGGTGGGGTGGGTAGGGAGAGCTGCTATATTTGGGGGAAGGGTCACAACGTTTTTGCGTCACTTTGGGAAGGGCTTTTTTAATAACAATTGAATCATAGCCAACAATAAACTGTGATTTTTTTAGATTAAAATAGGTTCACCTGAACCTAATGTAGGTAGTAAAACATGAATTGTAGTGATACTTAAGTCTTCAGGCATATCTGTTTTCTAAACGACTTTAAAACTGTGCTTGCTTCGTAGTACAAACATGAGAAAGAGTCATCAGATGCAACACTGGTAGATCTTGTTGGAAAAATGTTATTCTCCCCCTCCCCTCCCACCCGCTAAATCTGGCAAATAAAGTCGCCTACCTTCCTGCCTTGGCTAAATAAGGTTACTTACCGCACCTTACCTACTGACTGCAAACTAGTTTAGAGTATTGAGTTGATGTAATTTATAGCTGCAAATGACCTGGCCTGTACTCAGCTCAACAGCTGCAAGAGGTTTGAATAAACAAATCTATCTATCCATCTATCTACCTACCTATTTCTGTCTCTCTGTCTGTCTGTCTGTCTGTCTCTCTATATGTCTGTATGTCTCTCTATATGTCTGTCTGTCTATCTATCCATCCATCTACCTTGACCGTTTACTCCACGAACATCTTGCTTCTTCCCACAATGCACTGGACTGGGCCATGGAGATGCACTTGTGCTGCTGCCATCAGTAGTAGAAAAATTCACTGCACTGTCAGGACCAGATACAACCACTGGTACAGTACCGTCAGCGGAAGTGTCTTCGCCATTCGGTCCTTCCTCCTCATGAAGCCCGCACGAGACCTTGATGCATTTCGGACAGGGAATGATCCTGGTAACCAGGCGATAGCCGTGGACTGTGAGAGCATCGAGGCCTGGGAACCAGTCTGTTATAAGTGTGTCCATGTGTTCAGCGGTGATGGCCACGAGACGTGCCGCAAACTGGACGCTGTTGTCTGAAACTGATTTCACTTTGAAGCCGGTCAGCTTGGAACCTACGCAACCAAAAAAGACCAGTAAATTCACAAGACAAGGAAGAGAAAAATCAAAAAGAGAAAAACAATTGGGAAAGTGACACCATCAGCTGTCAACGTCAGTTGTCAAACAAATATGAAATGCATGTGTGACAGCTGATCACAATCTTCGAAGAAATCCAACATTTTAATCTCATCCAGTGGAGCTTTCAATTGCTTGCACATTGCCAATTATGTTCAGTTACGAGGTTCGACAACACGAAGCGTAGCAATACAACACAATGGTGGCACAGCCGAGTCATCACTGCAAATTTAACATAGATGCTGCAAATTACATTTTTGCTGCAAATTTAAAACAGCTCCTGCAAATTAAACAATTTAAAAGAAGTCTTCGAATATAGGCTCCGAGTATAAAAAAAGAGAGGATGCCTCAGAAGAGTCATTCAACGTAAATGCAAATAACTATTTTCATTTTACAGCAAGCATTTTGTAGTAAAGTTCTCAACTTCTTTATTTGCAACAATGACCTTTCTGGGTCACCGTACAAGACTGAAGTAATCGGGGATTTCCTTTCGGTAATGAACTGAAGATCGCTTAAAAAGTCAAACTTGTTTGTTAACCGACTTACTAGGCGCCCTTTCTCTTGGTCTCCTTGAGCTTACTCTACGTCTTTGTTCAAACTTTTCCATGAGAATGCGGATGCACGGTGTAGCCAGCTCAATGGTCGAGAAACTGGCCGTGTTGTGAACCTCTCTTCTGTAGTGCAACGGAATCGTTACGTCATCTGAATACCAAATAAGTGATTGGAAAACTTAATGATGCAATAAACCAGAATACTGGCGTTATTGACCAAGCGTAAGGGCAAGATATCTGTATATAGTGTCAAGTTCTCTTTTGTATTTTTATTGACCTCGACTGGAATACACAGCCACCTTCACCAAACACGCCTGGTCAATAAAGGATTTATCATATGCCCATTTTGTTTCGTTTTGTCTAGCGGGAAAACAGGGAAAATCCCGAGCGGGCACATAGGCTCGTCTTTCCCGCTTGGGTAGCCAATCAGAACTCAGGATTGGCAAACCTGACACACAAAAAGCTGAGCTGGTACGAGTCAAAAAGGAGTGTCCTGATTGCTTCTCTGAGTGGTCCATATCTTCCTGTACGGACTGCTAATATGGACCACTCGCGAATTAATGTCTCTTTATTTCTAAAAAAGCGGAGAGGCAAAATTCCACGTGGTCGGTATAAACTCGATTTAAGGAGGTTTGTAATGAAGTTATAATAAAACACACTTAAATGACACGGCTTGTTCGGTAAGTACTGGGAAAATGTTGGTCTCGTTCTTTTTCCACGTTTATTGATTGTCCTCGACACTCGGCTCTGTCCCTAAAGTTGCATTTGAGACAACTTGACCAGTCAGTATTTCCTCAGTACGGACCTCACGCTAGTTCAATAACAACTACTGTATGACCGCGTGCGTGACGTAAGGACAATTCTGATTGATTCTTTGAGCAGTACGACCTTTCCTTTCAGGATTGCTAACATGGGCCGTATTTTTAAAGAAATGCAGTCTCGAAAGAGTGCACAGATGCAAACTGTCTCGTTTTCGGCAGACAAGTTCTGTTGTCAGTTTTGCCCTCTAAAAATTCTTGACTTACTAAACAACAATCTAAGTTTATGATCCTCGCCTTTTGGCTGGGTTCATCCGCGGTCGTGATACGCTAATTCAGACATAATGATGACGCATTATGTATGCTAAATCAGAAACTGATCACCGCTGTAACTCTATACCTGGGGCTCCGTAAAAAGGTCTTCCTTCTAATTCACAGATTCTCAGTAACTTTACACCAAAACAGGTCAGCTCAACACCAGTCTTCCAGCACGACCACTCTGGCTGGGCCACAGACGCCAGCTTGTCCCAGTCTCCGTCTTGAACAGGTCCATCAGGCGACAGCTGACAACACGATTTCACAACATCGCGGATTCTCTCATCTGGGATTACCCTATAAGGAGAACTACGTGAGACCGGGTTCTGTAACACGTTGCAACGTGAACACACAATTGAAGTGATGTACTGCCCATTTGGTAACCAAACTGTTGACTTGTCTGTTGACATCATCATGATCACCCTCAATCAACTGGAATCTGATTGCGAACTTCTCTAATAAAACTACACATTACTACACATGAGGGAAAAAACATTAGCTGGTTGATCTCAATGGGTGTATACTCGGAATGAGCGGGTGACTGATCACAGGTTACTAACACCGGTATGCATGACAACCCTAACAAACCCTGTAAGGGAATAGCACCGAGTAAACTTAAGACATCGCCTAAAATTGGAAAATCCTCTCAATTATTTCGGAGTAGCTACTGCAAAACGCTCAAACGTTTCACAACTAGAATTTCCCAACTGAGCAAAATATCTCATAAAATTTCTCGGGGCTCCCAAATGTTAATAAAATTTAAGATTGATGCAAATGAATATATGAAAGACCATATATTTGAACTGCGGAGTAATATGCAGCTGTGAAATTAAAGCCTGAAAAAAAAAAAAAAAAAAAAAACTCAGGCCTGAACGGGGTTCGCAGAGGTCATGGGTTCGAATCCCGTTCAGGCCTGATTTTTTTTTTCAGGTTTTAATTTCACAGCTGCTTAAGTTGTGTGCATAACTGTGATGATCAATTACTGTCATTAAAAATTTAAGATTCGTGGATAAGTTTAATTATGCTCCTTAAGCCGGCCTTCCTAGAGGTGTGCCCCAGTCCTCCTCCGTGCTAACCTGGTGATGAGTCTTGGCCAGAACCCGCTTGGTACATACGACATGACATACTGCCTCCGAAGCACCCTGCCTTTGGTGTAAGCACTGATATTCATGGCTTGGGCTACAGCAGGACTGACACCAGCGGCCACAGGCTGGTTACTGTCTGGCTGATAGTCAGGAAGGAGGGAGGGGACCAGCAGGAACTCCGCGCTCCATGGCAACGCCACTTCAAACTTACTCAGTAAGTTGATATACTGTTTCATTAGATTGGCAGGGAATCTTTCACTGCGGAATATCTGTGACAGATCCGACAGCTTCATCACACCTGAAGCAAGAAAACAACCTTTCACCTCATGCATGTATCTGCGTTATTGGCCAAGCGTCGGTCAATAAAAACGGAAAAAGACAATTTAGTTCATATTCAAACATCTTAATCCAACAACCTTGGTCAGTTCTAAAGGGATTTATTGCCACTGCAGGGTTTTGGCCCAGACGGCCAAAACTCGAGGGGGCACCCTAGAAGCCCCCGCGTATAGGGAGGAAAATATCTCCGTAGCAGGAAAAAATCTCGATTTTTGAGAACACGGCTCACAAAGGATTGCCGAAAGTTCGCTGGGGGTCGAATAAACACTCGAAGGATTCTAGGAGCGGAATCTCTGCCACGAGGTTCTGAAGTCCAAAGGTATTAAAGTGCGTATAGCTTTCTAGATAAATGTCAGTTTATTTGCTGAAAAATCGCACCGAAGTCCGTTCGATCTAGAGTCAAAATTGTGGAAACTCGCATTGCTCATCTATGTCTTTGACCGAAAGACACGGTCACACTTGGATTTGTCAGACACAAATCAAACCTAACTGGGCGCGAAAGACTCGCAACAATCCAACAGTACATTTAGTGATTGAGACAAGGACAAAGAACTGGGTTAGTGATTCCTGGGCTGTGATATTGGCATATTTTCAGAGTTCTAGAGTTCCAGCGGTCGCTTCGAAAAGTGCTGTTTTGTATAGTGTGTCACACATCAGCGTAAAAGCTTGTGCCTCGTTTTGAATTGTTGTTTATGCGATAATACCTCAGTTGAAACCGAAGCTCAACAATGCTAAAACGAAAAAGCCATTCCATTAAATCAGGTTTAAGCATTCTTCGAACGTTTTGTTGTGCCTCTGATAGTTTTCTAGACAGAAGAGATGATGAGGTAGAAATAGCATCGTGTTTGTTTTTGCCGCATTTGTCAACTTTGACTGTGAGAAATGAATTCACAGAGCTTCTTTTCTAACACATGCTCAAGATATATTGAGTCATCAGAAAAAGTAAATTGTAGGAAGAAATCAAGGAACCTCTTTGGGTTTATTTAAGACAACAATGACTGTTTTTTTTGGCAAGAGATTGCATGATGATATAAAACCGGTCGGCTTGCACTTTCCAGGTTTATTCAAAATAATCAAGTATTACTAGTTATATGGCCAAAAAGATTACAAAGTGGCTTGTTTACTTGCCAGCACCGGGAGGGAAAGCCGGGTTTGCGAGCCATAGCTGTAAAAACTGTCGGGAAGCGGTAAAGAAGTTACGAAGTAAGAAAAGTGGCTTCAATTAATTTGTGTGTTTTGCCATAGTTTTGTTTTGCGGGACAAAGTGGTAGCTGCTCGGGTAGCCCATCAGAACTCGAGATTCGCCTCACCCTGCCCGCTCGCGGAACCAGCCTTACAATAAATTCAGTTTTTGGCCAAGTAAAATGAATGACTGGAAATATTTGCCACCGAGTAATCCAACAATTCTCCTACCATTGTTGATGTGGGGATTCACTTCCCGGATGGTGACCACGTGGGCTAACATATCACACAACCACTGAGGGTCCAAGAAGTACAGGTCACGCAATAACGGGTCATCGTAATGTAACAAAACACCTGTGAAGAGTGCATCAATAAGCTGTATTAGACCTCTCGCGCGATACATACTATAGGTGAGGGCTCATTAATTTTTAGCGTAACTGAGTTTTACCCACCTAGGTCAAAGAAATTGTGAGCCACGAAACCTGGTACGTATGCAATGTAAATTTTCATTTATTCCCTGACAGGGTTAATTAACACGTTAAGTCACATCAAACCAAACAAACCACTCAGGCTACGTCACGCTAGTTGTTACGCGCAAGAAATTATTTGAAATACAAAATACTTAAAAATCTAAGATAGAGATGGATATCAAAACTGGGTAAACTGTTAAGCCCCGAATTCGCGAGCACAAAGGGCAATCTCCCATAATTTCCATTTTCTATTGGTTCTAAGTCTAATCATAACTATAAAAAAATTCTCAAATCTGATTGGCTATCAACTGCCCTGATTTCTGCCTTAATAGGACAGTTAAATAGGACAGTACGCGTCATGCCTGAGTAATTGGACAGTACGCGCCATCACGCGCGCGCTTAAATGGCTTTTTATTCACTGGTAGCAAAAAAATCTTGGAATTTCATGTGTTTTGATTTAAAAAAAAAAGAAGTTTATGTATCATAAATTTTGTTTCAAGTTATGATTAATTGCTAATAAGACTTCGTGTCGTCCAATTCGGTCTGCAATCATATTCGTGATTAAATAAATCGGGCTTCCGCTACGCGGTCGTCCGATTTTGTTAAGTAATGGTCCGGCTAAGAAGCAGGCAGAAAAACAATAGGGTTCGGCAATACGTCAGTTAATTTTGTGGTGCTAATTGGCGCATAGAACAAGAGCCAAATTTGGTCGAGAGAGAGAAAATAAGGATATGGAAAAGACAAGGTCTAAAAATTACGTTTTTTTAAATTTTATCATTGTTTTTTCGGGACTTTTTTGGTATTAGCCAATGAGATGAGGCGATTTACATGGAATTAACAATTAACTATTTGCACCTTTTTAATGAGTTTTGCCGTACACATGCCTACCTTTTAGCCGGACCATTACTTAATCACTCGTAAGATTACAGACCGAATTGGACTCCACTCAGTCCTATTACCATTACTTAGCGAAATGAGACAAATTATTTTGTTTAATCAATGTTCTTCGAAATGCTTTTATTCATTCCTACAATCGTCTTTAGAAGCTAAGTAGTCCAAAAAAAAGTCTTGCGCCCTAAACGTCTTTGAGTTGATCTGACGTGATCTGTGTTAAACTAAAAGACTACTTTATCAAAGCATATATTTTTCTCTGTACACTTCAGCTTGAAGGGGTAAGTTAACGGACTGTCAAACAAAATCGTAGTGGCCATTTCATTACCGTTGTCATGGAGAAATCTTGTCGCCTGCTGGAGCTCCTCAGCGTCTCTTAGGTGAACTCCTTGTTTGGCAAGCTCAGTCTCAACCGCAGTACTGGAGAGTGAAACAGGGGCTGTTAAGCTCATAACTTGGTGATGTAGGACACTCATTATATTTTAAGTCTAGTGGTATACGGAAAACCGAGTGGTACCAAATCTTATCAAACATGTGTGAAATCAATGGAGGGATAGCATGTTTATCCATTTGCTAGACTAGGAACTCGCAATACCATTTCATGTAAAACAAAATTGAATGGTCGCTTGAAATTGAAACATACTTCACTCGTTTGCTGCGCTCACTCCAAGAGAAACTTCGTATCTCTGCGCGAACATCTAATATTCTAATGACTTCCCCAGTAACATGATCCATGAGTGAAACAGTAACACGTGGCCAGCAGTGTTCCATATCGGTTGACCCGGTCTCCCGTGAAGTAGGACTCGGACTCACCTGAACTGTTCTGACTTGAGGACTGGTGTTTGGTCGTCTCGGTAACATCTCTCACGTATCACACTGACAGCGTCCTCTACTGCTATGTAACTGGCGGGTATCGGAGTCTTCAACAACGGTACATGACTTCCTGTAAGACAGCGGAACAGGAGTTTAGGTAAGTTAACTAGATGAACACTCTAACTTTAATCTTTTCACTCCTATGAACTGAATAGAAGTTCTCCTGAGTGAGTGCCACACACGTCGGCAATTGTAAATTCAGATGATTTGACAATGCCCTTATAGAGTTGATAATTTGCTCAATTTTTATTATCATGTCAATCGCATCCCAGAGTTTAAGAGTTAAATGAAATCAGGCTAAAATGCTCATAGGTTTTAAAGGGCGGCGAAAACGAACCAATGAATTTAATGCTAAGCATCAATGCCCAACGCTCTAGGGGACAGTCGAGATTAAAGACCCTAAAAACTATAAGATGCTCATCGCAGACACCAGTCCCCGAAAAATATAACAGACGTCCTGGATAACACCTCGCCAAAATTTCGAAGTCAAATTTACGAACGTTTGGCGTTAAATCATGATAAAGTAATTACGGATACCAAACAAAACTTGTGGATGCGTAATAATTTGGTTATTTATGGCTTCAGAAATTACACGTTAAGTAAATTTCAAGTTCACAACTTGAGATTTTTCCATGATTCACCCTTATTTGATGCATCATTATTGAGATCACAAGGTGTCCTCACAACTAAAATCTAACTTTCATACAAGGAATTCTGACTAACATGAAATCACACTGGAGACGGCAAAAAGCTCACTGTTTGGCACGAAGTACTTATCAAATGACAATTACAGTGAATCCTACGCAACGTGCGCAAGTTTCACGAAAAGTGGAGCGAGCCCACATTGGCGGCATTTTTACCTTTCTCTTTGATCTCAAACGAGGTGTTATAGATCAACTGACGTAACTCTTTAATGTGGTACCCAGTCTTACAGCTGACCTCAATCATGGCCATAACCTTGGGCAGTCCTCGTTCTCGTGTATTGGGGACACCTCCTCCGAACTCCATCGCAATGTAGTTTTCGGAAATAAGTCGCCGAAGATTCGGCATGTATTCGGAGCGTCTGTCCTCTAGGAGATCATAGTGAGTTCCCACAATGATGGCAGAGGAATCGGGAGCACGAGCCTTAAAAGAAAGAGTCAAAATATCTTAGAACCTTTCAGGTAATTTACAGCGAAAGGCGTGGAGGCGACAGGGGAGCAGGGTTGGCGCAGTGTAGGGGAGCAGGGTTGGCGCAGTGTAGAGGAGCAGGGTTGGCGCAGTGTTGGGGAGCAGGGTTGGCACAGTGTAGGGGAGCAGGGTTGGCACAGTGTTGGGGAGCAGGGTTGGCACAATGTTAGCGAGCAGGGTTGGCACAGTATTGGGGAGCAGGGTTGGCCCAGTGTAGGGGAGCAGGGTTGGCACAGTGTGGGGGAGCAGGGTTGGCACAGTGTTGGGGAGCAGGGTTGGCACAGTGTTGGGGAGCAGGGTTGGCACAATGTTGGGGAGCAGGGTTGGCACAGTATTGGGGAGCAGGGTTGGCACAGTGTAGGGGAGCAGGGTTGGCGCAGTGTTGGGGAGCAGGGTTGGCACAATGTTGGCGAGCAGGGTTGGCACAGTATTGGGGAGCAGGGTTGGCACAGTGTAGGGGAGCAGGGTTGGCACAGTGTGGGGGAGCAGGGTTGGCACAGTGTTGGGGAGCAGGGTTGGCACAGTGTTGGGGAGCAGGGTTGGCACAATGTTGGGGAGCAGGGTTGGCACAGTATTGGGGAGCAGGGCTGGCACAGTGTAGGGGAGCAGGGTTGGCACAGTGTTGGGGAGCAGGGTTGGCACAATGTTGGCAAGCAGGGTTGGCACAGTATTGGGGAGCAGGGTTGGCACAGTGTAGGGGAGCAGGGTTGGCAAAGTATCAGGGAGCAGGGTTGGCGCAGTGTAGGGGAGCAGGGTTGGCGCAGTGTAGAGGAGCAGGGTTGGCGCAGTGTTGGGGAGCAGGGTTGGCACAGTGTTGGGGAGCAGGGTTGGCACAGTGTTGGGGAGCAGGGTTGGCACAGTGTTGGGAAGCAGGGTTGGCACAGTGTTGGTGAGCAGGGTTGGCACAGTGGTGGGAGCGTTTGCCTTTCACCAAAGTGGCCCGGGTTCGATTCTCGGCCCCGGTGTCATACGTGAGCTGAGTTTATTGGTTCTCTACTCTGCTCCCAGAGGTTTTTCTCCATGTACTCCGGTGATGCCCTGTTCACAAAAACCAAGATTTGATTTAATATGATTTGACTTGATTTCATTTGATTTCATTTGTGCTTTACAGTGTCCCCAATTAGTACGTCAGTGCTAGATACAGTTGAAACTCAAATGAAGTTCATCATCATCATCATCATTATTATCATTATCATTATCATTACTATTATTATTATTATTATTATTGACAGGAATTTGTTTTGAGTTCTAATTGGTCTGTTTGGCTCTCTGTTCTTCAGACTCAGGCGATTTCGATGCTTTCTAACGCACCTGCCTGCGCAAATTCCCGTTGATCTTCTTTCCGAACCATATTGCATAATAAAGCATGGGTGAAATGGAAATCTTGGTATAAACCGCTCTGATTCTACAAACCTGAATGTTGAGCAACCATGGTTCTATTTCACTGACTCCTTGTTCACCATCTGTTACTTTCCACATCACGATGTACAGTGAGCGGTGTGAAAGAAAACACTGATGGGTGGCGTAGTATTCTCGCTGAAAAAAAAATACACAAACAAATCAGAGAACGTTTGGTGTTTAATAGTTTTTCCTTACACAAACAGAGACAATGAACATATTTGGTCGCAAACTGCTCTGTACTTTATTCGTTCAGGTCGGCAAGCCAGATTTATCATTCCACGCTATCACACCGATTCGAGTGTTGCACGATGGCGGGAAAATATAGCATCGCAGGACACATTTCAATGTCATAATCGCAGACCTTTGTTCACAAATAATCGCACTCGATCGTAAACAACCGCATGAATAGAACATGGTTCTACTTCTGCGATCGCACTTAATCGCACACGACCGCGAAGCAGTCCGCATATAACCATCTAATCACACTCGATCACCAATCACAGTGAGGAAATAAAACACCACCCTCCCCCCTTTCTACCCCTTCCTCACCACCCACCCCCCCTCATACCCCTTCCTCGCCACCCTCCCCCTCCTACCCATTCCTCACCACCCTCACCCCCTCCTACCCATTCCTCACCACCCTCCCCCCTCCTACCCATTTCTCACCCTCTTCCCCCTCCTACCCCTTCCTCACCACCCTCCCCCCTCCTACCCCTTCCTCACCACCCTCCCCCCTCCTACCCCTTCCTCACCACTCTCCCCCCTCCTACCCCTTCCTCACCACCCTCCCCCCTCCTACCCCTTCCTCACCACTCTCCCCCCTCCTACCCCTTCCTCACCACCCTCCCCTCTCCTACCCCTTCCTCACCACCCTCCCCCCTCCTACCCCTTCCTCACCACTCTCCCCCCATCTACCCCTTCCTCATCACCCTCCCCCCTCCTACCCCTTCCTCACCACCCTCCCCCATCTATCCCTTCCTCACCACCCTCCCCCTCCTACCCCTTCCTCACCACTGTCCCCCATCTATCCCTTCCTCACCACCCTCCCCCTCCTACCCCTTCCTCACCACTCTCCCCCATCTATCCCTTCCTCACCACCCTCCCCCTCCTACCCCTTCCTCACCACTCTCCCCTCCTCCTACCCCTTCCTCACCTGTCCACCAAAGTCCCACGTGCTGAACTTGATACTTGGTCTATTGTCTGCGCGTCCAAACGCAAAATCCGTTTTCTTTGGGTACACCCAGTCACACACATCAACTCCAACAGTGGAAATGTTCTTTTCGAGCTTCTTGGTTCGACCTTATCAACGTACAAACGCAAAAAGCAATTCAAAACTAGCAGACGACCACCAGAATGTTCGCAAGCAGTTTGATTGCTAAACACAGGTTCTGAGCAAACTATAATGTTACAGGTCACTCACCAATTAGGCTTCAGCGATCATCAATGATCATCAGTGCGAAACCTAAAACGCGGGCAACTCCCCAACTGGTGTGGGTTTTTTAAGTCCCTTAATAACTCAGGTTTTGCACCAAAGCTTTCTTTTCATCTTTTTAACAACTGACGCAGCAGTACAGCCCGTTTGCATCTTAGGGATCATCGCCGATTTCCGCATTCCTCGTATTACGTATTTGGGTTATCTTGCCCTTATATGGCGATTAACAAATTTTTGGCACTTTAAGCAAAACACAACCACGACGTCGACTAAGACGGCACCAAAGAAACAGTGCTAATAAACGATACATTAAAAATGACGTGCAAAATGCAGACGGATAGGTTTCTTTGCTTTCCTTTGCTGAACAACGTGACATGACCGTTTTCCAAGTTTTCACGAGGACGTGGAAACGACAAAACGTCCTCGTAATATTCAGGATGAAAAACAATCGGTAACAACTGAAAAGGTTTACAACTTGAAAGTAGAATGGAAAGGAAATGAAAGAAGCCCTCTGCCAACAGTACAATAGGAAAGCAATTTAAGTTTTTCACTAGTGTCTTCCTCCGCGCCGCCGTCGTGTTTGCTTAAGCTCCCTTTTCACTCACCGGCAGTGGAGGTTCTTCTCCTCTTAACTTTCCTCTCTGTCCACCCCACCTGTGGACAATGCTGGTAGCTGCCTGTGCCATCTTGTCTCAGCTGATTCAAAAGCGTGGTCTTTCCAATGTTAGCAACTCCAACGAACATAAGCTTCATGCTGGGGTGTGGCTCGGATCTTAAGAGAGAAGAGCACAGAGAGGAAAATGAGGAAATTTAAACCAGACATAACGCACGCATGACTCATAAAGACAACCCCAAAAATCACAAAAAAAAACAACATATATGTGGTAGTTCAATTTTTTCCTTGGTTTAAATTTTATTTTCCTTTGTTTTCTGGTATGGTAACGTATGATAATGAGTTTGAAACAAAGGAAAACGAAATTTAAACCAAAGATAAAATTGAACCACAACATATACATATATATCACAATTTTGTGTGTCAGAAACTTTTTGTACTCTTCCGCAATCCCACAGGAATATGTTAGATTTTTGCAATCAATATGAAGTTATTTAACAAAATCAAAAAAAAAAATTATATATATATATATATATAAGGCAAAACAAAACAATAAAAGCAAAAATCAGAAGGTCGGTCACCCAATTGAGGTTCTACCGTGTTTTTTTTAATCTCAATCAGTGCTCATTTGACTTACTTTTCTAGAACGGATCGCAAATATCCTACAATGTCTTTAGTCTTCTTCCTCTCCAACACACTCGGTTCAATCTCCTGTAGCTGTAATCCTTGGTACTGCAGATCCCACAGCTCAGACAGAAGTCCAACTTCAGGAGGAAGCTGCGTGATTTTAGTGTGACTCACGTGCAATGAGCCAAGCTTTGACAGCAATCCAACATCTTTTGGCAAACTTACAAGCTCGTTGTAGCTGAGGGTTAACGATTGCAAACTGGGAAAGAGGACACTAGCGTTTCTTGAGTTTAAGGACTTGTTACCAACTGACCGATCGGTACCATTCCTTAGAGGAATTTTATCCACTGCAGATGCAACGGAAGCAGCACGA